>JBBHAA010000789.1:1300000-2041250 GCA_037953035.1 Aquarana catesbeiana | reverse complement strand
TAGCAGAAAGCTGCTGGAGAGGGAGATGGCCTATGCCACCATCGAAAAGGAGTGTCTGGCTATAGTATGGGCCTTGAAAAACTGCAACCCTATTTGTACGTCAGGGAGTTCACCATGCTCAAGGACCACAACCCCCTCATCTGGCTGAATCGGATCTCAGGGGATAACAGCTGCCTGCTAAGGTGGAGTTTGGCCTTACAACCGTATAACTTTACTATTCAGTACTGAAGGGGGAGCCAACACCAAAATGCAGATGGGCTCTCCCATCAACAAGATTCGCAGTAAAGCCTAGTCACCCTGTCTTCTCTCCAGCAGCTGAAAGGACTCCAGGGAGAAGGGCCAGTCTAAGCTCTCCCCAGCGGCGGGAGGTCTATACTGATGAAGGGGGTGTCTGTACTGAGGGAGGGGGTCAGTATTTAGTGGGGGGTCTATACTGAGGAAAGGGGGTCTGTACTGAGGGCAAGGTCTATACTGACGGAGGGGAGTTCTATACTGAGAGAGGGGGGCCTGCACTGATGGGAGAGGTCTATACTGACCGAGGGAGGTCTATACTGACAGAGAGGGGCCTGCACTGATGGGGGAGGTCTATATTGATGGAGGGAGGTCTATACTGACAAAGGGGGGGGTGTGGGCCGCACCCGGGAGACACCTGCCAGAGGGGTGACACCCATGGGTAGCGACAATGCTAACACCGCCCGTTGCACCTCTCGGGTCTCGCGCTGTGTCCCTCAGCAGAGGACTGAAGCCGCCTCCTCCTCCTCTCTGTTTACATCCACACAGGAGGGGGAGGAGCCCGAGGGACACACAATGCTGTGTATATCTGTCCGCGCTGTTCTGAGATCTGTACATTTTACTACTGTATATGTAGATGGACATGTGCGGGGGGGTGCTATTTATGGGAGAGGGGTGTCCATACTAATGGGGGGGTCTGCACTGAGGGGGTGTCTGTACTGAGGGAGGGGGGTCTGTACTGAGGGGGAGGTCTATACTGGATGGAGGGGGGGTCTGTACTGAGGAGGGGGTCAGTACTTAGTGGGGGGGTCTATATTGGGGAAAGGGGGTCTGTACTTAGGGGGGAGGTCTATAGTGACGGAGGGGGGCTTGTACTGAGGGGGGAGGTCTATACTGACAGAGAGGGTCCTGCACTGATGGGGGAGGTCTATACTGATGGAGGGAGGTCTATACTGACAGAGAGGGGCCTGCACTGATGGGGAGGTCTATACTGACAGAGGGAGGTCTATACTGACAGAGAGGGGCCTGCACTGATGGGGTAGGTCTATACTGACGGAGGGAGGTCTATACAGATGGAGGGGGGTCTGTACTGAGGGGGAGGTCTATATTGATGGAGGGAGGGTCTGTACTTAGTAGGGGGGTCTATATTGATGGAGGGTGGTCTGTACTTAGTAGGGGGGTCTATATTGATGGAGGGGGGTCTGCAATGAGGGGGGAGGTCTATACTGATGGAGGGGGGCCTGCACTGAGGGGGGAGGTCTATACTGATGGAGGGTGGTCTATACTGACAGAGGGGGGCCTGCACTGAGGGGGAGGCCTATACTGACAGAGGGAGGTCTATACTGACAGGGAGGGGCCTGCACTGAGGGGGAGGTCTATACTGACAGAGGGAGGTCTATACTGATAGAGGGGGCCTGCACTGAAGGGGGAGGTCTATACTGACGGAGGGAGGTCTATGCTGACAGAGAGGAGCCTGCACTGAGGGGGAGGTCTATACTAACGGAGGGAGGTCTATGCTGACAGAGAGGACCCTGCACTGAGGGGGAGGTCTATACTGACGGAGGGAGGTCTATGCTGACAGAGGGGGGCCTGCACTGAGGGGGGGTCTATACTGATGGAGGGAGGTCTATACTGACAGAGAGGGGCCTGCACTGAGGGGGGAGGTCTATACTGATGGAGGGAGGTCTATACTGATAGAGGGGGGCCTGCACTGAGGGGGGAGGTCTATACTGACGGAGGAACGTCTATACAGATGGAGGAGGGTCTGTACTGAGGGGGGAGGTCTATATTGATGGAGGGGGGTCTATGCTGACAGAGAGGAGCCTGCACTGAGGGGGAGGCCTATACTGACAGAGGGAGGTCTATACTGACAGGGAGGGGCCTGCACTGAGGGGGAGGTCTATACTGACAGAGGGAGGTCTATACTGATAGAGGGGGCCTGCACTGAAGGGGGAGGTCTATACTGACGGAGGGAGGTCTATGCTGACAGAGAGGAGCCTGCACTGAGGGGGAGGTCTATACTAAGGGAGGGAGGTCTATGCTGACAGAGAGGACCCTGCACTGAGGGGGAGGTCTATACTGATGGAGGGAGGTCTATGCTGACAGAGGGTGGCCTGCACTGAGGGGGGGTCTATACTGATGGAGGGAGGTCTATACTGACAGAGAGGGGCCTGCACTGAGGGGGGAGGTCTATACTGATGGAGGGAGGTCTATACTGATAGTGGGGGGCCTGCACTGAGGGGGGAGGTCTATACTGACGGAGGAAAGTCTATACAGATGGAGGAGGGTCTGTACTGAGGGGGGAGGTCTATATTGATGGAGGGGGGTCTTTACTGAGGGAGGGGGGTCTGTACTTAGTGGAGGGGTCTATATTGATGGAGGGGGGTCTGTACTGAGGAAGGGGGCCTGTACTTAGTCAGGGGTCTATGTTGATGGAGGGGGGTCTGTACTGAGGGAGGGGGTCTGTACTTAGTGGGGGGTATATATAGATGGAGGGGGTCTGTACCTATTGGGGGGTCTATATTGAGGAAGGGAGGGTCTGTACTTATTGAAGGGGCTCTAGACTGAGAGAGGGGGGTCTGTACTGAGGGGGATTATAGTTGGTGGAGGGGGGGTGACACCAATTTTTTCGGCATCGGGTGACACCAACCCTAGTGACGCCTCTGCGGGCATCTATCAATGTGAAAGTCATTGAAGGGCATTTACTAAAGGAGTACAGAATATTCACCTTGCTTAATGAATAAGTTGGGGCACTTTATCGAATTACATGAAATCAGGATTTTGCCTTTCACATGATTGGAGCATTCAAGTGAACTCTTCTTCTTATTTACAGATCAGAGTCACTATTCCACCATTTTTTAGTAAATCAGCCTCATTTGATCCCCTTAGATATCTTGATAACAGGCGATTCTCTGAATTTTTGGAACATGTCTCCAAATTTTCCACAGAAAAATGTCTGTTGTCGGATTTTCCGAGCGTGTGTACACAAGGCCGTCGGACAAAAGTCCAAAGTACAAACACGCATGCTCAGACACAAGGACGAGCCGGAAGCGCTCGGTCTTGTAAACTCGCGCTCGTAATGGAGAATTAACATTCGTGACGCTGCTTTTTTTTTCTAGTGATATCAAGAATAATATTATTATGTTTTTTTTTTATTTTGGGAAAGTTACCACAACACCATTATCCCGTAGTTTTTAATATCAGAGATACAACTATGTTGGTGTCCCTTGTTAATTTTACATTGTATTTTATAAAATGTAACTGCCGACTCCCAAACTGTCATTGGAAGTAAAACACATAGCCAAGTATTATTCTACACAATTTTTTTATTGTCCATTAAAATAAGAAAACAAATAAAATTAGACATAGTATCTGCCAATAGAACTTAACCAAAAAGCGCATTCTATGCGTCCAAAATTATATAAAATATAACAAATCAAATCATTATTATCCAACCAAAAAATAAAATAAAAGCCTCATGCATGTGTCCTGCTTCTTAACCCCCCTGGCGGTATGATTATTTGGGATTTTAGGTGCTGAAAGCGGTACAATTATTTTGCATGGAAATTTGGCGTTTTATATTGTAGGCCTGTAATTCTTAACAATAACACACTTAGATCTGTCCAAACAAGAGTCTACTAGATATCCCGGGTATGATAAAGTTTGAAACATAAAAACATAAATTATAATATAATAAATAAAAATAAATAATTAAAAATAAAAATAAAAAATAATAATAAAATAAATTTCCCCACGATTCACTATCGCTCAATTCTGCAAGTGTTCTAATTTACTATCGTTGTTTTCTAGCTGGTCTAAAGCCACTTTTGACGTAAGGGGACACTTTTTGGTTGCTATGGACAATCTCCAGTTTCCAGGCAGATAGAACAGTATATATCACATAAAACTGCATGCAGGGCATTGGACAAATCACTGGGGACAAAAGGGATGTGAAATAATTTCATACAGTAATGTAATCTGTAAGATTACCGTACTGTATGTGTTATGTTTTTTGCAATTTTTTAAATTACCTGCCAGGCTCCGGCCCAGTGCGTCGCGACGCTCGCAGGGAACGGAGCCTGGCAAGGAGAGGCTTCGGAGGAGGACGGAGCCCACGGACACTGCGGGGGACATCGCAGGATCCCGGGGACAAGGTAAGTAAAGCTGCACCAGGATCCTGCAATGCGATCCCGAGTGTGGCTCGGGGTTACCGCTAATGGGACTGAATTTTAACCCCGAGCCACACTCGGGAAAACCGCCAGGGAGGCTACTATCAAAGATACAACTATGTTGATGTCCCTTGTCAATTTTACATTGTATTTTATAAAATGTAACTGCCGACTCCCAAACTGTCATTGGAAGTAAAACACATAGCCAAGTATTATTCTACACAATTCTTTTATTGTGCATTAAAAAAAGAAATCAAATAAAATTAGACATGAAATCTGCCAATAGAACTTAACCAAAAAGTGCATTCTATGCATCCAAAAATATAGAAAATATACCAAATCAAATCATTATTATCCAACCAAAAAATAAAATAAAAGCCTCATGCATGTGTCCGGCTTCTTAAAGCGGGAGTCCCGCGAAAATTTTTTTTTTAGATGTCAGCAGCTGCAAATACTGCAGCTGCTGACTTTCAAAATAAGGACACTCACCTGTCCCGGGGTCCAGCGATGTCGGCACCCGAGACCGAACTGTCCCTCGGTCCTCGGGTGCTGCCGCCGCCATTCTCAGTGAGGGAATCAGGAAGTGAAGCGTTGCGGCTTCACTTCTCGATTCCCTACTGCGCATGCGCGAGTCGCGCTGCGCTTTCTCAATGGTCCCCGCTATCTCCTGGGACCTGTGTCTTTCCCAGGAGACAGCGGGGGAGTGCGGGAGGGGGCGTGACTCCCGCGGGAGTCTATTCCCGAGCGTGGGTGCAGATACCTGTCTTAGAGAGGTATCTGCACCCCCCTCCCCCCTGAAAGGTGCCAACTGTGACACCAGAGGGGGGGAGGAATCCGATGAGCGGAAGTTTCACTTTTGGGTGGAACTCCGCTTTAACCTCCCTGGCGGTATGATTATTTCGGATTTTAGGTGCTGAAAGCGGTACAATTATTTTGCATGGAAATTTGGCGTTTTATATTGTAGGCCTGTAATTCTTAACAATAACACACTTAGATCTGTCCAAACCAGAGTCTAGTAGATATCCCGGGTATGATAAAGTTTGAAACACAAAAACATAAATTATAATCTAATAAATAAATATAAATAATTAAAAAAAATAATAATATAATAATAATAAAATAAATGTCCCCACAATTCACTGTCGCTCAATTCTGCAAGTGTTCTAATTTACTATCGCTGTTTTCTAGCTGGTCTAAAGCCACTTTTGATGTAAAGGGACACTTTTTGGTTGCTATGGACAATCTCCAGTTTCCAGGCAGAAAGAACAGTATATATCATATAAAACTGCATGCAGGGCATAGGACAAAGCACTGGGGACAAAAGGGATGTGAAATAATTTCATACAGTACTGTAATCTGTAAGATTACAGTGTACTGTATGTGTTATGATTTTTACAATTTTTTAAATTTGCTGCCAGGCTCCGCCCCGTGCGTTGCGACGCTCGCAGGGAACGGAGCCCGGCACATAGAGGCTTCGGAGGCGACAGAGCCCACGGACACAGCAGGGGACATCGCAGGATCCTGGGGACAAGGTAAGTAACGCCACTCCAGGATCCTGCAATGTAATCCCGAGTGTGGCTCGGGGTTACCGCTAATAGGACTGAATTTTAACCCTGAGCCACACTCGGGAAAACCGCCAGGGAGGTTAATAATGGGGGTAAACAATGCCAAGAGTTGGTGAAAGCAGAGGTCCGTCATCTGGAGATAATTCTGAAAATCATCCGGATTATTCTCCTGGAGCTCCCGCAGCAAAGGCATATGACATAATTGGTCACGATTAATAAAGCAACCAATTTTTGGTCTAAGAATTCCTCCTCTTCCTGTTCCTGGACTGGACTTGGGTCAAAGCAATAACTCCAAGGCCAATAATAAATAACACCTTATCTCCTCCGATTCCACAACATGGCTGATTGACGAACGGCCGTTCAGAAACTAAATAAAAAGCACGAAATGAAAAGCGTGAATCAACACTCACCAAACTTCTACTAAAACGAAATTAGCAGAGGGAACAAAAAGGGTGGCGCTAAAGAGCTGAAAAACCACGTAGTACGTCACTACGCTCATGTTTGTTGGCTGACAATTCCTTGCCGTTTGTATGCAAGACAAAATCCAGGCACACGCCCTTCGGACAAAAGTCTGAGGTTTTGTTTGCGGAAAATCCGATCGTGTGTACGAGGCTTAAGACAGGAAGTGTGTTACTAACCACATCACCAGGTGAAAATAAGGGGGAAAAGTCTCAAAGGAAGACTAATGCAGCCATCACATCTAATGATTGATAAGCTGTAATATATGGCATTTTTGGTTTTGGGTTTAGTACCGCTTTAAAGCCCCCTGTATGATATTTGCAAGCATATAAGGGTTTGGTTATATAGTATGAAAAGTAAGGTGCATCCTAAATTAAATAATAGTATACACTATATTTTCAAAAGTATTGGGACGCCTGCCTTTACACACACATGAACGTTAATGACATCCCAGTCTTAGCCCATAGGGTTCAATATTGTGTTGGCCCGCCCTTTGCAGCTATAACAGCTTCAAATCTTCTGGGAAGGCAGTCCACAAGGTTTAGGAGTGAGTCTATGGGAGGGTTTGACCATTCTTCCAGAAGCGCATTTGTGAGGTCAGGCACTGATGTTGGACGAGAAGACCTGTCTCGCAGTCTCTACTCCTATTCATCCCAAAGATGTTCTATCGGGTTGAGGACAGGACTCTGTGCAGGCTAGTCAAGTTCCTCCACCCCAAACTCGCTCCTCCATGTCTTTATAGATCTTGTGGATCTTTGTGCACTGGTCCAAATAATTTGATGGAGGGGGGATTATGATGTGTGGGGGGAGGGGGGATTATGGTGGGGGGGTTGTTTTTCAGGGGTTGGGCTCAATATTGAACCCTACGGACTAAGACTGGGATGTCATTAAAGTTCATGTGCGTGTAAAGGCAGGCGTCCCAATACTTTTGACAATATTGTGTATATACATAGCAATAAATTATCCCAAATAAAAAATCATAAAAGTAAATAAAGAAATACATTTTACATATACTCATTATAGCCTCCTTTTATAGACAATATCTGCACAAATGGGTCAACTTTTTTTTTTTCTTCCTATTGATGTATTGATGCAATGAAATGGTTAATATGCCTTGTTTATGTTCTATCGTTATTTGGAACGAAATATAAATCATTAGAGGACCCCAATCCTCGGGAGTCATCACTAACAACAATCTTTAATTAAGCTAATTATTGGCTTCATCAAGGTGTCCAGCTGGGTCTCGTTTAAACACAGAATGATGTCACACTCCGGGGATTCTCCCCAATTGTAACTTTTCAATTATCAAGAAAATAAAAGTTTCATTTAGCCATCACCATGAGTATTCCTAGAAATAATGCTGTCTCAGGGAATTAATTATACAATCACCGAATGGGAAGAGAATCATACAATTACTGAGACTGAGGCCGGAGTCACACTGGTATGACAAACGCTCCGACATTGGGAGCTCATGTCGCATGACCTGTGAAAATCAATGTTTCCCTATGGGAGCGTCTTAACTGGTCCGGCAGAAGTCGGTCCAACTTTGAAAACGCTCCCTGCACTACTTTGGTCCAACTTTGATCCTACTTCAACGGCCCATTGAATATCACTAATCAATCGGGGGTCACACTAATCAATCGGGGGTCACACTGGGGGCATTCAAGGGCACCCTGGCAGCATTTGATGGGCACACGGGCAGCATTTGATGGGCATACTGGCTGTGTTTGATGGGCACAGTGGCAGCGTTTGGCACAGTGGCTGCGTTTGATGGAACACTGGCAGCATTTAATGGGCACAGTGGCAGCGTTTGATGGGCACACTGGCAGCGTTTGATGGGCACACTGGCAGCATTTGATGGGCACACTGGCAGCATTTGATGGGCACACGGGCAGCATTTGATGGGCATACTGGCTGCGTTTGATGGGCACAGTGGCAGCGTTTGGCACAGTGGCTGCGTTTGATGGAACACTGGCAGCATTTAATGGGCACAGTGGCAGCGTTTGATGGGCACACTGGCAGCGTTTGATGGGCACACTGGCAGCATTTGATGGGCACACTGGCAGCATATGATGGGCACACTGGCAGCGTTTGATGGGCACACTGGCAGCGTTTGATGGCACAGTGGCAGCATTTGATGGGCACAGTGGCAGCGTTTGATGGCACACTGGCAGCATTTAAGTGGCACAGTGGCTGCAATTGATGGGCACAGTGGCTGCAATTGATGGGCACAGTGGCTGCATTTGATGGGCACAGTGGCTGCATTTGATGATTTTTTTTTCAAAAAATGTTTGCGCCCCCAAAAAAATTTTGAGCACCAGCCGCCACTGTTTAGATGTATGTATGCACATTTTATGTATGCACGTTTAATCCTGACACCCTATATGTGTACAATCAGGATTGATTTTTTTTTTCTTGCTCATTCAAAGTACCAGCAACAAAATGCTGTTCCTCTGAAAAGCGATCCATGCTCAGATCACTTTTCAGAGGCATTTGACAGCCGGTAAAGAGGCAATATGTTCTCCTGACCACCTGTTTTAACCCCTTAAAGTGATTGTAAAGGTTTTTTTTTTAAATAACAAACATGTCATACCTTCATTGTGCAGTTAGTTTTGCACAGAGTGGCCCCGAACACCGACTTCTGGGGTCCCTTGGCGGCTCTTGCGGCTCCTCCTCTTATCAGACATCCCCCTAGGAAAAGCGCTGTCCAGGGGGCAGGGGGGCCCTTCATGATATTTTGCATCGGGGCCCTGAAGGTTTTAGTTATGCCACTGCCTAAAGATTTATACCAGACATAGCGCCTGGTATTAACGGGGATCAAAGTAGAATCCCTGTTCATTGAAGTCGGACACATGTCGGATTTCAAGTCGCAGGGCAAAGTCGGATCCAAAGTGGTACGACTGTCGTGCCAAATAATAATGGTTTGTTGAGTGGTGTTATATTTGGGAAGTTCTTAAGAAATTTAGGGTTTGGTGATGTCTTCTGTACCTGGGTTGAAGGATAAGTTCACCCTTAGGAGCATGTTACACCCATATTTAGAGTGTAACATGCTTCTATCCACCCACCGCCAGTGCTGACTCTGCTCGGTGACAGTGGGCAGGGGATCTTTTCCCCTCACCCTCTGCCACTTTTTGAAAACAGCATGGCTGTGCATGGCTCAATGAATGAACTACAGGTACCTTTGGCCACCGCAGAAGATGTCTTGTAGTTCTCAATGAACTGTGAGGGAGCATGCAGTCCATTGATTCTTTCTGCACTTCAGTAAGCAGTGGCGGCTCATGTTTTTTTGTTTTGGGGGGGCAGAAAACAACCACCCCGAAAGCACCTCCCCACACCCTTGCTGTCTGCCGGTTGGTCCACTTACCCCATCTAGGTGGTGGGGATCTTACATCGGCGGGGATCAGGGCATCGGCGGACATAAGGCTGCGGAGGGCATCGGGGCATTGGGTAGCAGCTCCTGTGTCTTCTCCTCCCTCCTATTCGGTTCCACCATGCATCACCTCCCCTCCTCCTAGGCTTCCAATAGGATTGCCTGTCCTTTCAGCCAATCGGGTGACGGGTATCAGGCCCCCTTCCTGATTGGCTTTAAAAAACACCCCGCCGCTGTAATTCAGGCACCCAGCATCCTGAAAGGGGCCGGACGCAGGGAGTGGCAACGGTGATGGATAGAGCATGAATAAGGGGTGGCGGTCATAGATAAAGGGGTGGCGCTCGGACGCCCCTAAGGGAAGGGCCGCCACTGTCTGCAACTATCTGCCCATACAGGAACTATGGGCGGACAGCTGACTGAGAGTCTGCAGGATCTTGGCATTGCACCAACATTCTGCTGATTGTGGGTGAAATGTTTTACAGGCTATGTAGATGTTCTGGCAGAATCACCACTAACTTTTTGGAGGTGTGGTGGTGGAACAAGCTCTGAACCCTGACCTGCATCCTTCCCAGCTGCCAGCAGAGTTAACCAGTGCGCCGTGAAGGAAAGGTAACATCTATGCCCATGTCTCTTGGACCATGAGTCAGCGGAAATATGAACCTTACTGCTGACCGCCCTGTCCAACGAGGCCAAGACATTGCCTTCCACATGGAGGCAGAGAGCCAGAATGGCCTTATGTGGAATGAAATGGCATTTTAGAACCTGCTACTGTGGTACACCACATTCCACAAATTCATGAAAGGGGGCAGAGTCTATCAGCTGAAAAGGCAGCAGCTGTAGTGCTAGCAATTTGGCCAAGCTAGCATTTAAACGCTAAGCATGTGGATGGCTGGGACCGAATTTCTTTTTACAGGTTCAGCAACTGGGTAGGGAAATTTGCCTGCTAAAACCAATTGGTGGTGTACTTCTAGCAGATTGGCTGCAAGTACTCAGACACCTATTGTGTTACCTTCATTCCTCTCAGTGCAGGTTTTTGAGAGGACTGGAGGTATAGTGGGGTTGGAGATCCCAGATGAGGAGCAAGGAGAAGTCCGCCTTTTTCTATGATGTGAGTATTTCAGGTGTTGCTGCCAATGAACTGTATGGCAGGTTGTCGTATGTCTGGTCAAGCATGTGGTGTCCAAGCGGCTGCTGTTCTGGTCACGCTTGATCCACTTCAGACATAGGTTGCAAACAGCAATGGTGTGATCTGCTGCACATCGAAAAAGGCCCACACCAAGGAAATTTTAAAAGCCAGTGGGGAGTCAGCAGCACCCTGCACCTGTGGAGCTCTGCGGTGTGATGCAATAGGATGGCTGCCGTTAAGCTGCCCCCTGGAGGAGATCCTGCCTCGTTGGAGTTGTGCCTCCTCCTCTTCACTTTCCTCCTCTCTTCTCTCAGGCACCCAAGTATGATCAGTGACCTTATCATCCCCTCCCTCCTGGTCTCTGGAGCAAACTTGGCAGTATGCTGCAGCTTGGGGAACATGACTGCCAGTTTCTTGTCCTTCTGTGGCATCCCCTCTCTCTAGGCTCACGTGTACCCAACACTGTGTCGAATAATTCTGGGGACTCCTCCATGCACGATGGTGGGGCTATGGAATGAGTAACTGTGGACAAGGAGGCCACCTGCAGAGGATGCACCATGTCCACGACCACCACTGTTAACTGTAGACACAGAGGCTGCTTGCCCTCTTTTAGTGGCCTGTGAGAGTCGGCCTCTCCTTGGTGGCCTTCCGGACATGATGGGAATTTTTTCTTTTCCCAGCACACTACAATGTATTATATACTGTGTACACCACCTGAAGTGTATTAGAAACTGTACATACTGTCTTATATTATGAACTGTATATATATATATATATATATGCTACACTGAATGCAGAGAGTACATATATATATATATATATATATATATATATATATATATACACACCGCCTGAAGTGTATTATATAATTATATAATGTACAAGGAAAGGATTGGTGGGACTTTAAGTGAGGTTGGTTTTTTTTTTTTTTTTTTTGTTTTTGTTTTCTTTTTTTTCTTCTTTTTAATAAAATTTTCCTTTTTTATTTATTTTTTAGATTATCACTATGTTTTTTTGCTCCTGATGATAGGTATAAAGACCTTGAAACGCGTAGAGCCAGCAACAAACTAGTGTACACAATGATGCATCTGGTCAGGCCGTTCCAATACAATTGTTTTTTTCCTTTTTATAAACCCTTTTTTTGATTTCCCTACCTGTATATTTTATCTATTCAATCATGCTACCATGTTATAAATGTTTTTTATTATTTCATATTATGTATTGATTCCTTGTTGGAATATGTATTTATGTATATTTTTCTGGCTCCAATGAATTGTAATAGTTGTACAAATAGTTATATATAGCAAAATGCATTGAATTATTTGAATACAAAAACTCTATGACAATCTGAATTTATTAAAAGCTACCAATTTTTATTCTTGCTCCCGTGTGCTTATATAAAGTCCCGCTACCTGTTATTTTTTATTTTTCATTTTTTATCATTCATATATATATATATATATATATATATATATATATATATATATATATATATATATATATATATATATATATATATATATATATACAGGGCTTTTTTTCTCAAACAATAGGTGCTGGAACTTAACCACGGCCCCACAAACAAACCACCGCCCCCCTATTCACACACCCTCCAAATCACATCAAATAGTGGGTGTGTTCAGTAAAATTTCACGAAAACAGTAGGAGGGTCTTAAAGGGGCATTAAATGCCAGGATTGCATTACATATAGAGTGCAGAGCTCTCACTTTTAAACACAGAAACCAGACTTCTGTGTTTACAAGTGATTGTGGTGAGAAGGCACCAAAGGGTCTGAGCCAGAGGTGGTGGAACTGGGTTCCACCAGTTCCCCCTGAAAAAAAGCCCTGTATATATATATATATATATATATATATATATATATATATATATATATGAGGTGATGCTTTGGCCACTCATCAGACGCTAACACACTGCAATTTCACAGTGCATTATGGGGCGTTACGCGGTGCTCAAATTTCCTGCGAACGCCCCATATTGTTCGGCGAATGGCAAACACCCAATGTTCGAGACAAACTTACGTTTGATTCAAACATCAAACTCATCCCTAATAATAATAATCACATGAAATGATGGATGGTCTCATGGTATACATTTGTCAAAAAATTTCAATTTAAAATCACAAATATATTCAGATACCATTTATTATATGTATGATATTTATTGAAAACCATTTCTATAATATTTGTTTTCATTACAAGCTAACAGAGATTAGTGATTGTTTTGGTAATCAAATACAGATAGATATATACAGGTATATATGTATAGAAAAAGATCTCATAAATTACCAACAAAAAGTATTTCTGATTTCTGAGATGTCTTAAACCCTTCTTATTCCCCTTATCCCCTATAAATTATACCTGAAAGAAAGGACCTACTCTGGACACGTTTTTAGTCTTGTAGATGTTTCAAAATGTTTGACCTTCCTTTGTCTTTTTTTCTTTCTTCTGATTTTCCTGTCTCTGCTCTCTTTACCCATCTATATGTCACATGTTTTTAGTCTTACAAGATTTAATAGATATGAGGAGATCTCTGTCTGTACTTGTTGCTTCTTATGCAGTAATTACCATCTTGCTCAGGTTTTGGCTACAATATTGGCTCACCTTGCATGTCAGCTTTTAAACAATCCACTTTGATTATTTATAGATCCCTTCCATAATATGTACAGTTACACTGATCTACAAATCTAACACCAATTCACACAGATGGGTCAGTATAATACTAGTACAATAGTAACAGGAATACAATGACAGAGATGAAGAGCTTTGCAGTTGGTACAGCAGTGCCTGGAAGACAAAAAAAAACACATAAATTATGCGCCCATAAACATTATATAACAGGTGCCCCAGGACAACGTCATCTGTGACGAAACATGTAGGAAGGAGCGACGTGCTGATGTCACAGCGTTTGCACCAGTCCTGGAAGACGGGTTGTACATTGAGCAGACCGGCTTATTTTTTTTGCCTGTTTTACCTATCTTTGATGTAAGTGCAACCTCTATTTTAAACCACTAAATCCTTAAGATTTTACGCTATGCAGGCTTTATCTCTTTTAGGAACCCATACATGATCGAATCCAATCTGGCGGTGGAGGCTTGACAGCGCGATCCCCCCTGGATGATCAAAGGCCCTGGCTGGGTATTTAGCCACAGGAGCATTAGACCTTCCTTAACCGGTTCCCAACCAGCTCACGCTTATATACTGCGGCAGAATGGCTCCCTTGGGCGAAATTCCATATGGGTACGTCCTTCCCTTTTCTGGCCACCAGACGGTGCGCACGCCCACTGCATGGCGAGGGACAAGATGCGCGTGGCCGGTGGAGACTATCGCCGCCGCCCACGCGTGATCACGTGCATGAGCGCCAGCACTGGGATTTTTGTGTGTAAACATACAAATCCCTGTGATGTCAGGGAAGAAAAAACATATTGTTTGCCCCTACCAAGTAGGAAAAACGATATGTCTCCTCTCCTAGCCACTCACATCCCCACACAGTTAGAACACGCTGAGGGAACACACAGTTGATCCCCTTGTTCACCTCCTAGTGTTAACCCCTTCCCTGCCAGTGACATTTACACAGTAATCAGTGCATTTTTATAAATGTCAATGGTCCCAAAAAAGTGTCAAAGGTGTCCGATCTGTCCGCCGTAATGTCGCAGTACTGCTAAAAATCGCAGATCCTCGATGTAACTATGTCGCCATTACTAGTAAAAAAAAAAAATCCATAAAAATGCCTCAAATCTTTCCCATAGTTTGTAGATGCTATAACATTTGTGCAAACCAATCAATATACGCGTATTGAAATTTTTTTACCAAAAATATGTAGAAGAATACATATCGGTCTAAACTGATAAAGAAATTAGTTTTTTTTAAAAAGAATTGGGGATATTTATTATAGCAAAAAGTAACAAATATTGTTTTTGTTTTTTTCAAAATTGTGGGTCTTTTTTTTTATAGCACAAAAAATAAAAAATGCAAAGGTGATCAAATACTACCAAAAGAAAGCTCTATTTGTGGGGAAAAAAAGGACGCAAACTTTGTTTGGGTGCAACATTGCATGACCACGCAATTGTCAGCTAAAGCGACGCAGTGCCGAATTGTAGAAAGTGCTCTCACACAACTGGGTGGGCTCCAGGCGCAGTGCTCTGCACCCCGAGCCCAGCCTTTTCTGAAGCCTATTAGAGCCCCTGGCTCTAATCATGTGCTTAAAAAAAACTGATTGGAGTCCATGCGTATGGCGCCATGCATGTAGATCAGGGTGCTGAACGCATGGATGGGGGGGTTGGTGGCACCTGTGCACCGCTAAGGGACGGGCCACCGTTCTTGGCTTAGAGGAATGGTGAAAAATGTGCTTTATCCCATCCTTGGGAAGGGGCTTCCTCAGACAAGACTCTTAGTTTGTCTCATAGGATGGGCAACCCTGGTCCCTCTATACAGAGGTAGACCTCCACAATTCTGTAATTCCTCCTAACTTCACTGAATGTTTGAAAGGAACCGTATCTGGAATAGGGACTCAGATTAGTTATTTAGTCCTTTTTATTCCAATGAGATATACCAAACAGACATCCAAGGGTGATCTACTATGACGAATATGAACAAAATTGTATCATTGACTTCTTTCTCTTACCTCCACCAGAAGGCACAGCAGACTGAGTAGCTGAAAGTAAAAGATAAAAAAATCAGATTTCTTTCATAACAAAACTATGTTATTCATCTCATACATTCTAAAATAATCACAATGGGATATGGTATCTACCTATCTATCTATCTATCTATCTACCTATCTACCTATCTATCTATCTATCTATCTATCTATCTATCTATCTATCTATCTATCTATCTATCTATCTATCTATCTATCTATCTATCTATCTATCTATCTATCTATCTATCTATCTATCTATCTATCTATCTATCTATCTATCTATCTATCTATCTATCCCTTGATTGGCTATCAGATCTGCTATGTTGGGAATGATTAAACAAATTTAAGTTCACACTTATTTTAAATAATTATATTTTTGGGAAATTTCAATGTTTCTCAAATCCCCCTTTTTCTGATTGGATGCCTAAAATGAGCGCAGGTGTTTTCAAAATGAATACAATACAACTCCTTAATTTATTCAGCCACATAAGTTTTCCAGCAACCAATGAGAGAATATTTACTTAATTCTTTTGTATACTTTTTCACGTGTGATGTACTTCGATAACATTGCAGCTGATTATAAAAAAATTTAAATTTAAAAAAATCAAGCTTACCTCCAACAGACGACTCAACAGCTGAAACAAAAAAAAAGGACACAACAATACTTAGAGTAAAAAATACAATATATACAGTGGATATTTTTTTAATCCTTTATTGTAATTTTAAAAATAGGATTTTTTTGTCATACTTACCTGTAAAATCCATTGCTTTGAGTACATCATGGGACACAGAGTTAGGCTAATATTCATTACCTGCTGGGTTATACTCCATCATCAGGTGAATGGACACTGGTAGACCAAGGTCTTTAGACAGGAAGTGATACCCTATATAACCCCTCCCATACAGGAAGTTACTTCAGTTTTGTAGGAAGCACAGAATCCTCAAAAAGAGGGGAGGCCCTCTGTATTCCATGATGTACTTAAAGAAAAGGATTTTACAAGTAAGTATGACAAAAAAATCCTATTTTCTTTTTCATACATCATGGGACACAGAGTCAGGCTAATATTCGTTATCTGCTGGGATGTCCCAGAGCAATAGCCTTGAGGGGAGGGAGGAATCCTGCCAAACAGTAGCCATCAGTTTTTATATGGCAGCCCGCAGTACACTGCGGCCAAAAGCTGAATCCTTGGCTGCTCAAACATCCACTTGATTAAATTTTGTGAAGGTATGCACTGAAGACCAGGTAGCAGCCTTACAAATCTGAGCCACAGATACCTCATGACGAAAAGCCCAGGAGGTTCCTACACCCCTGGTAGAATGAGCTCTCACCCTAAAGGGAGGATCTTTACATTTCAGACCGTAGGCCTCAATGACCAATTTACAGACCCAATTGGCAATGGAAGCTTTGGAAGATGCCTGCCCTTTCTTTGGTCCTTTTGGTAAAACAAAAATAAAAGAGTCTGATCCTTGGATCTCCACGGATCTAGATAAATAAACCTTGACTGCCAGGACAACATCCAATGAGTGCAGTCGTCTTTCTTCTGCCGAACGAGGCTGAGAGAAAAAAGAAGACAAAATAATGCCCTGATTTAACTGAAAGACCAACACCACCTTAGGCAAAAAGGATGGAACAAGTCATAACACGACCCTGTTGTGGTGTAGGTTTAAATACGGTTCCCTGCATGACAGGGCCGCCAACCCCCGACACCCTCCTAGTCGAGGTGATGGCCATCAGGAAGGCTAGCTTGTGTGACAGCAAGTCTAATGGAATTTCCTTAATAGGTTCAGATGGTTGTTTCTGTAACACAGACATCACCAAGCTTAAGTTCCAAGGACACATAGGTGACCTAATGGGGGGAAGCAAGCGAGTTGCCCCTTGCATAAAGGTTCGAATCATTGAATGGGAGGCCAAAGGCCTTTGGAAGAATACTGGTAGGGCCGAAACTTGACCTCTGATTATACTCAAAGCCAATTTGATTTCTACAGCTGACTGTAGAAAAGAGAGAATTCTCCCAATCATGTATTTACGAGGATGCCATTTTTTGGCTTTACACCAAGCAATATAAGTCTTCCAGACCTTATGATAGATCTTCCTAGTGACATCTTTTCTAGCATTTACTAGGGTAGACACTACTGATCCCGAGATGCTGTGGTCCTTTAACACCCTGGCTTCAATAGCCATGCTGTCAAATTTAGAGACTGTAAATTGGGGTGGAATATAGGACCTTGAGACAGAAGAATGGGGCGCTGTGGAAGCGTCCATGGCCCATCCATTGTTAGTCTCACAATCTCCGGGAACCAAGGCCTTCTGGGCCAGGCTGGTGCCACCAGCATGACTGAAACTCCCTCTTTCCGAATCCTGCGCAAAAAATGTGGAAGGAGAGGGATCGGAGGGAAAGCATAAACCAGGGAGTATTGGCTTCATGGAATTATCAGGGCATCTGCTCCGATTGCCAGAGGATCCTTTGTTCGGGACACAAACTGCTGTAGCTTGTTGTTGAACCTGGATGCCAGTAGATCGACCTCTGGCCATCCCCAGTGTTGGCAAATTTTCTGGAACACCTCTGGGTGTAGGGACCATTCCCCCGGGCAGATCTGCTAGCGGCTCAGATAATCTGCCTTCCAGTTCTCTATTCCCGGGATATGGATTGTCAATATATTTGGCACATGTCCCTCTGCCCAGGCTAGTATGTAGTTCACCTCCTTCAGAGCTGAATGACTCCTGGTACCACCTTAGTGGATTATATAGGCCATTGCAGTGGCATTGTCTGACCGAACCCTGATAGGGTAGTCCTGAAGCGCCATCATCCAGGACCGTAGGGCCAGACATACTGCCTGTAATTGCAGGATGTTGATGGGCAGGATCTGTTCTGTCCTTGACTATTTCCCTTAAGCTGTGAGCCCCTCTAGAGTTGGTCCCCAGCCTGAGAGACTGGCATCTGTAGTCAGTACTCTTCAAGTTACTGGGAGGAAGGATCTTCCCTTTTGCAGGTTCTGATCCTGTAACCATCAGTGTAGGCTTAAGCGTGCCCAAGGAGATAAGAATATTGAATAATGCTGGGCTTTTCCTCTCCTGTTCCAAGTCAAAAAGATGTTTTGTTGTAGCATCCTGGAATGGAACAGGGCATAGGACACAGCCTCAAATGAGGATACTATCCTCCCTAGAAGACTCATACAGAGTGGAATGGAGGATTGTCTGGTGTCTCTTATCTGATGCACCTAAATCTTCAGGGCGCAGATCCTTGTGGGTGGTAAGAATACTCTTGCCTGAACTGTATCTAGGATCAGACCTAGATATTTAAGACTTTGAGCTGGTCTCAAGTTTCACTTTTCGGTATTTATGATCCAGCCTAAGCTTTCCAAATACCGCACTGTATATGTTATGCTCTGTTCTAGAGCTTGTAGTGAGTGATCTCTGAGCAGGAGGTTGTCCAGATACCCAAGCACCAGAATCCCTTGGGCCCTTAAACGATCCAGTACTGGTGCTAGGACCTTTGTGAACACCCGGGGGGCTGTAGCGAGCCCGAAGGGTAGAGCCACAAACTGAAAACCTTTACTGCAAACCGCAGGAACCTCTGATGAGGTTGAAAGATAGGTACGTGTAGATACGCATCCTTTATATCGATGGAGGCTAGAAAGTGTCCCATCTGGAGTGAAGCTACTACTGAGCAGACAGACTCCATCCGAAAGGACTTGATTAGTAGATATTAGTAGATATTGGTTCAGGGATCTTAGGTCCAAGATGGGCCTTGTGTCCCCATTTGGTTTTTGAGCAGTAAAAAGGTTTGAGTAAAACCCCGTGCCCTTTTTGAGTACAGGAACCTCTACAATCACTCCTTGATGCACTAAATGATATAGTGCTTGAAGTAATAAGTCTCTTTTTGGAGGATCCAAAGGAAAGTTGGATCTTAAAAACCTCTGAGGGGGAACCCCCAGCAACTCCAGCTTTTAACCGCGGGATATAGTTGAGGTGACCCACTCGTCCTAAACTAGTGTTCTCCAAATGTCCGCAAAGTGCAGCAGCCTTACCCCCACCCGATAGAGTGGGGGCATCTACTCAAAAGGAGGACTTGGTGCTGGGCTTAGAAGAGTTTTGGACCCAGGACTTTTTCTGGCCCTGGTCTTGCGGCTTGCCTCTGGCTCTAGTGCTCTGTTGACCGCGGAACCGCCCTGGTGCTGAGACATTTGAGGAAGTAGTCCCTGAAGTTTTACAAGGGATGTTTGGTGCTTTTCTTCACAGGAAGTAGAGAACTCTTCCCTCCAGAAATCTTTTGGATATATTTGTCCAAATGATCGCCAAATAAATGCTCCGCATGAAAGGGGAAGCCTGCCAGTAACTTCTTACAATGAAGCTCGGCTGACCAGTTCTTAAGCAACAAAAGTCTGCGCATATGTACAAACATGAGAGCCAAACGAGAAACCTGCTGTATTGAATCCTTTAAGGCATCAACAGCAAAACACAGCGCTCGAGGAATATCTGCCTTATTTTCAGGCTGATCATCCTGCTGGTTAGGCCTGTCAGGCTGTCTGATCTGATCCTTTATGAATTGGCAGATACTGTCTGCTGCAACAGCTGTCTGAATAGCTGAACTGGCCAAAGAAAAGGAAGCTTTTAATGACTCAAATTTCTTATCAAAAGGATATTTCAAGCCCTGTGCATTATTCACTGAACAAGTTAAGTTCTTCTTTAAGGAAGAGACTGCTGCATCTATGGCTGGCATGCTCCACTTCTTAGTGAACTTTTCATCCATTGGATACAAAAGGGAAAGCCTCTTATTAGGAGGAACAAAATCCTGTCAGGATGTTCCCAATCAGCATACACCACCTCTTCCAAAGGGGATGTAGGGGGAAAGCCTGTGTGGCCTCAGGGATCCCAAAGAGGACCAGGGAGACTCAGTGACCTCATTAAGAGGCAACCTAAAGGCAGAGTGAACCATTTCGGTCAAAGTCAGGATCAAGAGCCTCTGTGATTGAAAGGCAGATACCGGCTGGATATCTTCTTGTCCAGATCGCTCGGAAGCAGACTCATCTGCCAGGGACTCCACTGAATCCTGAGCTTTAAGCTCTTCCCCATCCTACACCAATTCCTGCTCCAGACACGGAGGCTCCGGGGAGGGGGATCTGTCATGCTTCTTGCCACCATGTGGGACGGAAGCAATCATAGCAGCCATCCTGTGCTCTAATCCGGCTAGGGCTGAGGACAGTTCATCCTTAGTGATAAACGATGAGGCAGCAGTGTTGACTGTAGGCACAATACCAGATAGGTGCAGCAGCTCAGATTGCCCAGAAACCTCTGGTCTTTCAGGGGATACAACCTTAGGGATACAACTAGGTTCATCAGGAACTACTGATGACATAGGTGTGCCCTTCCCTGTAGTGTTAGTCCAACTCCTCTTTTTTTGAAGACATTTACTAGCCACAAAAAGGTAGTACTTGGGTGTAGATTTAACACACCTCAGAAGGAAGACCCTTTAATAGGGCTCACCAAGCCCCTATGTAACAATCGTGCTAAGCACCTTAGCCTGCCAAGCAACACTTGGTGACTCACTTGACCCGAGTAATGAGAAATGAACTGCTGCAAGTGTCTGGTTTAGAGCCTGCTCTGTGTCCCACAGCTGTCTCTTGGAAGCACTGCATGCTTGGCATACACAGCTCAAATAAGCTGGCTGTGCGCCAGAACGTTCATGCGTACGCAAAGCCGTGTGTGCCGTGGCTACCAGCAAACAACTGGTGAGCCAAATGGCATCTTTGCGAACACACGTGAGCCCTGACCGTTTAAACACAAGTGAGTATAATGGCACTGCTGCGAATGTTGTGTGCCATGGCTGCCAGACAAGAACTGTGAGTATAGCAGCTCTCTTACGAATGCACATGAGCCCGTAGTTGTCAAACAAAATAAACTGTTAAGTTTTTAGTGGCGCCTTTGCAAATGCATGTGTGCCCTGGTAAAACCAAAGCGAAATGTCGCAGCGTTGTGCGCCATCATATAGGTAAAAAACAACCAGACACAAGCAATAAGATACACTTTGCAAACACCCACAGCTAGCCCAAAAACTCCCCCGTATAGTCACTGCACACAGGTGTACAGCCTCTAGCTAGCTTGACTGATTGTTACAATCCATGGGACACCCCCACAAGAAATATAAATGTAAAGGGGATTCACATACCCGTCCAGGTGCAGGGCACTTAGAAACTAGGAGCCCAATCTTCACCCATCACGATGGGTTCCTGTCACTTGAGGACCTTCAAGGACTGGGTACCCTTTTCATGTTTAGGTTCCACTCCCTTGGACCTGTACAGCACCCTGCAGGAATGCCTTAGTGCTGTAGTGTCAAGGATTCCACTTCGCAGGGTCCAGCACCCAGAGGCAGCTTACAGACAAAACCTTGCAGGATCTTGAGTCTTCTTTGCAAGGTTCGGGTACCATTTATCTAAGCATACAGCCTGTGTCAAATGGATCCGATCGTTTAATCTCCTGATTCATTTTTTAAACCATTTGTGGGAATAGAGACCTGGAGCTCAGTGAGCTCAAACAAACGTGCCATCCACCTTGTAGACACTGGTAAAAAACTGAAGTAACTTCATGTATGGGAGGGGTTATATAGGTAATCACTTCCATTCACCTGATGATGGAGTATAACCCAGCGGGTAATGAATATTAGCCTAACTCTGTGTCCCATGATGTATGCAAAAGAAATATATTTTATTTTTGGCAATTCATTTTAGTTTATCAAATTGTACTAACTGCTGAAATTAAGTCTAAGAATTATATCCAAATTGCTACATTAAAATTATAAACATAAAAGAAAAAAAAATACAATATAATGTCGACTTTTAAAAAGTTATTTTAAACTTTAACCATTTTTTTTAGTCCTTTGGCTGCCTTTCTAAAATATAAATCCGATTAAATGTAATAATAGAGAAATTAAATGAGATTAGACTCTTTGACAGCTGGACAGGTCCCAAGCCATACCAAGTATGCCCCCTGCTGGTAATTTGTATCAACACCACCTATTTCTAGTACAAGGATTACAGACTGAAACCTGGCTGTACTATGAGAACAACTGCACCTGTTATTGTAAGTGCCTTGAAAAAAGTATTAATACACCTTGGAATTTTCCACATTTTGTCATGTTACAACCAAAAATGTAAATGTATATTATTGGGATTTTATGTGATAGACTAACATAAAGTGGCACATAATTGTAAAGTGGAAGGAAAATGATACAAATAAATATGTGAAAAGTGTGGGGGGCAATTGTATGGCGCCCACCTGAGTCAATACTTTGTAGAACCGTCTTTCACTGCAATTTCAACTTCAAGTCTTTTTGGGGATGTCTCTACCAGCTTTGCAAATCTAGAGAGGGACATTTTTGCCCATTCTTCTTTGCAAAATATCTCAAGCTCTCTCAGATTAGATGGAGAGCGTCTGTGAACAGCAATTTTCAAGTCTTGCCACAGATTCTCAATTGGATTCAGGTCTGGACTGTGATGGGGCCATTCTAACACATGAATATTCTTTGATCTAAACCATTCCATTGTAGCTCTGGCTGTATGTTTAGGGTCGTTGTCCTGCTGGAAGGTGAACCTCCGCCCCAGTCTCAAGTCTTTTGTAGGCTCTAACAGGCTTTCTTCCAAGATTGCCCTGTATTTGTCTCCATCCATCTTCCCATCAACTTTGACCAGCTTCCCTGTCCCTGCTGAAGAAAATTATCCCCACAACATGATGCTGCCAGCACCATGTTTCACAGTGGGGATGATGTGTTCAGGGTGATGTGCAGTGCTAGTTTTTCACCACACAGAGCACTTTGCTTCTAGGCCAAAAAGTTACATGTTGGTCTCATCTGACCAGAGTACCTTCTTCTACAAGTTTGCTGTCCCCCCCACAAGGCTTCTTGCAAACTGCAAACAGGACTTCTTATGGCTTTCTTTGAACACTGGTTTTCTTCTTGTCACTCTTCCATAAAGGGCAGATTTGTGGAGAACAGGACTAATAGTTGTCCTGTGGACAGATTCTCCCACCTGAGCTGTGGATCTCTGCAGCTCCTCCAGAGTTATCATGGACCTCTTGGCTGCTTTTATGATGAATGCTCTCCTTGCTCGGCCTGTAAGTTTAGGTGGACAGCCATGGTTTGGTAGGTCTGCAGTTGTGCCATACTCTTTTCATTTTCGGATGATGGATTGAACAGAGCTCCGTGAGATGTTCAAAGCTTGGGATATTTTTTATAACCTAATCCTGATTTAAACTTGTCTGGTGTGTTCCTTGGCCTACATGATGCTGTTTGCTCACTAAGGTTCTCTAACAAACCTCTGAGGGCTTCACAGAATAGCTTTATTGATACTGAGATTAAACGACACACAAGTGGACTCTATTTACTAATTAGGTGACTTCTGAAGGCAATTGGTTCCACTAGATTTTAGCTAGGGGTATCAGAGAAAGGGGGCTGAATACAAATGCCCCCCCCCCCCCCCCACACACACACACTTTTCAGATATTTCTATGTACAACATTTTGAAAACCATTTATCATTTTCCTTCCACTTCACAATTATGTGCCACTTTGTGTTGGTCTGTCACATAAAATCCCAATAAAATACATTTACGTTTTTGGTTGTAACATGACAAAACGTGGAAAACTTCAAGGGGTATGAATACTTTTTTCAAGGCACTGTAGCTAAGCTGTGTATGGAGGAGGTGGGGATGAGGGCCTTGAACTTTTCAGAGGACTAACACCAAGTGTTTGGTTCAGGTATTTTGATGATTTGATGATGTGGGGGAAAATTAGAATTGGAAATACAAACTTTTATTGAAGACATAAATTCAGTGGACACTTTTTTTGGCTGTGTTACATCTCAAAAAAAGGGTGTGACGTGGACATTTAAAGTGTTTGTAAAAGTTTTTTTTTAAATAACAAACTATACTTACCTGCTCTGTGTAATGGTGTTGCACAGAGCAGCCCTGATCCTCCTATTCTTGGGTTCCTTGCTGGCGCTCCTGGCCCCATCCCCCCTGCTGAGTGCCCTAATCGCATGCTGTTTGCTCTGGGGTCACTCGTGCGTGCTTGATCCTGAGTTAGCGCTGTGTGACACACAGAGTGCAGCTTGGCCCCGCCCCCCTCCCCCAGCTCCCTTCTTACTGGCTGTCATTGATAGCAGGGGGAGCCAATGGAACCCAGAAGAGCTTCTGATCTTGTCCACATAGCTGGATCAGGATTGGGTTCAGGTAAGTATAAGGGGGGCTGTGAGGTGGAGCTACACAATGAAGGTTTTTACCTTCATGCATAGAATGCATGAAGATAAAAAACCTTCAGCTTTTACAGCCCCGATCCTCCTATTCTCGGGTTCCTTGCTGGCGCTCCTGGCCCCTCCCCCCTGCTGAGTGCCCTCTTCACATGCTGTTTGCTCAGGGGTCACTTGTAGAGGTAAAAAACCTTCAGCCTTTACAACCACTTTAAGTCTTGAGGAAACGTACCCACCACCCACTGGAAAAAAAAATTGCAATTTAATCTCTTTTGTTTGTCAAGAATGCATTTAATTGCCTAGCAGACCAGTCACCCAATCTATTTGATTTTTGATTGAATGAGACTTTGCAGTGACTGAACAGGGAAGGCAGAACCGTGACACTAATGGTGTACCACAATGATCTGTACTGGGTCCTGTTGTGTTTAACTGGGCACATGATCTTTTTTAGTCTTTATACTGGGACATCCAGAAGCAGTCCAACTTGGGGGGGGGGGGAGCAAACAAACACCAACAAACCCAGGTAACAAATGGATCAAGAATAGCTTAACAGACTCACAGAGTAGGTTTAATGCTTATACCTAAAACAGGCATCAGAGGAGGCTTGAATATTCCCTTAACAAGCATGTGAACAGCAGACCAGGTGACAGCCTTGTGGATCTCTGATGTTGAGATGCTCATGAGGAACAGATCTGATAGAGTTTGCCTTAACGGTGAAGGGACAAATCCTATCTCTTAGACTTTAAAACTTTAGGCTTTATGATGACTTGTCTAATCCACCTAGTAATGGTGAAATGAGAAGCAGGGTGTCCGATGCGTGAACACCGCACCTAAGGGCTAATGTTTTGAGACTGCAGGGTATACTGTAAAATCCATCCATCAACGTATAGGATACATCAGATGTTTTCAAAAATATTCTTTGTTAAAAAATAGGTCTTACCTTTCTGGTATATAGGTCCAATAGTTATACTTTTCACATTATTGTCAACAGAAGCAGATCTCATAGCAGGACAACTCTAAAACCAGAAAATGGGTCATCAGATCCTTACGCAGAATCAATAGTAGAGATGTTTGTCAGCCTAATTATTTCATAGGAGTTTACTGTTCTAAACGTCAAACTTTTATAACTTCATGCTCATAATTATAAATTGTTTTTCCAACTCCATGAAAAAAGGACCCTTAGTTTTATTTTACAGGTTATTCCACAAAATGTCCACAGCTGGCAGCCTCCAAACAACCAGTTTTATTGCAGTGGGTGGAGTCTGATGGGGAAGACACTAGTTCCCCATCAGGTCCGCTCTCGCCTTGTATTTGACATCAGGAGGGGGGGATTGTGTAGCCAATAGAAGGCTTTCTGTTGGCTAAGGATCCACCTACTGCCTGGTGTCAATTACATTGGGAGGGGGTTCTGATGGAGAACTAGTGTTTGTGAATCCCCTTCAGGCTCATCCACCCCAAGTTACAAAGTTCCCCACTGCTGCACATCTACGTGTCATGTAGAGCAGTGGTTCTCAACCCTGTCCTCAAGTAGCCCCAACAGGCCATTTTTTCAGGTCTTCCTTTATCTTGCACATGTGCTTTAAATCAGAGTCAATGGCTTGGTATTTTGGACAGCTATTTTATCTAAGAGAAATTCCCAAAACATAGCATTTTGGTGTACTGGAGGACTGAGTTTGAGAACCACTGATGTAGGGGAAGATGAGAAATTCTAAGTGTCTTAGAGACTCTTTATAGTTACATAGTTACATAGTAGTTGAGGTTGAAAAAAGACACAAGTCCATCAAGTCCACCCTATGTGTGTGATTATGTGTCAGTATTACATTATATATCCCTGTATGTTGCGGTCATTCAGGTGATTATCTAATAGTTTCTTGAAGCTAACAATGCTCCCCGCTGAGACCACCGCCTGTGGAAGGGAATTCCACCTCCTTGCCACTCTTACAGTAAAGAACCCTCTACGTAGTTTAAGGTTAAACCTCTTTTCTTCTAATTTTAATGACTGGCCACGAGTCTTGTTAAACTCCCTTCTGCAAAAAAGTTTTATCCCTATTGTGGGGTCACCAGTACAGTATTTGTATATTGAAATCATATCCCCTCTCAAGCGTCTCTTCTCCAGAGAGAATAAGTTCAGTGCTTGCAACCTTTCCTCATAACTAAGATCCTCTAGACCCTTTATTAGCTTTGTTGCCCTTCTTTGTACTCGCTCCATTTCCAGTACATCCTTCCTGGGGACTGGTGCCCAGAACTGGACAGCATACTCCAGGTGTGGCCGGACCAGAGTCTTGTAGAGTAGGAGAATTATCGTTTTATCTCTGGAGTTGATCCCCTTTTTAATGCCAATATTCTGTTTGCTTTGTTAGCAGCAGCTTGGCATTGCATGTCATTGCTGAGCCTATCATCTACTAGGACCCCCAGGTCCTTTTCCATCCTAGATTCCCCCAGAGGTTCTCCCCCCAGTCTATAGATTGCATTCATATTTTTGTCACCCAAAATTTATTATTGCATTATTTTACATTTTTCTACATTGAACCTCATTTGCCATGTAGTTGCCCACCCCATTCATTTGTTCAGATCTTTTTGCAAGGTCTTCATGATTTCCCCCGATTGTGTTCATGGAAACCTCTAAGTCTTTAGATTAATTGTAAATCTTTTTTTTTATTATTATTATTTAGAATTACCATATTTTTAAACCAGTTTAGATTTTATTAGCCATAAAATATTTGTTGGACCAAAACATTTATTAATGGGTACACACTTGAAACTGATTGTGAAGATCATTCTGGATTTCCTAAAAAGAAGGACTGCTTGATGCCCAGCCACAAAAAGAAGGACTGCTTGATGCCCAGCCACAAAAAGGACTGCTTGATGCCCAGCCACAAAATGAAGGACTGCTTGATGCCCAATCACCGTACATTTACTGTGGGCCGGCGGCACAGCCAGGCTGGATCATGTACATTTACGAGATCCAGCTTCTTTCGGGTTTAAGGCATGCATCAGCTCACCCCCTGCTAACCTGCGCTGTCACTCGATACAGCTTGATTTTTGTCAGCAGGTCCCAGCCAATGATTTTGGCCTTGGACCTGCTGATCTGCTTTCCTTTTAATAACATTTTTCCCATTTATTTATAAAAAAACAATTTAATTTGTCCCATACTAAGTCAAACCAACAGAAGAGCATACCCAAATGTCCCTACCAGAGTCAAACACTATTATTATTTAAATTATTATTATTATTTTATTTTTTTATATAAAGCTGTTACATAATATGTAATGCTGCACAGAGAACACTGAGTCAATCTTCTGCACCAGAGGAGCTTACACTTTAATATCCCCACCACAAATATACAGATAACACTGACAGCCTAAGTGGAGCTCAATTAGCCCAATGAGCCCAATTAGCCAATCAGTAAGTACGGATGAACTAGTAAACTGTTTAACCTCCCAAAAACATTTGCAATTCTTTTCAGTCTGATTTGTGATTCCCATCCTTCTACCACGCTACATATCTCGAGGGTGCCAGTTCTACTTTCCAGATTTTCAGGCTCCTGGGTCCGTCTCTAGCCTGCTCATTAGATAATTAACCATAATCATCACTATGATAACTCATTGTCCAATTTTCAGACAGGTGACAAGGGAAGTTGTATGGCTGAATCAGCTAACAGTGGAATTATCTTGCTGGGTGTGCAGTGTGGCAGGGGTTTCTAAACCACAAGATTAGCCAAACTGATTAGCAAAATCCCCTTTCAAGAGAAATGCTGCGTACACACGGTGGGAATTTCCGACAACAAATGTCCGATGGGAGCTTGTTGTCAGAAATTCCCACCGTGTGTAGGCTCCACCGGAATTTCCGACAACAAAAATTTGAGAGCTGGTTCTCAAATTTTCCGACAACAAAATCAGTTATCGGAAATTCCGATCGTGTGTACACAATTCCGACGCACAAAGTTCCACGCATGCTCAGAATCAAGCAGAGGAGCCGCACTGGCTATTGAACTTTATTTTTCTCGGCTCGTCGTTCGTGTTGTACGTCACCACGTTCTTGACGTTCAAGTTTGAGCCAACATCCGTCAGAATTAAATCCAGGGTTCTGTTGTCGGAATGTCCGATCGTGTGTACGCGGCAAAACAGTCCACATTGATCAGTTTGGACTGAATTTAGCTGTTTTCCTGAAATTCCAACTTTAAAATAAAGAAATATAAGTAAACAATCCATACTCACAGCAGCGCAGTAAGAGTTGGAGGTGTCACACAAGCCGACCTGACAGTGTAAATAAATCTTATCAAATCCTCCCAGAAATTTAAACACTTGAAGGGAAAAGCGACCTTTAAGGGACACTCCGTTTTCTAGCACAGAGATTGTTTGATCATTCTTGTTGGGGCATCTAAAAGTGTTATCATCAGACAAGGATTAGAATATTTCCAACCATATCAAGCTATAAATCTTTTTCCATTCATTAATATTCTTTCTCCTATAGCAGTTTTCCTGATCTGCTTATGTAATATTTGGGTTGTTCTCCATGATTAAATTCTGACACCAATGCCTTTACTTGACACATGAGTGCAACAATGTTTTTAGAGTGCAAACAGGAGGCCCATTTATTACGTGAAAAAAAAAGACAAAATAATTTCAAACATGATCTTTTCCTTTGAGTTGTACGCCCATGGGTAAAGGGTGATTAAGCATGCCAGTCCCTTTGATAAATGATAATAAAAATCCTTAAAAATCTACAGTGCTTTGAGAAGAATCTCTTAACCACTTCCCATCTGGCCACTGCATATAATCGGCCAAGCGGGACAATCGTTGATCTGGGAGGATGTACGTACTTTCTCCTTTGATAAGTCTATGGACGAAACATGTCAGGAAGTGATGTCAGATGCTGAGTGCTTGACTATTAGAAAGCTGCATCTCTTTACCTATGTGAGTAGTTTTATGGTAAATAAAGTGTTTTTAACCACTTAATGCCACGTACATGCATGCCATCTGACTGACTAAGTGGTTATACCAAGGATAATGTCTACAGCTATAGGCATCATCCTGGTATTGTTTTTTCAGCCGGTGGTGGGATTTTATATAAAAACCCTCCTAACAGTTAATTAGCTGCTATATGGATTTTACAGGCAGGGTGATGGGTCACCCCTTCTCCTGCCACCCGCCGGATTCTTTTTGGGCTCTACTGTCCCACTGGGGAGCTGGGAATGAAAGCTGGAAGTTAAACTGGCTTACCACAGAGCTCATTGAGAATTGGAAGGCCCAAGATGAGCTCTCTGGTATAGGAAACTGGAAACAATGATCATTTTTGTTAGCTTTCCAGGGATGTAAACAGTGCTATTTTCAAATTTGGAAAGTATCTGATCACACCGATCTTGGTGTAATCAGATGCTTTTAAGGGCAGAGAAAATACATGGGGTCTAATAGGCTGTAGATCTCTCCATAAAGACTACCTGTCATGGCCTATTGCTGTCACAAGCGATGTGTACATAATAGGGGTCGTTTTGGGTCCCTCTATGCACCTAAACTGTGAATAAGTCTCACACTTGTGACATCGCCATACTCAGGAGTAGGGATGAGCTTCGAGTTCGAGTCGAACTCATGTTCGACTCGAACATTGGCTGTTCGCAAGTTCGCCGAACAGCGAACAATTTGGGGTGTTCGCGGCAAATTCGAATGCCGCGGAACACCCTTTAAAAGTCTATTGGAGAAATCAAAAGTGCTAATTTTAAAGGCTAATATGCAAGTTATTGTCATAAAAAGTGTTTGGGGACCTGGGTCCTGCCCCAGGGGACATGGATCAATGCAAAAAAAAGTTTTAAAAACGGACGTTTTTTCAGGAGCAGTGATTTTAATAATGCTTAAAGTCAAACAATAAAAGTGTAATATCCCTTTAAATTTCGTACCTGGGGGGTGTCTATAGTATGCCTGTAAAGGGGCGCATGTTTCCCGTGTTTAGAACAGTCTGAAAGCAAAATGACATTTTGAAGGAAAAAACCCATTTAAAACTACCCGCGGCTATTGCATTGCCGACAATACACATAGAAGTTCATTGATAAAAACGGCATGGGAATTCCCCAAAGGGCAACCCCGAACCAAAATTTAAAAAAAAAAATGACGTGGGAGTCCCCCTAAATTCCATACCAGGCCCTTCACTTTTATTGTTTGACTTTAAGCATTATTAAAATCACTGCTCCTGAAAAAATGGCCTTTTTTAAAACTTTTTTTTGCATTGATACATGTCCCCTGGGGCAGGACCCGGGTCCTCAAACACTTTTTATGACAATAACTTGCATATAAGCCTTTAAAATTAGCACTTTTGATTATTCATGTTCGTGTCCCATAGACTTTAATGGTGTTCGCGTGTTCAAACAAATTTTTTTCCTGTTCGCATGTTCTGCTGCGAACCGAACAGGGGGGTGTTCGGCTCATCCCTACTCAGGAGACATAGTAGAATAGGCCTATGCTGTGTGTGAGAAATAACTTGTTAACCACTTCCTGCAAGTCACCGTAGCTGTAGGTCAGTAGAAAGAAGTGAATGTATCCGGTACCCGGTACGTTTTTTAGAGTGGGCGGTCGGCTATCTGTTGATAATGACAGATCTGGCTCAGCAGCCATTCGGTGATTATCTCAGGCGGCGGGAGGGGACTCCCCCCCCCTCCTGCCACCATCCACCGCTCTTCCTGGGCCTCCTGTCCCAACAGGAGACCTGAGCCACCACCCGGCTAGATTGAGACCCGAACAAATCCTGATTCAGCTTCAATCGGGTCTCCGATGTAAAATCACAACAATGTAAAACCACAAAGTCACTTCCGGTTTACTCGCATGCCAATGGCGCTGATTTAAAAAAAATTACAGTATTCAGAAATGCAGATTTTGGCAATCTGAATGCTTTTGAGGGCAAATGAGGGATTTGGGTCTTTTAGACCCCCCCCCCCCGATTCCTCCATAAAGAGTACCTGTCACCACCTATTACTGTCATATATATATGGGATGTTTACATTCCTTGTGACAGCAATTAAAGTGATTAGATTTTTTTTTTTAAGGGACAATGTTAAAAAAAAAAAGAAAAATAAATAAATAGATTTTTTTTAAAGCATCCCCGTCCCTACGTGCTTGTGCAGCAAAGAAAACACATACGTAAGTTGCGCCCGCAAATGTGTTCAAATCACACACGTGAGGTATCGCCGTGATCGTCAGAATGTGAGCAAAAATTCTAGCAAGCGACACCCTCTGTAACTCAACCTGGTAACTGTAATTTTTTTTTAAAGCGTTACCTATGGAGATTTTTTTTAGGTACTGTCGTTTGTCGCCATTCCACGAGTGTGCGTAATTTTCAACCATAACATGTTTGGTATCTATTTACTCAGCATAACATCCTCTTTCACAGTATGCAAAACAAATGGGCTAACTTTACTGTTTTTTTTTATTCAGTGAAGTGTATTTTTTTCCCAAAAAATTGTGTTTGAAAGACCGCTGTGCAAGTAAAATATTGCAACAATCACCATTTTATTCTCCAGAGTCTTTGAAAAAACAATATATATATATATATATATATATATATAATGTTTGGGTGTTCTACGTAATTTTCTAGCAAACAATACTGATTTTAACTTATAAAAAACAAGTATCAGAAATGGGCTTGGTCCTTAACCACTTAAGCCCCGGACCATTTGGCTGGCCAAAGACCAGAGCACTTTTTGCGATTCGGCACTGCGTTGTTTTAACTGACAATTGTGCGGTCGTGCGACGTTGCACCCAAACAAAATTGACATCCTTTTTTTCCCACAAATAGAGCCTTTTTTTGGTGGTATTTGATCACCTCTGCGGTTTTTATTTTTTGCGCTATAAACAAAAAAAGACCGTAAATTTTGAAAAAAAATGCATTTCTTTTTACTATAATAAATATCCCCAAAAATATATAAAAAAACATTTTTTTTCCTCAGTTTAGGCTGATACGTATTCTTTTACATATTTTTAGAAAAAAAAATCGCAATAAGCGTATATTGATTGGTTTGCGCAAAAGTTATAGCTTCTACAAAATAGGGGATAGTTTTATGGATTTTTTTATTATTATTATTTTTTTTTACTAGTAATGGCGGCGATCTGCAATTTTTTATTGGGACTACGGCTTTATGGCAGACACGTCGGATAATTTTGACACATTTTTGGGACCATTGTCATTTCTGCAGTGATCAGTGCTATAAAAATGCATTGATTACTGTAAAAATGTCACTGGCAGTGAAGGGGTTACCACTAGGGGGTGATCAATTGTGTTCCCTGGTGTGTGTTCTATCTGAAGGGGGGAGGGGACTGTGCAGGGGAGATGACAGATCGCTGTTCATACTCTGTATGAACACACGATCTGTCTGTTCTCCCCTCAGAGAACCAGAAACTGTGTATTTCCACACACAGATCTCGGTTCTCAGTGTGCCCCGAGCGATCGCGGGAGCCCGGCAGTGTCCGCAACCACCGGGGACTCGCATCGGCTCCGTGGGCAAACAGGAGGCATACGCACGTGTCGCCAGCGGCACACACGCGCCCCCTAGCGGCCGTCTATGGTACCGACGTACCATGATGGCGATTCGCGCAGCCTAGCCATGTATAACTGCGGCGGCTGGTCGGAATGCGGTTAAGTGGATAAAAAAAACTTTATGAAATAAATATTTAATTTCTTAATTTTTCCAAAAAATTGGACACAAAACTGCATTTTCAAAAAACTCACCATTCTCTTACTAAATACCTTGGACTGTCTGCTTTCCAAAAAGGGGTCATCTGAGGGATATTTGTACTGTCCTGGAAATTTAGGGCCTCAGTAAATCAGACCTGATCAGTTTTCAGATATATATCCCATAGTTTGTGGACTCTATAACTTTCACACAGACTAAATAATATACACTGATTTGTTTTTGTTTTTTATTTTTTTTTACCAAAGAAGTGTAGCAGAATAAATTTTGGCCTAAATTTATGGAGATTATTATATTTTGCTAACTTTTTTATAACAGCATGCTGAAAATTAGTCTGGGCTGGAAGGGGGTGAATGTGTTCAGCATTGAAGTGGTTTAAAAGGGTCGTCCCACTCCCCATATTATTTTTTTTTTAAGTTTCCTGCTCTTCTTGGCAGCTTTAAATTACTCGTGAATTTCTTTTTTCTTTTTTTTTATTTTGCTTTTATAGTGCCCAAAGTCAAATCTAAAAGACAATTTTAGGAAACGTAATTTCATGACTAAATCAAGATTGATAACATTTCACACCCATACCTACACTCCACTGTTCCTCCACTGTCATTCTTCACTAACTTCATCTACTCAATAGGAAATCCAACTGTTTGTTACAATTTTTTAAGGTGTAACCCTGTGTAGGGCTATTGCATTAATGATGTCAGGAGCGAGGGGTAGCAACCAACCATTTCACCAATACAATGATGATTGGAATCCTGTAACCTCTTATCACTCGACTATGTCTGAGGAATATGGGTTTTCCTGGGATTTTTCCTTTTCTTTTTTTTCTTTTCATTATTAATATTTTCATTGTTTCAGGTCTGATTGGGTGATCTGTGTTTAATTAGCAACACAGGGCAAATGACAAAATTACAAATCTTGATATAGTTGGGGAAGAATAATATACAACATATGTAATGAACTTACTGGTTGGTTATGATGTTGTATCTGGGGCCGTAGGAGCTGTCAGCTGTTGGGGTGGCGTAGCAGTTTTTCATGGCGAGCACAAATGGAGATGAACCCGTAGCTCCACTTACAATGACACCAACATATAGGATGGAGGAGGAGCTCAGCCACACCTGGGAGGCGTTATATGGGGTGGTGTAGCCTGAATCTTGGAATAGACCCATCGTTATTGTATAATTAGCTGTTCCAGCCACATTGATAACAGCCGAGCTATAATAGAATATATTCATTATCAAAATAATACGGCACAAAAATGATATAGACATGATGAGGTTTATTTACTAAAGGCAAATAGAGTGTGCACCCTGTAGTTGCTCCAGAGCTTGGTAAATGAGGTTAAAGTAAACAATCACCTTGTAAAACAACCCATTCAGTTTAACCACTTAAGCCCCGGACCATTTGGCTGGCCAAAGACCAGAGCACTCTTTGCAATTCAGCACTGCGTCGATTTAACTGACAATTGCGCGGCCGTGCGACGTTGCACCCAAACAAAATTGATGTCCTTTTTTTCCCCACAAATAGAGCTTTCTTTTGGTGGTATTTGATCACCTCTGCGTTTTTTATTTTTTGCGCTATAAACAAAAAAATAGCAACAATTTTGAAAAAAATGCAGTATTTTTTACTTTTTGCTATAATAAATATCCCCCAAAAATATATGAAAAAACATTTTTTTCCCTCAGTTTAGGCCGATATGCATTCTTCTACATTATTTTGGTAAAAAAAATCGCAATAAACGTTTATTGATTGGTTTGCGCAAATGTTATAGCGTCTACAAAATAGGGGATAGATTTATGACCTTTTTATTAATATTTTTTTTTTACTAGTAATGGCGGCGATCAGCAATTTTTATCATGACTGCAACATTATGGCGGACAGATCGGATACTTTTGGAGCTATTTTAGGACCATTCACATTTATACAGCGATCAGTGTGATTAAAAATGCACTGATTACTGTGTAAATGTGACTGGCAGTGAAGGGGTTAACCAGGAGTGGGCGCTGCAGGGGTTAAGTGTGTCCTAGGGATGTGTTCTAACTGTGGGGGGGGAGGGGCTATGTGTGACACAACACTGATCACCGCTGCCGATTACAGGGAGCTGTGAATAGTGTCCTGTTACTTGGCAGAACGGGGACATGCTTGTTTACATCAGCATTTCCCCGTTATTTAGCTCCGTGAGACGATCGTGGGTATCCCCGCAGACATCACACGCCGCCAAATTTAAAGGGACGTACAGATACGCCCATTTGCGCAGCCGTGCCATTCTGCCAACGTATATGTACATGCAGCATTCGGCAAGTGGTTAGAATAGAAATGAAAGGAAAAAAATGTGTGCGTAGATTTAAAAAAAACATTATACCTTTTCCCCCTTTTTATAAGCGATTACATTCCCTCTGTTCTCAGCTGCATAAGAGCTGGGGAGGAAAGACAACAGTACACTGATCTCCCCTGTGAATGGCTGTGCAGCGGAGGCGTGTCAGGACAAGTCTGATCATTGGAGGAGAGCAGGGTGAGTTCCCACAATGTGTTCTCCTGCTTAGTGTGGTCAGTTTTTAATAGGAAAGCGGAAGGACTAGCAGGGACACCAGGAATTTCACATAAAGGAAGCAATGCAAAGAGAACAGGAGACTTTCTCATACAAGTACTTGGTACAGCAGCCACATATCAGGAATACGAAGTATTGGGGTAACACATGCTTTAAAGGAGAAATATAGCCAAAGCTCACTTGGCTGTACTTCTCCTATAGGTTTGTAGGAGTGCAATTCATTGTGCACTCCTGTGATCCGTCTTTAGCAGAGAGCGGGCTGAAGTCCGATGTCACGGATATCAGTCCAGACACCGCGTCATCCCGACAATAAAGTCTGGATCCGCCAGGTCCCTGGACTGACACCTGTTTCAGCCTCTCAGCGAGCTAATGAGAGCCTGAGCCGGCCCCTCCCCGCCCCTCCACATCTCAGCACTCCAGTGATTGAGGAGGGGGAAGAGCAGAGAGCTGTGACTGACAGTCAGCAGCTCTCTGCTCACGGAGCTATGAAAACCAAGCGGTCGGCGGTGTATAAATCGTCAACCAAAAAGCTCCTGTACTTCTATTTTAAGCTTCACTTTGCAAAGAATACCCAATCACATCTAAGCAATTAATATCACATTCACTTTTTTAAATATTTGTAACCAGCCTCACTCATTACTATAAACAGAAGATATTGAGGCTGATTTACTAAGGGATATTAAAAATAAAAAATGCAGCGGTGGAACAGTAGCATAAAATGGTAACAAATATCAAACCATGATACAACTAATGAAAGTCCAATATCACAAGTCCGCAAATTGGAGAATGGGTATTATAACCAACATCCGTGCTCCGTGAAGATAAAGGGACTATAGGTGAAGATAGGGACATATTCCTTCACACCAGAGAGAATTCTGTTCTTGCACTTACAAGATAGGAATGTGTTATCAGCATGTAATGGATTCCGATAGGTAAACGAAGGATTGTGGCATCCCTACGGGCTTCACTTCATGGTTATCTCATGTATCAGCCTCACAGGAGGTATAGCGTGATGACATCACCGTTGTAGGCTCCACCCTGCGCGTTTCATCACATAGAACGCCGTCTGGGCATTGGCCAGCCTGTTGCTGGCCAATCTTGTAAGTGCAATCCTTTTAGTACAAATAAGTTGAACTTTTGATGTACTGCACTATGGGAGCATTTTCGTTTTATTTAATTCTGAGTACCAAGTGATTGGTGGGGATTGAAGCAAGCTTATGAGGTTTCTGGGGAGACACAATTCCCTGCGATTGGTGAGACCACTTTAAAACGGTGGTCACAGATAGCTGGTAAGCAGGCTTACTTTACTCTCACTGGGTGTGGAACGGGATTCTCTCTGGTGTGAAGGAATATCACCCTATCTTCTCCTATAGTCCCTTTATCTGCAATGGTTATTATACCCATTCTTCAATATACAAACTTGTGATACTGGACCTTCATTAGTTTTATCATAGTTTGATATTTGTTATCATTTCATGCTACTGTTCTTACGCTGCATTTTTTATTTTTATTATTATCTGTGGAGTCTGTATTCTGGCAGCTGAACTTCTATTCCTCTTTGTTTCAGCGCAGTGTTATGCCGCGTACACACGACCGGTTTTGCCGTCGGAATAAACTCCGAAGGTTTCTCTAACAGAATTCCATTCAAGTGGTCTTGCCTACACATGGTCAAACCAAAGTCCCACCGTCCAGAACGCGGTGACGTACAACATGTACAACGGGACTAGAAAAAGGAAGTTCAATAGCCTGTAGCCAATAGCTTCTGTCTCGTACTTGCTTCAGAGTATGCGTCATTTTTGGTCAGCTGGAACAGCATACAGACGAGCGGTTTTCCCGATAGGAATTGGTTCCGTCGGAAATATTTAGAACATGTTCTATTTCTAGGTCCCTCAGAATTTTCTAAAAAAAAAAGTCAGATAAGGCATACACACGATCGGAATATACAATGAAAAGCTTCCATCTGACTTTTTCTGTCGGACATTTCGCTCGCGTGTACGCGGCATTAGCCTCGGCTTGTTTTATATTGCTTTATTAAAGGAGTTGTGAATTATCATGCAATATGTTTTGTGAATATTCACTTCAATTAATTATTATGTAAAAAGCAAATTCCCTTTTTTTTCTGCAAATAATTGGATAATTAAAAATAATAATCATAAAATATTGATACATGTACAGTTCAATTGAAAATAAAGGTTTATACAAGGGGCTCTTCCTGCTTCAAATATTTTTATATTTATTGTATTCCAAATCTGGTTGGTAAAGGTCTAGGGTCATGAGCAGAACAGCCTACAGCCCAGGTTAGACAAAGGACCATAAATATGCTGAACAATATAGAAATGTGTACAGCCCCCCCATTTCTCAGCTCTTCCTTCACAGGGCTGTGGAGTTGAAGCCGGGAGGAAAAGCCTATGGTCTGTATCAGAAGAGGACAGGGTTATTGAAAGTTTAATAGTCAGGGCTTAAAGAAGAACAAAGCTATACGAAAATGTTCATAGGACATTAAAGACAAACCGTCTAAAAACATATTTAAAGTGATTGTGAAGTCTTCCTTTTTTTTTTAGTTAAAAATAACAAACATGTTAATCTTACCTCCTCTGTGCAGTTGGTTTTTACACAGAGCAGCCCAGATCCTCCTTTTCTCAGGTCCCTCTTCGGTGCTCCTGGCCTCTCCCTCGTGTTGGGTGCCCCCACAGCAAGCAGCTTTCTATGGGGGCACCTGAGCCGAGTCACAGCTCCCTGCGTCTGTTCATACATGGATCCACACCCGGCCCCACCTTCTTCTCATTGGCTGACTGACTTTGATTGACAGCAGCAGGAGCCAATGGTGCTGCTCTGCTGTCTTAGCCAATGAGGAGGGGAGTCTCAAGCAAGCAAGACACCGCTGCAACATTGCTGGATCTATTAGGTAAGTATTAGGTGAGTGGGAACTGCACGCAGAAGGCTTTTTATCTTAATGCATAGAATGCACCTTCTGCCTTTACAACCTCTTTAACAAGTCCATCATTCGCTGTTTTTGATGCTCTGTCTTATTAAAATGTTGAATCTGTGGCGGGATAGTGGAGGAGGTCACATTAGCAAAGTAAAGTTTCACCTTCTCAGCTGTCATTGTGTTCTGGCCAGCCTAGATAGTAACAGACATTGTTCACAGCTCTGGTTATGGGGAGCCCAGCAATGACAGACCTTAGTCTGGTCTCCAGGAGGCACCACTGACTTTGGAGGACAAAAGCCACATGGAGAATTGAATATAAGCCAGTGTGTGTGACCTAATCTTTATACAGGTACTAATTTTCTTCTCATTCTACATCTGTGGCTTCCCAGCCTAAAGTAGTTTGGTCACAAATCAGGGGCACTGGCCAAATGGAGTTTGTATGTACTAATATGGCAGGACCACTTCCCTTCAGTTGCTTTCAATGTTCAATAACATATCAGTTCATATTTTATCACATCACCCCAAGATTCAGTATATGTCTGTCTGTATGATGGGTACGTTGACTGTAATCCTGATGTATACATCACTCTGGAATATTTCGGTGCTATATAAACATAAGAAATATATTTCTAGAGGACTGGACACCAATTGGACATTTACAAGAGTGCAATCTCAGCTCATTTAGCAACGTATAGGTATAGAGGAAAAGTCACTCACACTACATAGGAGCTGACAGCGGTAAGAAGGTTGATCTCCATATTTAATGGATAGGAGCAATGAAAGTCAATGGGGATCTCATCTCTTACAATCACTCCGTCAGAGTTTGGTGTTAGGTATACAGTATTTGTATATGTGATCTCAGTTCCATCGTTCTGAAAAAAAAAAAAAAATTCCAGGAAACATAAAAAATATTTTTTTTCACTTACATAAATTTAACTTACATTTTGTATGTTATTGTCAGGTAGTCATGTATCTATCTTCTTTCCTCTGCAGTCTTCCACTCACCAGTGTGGGGTGCAATTTTTACATGGCAAAAAAACACATCAGCACATCAATAAAGTAGCCAATGATTGGTTTACTAATCACTCTCTGCTTGTCCCTGTTGTATCCTCCACCATAGAGATCATTCACCTCCTGGACGGAGTCACCTTTTATTGCTCATTTGGGTTTCCTGTTCTTCAAGGGGGAATCCAGAGCTCAGTTACATTGTTACAACTGCTGACCCCGATCTGTTCTAAACATTTGTGATTTACAAATCATTTTATGGATTCTTATTGAGGAACTGGCAAGCCTGCTAGGACATACTCAGCATCAAATCTTCTCATCACACATTCAAATCCAATCAATTGAGGATTTTAATTTCACATTAGTATTCCAGAGAATGTAGAAGGACAGGAAGAAAGGATGATGGGTAGGTGAATATCCCGGGCTTTACTTACTTTATTTAAATACCCCTTTACTGGTTTTCTGATTGCTACAGGACGTCTGTTGTACATTTGAAACACATCAGGTACATCCTTTTTTTTTCTAGTTAACTTCTATTCTTGGCATCTCTTGAAATACAGATACGTTAACCACTTCAATACAGGGCACTTAGACACCTTCCTGCCCAGACCAATTTCCAGCTTTCAGCGCTGTCACAGTTTGAATGACAATTCAGCGGTCATGCTACACTCAAACTAAATTTGTTGTATTATTTTTTTAAATATTTTAGATGCAATCACGAAGACTTCCTTCCAGAAGGTTTGGATTACTGGGCACGTCCACCATATGTGTAAATATGTGCCTATTTCTGGGCATCCTCGAAAACAAAGAGCTGAGGTATTAGGTGAATATTTTGCCACTCTAGCGGGTACAAGGTACCAGCGAGTTAGGACTTTATAATTTGTCTCCAGTGCTAAGATGTTGGGTGAAGATGACTTAGATGTGAGCCATATGTTAGACCAGTCCGTGTCTTCTAAAGTTCGTCCCAGGTCCTCCTCCCACCTCTGAACGTAAGAGGGTCTATTAAGATTTGCTACTCCATATAATTGATTATAAAGTGATGAAATTGTACCTTTAGCAAATGGATCTTTTGTACAGATTGATTCAAAAATGGATAATTGGGATAATGATGTATCCCCCTTTAGGAATGGTGTATAGAAATTTTTGATTTGGAGATATCTAAATATCTCAGAGTTTGGTAGATCATATTTTTCTCTAAGCGATGGGAATGAAAGGAATGATTTAGATGCTATGAAGTCATTTAGTGTCTGAATGCCTGATGTTGTCCAAGCTTTAAAAGAATTTGGGTAGATCCATGCCGGATAAAAGGCCGGATTTCTGATAAAAGAAAGGAGAGGATTGTGTGGAGATTGTAACTGATATTTGGTTTTTAGTTTATCCCAGAGAGATAAGAAGTGTTTAGTTATGGGATTATGAATTTTAAAGCGGTCTTTAGGATCAAGCCATAATAAATTTGATATTAATAGAGGGTCATTTTCTGAAGCCTCTATAAATACCCATAATGGGATTTCCTGTTTTGCATGGTATTTGGACAGACTGGCCAAATGTGCTGCTCTGTAGTAGTTAGTAAAATTAGGGTATCCCAGGCCTCCTTTATTTTTGGGAAGATGTAGTGTGTGTATAGGTATACGTGGTTTAGAAGAGCCCCATATAAACGAAGTTGCTCTTTTTTGTACTATTCTCAAAAAATAGGAAGGAATTGGAATAGGGAGGACTCTGAATAGATAAAGCAATTTGGGTAGAATAGTCATTTTGATTGCATTAATCTTCCCTATCCAGGGTAAAGGAAGTTGCGACCATTGTTTTATTAGATTTGTGATCTGTCTTAATACAGGAGGATAATTGGTTGAGAATAAGTCAGAATGAGATGCTGTTAAATGAATTCAAAGATATGGGATTGATTTTTCTGCCCATGTGAATGGGAGTGCAGCCCTAGCCGAGATCAATTCCATGTTTGTGAGTGAAATATTAAGCACTAGGCATTTCTTAGGATTAATCATAAGGCCGGATAGGGCTGCAAATCCATCAAGAGCTGGTATTAAGTTAGGACCAGAGACCTGTGGTGATGATAGAAAAAGTAATATATCGTCTGCAAATATACATAATTTGTGTGTAATACCTCCTACTTCAATGCCAGTTATAGTTTGGTTTGTTCTGATGTATTGGGCCATGGGTTCGAGTATAAGGGCAAATAATAAGGGAGATAATGGGCAACCCTGTCGGGTACCTCTTTCGATATTAAAGGCTTCAGATTTGTATCCAGCATATTTTATATAGGCTTTGGGTTTATTATATAATGCTTTGATCCATGTTAAAAAGTGGGGTCCAAAACCCCATTTTTGTAATGAATATTGCATATATTGCCAGGATACTGTGTCAAATGCCCTCTTAATATCGAGAGATAGAAAACATAAAGGGATTTTCCGTTTTTTAGCAATATGTGCCAATAACACTGCCCTGCGTATATTATCGCCTGCCTGTCTATTTGGCATGAAGCCTACTTGATATCTATGTATTAATTTTCCTATAATGCTATTGAGGCGTTTTGCTATTATTTTTGCTAATAATTTAATATTGAGGTTTAACAGAGAGATAGGCCGATAATTCACACAGGAAGTATCATCAGAAAGGGGTTTTGGGATCATACAAACAATTGCCATTAGTGTTTCTTGCCGAAAAGAATGTCCATCTAGAAGTTTGTTAAAAGTTTCAGTGAGAATGGGAGAGAGTATTTCTGAGAATGTTTTATAGTTCTATATTTGTCCTAAAAAGTAATAAATCTATTGTTATTACCTGATAATATATAACTGAACAAGAATTTCCTTATTTCACTTATATATTCTAAGGCTATAAGAATCAGAAGTAATAAGAAATATAACTGGAATGTAACATGATCCCACACAGTGTGTGACTATCAGAATGCAGTTACATTCAGTTATAAATACAGGTTTTTTATAGAGAACCATCTCTTAGTATAATAAATGAAGAGATATCAGGAATTAGGATGTCAGTCCATTGAATCTTCTTGGTCCATGGATGATGTGGCATAACGGCCTCTTTTGTGAGAATGATGATTCCCATTTTGTTCTGAAATTTTCTGGGTGCTGCCTGAAGGTGAAGATGATGCCATTCTTCTGCGTGTGGGAGTGTTGCTGCTTGTGGGTTCTGTCAGATTTAATTTTAAAAGGGTTTGTTGTAGTTCATCTGCTGATCTGCTTCTGTAAATTGTACCTTGGTAGTTAAATCTGACTGAAAAGGGGAAGCCCCATTGATACATAATGTTGTGGCGTTGCAGTTCCATTAGTTGGGGTTTCATGGATCGTCTTTTAGTAATAGTAAGTTGGGATAGGTCAGCAAAAATGTGATAATTGTGTCCTTGAAAATTAAGTTCCTTTTTTTCTCTTGCAGCAATTAGTATTTGTTCTTTCGTTCTGTAATAATGAAATTTTGTGATTATATCACGTGGGGGTCCATCTTTCTTTTTGGCTGTGAGGGCTCTGTGTACTCTGTCCAGTTCTAAACGTTCAATAGGGATATCTGGCTTTAGTTCTTGTAATAGAGCAGTAATAGTAGATTGCAGGTCTGTCACAGTTTCAGGTATTCCCCTTATGCGCAAGTTTGAACAGCTGGCTCTATTTTCGTAATCTTCGAGCTTAGTTTGAAGTATCAAATTCTCTTCTTTTAATTGTTCCAATTCTGTTATATTTTCTTGGGTTGTAATTTCAATTTCATCCATTTTTATTTCTAAGGCTGCGGTGCGGTTTCCCAGCTCTCTTATTTCTTTGGTTAGGCTTTTTGTTATTTGGTCTGAGGTTTGTTTTAAAGCCTTATGAAGCATCTTTTCAAATTGTAATAATATTACTGGGGATACTGAGGAGGCTTGTGGAGAAGTTTGTGAGAGGATTTGTTCTGTATCTGACTCAATTGGAGAGTCTTGCTGTGACATTTTCTGTCTGTGAGAGCGCCCTGGTGCTGTATCTTGTGAGGTGACTGGAGCTGCTTCAGCTGCAGTGAGTGCCTGTGAGCTCTTTGTGAGGTGATTTTTATTTCTGCCACGGTTTCCTCCCAGTACCATATTTCCTGCCCAAACTTTCACAGTTTGTTCCCTGGGGCAAAAAGGTTCAAATGGATACCTTTTGAGCCTGCAGGCTCCGCTTTGTCCTTCTCTTCTCTCCTCAGCGGTGTGGAGCTCTAACAATGCATGTCTGCTCCGTTAGGCTCCGCCCATCTCCCCCTCACAAATCTTTTTTCCAAGCCATTAAACGATTACTGAGCACGTCTATATGCCAAGGTAAGAAACCTCATTGTTCTTAATTGTTCAAAATTGCAGGAGGTATGAGCTTTCCAGACACAAAAGATTACTACATGGCTGTTATACTGGATCAAATCAGACATTGGTTTACGCCTCTGTTTCACAAACAATGGCAATTTATCGAGCAGTCATTTGTACCTGAAGGCAATTTAAGCTCTCTTCTGCTCAGAAAACTCACATTAAACCCAAAAAAACAGATCACCCAACGATAGGGGCCGCAGTTGAGGCATGGAACTTCCTATTCCAAAACACATCCCTAACAGGACACACCCAATCAGTATATCCCCCTGTGGAGGTATTCTTACTCCCTGATCTGTCACTTAAACACTGGTCAAACATTACAAGCCTCCCACTGAAACAGCTAATACATAATCCTAATACTCCTTCCATTCCAAACCCTTAAAACTAGATACCTAATACCATCGCAAGGTGCATACACATATAAACGTATAGCCTCCTACCTGAAAAAAAATCCTGCCCCATTGGTCATAATTCCTACCAAGGCTTGGTCCTTCTGGACTTCAAACTCCCCCAAAGCAAAAGGAATAACCCTAATGTACAAACCCTCTTACAAAACAAAGACAAGTTCACTAAGACATCAACTTACAAAAGATGGGAAAGGGATCTACAGGCCTCATTCTCAGATTCCCAATGGTGCTCAGCCATACATTACAACCACAAAGCATCCACCTGTATTAATTATTGGGAACTATCGCAAAAAAATCCACCGTAGATGGTATCTTACTCCTGTACAAATGTATAAATTTGCAAATCTTGACGATGACAGTTGTTGGAGAGGATGCTCCTCCAAGGGTTCGCTAATACACATTCTCTAGGATTGTCCACACATTCACACATTTTGTAGAAAAGTATTCTCTTTAATCTCACATATCACTGGGATTATCACTAAACCTACTCCATCCCTAGCTATTCTCAGTATAGGACTAGAATCCTTCCCGTATGAATTCAGAACCGTAACGATGCATATTCTATTTTCTGCTAGGTTACTCATAATGCGCAAATGGAGAAGCTCTTTAATGCCAAATGTTTCTGATGTTAAACACCAAATAAACTTGAACAAAGATTATGAATACACTTCTGCCTTAAAACACAATACTCTTGCTAAATTTGTCAACGCCTGGAAGTTTTGGTTGAAATCCTAAGTGTGAGTAAGTAATGTGCTTCCTTCCTTGGTTTCTCCTCTGAGTTCTACCTTGCTTAGACTAACCAACTGAACCCCACTGTTTACTTCTAGATGTATACATGTACAAATGTTATGTGTTCTACATCAATATGTTTCCTTCCTTGCATATGAAAAAATTTAATAAAAATGATTTTGGAAAAAAAATAAAAGTCCTTTAAAAAAAAAAAAAAACATTTTTATGAACTGACTTCTCTATCATTGAGCTGTATATTGAGTACAAATCATTGAATACACTTAGAAACATAGAAAAGTGACGGCAGAAAAAGACAAAGTAGTCCATCGAGTCTGTCCATTTGTTGTTTTGTTTGTTTATTTTTTTATTTATTTTTTTTTATTAACCTCGTTGTCTGACTATAGATTTATGTTTATCCCAAGCATATTTGAAGCCGTTTACTGTTGATTGTCTCACTACCTCTGTTGGCAGTTTATTCCAATCAACTATCCTTTCACTCAAATAATACTTTGTAAGGTTACTTTTGAACTTCCCTCCAGTTAGATTGAGGTCATGTCCCCCGTGTTCTTAATTTTGGTTTAATATTGGAAAGACCGCCTTCCTGAACCTTATTCACCCCCTTGATGTATTTAAAGGTTTAGAGAAGGTGCTGCAAGGATACGGTGATAACCATGTTTTCATTCACGCACATTCACATGCTCACACACTCACGCAAGAGCGAGCAGCTGTTTATAAACAGCATATGACCCTTCATTTGGGATGGGGAGCGAGAATCCTTGGATTAAAAATTGCGGACATTGGTAATGCAAACGATTCATGAATAAAACATTTCGTTCAATCCAAATATGCATTTTTTTCAGTGTTTCCAGGATAATATCTTCACTTTTAGAATTAGCATTAGTCTGTGCAGCAAGTCACATATTGTATAAAATCAAATAATGTGGTAGTGGACATCCACGTACCTCAACTGATCCCCCACAACTACCATTTGCTGGCCGTGTGATGAAAGTGATGTAATTTTTATCGCTTCTTTCAGTGATTCCTTGGCAGGAATAGTCTCTCAGATGGATGGATGAGGTGTTATATCCCCACTTCTCAATGAGACATTTGCTGAACCGCACTTCTATATTCTCCAGGCCACAGGTGACTTGTGGTGTACGGTCATCTACATGAGTAGAAAGAAGGAACATATTGAAGGTTGAAAATGGGATGTCAAGTGTGAGTCTGCTTCACTCAAAAAGCATTTCCTAATTATGTTGACAACATTTAGTAAATTAGTGAATTGGGGGTTGGGTATGTATTAACTAAATTTAATTAAAAAAAAAACCTTTGCCACACATTGAAGAGGAGGGTAGACATTTTTAGGAAAGTGACATATAGCAGGAAAGTGACATATCGAACTCCTCTTTTCAGTTCCCTCATGTCCTCCTAGGAGACCACTACTGAAAAAAATAATGATGTCCATTAACACAAAAACTGATTTTTTTAAGGGGGAGGGGCATTTTGTTTGGAGATTTCCTCTAAAAGAGCCTGTTTAGAGCTGAAGGACATGCAGATGGTGCCATTCAGCCATGAACATAGTAACCAGTATCTCTGGGGAAATGTGCAATAAAGCCATGTGTTTGCCACCAGCCAACCACTCTCCCCCCCCCCTTAAGCTAATAAGCTAATAGGCAGTGGAAAGGGATGTTTACATCACTGCCGGGGTGCTTTAGCCCACAGCAAAATTGACCTGACATGTAGCGAACGGCGGGTGACAAGCCCACCGAATGCTAAACATGCAAGTCAATTAGGAAGCACCACCAACGACCCGAAAACTCCTGCCATGCACATGGTTCATAACAAGTCAAACCAGTATTCGGCGCCAAAATCTTAAAGAATTGTGAAAAGACTACAGATGTAGCTGCCCCTTTAAGTGAAAAAAAAAATCTGCCTTTGCAATAGTTAATTATAAAAAGTGTGGCACTTATATATTTCATATACAATAATATATATCTCTATACCATAAAAAGTTTTAAACATATACCAACTGTAAAGAACAAGAGAATGTGCAAAATGTGAAATTATCCCAACACCAAAGACAATTCTTCAAAAAGCTCTTCTATTATTCCCAGTGGCTGCTGGTGTGTTTTTTTTGGGGGGCAAACAACCCCCCTGATCTGCACCTCCCCCTGTCCCCCTCCCCCCAGCTGTGTGCCAGCGGTCCGGCACCTACCCCATCTAGGCGGGTAGCGGGTGGCGGGTGGCAGGCAGTGACTCTGTGTCCTCTCCTCCATCATGGTGGCTTCCAGCGTGCAGCTCCTCCCCTTCTCCTAGGCATCCATTAGGATCACCTGTCCTTTCAGCCAATCGGGTGACAGGTCTCAAAACCTGCTTGCTGATTGACCGGGAGGAGGATCAGTGTTACAATAGCGAATATTCATTTGCTGTTGTAACATACCTGGGTGGGCTTCATTCGCATTCTCTGCGCCCAAGCCCACCCTATTTTGAAGCCTATTAGAGCCTCTGATCAGGTGCTTAAAAAAAAAAACCCTGCCATTGTAATTCATGCATCCGTCGTCCTGCAAGGGGCTGGATGCATGGATGGGGGGGGCGGCAATGTATAGGGGCGGCAGCGCCCATGCACCCTTAATGGACGGGCCTTCCCTGAGTAATCCATACCTTCACCACTTGTGCTCAAACAGTGTGAATGCACACTCACCAGAGATATTTGACCTCTTTTTACAGGTAGATCAAATTGCACTTTTGCTCTCAAAGGCTCTTAGCACCTGGGGATTCTCAGCCTGAATGTGATGTCATAAGGGGACCTGGAAGTAGGGGTCCTATACTTCTATGTATGATGCCATCCTTGGTGAAAGGTTAGTGTAGGATCCAGAAGTACATATGTATAAGCCAAGCGTAGGGCCTGGGAGTAGCGGTCCTATGCTTCTACGTATGTTTCACCAAGGATGGCGTCTTCAGGAAGAAACCATCCTTGGTTGAACATACTGTATATAGAAGCGAAGGACCGCTACTTCCGGGTCCCGTATGACATCACATCCAGGCTGAGAGCTAAGAGTGAGACTTGGAATGCACGCTGGCTTTTGACAGGCACGGCGGAGCGGAATATACCCACACAAGCTGTACACACTGGTGCTGGCCTGAAGCACCTATACAAGTGAGTGTAACTAACTATTGATGTTTTATTGAGTCACAAATTTTATTAAATACTAAATAATGAGGTTGTATAAACCCTGTCTCCCGTTTGATCATCATATGAGTGTGCTTTCACCCAAATCAGAGGAAGTTTGTGAAATCCAAATCCCAGGTGCTTAGAGCCTTGGAGGGCAAAAGTGCAATTTGACTCACCTGTAAAAAGGTGTCAAACATCTCCGGTGAGTGTGCGTTCACACTATTTAAGCACAAGTAGTGAAGATATGGATTACTAGAAGAGCTTTTTGAAGAATTGTCTTGTTGGGACAATATCACATTGGACTTTATTTTGCACATTATCTTGTTATTTACAGTTGGTGTATGTTTTACATGATATAGATACATATTATTTATGTATGAAATATGTAAGCGCCACACCTTGGACTGTGACCGGAAGCATATTGGCTTCTGAGGCTAGGGGGGAGATTTAGAATCACATCTAAATCTACCCTTATGCCCCGTACACATGATCGGAATTCCGCTCAAGCTTGCCTTGCATACACACGGTCACACAAAAGTTCTCTGAACTTTTGACCGTCAAGAACGCGGTGACTTACAACACTATGACGAGCCGAGAAAATGAAGTTCAATGCTTCCAAGCATGTATCGAATTGTTTCCGAGCATGCGTAGGAATTTTGCGTGTCGGAATTGCTACAGACGATCGGAATTTCCTATAGGAACTTTTCTCCATGTTGTGAGGGAAGAAAAAAGTCCGGACAGCCGCACACCAGGAGAATATAATCCAACGAAATTTCTTTATTGTAAAATCAGGAACAAATCATGTACAGAGCACCATGGATAGAATGTACAGATAATCAGCTAACGCATTATTGTTAGCTATGAGTAAGCGCTCCGCAGAGCGTGAAACGCGTTAGATGATTATCTGTACATTCTATCCATGGTGCTCTGTACATGATTTGTTCCTGATTTTACAATAAAGAAATTTTGTTGGATTATATTCTCCTGGTGTACGGCTGTCCGGACTTTTTTCTTTCCTCACAACATGGATTAGCATTAGCCAGCACCTGGGGCTTTTCAACTCTGGAGAGCAACATTCAGTTTATACCTGGTTTGGATACAACCTGGTGTGGGGAAAACGCTTGTGCTGCAGGAACTTTTTTCCGTCGGAAAAATAGAGAACCTGCTCTCAATCTTTTGCTGGCGGAAATTCCGCCAGCAAAAGTCTGACGGAGCATGCACACGGTGAGAATTCCCGACCAAAAGATCACGTTGGACTTTTGCTGGTGGAATTTCCGATCGTGTGTACGCGGCATTAAAATACATGGATTAGACAGAGTCCTGATCTGTCATCATATGGAGCTTCTGAAGCCCTGAAGTAAAGAATGCAGCCTGTTTGGCCCTATGGATCCTTAAACGCTGTTTTACAGCGTACTGTACAAATTACAAAGGATGAAAAATATGCCAGAACAATGTAAAAGACTACCCCAAGGGAAAATAGCCTCCAGGATTCACTGGGCACATTTTCTAGTAAATCTTTTATAAATAAATTGCTTAGAAAAGTTATGAGATCTCTTTTCATAGTTTCCTTTAAATAGAAATCCTCATAATTTATAACCTACCTGCTAGATTTCCTTGTTGTATCCCAGATTTGCAGTAACAGCCAGGAACGCCACCCACGGTTCTACATTCCTCATCCGGAGCGCAGTCCACCCCATAGCAACTAAATATGGATTCTAGAAAAAAGGAACACAGAGAATACTTTATAACTTGAAAGAAAAGACGGCACATAATAATCATAAACATTTTTTTATAAATGAAGACAACATTGTGAATTATGTTTTGTGTAAATACTTACCTGTACAATAGGCAAAGTTGCAACCTGGTGGACTCTGTAGCTTATATACATAAAACTGTTCCGAACACAATTTTACAGAGATATTATATGGATATGTACAGCATCCGTCATAATAGTTGGAACAAGCTGTATGATTCACAATGCCTTCACTGACTGTAGGGTGGGAGCCGTTCATCCAAATGGGGATATTAGTCCCACAGCTGTATTGTGGTATGCAATGCTCAGGGATTTGCTGGTCATATTCTCCTTTAAACCGATACCAGCCAGATAGACCATAGTCACAATGATACCAATACCAGTAATACCAGTAATAATTATAATTAGCTGTATTAGAAGTACTGCGCCAGGGGTCATTAAGTATGGTGTAGCTCGAGCAAGGGTCAATACAGGAATATGATCCAATGTACTTAATGCATTCTGCACCAGAACCACACGGTGTTCCTTGTAGGCATTCATTGATCTCACAGTGTCTTCCATCTCCATAATATCCATAGGGACAAATACAGGTGTAATATCCATAATTATAATTTGTACATATAGCTACTGGATCACAGTCATTGAGAAAGCTGTCCGCACACTCATCAATATCAACACAGCCAATTTCTTCTTTATATTCATATCCAGAGTAACAATTACAGGTGTAAGATCCGACAGTGTTCACACAGGAAATAGCATTATAATTACAATTGTTGGTGTAATAGTCCAGACATTCATCTATATCATTACAAGATGTTCCATCTCCAGCAAGTCCCCTTTTACATGTGCACTCCCCGTATCCTCCAAACTCTGAACAAGTGGCATTTGGGTGGCAGTCAGAATCTGAACAATTTCCTAAAAAGAGAAAAAGAGGTGTTTTCTTGGGTAGGTGGATTTCGATAAAATAAAAACATACGATGTACTAATGTTCAGATAAACATATTCTAATAGGTTGGGTGCTGCAACAGATTTTTTTTCAGTTAGATACAAAGAAAGAAGCTGACCCTTCCTTATAAACACTTCATTCTGCCTCTTGCCATTCCATCCGACCTTCCCTCTGGCCCATCTGCCTTGTGAGGTGATTGAAGGGTTAATGGTGTTTCTATGCTGTATATTTTTCTTTCATTTTCATGGAATTATGTGTGATCCACAGTCACAACATCTTGTTTGTTCAGACATGTTTATGGTTCAATAAGTTTTTATTGTTTGTTTTCAACAGATATTTAAACATAAAAAAATAAAGAAAAAGTATAGACAATGCCAGTTGCCTGACATCAGGTCTCCTGGTGTACAAATACAATTTATACAAAAGTTGGAATAGTGCAATCGAGTATATGTTCAAAGGTCACTTAAAATAAAGCTTTACATTAAACCTGTTAACGTGTGTCTATTGACATGTAGGAGTTATTTACCCTGGTCTTGGGTGCCCCATTGGGAACCTTCTGCACCCAAAGGCTCAGTGAGTCTGGAGAGTTAAACTAGTACAAATAATTGTCGGGAATAGTTTCTGTGACAAGAATCCGGAAGGTTTAACATGTAGAGGGTGGAAAAATACCTTATGGGGGAAGGGCCATCTTTGTAGGGTGTATTGCATCTAAGGGAGATCATAGGAGACATAGAAGAAGAAGTTAAGAATAACAGAAAAGCAGAAAGGAGAATAAGTATAGGGTAGTTCGTAGAGGGATAGGAGGGGGAGGGGGTAGAGAGACAGCGAACCTCGGTCTAAAAGTATGACCATAGCCCCGGGCTATGGTCATGCGGATGGGCCATTTTTAGCTCTTAGGTGGAGTTGATCCCCAAGAGTCTCTGTTTGAGTTTGTCTGAAGTAGAGTAATGCCTCCAGATACTCCAGACAAATGAAAACTTAGCTTGCTTGTCCAGGGCATTGGCCTGCATTTCTTCCATGAGCATGATATTGTTTATCTCACTAACCCATTCTATTAGAGAAGGGGGCATAGTGGTTTTCCAGTGCCTGGGTATGAGTTGCCTTCCCGCGCTGATGAAGAATTTCAGTAGGCTATTTTTTTGTGACTTGATGGTCCCGGGTAATATGGAGAGGAGGGCAATGGCGGGTGATGGCATTAGGGGTTTGTCGTATATTTCTGTATAGATCTGGAAGATTTGTGTCCAAAATGGGAGAAGCACGTCACATTCCCACCAGATATGGATGTATGTACCTCTCATTGAGTTGCATCTCCAGCACGTGTCTGATGTAGACGGGAACATGACCCTGAGGGTTGTTGGAACCCGATACCACCTTGATAAGAGTTTATAGTTTTTTTCCTGTGTATAGCTCGAGATGTAGGTCTTATTCGTGAAAAGAAAGGCTTTACTCCACTCTGCCTCAGTTATTTCTTTCCCAACCTCCGCTGACCATTTTGTAGCATAGTTAGGTAAGGCTCTGTGGGTGTGTTCTAGGATTAGTTTGTATATCAGTGATAAGGTGTGTCGTGGAGTCTCAGAGAGTATGCATAATTGTTCAAACCCGGTCAGGGGCCTGTGAGTTTGTTTAGAGTCGTGGAGTTTCTTGCAATAAGAGTTCAGGTGTCCATGAGTGAGCCATGTCACCCTGGAAATAACATCTGTTGGGGTAGATATGAAAGTGCCTAGGGTGATGTCGACAAATTGCCGAGCCGTGGGCCAGGAGTCCCTGTTGTAGTTGTCTATAGAGTGGGTGGAGTGGCCTTCCGTAAAATTTGGGTTATCAAACAGAGGGGTGACGGGGCTAGGTTCTGATGATAGTGAGTAGTTATCTCTCCTACGGTACCAAATCGCTAGGGCATCCCTAGTAAGGGGGGACAATGTGGAAAGTGATTTAAACAACTGATCGTAGCCCCAAAGAAGTGCTCATAGGTCCTGTGTGCATAGGTCTTGTTCCACAAACGTAGTGGCTTTGGTCATAGGGCGGGGGAACCACTCAAGGATACGGGATATAACTGCTGACGTATGATATAATTCAAAGTCAGGTAGGTCTTGCCCACCTTTCGTAATAGGAGAGCATAAAAGTTTGTGTTTCAGCCTCGGGTGGCTACCCCTGCATTCAAATCGGATAGCCATGGATCGAAGGGTACGGAAAAAGGCCGAAGGAAGGGCAATGGGTAGGGCCTGGAATAAGTATAGGAGCTTGGGAAGTATATCCATTTTTAATGTATTAATACGCCCTACCCAGGACACAGATAAATCCATTCGTTCCTCCCTCAGGTGTCTCAGTTTTTGGAGTAGAGGGTTGAAATTCAGGGGATAAATGTCTGAAGTTTGTTTCGGTATGGCCGTGGCTAGATAAGAGATAGAGTTCGGTCGCCATTGAAAGAAAAGTTGGATTGGAGGGAGGAGAGTGTAAACTGTGATAGAGAAAGGTTCAGGGCCTCCGTTCTAGAGATGTTTATTTTGTAATTACTAAAACGACCGAATCTGTCTATCTCTGCCAGTATAGAGGGTATGCTAATGTGAGGTTTGGTTACGTAAAGGAGTAGATCGTCTGCATATAGGGAGAGTTTACAATGAGATGAGGGGGTCTGTATGCCCTGTATGCTAGGATTAGATCTGATGGCTTGGGCCAGATGTTCAATTACCAGGGCGAACAAGAGAGGGGAGAGGGGAGAGGGGACAGCCCTGCCTGGTGCCATTAGTGATCGAAAATTTTTCTGATTGAATGCCGTTTACCAGAACCATGGCAGAGGGTGTGGAGTAGAGTGACATAATGCGTGTCATCATTCTCGGACCTAGACCTAGTTGGGAAAGGGTGGATTGGAGAAATGACCAGCTGACCCTATCAAAGGCCTTCTCTGCATCACAGGAGAGGAGGCAGGCCGGTATATGATGGCGTTGAGCATATGTGATTAAGTGTATGGTCTTGGTGGTTTTGTCTCTGGCCTCTCGACCAGGAACAAAACCCAACTGGTCTTTGTGTATTATTTTCGGTAGCAAAGGGGAGAGACGGTTAGCGAGGATCTTAGCGTAAAGTTTTAGATCAATATTTAGAAGGAATATCGGTCTGTAGTTGGGACAGATGGATGGGTCTTTTCCGGATTTGGGAATGACAACTATTTGGGCTTGAAATATAGAAGAGGAAAGGGCAACATTCTCATTAATAGCATTAAAAGCCCTCGCTAGCAATGGGGAAAGTTGTGATGCAAACAGTTTGTAAAAGGGGGAAGAGAACCCGTCTGGACCTGGGCTCTTGACGTTTTTGAGATTTTTTATGGCGGTTAAGAATTCCGTTTCAAACAGAGAGGCTTCCAGATCTTCCGTATCCGATAACGGGAGAGGTGGAAGTGCCGTCTCCTGGATATATGAGGGTAAATCTTGTGAGGTAGGTATAGTTTATGGGGTCTGGGGGGCGAGGTTGTATAGGGTAGAGTAGTACTGGCGGAATCCTTCGGCTATCACCGAATTCTGCATGATTTTACCTTTGATGGGGAAGTTTATAAACGGGATAGGCCATCTGGTTTGGCGGGGTTGGAGGGTATTTGCAAGGTGTCTGCCACATTTGCTGGCTTGGGGGTAGTGAGTAAATCGGCCTTTGTCTCGGGTTATTAGAGATCTCTCAGCAAAGATAAGCAGGAGGTCTCTTCTCCCATTGGTGAGTTCTAGAAGAGTCGAGTTAACAGGGTTTTTTTTATGTGATTCTTCCAGGTTGGCAATGGTGGTGAGAAGACGTGTCGTATCTGCGATGCGGGCACGCTTCAATCTGGCGCCATGTTGAATAAGTTTGCCCCTAAGTACGCATTTGAGTGCTTCCCATTTCATAAACGGGTTGGTGGCGTCTTGGGCATGGTCCAAGACAAAGTGTTTAATGGTCTGTATAATGTCCTGAGAGCATACTGAGTCAGTTAATACATTGTCATTCAGACCCAAGAAGAGTTACGTTTACGTGTAGGGATACGTCCTAAGCTCATGTGTATGGGGGCATGGTCTGACCAAAGAGTGAGACCAATGGAGGCGGAAGGTGAAAAATCTAATAGAGATTGGGAAAAAAGGAGGTAGTCCAGTCTACTGTATGAGGCATGTGCGGGGGAATAAAAAGTGTAGTCCTTAGTGCTGGGATGTAGCATCCTCCATACTTCCACAAGGGATAAATCAGATAGGAGTGTTCTCATTTTGGTCAGGTATCAAGGTGGCATTAAGGTCCCCTCCCAGGATCATGTTGATTGTGCAGAATCTTTTCAGATGGGAGATCACAGAGGAGAGGAATTGTTGTTGGTTCTGGTTAGGAGAGTATATGTTAATAACAGTATAAATTACATTCAAGTAAGACAGTTTAAGAAAGATATACCTGCCTAACGGGTTGATATAAGTATCAAGAACATCTGGAGTAAATGACGTGTGAAATTCTATAGAGACCCCTTTAGATTTTGCAGAGGGATTGGTACTATGGAACCAGACGTGGTATTGTTTGTGAAGAAATTGTGGGATTTTGTCTGATCTAAAGTAGGTTTCCTGCAAAAGGAGGATTTGTGTCCGCAATTTGTGAAAATTATATAATATTTGCCGTCTCTTCTCTGGGACGTTAAGACCCCTGCAATTCAATGAGGAGACTCTTTAAGAGGTTTGTGTTACCATATGAAAACAAATTTATTTGGCATGTGGGAATAGACAAAGGGGAGGTTCGCTGTCTCAAAGGAATGGGTGGAAGGGAAGAAGGAGGGAGAGGAGGGACATCTAGTGGTGAAATGAGAGAAGGAAAGTACGTGAAGTAATGAGAAAAGAAAAACAGAGGTGGAGAAGAGAGAACGAGGCCAGGACAGCCTCACTACTAGCGTTCTGAACAACATTTCAGCTAAGACCGCTATGGGTGCTGAAAAACCTAAGTGGGGGGACAGCGGTCAATGCACAGAGGAGCCCGCACACGCCGGGCTGTAACTATTGAAAAAACAAAATTTGAAAATTATAAACATATCATCTCAGAGCTCCACATTGCTGTGTGGGCGAAGAATAGCTACAGGTATTATCCTGAAAGGGTATGTCTCATAAAGACACCCAAATGTATGAACAGCATGCCAAGCTTTTTTCCCAGCAACAAGTCATCAACATGTTTGATAGGGGATGAAGGGGGGAAGGGATGAGACATCATTAGGGAAAAACAAGCAGCAAGATGAACGGCGCCTGTGTCACAGACAGTCGTTAATCAAAAGGATCAAGAGGATGAAACAATAACACAAATCCCGTATTAAGGAAGTAAGAAAATGGGTTAGTGTTATAATGTCCCAACAAAACTGCAATCGGGGATGTCTCCACTGGTCAGGAACCTGTGGGGAAAATATTGGTAAAATGTCAGAAGCAGAGGTTCATCCATCTGTCGCAGTGGAAAAGTCAGATTTGGACCGTTTGTTCGTCTTCGTTCGCTTCTGCCATCCTGTTGCGGCTTTGAAACCAGGAGTGGCTGCATGAAGTGGCCAATCTGGGATGGAGATCTGTGGCAGTTCAAAAGTTCTGAGGAAACTGGGTAGATCACCTAGTGTGCGAAACGTCGCCGACTTCCCTTCATGGGTTGCAAACAAGTTAAAGGGGAAACCCCAGCGGTACTTGATCTGTTTTGCTTGGAGGGCTCCAGTCAGGGGTTTTAGAGCTCGCCGCATATCCAGAGTCATTTTGGAGATGTCTGGAAGGAGGGACACAGGGGTGCCGTTGAAGTATCTGACTGATTGAGAGCATGCAGCCTGCATGATGGCGTCTTTAACCGCATAGAAGTGCACCCTGCAGATCACATCTCTGGGGTGTTCTAGATTCGGGTTTTTAGGGCCAAGAGCTCTGTGAATTCAGTCAAGTTCCAGCGGGGCATCTTTATCTTTCTGGAATTAATTGGAAGTAATTCGTTGAACATGGCAATGACTGCCGGGGCTAGGTCTTTGGTTTCAACAGATTCAGGGAGGCCGTGTATGCGTATGTTGTTACGTCTGGCTCTGTTTTCCTGGTCGTCCTGATGGTACATCAGTTGCTGAATCTGGAGGGTGTGTTCGTGCAAAATAGCGTCATGCGCTTGCAGGGTGGACGCAGTCTCCTCCATATTATGTTCCACATCTTCAATTCTATTAGTGACATCCCTGCGCAGTTCAGTTATCTCTTGTTTGTATGAGCACTCTAATCGTTGCACACAAGCCTCAAAATCGTGCCTGGTGGGGAGTGCTTTAATGTATGCCTCCATGTCCCATCCACTGTAGGATCTGTGGGAATCAGGGGAATGGCATGCAGAGCGGACCAATCCTGTTTCTGAGTCAGGGGGGACCGGGGTCTTTGTCTGGTCTTCATATGTGGTGTGGAGCGTTTAGAAACAGCTCCCTGTGAGGCTGCATGTGTGCCTGGGGTCCGAGCGGGCGCCATCTTGGACGGGGGGCGGAGTGATTGTGGCCCAGATGAGTGAAAAAACAGTCTATGTCCCCTTCAGGATGTGGATGGGGGGTTCGGTGTCTGTCTCCCCCACCTCTTCTCCCCATAACAACAGACCTGAGTTCTGGTGCTGGGAAGTGCTGAGAGCTTCAGTTGATCCGGCGTGTGCGGGAGCTCCGGGAGAGAGCGTCTTACTCCTCCATGTGCCAAGCCACGCCCTTGTTCAGACATGTTTAGATATGCCGGACCCTTCAGAAATAGTTTCTCGTGAGAACATCCTAACGTGTTGTATGCCAAAAGTATCATGAGACTGTGAGTCATATTGAAACCAATTTGAAACCAATCCTCCTATTGTTCAAACTGTACATAAACGGTGGAAATCCCCTAATGGTCTGAACATGCGCTGACTCTATCCTGTGTGTGATGTCTCTGTGTGTTCCCGAGGCTTCGTAGGGAGTTCCCCAGACGTCCGATTCTGAAAGTCCCCAACAGTGATGACAACATTATCTCCCATTAGATTGCCACAGAGGTCTCTGACCACAAATCTTGTGTGTTGGAATTTACCATTTTCTCAGCACCATATAAGAAGAGTAATAGGTGGGCATAGGTTAGAATGAGGGTCATGGGATCAGTGTGGGAGAAAATAGGGGTACGTTTTCAGTGTTTTGGGACCCATTGACAAATATAAGCCCTGTACCTTCAACAAACCTCACAGAAACAATGGGGAACATTATTCAATTCTATTTCACAGCTAGTAAAGAAACAAACAGGAGCATTGAGGCAGATTTGAGACAGATGTATTATTTATAAGCAGGTTCATTTAAAGTACTGTATCTATTGGTGTATAATATGCACTTTTTTCCCCTTAAAATCAGGGGAAAATTGTGGGTGCGTGTTATACGCTGAAGAAGAGCAAGAAGAGCGCCGCCGACATAGACCGAGTTGAGCCGAGTGTACTGTGTACTCGGCTAGGCTTGGCTTAGCTCGTCTCCGCTCGCAGTCACACCCAGTCTCGCCTCCTAGCCTTTACATCCCGTCATTGGACCGGTGTTGTGTCCATAATAGGAGCTGGGCCAAGGGGCGGGGCGGGGCGTGACTGTGAGCGGAGCCGAGCTGAGCCGAGCACACAGTACACTCGGCTTGGCTCGGTCTATGTCGGCGGCACTCCTCTTGCCCTCAGAGACAGCGGGGACGAGCCGAGAGGAGCTGAGATAAGCCGAGAGGAGCCAAGAGAAGACGAATACACAGGACATCCATCTCTGTGTATCTCGGCGGTGCTAAATGTAAAAACCCATCATGCTACAATTTTGGGCAAGGCTGCAGATGGACACTGGGGAAAGCTGCAGATGGATGTTGTGCAAGGCTGCAGATGGATGCTGTGCAAGGCTGCAGATGGACACTGATAAGACTGCACTGATGGGCATTTAAAATGTAAGTTTTCTTTCCTTAAATCTCCCTCCTAAACTTGGGGTGCATGTTATACGCTGGCGCATGTTATACGCCAATAAATACGGTAATTCCACAATCAATTGCTTTAAAATAGCACCACTTTGAGTAGGCAGCCCAAAGGAAAATGTATACATTCAACAACCAGCGCTTAGAAAATGTCAACTGTCCTTAACCATTTCAAACTGGGCACATTCACCCCTTCCTGCCCAGGCCAAGCGCTGTCACAATTTGAATGACAATTACTCAGTTATGCAACACTGTACACAAATTGTTTTTATTCATTTTTTTAAACAGATAGAACTTTCTTTTGATAGTGTTTTTTTATTTTTGCTAAATAAATTAAAAATGACCAAAGATTTTGAAATAATTAATTTTTTTAGTTGTTATTATAAATTTTTGTGAATAAGTAATTTATTTTCACTGATGGGCACGGATGAGGTTGCACTGATGGACACTGAGGTAGTGACACTGGTGGGCACTGATAAGCTGCACTGATGGGCACTGATAAGCACTGATGAGGGGGCACTGATGAAGCTGCACTGATGGGCACTAATAGGTGGCACTGATGGACACTGATAGGCAGCACTGATGAGGCAGCACTGATGGGCACAGATAAGCTGCACTGATCTGCACTGATGGGCACTAATGGGGCTGCACTGATAATTAATACCCTGATTATCAGTGTAAACAGCCTTGAGGGTTATCGGCAATCCTTTCTTCACACAAACACAGAGTGTGGGGAAAGGTGAGCCGATAACCAGCAAGTCTGTTTACCTGTGATCAGCTGTGATTGGACACAGCTGATCAAATGGTAAAGGGCAGCTGTGATTTTATATACATGTGACCTCGGTGGTGTGGATGTGTCATTGCCATCATCCCATATCAATTTATAGAAAAAATATATGAACCTCTAAAGGGATTTTTAAGGCAATGACATTTTTTTTTCAATTTAAGTAAAAATCAATTTTATTATTGTCGATCAGAGTTAAAAAGTACAAAAATTACAAAAGATAAAGATAATCAATTGGAATACAAAATTCAAGAAAAACAAAAAATGAGGATATCACATTGCAATTAATTGAAAAAGTACATTGGCTAATAAAAGGAGAATTTTGGAAGAAAGTGATACATCACACTACCCGATACAGTCACCACAGATAAACAGCCGTGGCGTTGAGTAGTGGAATTCCAATGCATTTCAACATGTGTATTTCAAAGAAAAGTCTTCTTCAGGGAAATGCATCACAGTCTAAAAAAACCCCAAAGTAATAATGTTATAAATTTTATATATGTATGTGTACATTTCCCGCACTGTGAAACTGTCACATTACTTACATCCTCCCAAAGCACCTCGTGGGCAAATGTAATCTCCCATATCAGGGTATAGAGTCCCAATCCTCCAAGAGTTAAAGAGTGTCCTATATCTCCTACAAGATGGCTGGATGAGTAGATTTAATCCAAGTGTTGGCGTTTCAGCATCAAATTTCTGATGGCTGTCTGGAAAAGGGCAGAGATAGGGAGTGTAGCGACACCCCGAGTATGAAAGGGGTAAAAGTCGTTTAGGACATTTCATACCCAAACACAAAGGCAGCTACCGAACACTTCAATCAGCCGAACAAGGAACCCATACAAATAATCCACCCCAAAAACGAGACAAGATGCTCTGTCTTCAGGGTCAAGCAGGAATCAATTCATTTATTATAACACATGGACACAACAGATAAAATAACTCAGATACTTTTCCCCCCACCCTTGGAAAAGAGGGCGGGTTAAACTGTCCAATGACAATGGACATACAGGTCAGGTGTGTTTAACGTCTCATCAGTACACAGTGTTAGCAGGGAGAGCTGTTGGAAGAATCCCCCCTCCCTCCAATGCAATACACATCCTGTGATCCAAGGCAGACAAACATAATAGAACATTGGAATACAGCCCCACCCAAAACTAGCACAGCAAACAGTACACAACACAATGAGACAGCACACATTATATATACACACATATACAGAATTGAGTCTCTGACTAGCACAGATCATAGTGGGGTTCTCATTCACCTTGTGCCCCTATTAGTGACGCCCATCACTATGGCACATCCAGGGTCCCCAGAGTCTGTGTGTCTTGGGGAACATGGACCTGAATCTAAAGTAATGCCAACTCAAGGATCCCCAGGCATACAGCTCACAAAGAGCACCGTCCCCCCAAATGCCAGGGCCCAAAATCGGCCGGCAGGAGGCTGGCATTCAGTCCCCTCCAAAAGCCTCTATCCTGGCTAGATCTGTCACAGGGAGCAATAAATAAAGGATGGTAGTGGGAGGGTGGGGGGCTATAGCAAGCCCCCCTTTCCCCCCCGTCCTTTTAGTATAATTAATTACAATCATTGTTTTTCTTTCTCCCTCCCCAACAGAGAGGGTCCTGTTCTAATGTGGATGTGTGGGGCAAGGAAACAACAAAACAACACTTACTTTCCCAAGGGGTGCAGGTCAAAATGGCCTGAAGCAGTCAGAGTCCGTATAAATCCAGCAAACCGTCTGCCCTGATGGCCCTCGGTGATTCCCAAGGGAGAAGTGATGCCATTTGCCATCTCTGGCATCCTTTTATTCGGTGTAGGCGGGGATAGGGAGCCGCGTCAGCCAATGGTGCGGCTCGCCTACCCGGGCCGCCGTCAGGTAGGTTTCACGTGAGGACGTTAAGTGTCATCATGGCAACAAGCACCGCTGCAGATACCGCGCATGCACGCCGCGATGGCGTGCATCTATCACGACGTGGAACAACATGTATGGGCCGGCGACCATGTTAGAAAGGGGCCGTGCCCATACTTGGAAGAAATGAATAAAGCAAACCACATGAGACAAAGAAAATGATGCCATAGACACGTTAGTCTCATGTGGGAAACCCACCTCCCCCAAACAGACCACACATGGACCCCCATGTTGAAATGGCTGAAATGACCACCCGGCAGGTGGATAAATGAATGAACCTGATCCTGTTTAACCACAAAATAATCCCCCTATCCCACTCAAAATGGGTCGAGTGGGAGAGGGGAAGCTGGGACTAGTAACCACTGACAAAAGGACCCCCGCTCGGGGAATACCCCGAGCGGGGGAGTGGGAAAGGCCCCAATGTATAGTGTAACATTGGGGCCCCCCTGAGTCGGGTAGGAATAGGACATAAGGGGTAAAAACCCACCCAAGGGGAGGGACTGTCCACCCCCACATGGTAAAACAGAAGGGGATGATATGATGCAGGAAACGGACAAATAGGAACAATACTAACTATAATTATAAAGACAACAAAAAAGGGTATTAGATCACAAAATTCAACCTGGAGAAGTTTTAGGAATACTGGCCCAAACCAGGTGGTTTTTGGTGACGTGTTCACAAATCGCAAAATTAATCGAATATAGACAATTGTCTAAGTATATATTTATCTAAAATTCTAAAAACCCCCTAAGGTTGAAAATTCTCTTATCTTGTACTCATATGCGAGCAAGGGGTTCGTGAAGGATACCCCATAGTGTGGGAAGATCAGAAAGGTGGGAGAGGTATTAGGCCTGGAGAGATGGATAATAACAAAGGCGGGGGAATGAAGAATGACTTTAGTCGGCTTTGCCCGAACCGAAGCCATCAAGAAAGGGCCTGAAGCTCTCTGTTTCATTTAAACCAGGGGGGTAGTGGCCCTAAGGCACATGATCCAGTGCATCTCGCATCTTGGGGCACATATCCGTGTGGATCATGTACACAGTGTGGAGTTATTGGAAGGAGAACCATGATAACATTACCTAATGGGGAAAATTTTCAGCTACGGCACTTTGCCAATTGCAGGACACGGGGTGTTGTTTACTTGATGCAATGTCAATGCGGGGCCTTCTATGTCGGGAAAACCTGACAGGAATTCTCCAAGAAAGTTGAAAAACACATACACAGCATGGGCATAGGCAATCTTTACCTACCATTAGGTAGGCATGTAGCCAAACAACACAATTATAGGATGCCCAAAGTAAACTTCACAGTCTTGGATAGACTCCATATACCAACTAGGGGGGGTGATTGGAGCAAGGTCCTGCTCCAGCGCGAGATGCGCTGGATCAGGTGCCTTAGGGCCACCACCCCCCCTGGTTTAAATGAAACAGAGAGCTTCAGGCCCTTTCTTGATGGCTTTGGTTCGGGCAAAACCGACTAAAGTCATTCTTCATGGCACTTGTTGCCATGGTGATGCTTAATGTCCTCACATGGAACGTACCTGACGGCGGCCCAGGTAGGCAAGCCGCGCCATTGGTTGGCGCGGCTCCCTATCCCCGCCCACACCACATAAAAGGACACCAGAGATGGCAAATGGCATCACTCCTCCCTCGGGAATCACCGAGGGCCAACAGGGCAGACGGTTTGCTGGATTTTTACGGACTCTGACTGCTTCAGGCCATTTTGACCTGCACCCCTTGGGAAAGTAAGTGTTTTGTTGTTTCCTTGCCCCACACATCGACATTAGAACAGGACCCTCTCTGTCGGGGAGGGAGAAAGAAAAACAATGATTGTAATTAATTATACTAAAAGGAAGGGGGGGAAAGGGGGGGCTTGCTATAGACCCCCACCCTCCCACTACCATCCTTTATTCATTACTCCCTATCTCTGCCCTTTTCCAGACAGCCATCAGAAATTTGATGCTAAAGCGCCAACACTTGGATTAAATCTACTCATCCAGCCATCTTGTAGGAGATATAGGACACTTTTTAACTCATGGAGGATTGGGACTCTATACCCTGATATGGGAGATTACATTTGCCCATGAGGTGCTTTGGGAGGATGTAAGTAATGTGACAGTTTCACAGTGCGGGAAATGTACATATACATATATACAATTTATAACATTATTACTTTGGGGTTTTTTTAGACTGTGATGCATTTCTCTGAAGAAGACGTTTCTTTGAAATACACATGTTGAAACGCGTTGGAATTCCACTACTCGACGCCATGGCTGTTTATCTGTGGTGACTGTATCGGGTAGTGTGATGTATCACTTTCTTCCAAAATTTTCCTTTTATTAGCCAATGTACTTTTTCAATTATTTGCAATGTGATATCCTCATTTTTTGTTTTTCTTGAATTTTGTATTCCAATTGATTATCTTTATCTTTTGTAATTTTTTTACTTTTTAACTCTGATCGACAATAATAAAATTGATTTTTACTTAAATTGAAAAATTTTTTTCATTGCTTTAAAAATCCCTTTAGAGGTTCATATATTTTTTCTATAAAGGGCAGCTGTGATTGGCCCTTTACTGTGATCTGTGATTTTCTGTGTCCAAAGGAGACAGTGATCACAGAACACGCCTGATGCGGGGGGGGGGGGGCAGGGTTCTGGGAGGATGTCCATGGAACTGGATGCCTGCATTGTAGCCATCTTTTGGCTAAATCGCAGGTGAAAACTGGTTAAAAGTTCATCATAATGTTCTCACAATTGTCTTCACCAAAGCTTCTCCATTCATGAATCAGAATAAAGTAAATAAAGCCCCCTATGCTAATTCATCCAAAGTGGGGGATGCTCTAATATAGGAAGTGTGCTGCTGGCCGGATCATCAGGTGAAGCAGAGGGAAGATAGCCTAGGGAAGTAGGACTAGTGCAGCAACCGCATCTAGTGATTGGTTTTGGTTTGGGGTTTAATATTACTTTAAGATATATATTTTATTAATTGCTAGAACAGCTACGAGTAGTTAGTCTTATTCAACTTTGGGAGGGTGCTTTGGGGTCCCTTCTTTGTTCTCAGGCCACTCTGCATCCATGATGGGAGGCTCCCATTGTGTGACACTTCTCGTCTTCTGACACTTCTTAAATAACGGAGGGCGGGGCCACCCGGTGACCCCGCCCCCCTCTGAAGCACAGGGACAGGGACTTCCTTGAGGCTTTTCCTGTGACGTCAGAAAGGGGCGGGGTCACCCGGCAAATTCGAAAGCCACGGAACACCCTTTAAAAGTCTATGGGAGAAATCAAAAGGGTCTAAATGGTCTGGTATGGATTTTGAGGGGGACCCCCACACCATTTGTTTAAAAAAATGCTGGTTCGGGGTTCCCCTAATATCCATACCAGACCTGAAGGGCCTGGTATGGAATTTAGGGGGACCCCACGCCATTTTTTTTTAAATTTTGGTTCGGGGTTCCCCTGTGGGGAAATCCCATGCCGTTTTTATCAATGAACTTTTATGTGTATTGTCAGACCGACAATTCATTAATAGCCACGAGTAGTTTTAATTGACTTTTTTCCTCCACGCGCAAGATCTATACGATGCCTGGAGGTGCATACATGCTGGAGAGCAGGACTACACTTTTTTCTCTTCCCCTCACAAAGTCTATTCACGAATTGACTTATTTCTTGTGGATCAAGGTACTTTAGCACACGTGACATCTGCAACTCATAACACCATCACGTGGTCGGACCACGCGTCCATTACCCTATCCTTGAGGGATAATATGGCGTGTAATGCGAATAATATGTGGAGATCCAATTCGTATCTAATGCAAAAATCAGAATTCAGAAAAAACATTGAAAAACATTTGACAGTATTTTTCAGCACTAATGAAACCTCTGTGCAGGATCAATTTATACTGTGGAATGTGCATAAAGCGTATATCAGTGGTATCTTTATACAACTGGGATCAAGGGCTGGGGGCAGCAGCGTATAAAAGAGTTGACAGACAAAATTTCCCTATTAGAAACTCACAATAAACAAAAGACATCCCATACAGTCTCCCAACAACTTACACAATTGAGATATGACTTGCAACTAATATTACTTGAAAACTTTGAAAGAGCCTCACAAAAACTCAAAATGACATACTATGCCACTGGCAACAAGGCAGGTAAGACATTAGCGTACATAATAAAAGGGCTCAGACACAAAACAAAGATTCCTTATGTACTTCATCCCCTCACCAAAAATAAACTTTACCACCCTCAGGATATAGCCGACACCTTCAGCCATTACTATAGCACACTATACAACTTGAAAGATGATCAGGATACTGCACAACCTAATACAGACGCAATTAATTTATTCTTACAACAGCTAAATATACCTACACTTTCACCAGAACAAATACAGTCTCTGAACCAACCGTTTAGCACCTTAGAAGTACATAACGCTATTGACTCTCTCCCGAGCAACAAGTCACCTGGCCCAGATGGCTTTTCTGGGGACTACTACAAAACCTTTAAATCCTTATTAAAGCCATATATGGAACACATTTTTAACACTGCTGCAGCCTCTGCCTCCTTCCCACCAGAGATGTTGAATGCAATCATTGTGACCTTGCCTAAGCCAGGGAAGGAACCTACCACACCCCCAAACTGTAGACCCATTTCATGGCTTAATATTTACTTGAAGGTCTACACCAAGATCATCGCTTCCCGGTTGCTAAACATACTCCCTTTCCTCATTCACCCTGATCAAAAAGGATTCACCAAGGGACGTCAGACGTCCGATGCCACCCGCAGATTGACAAACATCATACATTTAGCTAAAACGCACAAAAGGCCTTTTCTGCTGTTGGCCTTGGACGCAGAGAAGGCCCTTGACAGCATCCACTGGCAATACCTTACCCAGGTCTTGAGGAGATTTGGCTTTTCAGGCCCTATTTTATCAGCAATCCTAGCCTTATATTCCAAGCCCTCTGCCCAGGTTTTCACGGCAGGTGTGTTGTCCAAACCATTCAATATTACGAACGACACATGACTGGGATGTCCCCTGTCCCCTTTAATTTTCAATCTACTTATGGAACCCTTGGCTATATATATCTGCTCACACCCTGATATTACAGGCTTCCCTGTATCCAACGACACACATAAGATCAGTTTATTTGCTGACGACATAATTATGATACTCACTAATGTAGAAACTTCCCTGGCTTCGGTGCACTCTGCTCTTGAATTGTTTAACAAGTTATCTTATTATAAAGTCAATGAGAGCAAATCTTATATCATGGGCATGGGCGTTGACCTGTCTCTACAAATGAAACTAAGTTCAAAATTTCCATACTCATGGAGGAATGAGGGGATAAAATATCTGGGGATAACCTTGATGGGTACAACAAGCACTTTAGTCGCAGCCAATTACACTCCCTTCCTGGGCTCACTACACAAGAAACTACTAGGCATAGCCAAAGCAGAAATCACGTGGTCAGGTCGATTGGCTGCGTTTAAGATGATAGTCCTGCCACAGCTGCTCTACCTATTTAGGACGCTTCCAATCCCTGTCCCACACTCTTTTTTTTCCAAAGCGCAGTCTCTGATAAATAGGTTTTTATGGCAGGGCAAAAAAGCTAGATGTGCTTTTATGAAACTAACTAAAGTCAGAGATGCTGGAGGAATAGGACATATCATTTTGAAAGACTACCACACAGCAGCAATCCTTTCACAAGCTAAAACTTGGTCACACGTTCCTGGGAAAAAAAACTAGCTGACATACTATTGACTAGCAACATCCAGGCAAATATTCAAATGCACGTATCTCCTACAATGGAAGCTACACTACTAGCTTGGAAAATGCTCATCTCCTTAGACTTCTTGAACCAGGTGACCAAATCTATCCCTATCACCATATCTAGTTTAACACTGGTTATTCCAAACTTACACATATCACATTGGCTGACTTGAGGAATACGTACACTAGCTGATCTCATGGTAGGTCCAACAACACTTCAAACATTCGAGGCTTTACAAACAGAATATGGTTTAGGCGACAATGACCAATATAGGTACCTCCAGGTTGTACATCTCCTTCATAAAATGCCTAAAATCTCCATTGAAATACCATGGCGAGTATTTCTTTCTCTCAACAACCCCCACACTACGATAAAGGGCATTTCGCTGTTCTATAACCTTTTGAATAACAAGACTGTATTTACCAAAACCAATAATATCATAGCGTGGGAACAGGACATGGGTGCAACGTTTACCGAAGAACAATGGCAAAAAGCTCTGCGCAGCACATTTACTGCGACGAAGAGCGTCAATTTATGGGAGATAACTCACAAGATAATGTTAAGATGGTACTTAACACCATACTGAATATCCAAATTTGCTAAGCAGGCCTCACCTTTTTGTTGGAGAAACTGCGGGAATATCGGCACGTTGCACCATGTCCTGTGGAATTGCCCAGTTTACGACCGTTAAGGCATACAGTGTTCAACTTAATCTCTGAGATCTCAGGTTCCCTGATTACCCCTGAAGCAGCTGTGGTGGTTCTTTCATTAGGTATAGAACACATACCGGTCGCAACCAGAACCATTGTTACACATATCCTGCTCAGTACTAGACTAGCATTACTAAGACACTGGAAAGACACTAAAGCTCCCTCATTTAAGGAAATAGTTGAGACAACCAATACCCATGCCACATATGAACTTATGTTTGCTGCAGTCCAAGGAAACTATCAAAAATCAAAAAATAAGTGGACCAAATGGTCTACAAGGTATACTTCTAACCATAAAGGTTGAAATAAATGATAACTTTAATGTCACGTTTACCAATAACCCATGTTAGTTCCGAACCAAGCTATATTGCTTATTTTCTGTTCTGTTTTCATTTTATTTAGGTTATCTTAAATATGCCAATTCCAGCACGATAATGTTCTTGTGTTGGGACTATTAGCCCCAACATTAGTTACTTTAAGTTATAAATATTATTTTTTTCTTTTTCTTTTATATGCTGTAGAGAATCCAGATAATAACTTTCCTACCATGTCTAATTGCTGGTTAATATATCCATGTACTAAACATGTTTGTTAAGTAGTGTTGAATACACATAAATGAATCTGTGATGCCGCAGACTGTTTGTATATCGTTTATACCACCTTTTATACCAATAAAAACCATTGAAACTAAAAAAATGAGATGGCCGCTGGATGACGTCACCATCTGAGGCTCCTCCCCATATACGCATTACATAAATGGGCGTGACTTCTTCATGAGGGGTGGAAACCTGATGTCTTTCTTCTGTTAATATAGGCTCCTGTCCCAATTGCTAGGCAATACCTCCCCTCCTCTCTGATGCAAATCAGTCCAGCTGAGGAGAGCACTTGCACTTTGCATATTATTGTGTTTTTTGTTCTTTTTCTTATGAGCTACAACTTGCCAAGTGTTCTCTGTATCCAGTTTAGGAGGGAGTGAGCCATCAGGGCTTGAAGGAGGGAGTATGTCCCATGAACGGAGCAGTTTGAAGCCTTCATCAAGGTTTGTGATTACTGTAGATTCACCATCCTGGGTAACGGTTAGTTTAGATGGGTATCCCCATTGGTAGATGATGTTGTGATTTGCAGTGCTTTCGTCACTGGCAGGAGAGTTTTGTGTCTTTGCATGGTGTATTGCGAAAGGTCTGCAAACAGTTAAAGTGAGGAGTATCGCTCTGGTGGTTGTTTATTGTTGTGGAAGGCTGTCATAAATTGTTCTTGCACATGAAAAAATGTTACCCGCATCAGAACATCTCTAGGTACATTGTGCGGGATGTGGGGGGGCTTGGAAAGGTAGTGGATTCTATCCATGAGCAAGTCCGAGTCAGACAGTGAGGGCAGGAAGGCTTTCATGAGGTCCTGTGCATGTTGCTGTAGCTGTGCAGACTGTGTGGCTTCAGGGATCCCCCTGATTTTAATATTATGCCTGTGTGACCTGTCCTCTAGGTCTGCCACCTTAGCCCTGAGCCAGGTCACCTTCTCAGCTTGATCATTGTGGGCATCTACTAGGGAGTTGTAGGAAGAAGCAAATTCCCCCATGTTTTCTTCCACGTGATCTATTCTGCCACCCAGTTCACCTATATTATATTTGAAGGAACGCATGCATTCCAACATATCTGCATGTAAAGTATTTCTGAGAGAGACAAGCATGTCCTTCAGTTTGGCATCTGAGATAGGCTGATTAGTGATAGGGAAGTTGTTAATACTCTCTGTGAGTTCCCTAGTGTCCTCAATTGAGTCATGACACGTGCTCACCTCATTGTTGCCTGTCTCTGTCACTGTCATCTGCGGCTTGGACTTCACTGAGCTCCGTGAGAGTGGGGTGGAAGCATCAGGTGGTCACTGGATTGATGTCCCTTGCGAGCCAAGGCTTGACGCTGCTGACACAGAGCTCTTGGAGGAGGCCGGAGATGTCCCGTCGGTGCCAACTTGGAATGTGCTTCGGGGCTTTGGTGGGAACAAATGCTGTAATTTCTTAGGATCAGAGCCTCCTTTCCATTTGCAGGTCGTCCCGGGTGGCGGGCGGCTGGCACTTTGGGTGAACAATGGGGTGTTTATACCCGTTTCTGGGCACCTTGGCAGTCTTGGATTCCTGTAGTTGTAGTGGAGCTGTGTAATCAGCCGTCCATACAGAAGCGTGGTAGACACGCCCCCCCCCCCCCGGATATTATTTATGCACAGTTTGGTGAAGCAAAATCCTTTGATGCCACAAATTGATGCTGCAAGCATTTGATATTGGGACTTTATATATGGACTATTTATCACTGTGTCACAAAATATGTTTTTGATGGCTGATTATTTTACAAGTAAGAGAGCACTGTGTTGGAGTTTATAAATACAACACATGATTACTAATTTCAAGGGTAAGGGCATATACTAAAAGAATTCAATTGTTGCATGAGGATGCACTTTTTTGGGGGAAATGGTTTAGTAAGGCACTAATCACATAATGGAAACGTGAGTGAATGTATGTACTCTGAGGGCTACTTATTTTCAAAGGTACACAAAATTTTGTTATTTTGTTTTTGGAGCTTCTAATAGTGAATGCAAAGGAAAGAGGATTATTCTGGAAGGACGAATTGGTAGTGGATTCATACCAAGCGCAAGTGATTATCTGGCGGGTAAGGGTAGATATTTAAGGACTAAGAGTTGACACAGGAACACGCACATTTTGGTGATGCATGTCACTTAATCACACAATTAAAATGTGAGCTCATTGACTAGCTTTATGGTGCATTTTGCTTGGACATACTATATGTGGTTTTTAAAATATATTTTGAGTGTCACCAGAGGGTATAAAAGGCAGAGGATTATTCTGCAGAATTGTATTGCATGTGTGGGAGAAAGGAGAATGAGAGACAGGACACATCTTATTTTTCACGCATGTACTTTACTCATGAATGAAGAGGCTCTCATTTTATTTAGTGAAGACCATTGTGATAACATTTTGATGAACTTTTAAGGACAATTGACATTTTCTAAGTGCTGGTCATTGAACGTATAAATCATTAGACACTGGAAATAAAACCTTGTACCTAATTCATCTGAAGCTATTGGATTGGTTCAAATTTATTAAACCTCTGAAAAAATTTTAGTGATAAGGAAAGATAAAACTGTTATTTTTTAGAACATCTGGAAGCCTTGGGTTACTTGGGTTGGTGCCCACAACATAACAGATGACCCAGAGACAAGTTCTCTGTAGAGATAGAATATGATTTTATATGTATTGTACTGCATAGTTCCTAACTACTGTCTGTATATTTTCCTTTCTTCTATTACAAATGTTTTGTGCAACAATTTGATTGTCATATTTGATAGATAACTTATCATTTCCTTCCTTGATGTCAATAATTTCAAATTGGGATGATGGATTGAATAGTTTTGGGACCCTCGTGGGTTCTATTCCCTACGATTGGAATTGTCACAGTATTCTACTACTATTATCCCAATGGGGCAACTAAATGATGTGTAGGCTTCTTCCATACACCAAGGGACGTCCGTGGGAAACCTCAGGCAATCGGTAAAATGGTTGTATCAAAGATTTAGAGCACCACATCAGAATATTAAGATCCAAAGAAAATGTTTTAGTCCTAAAATTGTAATGAACTCAACAGTCAATGTGTTTAGGGACCTCAGCCCATCCCCATCATCAGGGCTTAAGAAGATGGCTTTTGGAGGACTTGGAGGCTGGAAATGGGATCAGGATAATTGTGTACTAAATGTCTTGATCTCCTTGTTGCATTCCTCAGCTGCTGAAGGAGAATTGAGACTTTTAGTACACAATTAGCCTGATCTCATTTCCAGCTTGTGTTCCCAAAAAGACCCTGAAACATTTGTCTATTGAGATCGTTACAAGCTTTGGACTAAAACCTTCCATTTGGAATTTAACATTTTGATATGGCACTCCAAATCTTTGATATAACCATAACAATTTCAAACTGGCTATGCTGTCTTATACATTGATGTATGATTTGATATCTTAAGCATTACACTTGGACTAATAAACCTGACAGGTTCTTGTTCCTTTGTGCCTTTCAGTTTTGTATGTAATAATTCTTTTTTTTTTCCACCAATGATTGTTTCTTTTACAAAACCAATTAAAGAATAATTGGAATAAAAAAAATCCCTAGTGTCCTCCATTAAGTCATGACACGTGCTCACCTTATTGTTGCCTGTGTCTGTCACTGTCATCCGATGGATTTCACTGGGCTCCGTGAGAGTGGGGTGGAAGCATCAGGTGATCGCGAGGCTTGGTGCTGCCCTGGGGCAGAATAAACTGAGAATAAACCCAGAATAAACCCAGCCACTGACCACTTCTTAATTGTGTGTCTGTTTTGAGTGAGAATCCGTCTCATCTTCATGCAAAAAAACCCCATAAGGCCCCATTCACACCTGAGCAATTTTCTGCTTCAAGCTTGCAGCTCTAAAACTCTCAAATGCCATTCGTTTCAATGACCACTGTTCACATCTGAGCATTCTCTTGCCTAAAGTAAAATTCCCATCACTCAAAAAAAAGTACATGAGCTTTTTTTTTTTTTTTACAGATTACAAGCATTTTTGGCCCTTTAAACTTCAATAGAAACGCCTGACTTGAGCGTTTTTCGAGCGTTTTTTAAGAGCGTTTTCTGCTCAAATAGCAGATTTCCATCTCTGATTTCCTTTCCTTCCCCTAGTGCTTTCTTTTGGCCAAAAAAAAACACCTGAAGCTGTAAAATGCTTGTAATACACTTCTAAAATGCTGTAAAAAAGCTTGTAAAAAGCTGCAAAAAAGCTTTAAATAACACCCCAAAAAATGGCAGTAAATCAATACACTCAGGTGCGAATGGAGCCTTATGCCATGTACACACAAGCGGATTTTCGGTCAGAAAAATCTTGGATGTTTTTTCCGACGGAATTCCGCTCAAGCTTGGCTTGCATACACACGGTCACACAAAAGTTTGCTGAACTTTCAACCATCAAGAACGCGGTGATGTACAACACTACGACGAGCCGAGAACATGAAGTTCAATGCTTCCGAGCATGTGTCGAATTGTTTCCGAGCATGCGTAGGAATTTTGCGCCTTAGAATTGCTACAGACGATCGGAATTTCCGATCGGAACTTTTTCCCACCAAAAAATTGAGAACATGCTCTCAATCTTTGGCTGGCTGGAATTCGGCCAGCAAAAGTCCGATGGAGCATACACACGGTCGCATTTTCCGACCAAAAGCTCTCATCGGTCTTTTGCTGGCCGAATTTCCGATCATGTGTACGCTGCATTAGGACTTATATTTATCATTCATTTGCTTAAAAAAATGCCCCTCAATACATTCCTACTTCAGGGTGCACAAGAAACATCCAAACCTGAAAAAGTATCAGTTGTAGAGAACAAACATAGGTAACAGCAGACGTTTTGCTCTGCATATCTCTGGGGCGGTGACCATGCTGAATAGCATCTATAGACAGATGAGCTCTACACATAACATAAAGATAACAGAAATGGAATATTTACATATAAGGAAATCACAAATCTATTATATGCTGAGCTTACCTGATGAGTTCAACCCTACAAAAAAAAAAATATATATTAGATTGTGTTCCTTGGCATGCATCTTTTGTAAATAGCAAATCATCATTCCAGATAAAGTGACATTTAGTGACAAGTATAATTATAAAGTTCTCATTTACACTCCGCCAACAATGCATTGCTCACATTCCACTCTACATGATGCTGTGCTATGTGCAGTTAGCATTGCATTCACACAGGATTGAGGTCTGTGCTTTATAAACATATATTCAGTGATTAGTATATTCAGCCCATAAAGGAATTAATTTCAAAGGTTTTTACACAGTGCAGCCCCGATCCTCCTCTTCTATTATTATTATACAGGATTTATATAGCCCCAACAGTTTGTGCAGCGCTTAACAAAATGAAGGCAGACAGTACAGTTACATTACAATTTGGTACAAGAGGATTCAGAGGACCCTGCTCATTAAGAGCTTACAATCTAAGAGGGAGGGTCAAGTGATACAAAAGGTAATAGCTGTGGGGGATGATTTGACGGAGAAAGTAAAACACTGTAATAGTTAGAAGCAGGGTAGGCTTCTTTAAAGGGGTTGTAAACCATTGAGGTTTTTCACCTTAACACATTCTATACATTTAGGTGAAAAACCCTCTGTAGTGCAGCTGCCCCCCAGAGCCCCCCCTTTTACATACCTGAACCCAATCGTTCCATCGACGGGGACAAGCACAGCAGCTCGATCCGCTGTCTCGGGTCCTCATTGGATAGATTGATAGCAGCGCAGCCATTGGCTCCCGCTGCTGCCAATCAAATCCAGTGACATGAGAGCTGGGGGGCGGGGCTGAGTCCTGCGGTCTGTGTCAATGGGTGCAGCAACAGGACTCGGGAGCACGCCTGCACGAGTGCCCCCAGATGTATGAGTCTTGCAGCAGCATTCATGATGGACTGAAGGGGAGATAGTCTATGTAAAGGTAATCCAATGGGGAGGGAGTTGCAGTAGTCAAGGCAAGAGATAACCAGGGAGTGAATTAGAAGCTTGGTGGTGTCATTGGTTAAAAAGGGGCATATTCTAGAGATGTTGCGGAGGCTAAGGCGGCATAATTTGGACAGGAATTGGATGTGGGCCTGATAAGACAGTTCAGAGTCTAAGGTTACCCCTAGCACCCTGGCATGTGGGGAGGAATTGTGATATTGATCTTGACAGAAGTCAGGGGAGGGGGCACATGGGGGAGGAAATTTTAAGAGCTTGGTTTTAGATAGATTCAGTTTGAGGAAGTGGTGTGACATCCAGGGTCCCCTGTTGGCACTCCTGGCTCCTCCCCCATTCTTAGTACCCCATATCAACCTGCTTGGATCTTTTTAATGCCTTTTTATCCAGTGAGGAGAGAGAGAGAGTCAAAAGATTTGCTTCTTTTTCGAGCTTTGGTAAGTATTGAGGGAGCTGGGGGGAGCTTCATACAGTAGTTTTAATAATACCACAGGCAGGCAGCTGCAGTATTTTCAGTCAGTGTACTGTATCCTATGCACAGTGTGCAACTAAAGCTAACTGCAGACAATTGCTGGTGCTCTCTTCCTAATAATATCACAGGCAGGCAGTTGACTCATCTAGCTGCAGTATATTAGTGTACTGTATACTGGGCACAGTGTGCAGTTAAAGCTCACTGCAGACAATTCCTGTTGTTTTCTTCCTAATAATACTACAGGCAGGGAGGCGATTCAGCTAGCTGCAGTATAATCAGTATATATATACATCCCAGCTTTGTGCAGCTCTCACTGCAGGCCATTCCTTGTGTACCTATTCCAATACATCAAAGACAGTATGTCTGGAAGGCCAACAAGGAGAGGCAGACAGTCACAGGCCAATAAAAGAGGGCAAGCAGGCTCTGTGTCTAGAGGCAACAGTGCTGGTCGTGGACATGGTGCATCCTCATCAGCATGTGGCCATGGGGCACGCTTGTCCTTTTTCTCGGCAGCTGGCCGTGTTGCGCTACAACATGTCGAAGAGTTGGTAGAGTGGATGACCAAGCCGTCCTCATCCTCCTCATCCTCTGTCACCCAGGCTACCTTGGCTGCCAATGCAGGTGCCAAAGCAGCCTATTCCTTGGACTCGAGGTCATCATCAGTTACTCCTTCCCTAGCCCCACCGGAGGAGTCTCCGAACTGTTCGACCACAGTGTCGGCTACATACTGCAGGAGGATGCGCAGCATTTTGAAGGCTCTGATGATGGTACCCAGCTTGATGAAGGCAGTAACGTGAGCCCAGAGAGAGGGGTTGCCCAAGAAGGACAACAAACTGGCAGTCATGTTCCCCCAGCTGCAGTATACTGCCAGGTTTGCTCCAGTGACGAGAAGGGAGGGGATGATGAGCTCACTGACTCTATGTAGGTGCCTGATAGGAGAGAGGAGGAGGAGGCACATCTGCAATGAGGCAGGATGCCCTCCAGGGGCCAGCTTAAGGGCAGCCAACTGACTGCATCACACCGCAGAGCTCCTCAAGTGCAGGGCGCTGGTGACTCTGCACGTTATTCCAAAAGTTCTTTGGTGCGGGCCTTTTTTGAGACGTGTGCAGCAGATAGCACTGTTGCTATTTGCAACATATGTCTGAAGCGTATTAAGCGTGGACTAGACAGCAAGCGCTTGGGCACAACAAGCTTAATCAGACATATGTCGAGCTCCCATGCAGCCCGTTGGCAACACTACCTAATAGACCCACACCAAAGAACAAGGCGGACCTCTCCTTCTTCCTCCTCATCAGCTGGGATCTCTAACCCCACTATACCTTCAGTCCTCTCAGAAACCTGCACTGAGAGGAATGAAGGTGTAGAATTAGGTGTGCCACTGCCAAGTACTTGTGGGAAATCTGCTATCGGTACACCAACGTCCGATTCTAGCAGGCAGATTTCCCTACCCCAATTGCTCCACCGGCGAAAGAAGTTCACTCCCAGCCATCCACATGCCCAGCGGTTGAATGCTAGCTTGGCTAAATTGCTAGCACTTCAACTGCTGCCTTTTCAGTTGATAGACTCTGCCCCCTTCCGTGAGTTTGTGGAATATGCAGTACCTCAGTGGCAGGTTCCCAAACACCACTTTTTTTCATGGAAGATGATTCCTGCTCTCTACCGGCATGTGGAAGGCAATGTCCATGCCTCGCTGGACAGGGCGGTCAGTGGTAAGGTGCATATTACCACTGACTCATGGTCCAGCAGGCATGGACAGGGATGTTACCTATCTTTCACCACGCACTGGGTGACTGCTGTCAGCTGGGAAGGATGCAGGACAGGGTGCAGTAGTTGTTACACCACCACGCCTCCAAAATTCTACTAGTGGTGATTCTGCCACACCTCTCTCCTCCACCCCTTCCTCTTTTTCTCCCTCCATGGCCTCTTTCTGTGCTGATTTGTCCTCGGAACCAGCGGTGCTCCATAGGTGTTCAAGGGGCTATGCAAACATGCAGTCAAAAAGATGCCATGCGGTGCTTGAGCTGGTGTGTTCGGGGTCACGAGCCAAACTGGGGCAGAGATTCTGTCAGCTCTGCAGGGGCAGGCTCAGAGGTGGTTGATGCCATGCCAGCTTAAGCCAGGAATGGTGGTTTGCGACAATGGCACCAACCTCCTCTCCGCCCTTCGAGAGGGACAACTGACCCATGTGCATTGTTTGTCTCACGTCCCTAACTTGGTGGTGACGTGGTTCTTGGGCAGGTACCCGAGCTTACAGGATGTCCTAAAGGCAGGCCAGGAAAGTCTGTGTGCATTTCCACAGGTCATATAATGCCAGTGCTCAGCTGGCTGACCTCCAAAAGGAATTTAACCTGCCCAAAAACCGCCTAATCTGTGACATGCCCATCAGGTGGAACTCAACGTTGACCATGCTGCAGCAGCTGCACACACAGCAGAGGGCCATCAATAATAGGATGGTGAGCAGTGACAGTGCATACATCAGTGACACTGTCCCTCTTGTCCACCTGTTGGAGCACACGCTGGATGGAATAATGGACAAGGCACTTGAGGCAGAACAGAGGCAGGAAGAGGAGGACTTCCTTACCTCTCAAGGCCCTTTATCCAGACAGTGTTCCTGCATGCCCGCCGATTGCACAGGAAGAGGGAGGAGGAGGAGGATTGTGTCAGCATGGAGGTGGAGCCTAGCACTCAGCATCAGCAGCAGTCTTCAAGGGATCATTTACAGTCCGAAGAAACCCATGGACTTGTACATGGCTGGGAGGAGGTGGCTGTGGATCATGTCATCCTTAGTGACCCATAGGACTCCAGACCGAATGCCTCAGCAAACCTACGCTGCATGGCCTCCCTGATCCTACAAAGCCTTTGGAAGGATCCTCGTATTTGTGGTATCAAGGAGAGGGATCATTACTGGCTGGCAACCCTCCTTGATCCACGTTACAAGGGTAAGGTTGCGGACCTTATCTTGCCGTCGCAGAGAGAGCAGAGGATGAAACATCTTCGGGAGGCCTTGCAGAAAGGTTTGTGCAACGTGTTTCCAGAGCCTGCGAGGTTACAATATCCTGGTCCTCCTGGACAACGTGTTGCTGAGGCTTCGGTCGGTCACAGAAGGAGCGGTGGAGAAGGTGGCCGTCTGACCGATGCGTTCAGACATTTTTTTATTTAAGGTATGATCGCTTCCAGCAACCTTCACCAGCATCTGATTCTCATGGTGCAGGAATACCTAGGGGCAAGATCTGGGTTACTGAGTCTTGAGGATGGATCACTGGCCAGAGCTTGCACAGTATGCAATTGAGCTACTGGCCTGTCCTGCATCCAGCGTTCTTTCGGAACACACATTCAGTGCTGCTGGAGGCTTTGTAAACAATCACAGGGTGCGCCTGTCCACCAAATCAGTCGATCGGCTGACCTTCATAAAAATGAATCAGTCTTGGATCATCAGCTAACACCTGATGCTGATGTAACCGAATATTTTTTTTTAATGTGAGATCCCTTCAAGACTGCCTATGCTGATGCTGAGTGACTATCGTGTTATGCTGAGTGACTATCCTCTTCCTCCTCAATGTTCATGCTGATAGCTTGTAAGAACATTTTTTGTTCTGGGCACCGACACCGGTGGCTAAGGCCCAATTTTTCTGCCCCTGTTTAACAGGGGCGCGTAATTACAATTTTTGATGCAATACTTTGCAGGAGGGCTCATTCCTGTACTCCAACTAGAGTATCTGTGAGGGGTTGCAGTGTTTTGGCACCAGCACCAGTGCCTAAGGCCCAATTTTTCTGCCCCTGTTTGTATAATTACAATTTTTGATGCAATACTTTGCAGCAGGGCTCATTCCTGCGCTCCAACTAGAGTATCTGTGAGGGGTTGCAGTGTTGTGGCACCAGCACCAGTGCCTAATGCCCAATTTTTCTGACCCTGTTCAACAGGGGCATGTAATTACTATTCTTGTAATTTTTCTAATCTAATATTTCACAGCAGAGACAATTTCTGCGCCCAACAAGAGTAACTGTGAGGGCTTACAGTGTTCTGGTACCACCAACACCTAAGACCCAAATTTCTGCAGAGTATATAGGGCAGGCCCCTACTTTCAAACATCCAACTTACAAACGACTCCTACTTGCAAACGGAAGGAGACAACAGGAAGTGAGAGGAAATCTACCCCTAGGAAGGGAAATTCTCTCCTGTAAGAGTTCCTTGTTTCATTAAAAAACCCAAATTTTCAAAATCCAATTGTCACTAGGACAGAAAGTGAGGTGAAATCTTCTGGACAGGTGCACAGACAGCAAAACAAATGTTGAGGGGTGATAACCCTTCCCTATGTTTTCCAATAAGCTTAGAAAGAGATTTTTTGGCTAGAGCTACACGTAAAAAATGTACCAGTTCAAAATTACAAACAGATTCTACCTACAGTCCCTGTCTTGTTTGCACTGCCTGTATACTGCTGTTCAGAGTATATAGGGCCTGGGGGCCCCACGCCTTTCCTTTTTTTTATTTGGGTGCGGGGTTCCCCTTAATATCCATACAAGACCCAAAGGGGCTTGTAATGGGCTGGGGGGGGTTTCTCAATGATTTTCATCCATATTGCCGGGACCAGACATGCCATTAAAGCCTCAAGCAGTTTTAAATTACTTTTTTTCCTTTAGAAATGTCATTTTGTGCAGGGACTGTTCTAAACACGGGAAACACGCGCCACTTTACAGGCATACTATAGACACCCCCAGGCACGATATTTAAAGGAATATTTCACTTCTATTTTTTCACTTTAAGCATCATTAAAATCACTGCTCCCAAAAAAACAGCCGTTTTTAAAACTTTTTTTGCATTGATACATGTCCCCTGGAGCAGGACCCGGGTCCCCAAACACTTTTTAGAACAATCATTTGCATATTAGCCTTTAAAATTCGCACTTTTGATTTCCTACGTTCGAGTCCTATAGACTTTAACGGGGTTTGAAAGTTTGCGTGAACTTTCAGTCCGTTCGCATGTTCTGATGTGAACCGAATCGGGGGGGTGTTCGGCTCATCCCTAGTGACAACCTTGTGAAGACTTCCAGAAAACGTTTGACCTCTGTCATTGCCAAGAAAGGATATATAACAAAGCATTGTGATGAACTTTTGATATTGACAAAATACTTATTTTCCACCATAATTTGCAAATAAATTCTTTCAAAAATCAGACAATGTGATTGTGTGGATTTGTTTCCACATTTTGTCTCTCATAGTTGAGGTATACCTATGATGACAATTACAGGCCTCTCTCATCTTTTTAAGTGGGAGAACTTGCACAATTGGTGGCTGACTAAATACTTTTTTGCCCCACTGTATTACTAGGTGAGTGGTCCTGGCAGGTGGCAGGAGTCTTGGAATGGATAGATAACAACAATCACTTTCCAAAGCTCAACCTCCGCAACATCTCTAAACTATGTCCTTTTCTAACCAATGAAACCACAAAGCTCCTGATTCACTCCCTGGTTATCTCTCGCCTTGACTCCTGCAACTCACTCCTCATTGGCTTACCTTTAAATAGACTATCCCCCCTTCAGTCCATCATGAATGCTGCTGCCAGACTCATCCACCTTACAAACCGCTCAGTGTCTGCTACCCCTCTCTGCCAATCCCTCCATTGGCTGCCACTCGCCCAACGAATTAAATTCAAAATACTAACAATAAGTTACAAAGCCATCCACAACTCTGCCCCCAGCTACATCACTAGCCTAGTCTCAAAATACCAACCTAATCACCCTCTTCGTTCCTCCCAAGACCTCCTGCTCTCTAGCTCACTCGTCACCACCTCCCATATCCGCCTCTAGGACTTCTCCTGAGCCTCGCCCATCCTCTGGAATTCCCTACCCCTATCTGTCAGAAGGTCTCCAAATGTATCCACTTTTAGGCGGTCCCTGAAAACTTTCCTCTTCAGAGAAGCCTATCCTGCTTCCATCTAACAACTGCACTATTTTCTCCATTAGCTCATCCCCCACAGCTATTACCCTTTTGTATAACTCGACCCTCCCTCCTAGATTGTAAGCTCTATTGAGCAGGGGCCTCTTCCTCCTGTATTAAATTGTATTGTAATTGTACTGTCTGCCCTAATGTTGTAAAGTGCTGCGTAAACTATCGGCGCTATAGAAATCCTGTATAAAAATAATAATAATAACAGTAGTAGGGATAGATGCATATATAGTGTGAGGCATTAATTCCAAAAACTGTACCGGATAACAATTGGCAAGCCAATGGACTACAACAATACACACTGACTGCCAATAGTTAAAGGTGCAGAGATGCTTATGCCTTTAAGAGGATCGATTTGAATAAAAAAAAAAACAACTTTTTCTTTTTGTACAACAGTTTAAAAAAGGAATATTAACATTGACCTGTGCTGCCCTCACTGTAACCAGTTGCTGTAAATTGCTGATCTCCTATCTTCTAATGAATCCTACCACAACAATCTCTCCATAAACAACCTTCTCCCTAAACCACAATGGGGAGGAGAGGTGAACTCTTTTGGGGTCTCCCTTGCAAGTTTGTATCCCTCCTCATACCAGGGGGAATACCATATTTTGCAGCATCACTAGATGGGTTTAATGGAGGTCATATGGATCCCATAAGACGTTTGTGAATCCAAACTGCCAAAAAAAAACCCCCCACCAAATTCCGGATTCATATTTGTCCTGAATTTAACATATCCATGAAATCTGGTCTGAATTTCAACATTTTTCCAAATAGCAGGAATGATTCTATTAGACAAGTCATAGGAGAGGACCTCAGAGAGGAGTCAGAATTATTCATATACAGTACAGTGAGATGATAGAACTTACCAGTAAATCCCAATATCTGAACAGAAAATGATGTACTCCCCTGAGCATTCAGAATCCAGGATCCCACAGCTGGACTTTTTACCAAATGTGAACTTAGAACAGCATAATTATAGTATGGATTTTTTTTCAATTTAAATGTGCTTCCTAAAAAAATAAAGGAGAAATAGGTAGATACAATTTAAATACATTTATACATTAAGGTTGAATATGTGTTATTGATTTTCAGATAAAACAAAAAGGGGGTACAGAATAAAGAAAAGGGGGTAGTGGTAAACAAATACCACGATGTATACCAAACATTGCAAACAGTTGTATAAGTACAGGAAGTTCCCGAGTTACGAACATGTTAACCCCTTGCCGACCGGCTCAGGCCGATATACGTCGGCAGAAGGACACATACAGGCAGATTAAAGTACCTGTATGTTGCCCTTTAAGAAGCGTTTTGCGGGTGTGCCGCGACCTCCGTGAGTGTGATCGCAGCTCCCGCAGACTCAATGTCCACAGGGATACCCGCGATCGTCTCATGGAGAGGAAGAACGGGGAAATGCTGATGTAAACAAGAAGTAACCCCTTCACTGTCAGTCACATTTACACAGTAATCAATGCATTTTTAATTGCACGGATCGCTGTATAAATGTGAACAGTCCCAAAATTGCACCAAAAGTGTCCGATCTGTCCACTATGATGTCGCAGTCATGATAAAAATTGATGATTGCAGACATTACTATTAAAAAAAATTATTAATAAAAATGCCACAAATCTATCCCCTATTTTGTAGACACTATAACTTTTGCGAAAACCAATCAATATACGCTTATTGAGACTTTTTTTACCAACAATATGTAGAAGAATACATATCGGCCTAAACTGAGGAAAAAAAAAGTTTTTTTTATATATTTTTTGGGGATATTTATAATAGCAAAAAGTAAAAAATAATGTATTTTTTTTTTTCAAAATTGTTGCGATTTTTTTGTTTATGGCGCAAAAAATAAAAACTGCAGAAGTGATCAAATACCACCAAAATAAAGCTCTATTTGTGGGGAAAAAAGGACGTCAATTTTGTTTGGGAGCCACGTTGCATGACCGCACAATTGTCAGTTAAAGAGACGCAGTGCCGAATCGCAAAAAGTGCTCTGGTCTTTGGGCAGCCAAATGGTCTGGGGCTTAAGTGGTTAAGGACTGTAGGTTTGTTTGTAAGTGAAATTTGCTTGTAAGTTGGAACACTACTTGTAAGTGTAACACTACTTGTAAGTGTAAGTGGGATGTTCCTGGGGCTCTACATGAAGTGCTGCAGTGTGGAATGTGGCAAGATAGCTGCTCTGAGGTATCCAGGACCAGCGTGGAGCACAAGCAGCCGGCATTGAGACCGTTTGTAAGTAGGAGTTGTTCGTAAGTCAGGGACTGCCTGTACTTGAAACAGTTCTCCATAACATAGTTTGATATTCATGACATTTTGTGTTACAGGTAATGATATACAATTCAAAAATAAATAGGTGGGGGGTATAGAAGAGGGCAGGAAGAAAGATCAGAGGGGGGGAGGTAGGGACAGTGACTTTGGGGGGAAAATGCAGCTGTCAAAGTTAGAGATCCGATTCCACTGGTAGCCCCTAGCAGAGGGTAACCAATACTATACGTTAGGGTTGTCCCGATACCACTTTTTTAAGACCAAGTACAAGTACCGATACTTTTTTTCAAGTACTCACCGATACCGATTACCAATACTTTTTTTTTAATGTCACGTGACAGTTTTTTTTGGGGGGGGGGGTTACAAATTTTTATTTTGTTTCTTTACAATGCTTTTTTTTTTTTTTTTTTTTAAGGAGGGAGGGGGTGTATGGTGTCTGTGTGTTTTTTATTTTATTTTTTATTATTTTTTTACAATAATTTTTTTTATCATTTATTGCAATACTTTTTTTTTTTAATCAGCCCTGTTGGGGGGGCTTGGTGAGATATCAGGGGTCCTAATAGACCCCTGAAATCTCCCCCTTGAGACAGAGAAAGAGACCGAGGATAGAAATTCCCCAGTTCCTTTCTCTGCAGCCTCAGCTGCACTGAAAATGAATGGAGAGAAGACAGCAGCTCCTCTCCATTCATAAACTGAGACATCGTAATCACAGGATATTACAACGTTTCAGTTATATGAACAGACAGAGTCAGTGATCACTGACGCTATTCATACAGAAAAGGAAGGAGGATGACATGGAGAGGGACAGCAGAACGGAGGGGGACACAGAGGAAGACTGGAGTGGGACAGCAGCAGAAGGGGGGGCAGCAGCAGAAAGGCGGGGGACAGCAGCAGAACGGCGGGGGGACACGGAGGAAGAAAGGAGGGGGGCAGCAGAATGGAGGGGGACAGCAGCAGAAGGGGGGGCAGCAGCAGAAAGGTGGGGGACAGCAGCAGAATGGTGGGGGACAGCAGCAGAACGGCGGGGGGACACAGAGGAAGAAAGGAGGGGGACAGCAGAACGGAGGGGGACATGGAGGAAAAAAGGAGGGGTACAGCAGAACGGAGGGGGACACGGAGGAAGAAAGGAGGGGGACAGCAGAATGGAGGGGGACAGCAGCAGAACCGCGGGGAACACGGAGGAAGAACGGAGGGGGACAGCAGCAGAACGGAGGGGGACACGGAGAAAACTGGAGTGGGACAGCAGCAGAAAGGAGGGGGACAGCAGCAGAAAGGTGGGGGACAGCAGCAGAACCACGGGGACAGCAGCAGAATGGCGGGGGACACAGAGGAAAAAAGGAAGGGGACAGCAGAATGGAGGGGGACAGAAGCAGAATGGCGGGGGACACAGAGGAAGAAAGGAGGGGGACAGCAGAACGGAGGGGGACTGGAGGAGGATGTGGTGACAGTCAGCGATGATCATGTGTGGGTGAGTTACAAGCACCGATCACTGCTGTATAGATTTCACTAAAGCAGCTGAAAGGGGGGAGAAGCTTGTAACTCCCCCACTCACCGATCACTGCTGACTGTCCAGGTATCGGGTGAAGTATCGGGAGCATTTGCCCAAGTACAAGTACTCGGGCAAATGCTTGGTATCAGTGCCGATACCGATACTAGTATCGGTATCGGGTCAACCCCACTATACATTATATATTACACATCTAGATCTAAGCAGTTATGCTCCCTAAGTAGAAATCCTGTTAAGGAGAGGGTCAGAGGAGGAGTAATGAAGCCAGATGTACCATAGTTTGGTGTATTTGTCCCATGTATCTCCCACCTTAGCCTGCAGTTCCTCCATAAGCATGGTGTCGTTGATCATGTTTACCCATTTATGGAGGGGGAGGGGATAACTTCTGATTTCCAATGTAGCATTATGGCATGATGAGCGGCTGACAGAAAGAACCTGAGAAGGCACTTCTTATGTGAGTTCATTGGACCAGGTAGGATAGAGAGGAGGGCTACCTTAGGGGAGGGAACGGGCAACTCATTATACATGTCATTGTAAATTTCAAAAATGCAGTTCCAGAACAGGCGAACCCAACCACACTCCCACCACACATGGAGGTAGGTGCCCTTTCCTCTGTGACAGCGCCAGCAGACATCCGAAGCGCTGGGGAACATTCTGTGGACTGTGAATGGGTCCCTGTACCACCGGGATAGGAGTTTGCGATTCTTCTCCTGGGTGAATCCGGAGATAGATGTTTTGTGTGTGACTGTGAATGAGGTATGCCATTATCCCGGGGATATTTCAATCCCCAAGTCTCTGGACCACCTTTGCGTAAATTTAGATAGTACATTATGGGTATGGGCAGAATTTCTTTGTAGATCAGAGAGAGGGTATGTCTGAGGGTCTGAGAGAACATTTACACATTAAAAACAAGTCTAATAAACACATTTTGTCATCAAACATTTGTAAGTGTAATGTTTAAGCAATATAATTCAATTGGGGGGGAGATGGTGTGCATACAGTTTCAATTCTACTCTGAAGAATTTTAGATAAAATCTTTTAGAGATGATGAATATAAAAATGGTGAAAATCCCATCCCATAAAAAAAGAATACAATTTCTTCTACATGTGTGTATTGATTTTACGCCATCCACAAAGTATTATCTCCATAGTAACACCAAGCTAGATACATGCCTTACCTCCAACATATTAATAATTATGCAAAAAGGAAGTTCCGGACAGTCACACTCCGGAATATAGCCTTTATTGTAAAAAAATCCCAAAATACAAGCCACAGCAGAAAATGGGACAAACAAGCTGATGCGTTTCACACTTAACAGTGCTTAATCATAGCTAAGATTTACATTTAAGATATCATAGTCAAGGTTCTCATATCATAAACACTTTCGAGTTGTCATATTCATGTACCATTATTAGGCATTATTGTGATGTCATAGTGAAAAACGAACAACTTGCAACTACGGGGTACCCAATATGCATGAAATTCATATCCTTCCTACCAGGCACACAGCCAATGGGAAGTATTTGGCACAAACACATGTATAGTAAATGAAAGTGTGGGGTTTTCCTGGAGTCCAAAAGCACCTGTGTTGACAGACTTTTGTTCATTCTTTCAGTGGGTTTTGCATCCCCATACAAGTCTATGATAATGCAAAACCTGCTTGAAGCATGTGAAATGTAGGTCAAAAGAAGGTCAGCTCTGGGTCATATGCACCTGTCACTGGATTCTGAAGAATCTTAGAAGTATTTCAAACAGATCTCAATATGACACCATTACCACAAGCTCAGAGCCCATCAACAAAGGCAATTACAATGACCTGGATCCAGTGTCATTAATGTATTAAATGTGTTCACATCTCAGGTTTCTGGTGAGCTAAGAAGAAAATAATTCTCTTATACTAAGTTTGGGTTTGACTTTTTAAACAATATGAAACCCGCGGACTCACAGGACAATTAATGTGATTTTTGGCTTTAAGAATTGATTATCATTTTATGGTAGAGATGGTGGACACCAGTTTGATCTTCTTATAGTTTTTGGAATTTATACAATATGTACATTCAGAAATTTGTACTGTAAATCTACGGTCACAAACGTACCATTTGGATCAGAAAGATTAAGATTGAATGTTTCATCTCTTGTGATCAGTAAATATGTTAATGAAGTTGTAACATTAAACACAGCAGTATATATGCCAGTGACATTTTCATTGATGTTCAGGATGCGCACAGATGAGTTTAGAGGTTTAGACAGCAAAAATTCCAGTGAGTGCATTATCTGTCAATAATAAGTGAGAAAAAAACACATACCATTTAAAAAGGAATATCTTTATGGGTACAGACCTTTTGCTACATTTGAACCAGATGTAGAAGTCTCTTAGTACATTAAGGGCTAAAGATAACACTGAGCTATGATGGTTGGTGCCTTGTCCTACAAGAATTAGCCCAGTGGTCACCATGGAAATGTTTTTTTGGTTAGTCCAGGCCTTAGTTCTCCATATACTGACCTAGGAACCACCAAGGAGCCCTGGGTTGGACGTTTCTGTAGGATGTTGTGTAATATGGAAAGCTCTAAACCCCACAATGCAGCACTATGAAACTCTCACAAAACTTTGAGGGATTTAGGACATATTGAGATTATATAGATAAGAACATATCAGTTCCCCAGCCTCATCTATTGTGGTTTAAGAGAAAAACTCCCTATAAAAAGCCGGCCTCTGCCAGATTTGCTGAATTTGTTATGTGGCCAGTATTACATTTGTTGGCATCTTTTACTTTCAAAAGTTCAATGTTTCATAAATGCAACGTTTTAAAAAAAAAGTATCACAGATTTTCAGGGATCCCTTCCTGCAGTGCCACCATATACTGAGAGAGGGGGGTCTGTACTTTGTGGAGGGGGGTCTGTACTGAGGGAGGGGGGTTTGTACTGAGGAGGCACTATAGTTGGTGAAGGGGGGGGTGACACAATGTTTTTGCACACTGGGTGACACCAACCCTAGTGACGTCACTGGTCAATAATAGCCTGAGCTTTGGACATATTTTCCTGAAGGCAGCTAGAGTAGGAGATAGCCAGACAGGTTGAGGTAGAGAATTCCAGAGGGAGAGGCTCTGGAGAAATCCTTGAGACGAGCATGGGAGGAGGAGACAAGGGAGCTTGAAAGGGAGGAGGTCTTGAGAGGAGTGTAGAGGATGGTTTGGGTGATATTTTGAGAAAAGATTGGTGATGTAGCTCGGGGCAGAGTTGTTAATTGGCTTTCTATGTTGTGGTTAGTATTTTGAATTTAATTCGCTGGGCGATTGGGAACCGGTGTAGGGATTGGTGGAGAGGGGTAGCAGACACTGAGCGGTTGGTACATTGTATAAGCCTGGCAGCAGCATTTATAAAAGACTGCAGAGGGGACAGCCTATGGAGAGGTTGGCCAATGAGAAGGGAGTTGCAATAGTCAAGAGAGATAACAAGGGAGGTAAAAAGGGGCATATTTTAGAGATGTTACAAAGGTGAAGTCTACAAGCTTTTGACAACAATTGGATTGGGGCTGGACAGGTCAGAGACTTGGATTACATGTAGTACCCTGGCATGAGGGGAGGGATTGATGGTTGCATTATTGATTTTGATGGAAAAGTCATGGAGGGGGGGGCATGGGCAGGGGGGAATATTACCAGCTCAGTTTTAGAGAGAGATTTAATTTAAGGAAGTGGTGCGACATCCATGCTGATATCTTAGTTAGTAAGTTACTATGCAAGAAGGGACTGAAGGAGTGAGGTGAGAAGTAGACAGATAGATTTGTGTGTCATCGGTGTATAGATGGTATTGGAAGCACAGGTGTGCTAACGGGTGCAAGAGTACACATAGGTGCCAGGCGGGCTGTTTAAGCTTCACTATGGCCTTGAGTCATTGCCGTTTGGTCTACTATGTTCCCTAAGTTTCTGCTACCCGTTCCTGTGTTGACTTCTTGCTACCGACTCGATCTGCTCCTGACTCTGCCTGAATGCTGCCTGTACCAGCCCCTGCCTTGTCTTTGGATTTTGTCTCTGCTTGCTCCTTCTGCTCATCTGCCTATCTGTGTGCTGTTACTGACCCTGGCCTGACTTCTGACTTTTCTTCTGCCTGCTACATGCACTTGACCTGCCTGCTAGTTGCTGACCTGGATTTACTGACCCTGTTTACGGATTCCTTCCCTGCATCTGAGCCTGCTGTTCTGTGTCATTCTCCTGCTCCAGTCTACTTACCAGTACAACTTCTAGTCTGTCTTCCAGGCACTTGTACTCACTCTGTGCTATGGCTCTTCCTGTTACCTTACCACGGCTCCTAAGCCAGTGTTGTAAGACAAGCCTACATCTGCATGTCAGGCTCCACCACCAGGTATGTTACACTTCATATGCTTCTAATATGATTCTTACCTTATAATAGTCAGTATATTGCATATTAATCAATTCTCCATAACTAAGAGATGAAATTTCATTTAATACATCTTGCTGGGAAACTCCCAGTATACAAAACCCGATTGGGTACACCAAAAAATAAACCTGTAGAGAAAAATAAAATGTTTAGCTATGGATCAGAGATACGTAGATGATATATGACTTTACATTGAAGACTCTTACTTGGGACTTCTTTTCCTCCAGCAATGTATGAACATCAGACAGGAGCTGAGTGTCATTGTAATCTGTCATGGAGCCAGCTGTATAAACCCAAATGATGGACTCAGCGGGGGAAATCTCCAGAGCTCTCTTCAGCCCATAGAGGGGGGACTGATTGCAGTTTAGTAGATGGTAATAGTAATTATAATAAGCAGAAATGTCATCCCAATAGTTTTTTGTTATGCTTTGTAAAAAAACACTTGTGTCATTGGTTATAGTCTCAAATGTTTCTGAAAAAAATATTTAAAAATAAAAAAATGAAATGCTGCTGTTATAAAGACTAATAGTAGCATAAGAGATGGTAAGAGAACCCATCAAAGTCTTAATATCCTCAGCTTAGGAATGCAGTTTCTTAACATCACACATAAGGAGACCAGTTATTCCCATTTTCAACCTCAATCACTTCAACATGCCTGCCAAATACCACTGTGTGATGTGATTGGCCCAAGGATTCAGTGTGAAGCATTGTACATATCATGCTCTTAGATAGTGTTGTTCATAACCTGCTCCTTCCTGCTGCACTCTGTATGCTGTTCTTTATGTTTTACTCATCATGACCGCTGTACTCTATGCTGTATGTTGCATAATCCTGATCACTGCACCCTATAAGTTGCGCGGCTCACTACATATTCTGCTCTATAACTTGTGCTGTACACTACATACCCCTGACCTCTGCACAATGTAAGATGTTCTATGCATTACATTCTTCTGACCAAAGTGTCTGTTGTTTCAACAGTTAATGCTTGCTTAGTACTCCCCAGCTCTTTTAAGTTCCCCTAATGAAAATCTCAGACAGTATGTTAGCTTGATGTTGATAATCTGTTTGCAGAAAAGCAGATGTAATGGAAAAGTTTCAATATATTTAAAATTAATGTTTGTCTTGCGTCTTTTAGGGTCCTACCAATGCCCTGAAAAAGCATAGTGGGTCAGTGGAACATCTATGTCTTTGTGTAGACAGCCACCATGCTTCCATATACATTTGGGAAGTGGTGTCACTTCATAAACCTCTCCTAGCTATCACATCAGAGACTGAGCGAGATATATAGACAACCCACTGATCATTGCATGTAGGGGGAAGAATGCACATTGGTTCAAGAGCAGAGAGTAAAGAATTGTAGTCACTGGATCCAATACCCAAGCTCTACTACTAATGATTCTGTCTGTGGCTGAAGACCAGTGCTCATGGCTGGGATGTGCAGTCCCTAAGCACTGTAACACTTACAGATAGACATGAGCAATTAGTTTTGTTCCAAATTCGTTTTTTAACAAATTTTCAACAAATTTGTTAATTTGAAAATATCCAAATTAACGTAAAACCTTTTAACAATTTTTTCTAGGTATTCGTAAATTTAAATATTCGTAAATTTGTAAATTCAAATATTCGAAAATTCATTAATTCATAAAAATTCGTAGATTCTTAAATTTGAATATTCTAAAACTTGAAAATTTGGAAATCCAAAAATTCAGAAATTCTAAATTCGAAAACCCAAAAATCCGAAATTTTGGAAATTCGAAAATCCGAAGATAAGAACGAAGATTCAAAAGAACGAAAATCTGAAAATAAGAATGAAAATTGAAAATTTGAAAACCCGAAAAATTGGAAAATCTGAAATAATAACTATAAATCCCTAACTATAAATATAGGTAAATTATAGGTATTAGAAATTTGGCTGTTAGTCAATGTAACAAATACGAATTTATTCGAAGTTACAAATTATCCAAAATAACGAATGCCACATCTAAACAAATGGAATGGAATGAAATGAACTAATAATAATAACAATAATAATAATAAAAACTTTTATTAATATTATTATTAGTTCATTCCATTCCATTTGTTTAGATGTGGCATTCGTTATTTTGGATAATTCGTAACTTTGAATAAATTCATATTCGTTACATTGACTAACAGCCAAATTTGAAAGGAAATTCCAATACCTATAATTTAATAGTTAGTTAGTTAGTTAGTTAGTTAGTTAGTTAGTTAGTTAGTTTAGATTTTCATTCTTTTGAACTTTCAGATTTTCTTTCTTATTTTCAGATTTTTGAATTTTCAAATTTCTGAATTTTAGAATTTACAAATTTCTAAATTTTAGAATTTACGAATTTCTGAATTTTAGAATTTACGAATTTCTGAATTTTAGAATGTACGAATTTCTGAATTTTAGAATTTGCGAATTTCTGATTTCTAGAATAGACAAATTTACAAATTTTTGAATTTACAAATTTTGGAATTGACGAATTTACTAATTTTTGAATTTTCTGAATTTGCAAATGTTCGAATTTATGAATTTTCGATCATAACGAATGACTTGAAAAACAAAAAAACAAAAAAAAAAATCAATGAAATGATAACAAACACTTTTTTTGGCAGTGCACATGTTTATTGATAGATATGAGCTGGCATGTGTGTTCATTTTGTATTTTAACATGCTATGAGTATGGCCACTGTGGCCAAATGTGTTTGAAGCTTTTTACTATGTGAACTTATGTAGCCAACAAAGATTTACAATGTTCGAGAACATCTGGTTGCCGGCTCATATCTGTCACAGTAAAGAAGTGTGCATCAATTCAGGAGTAGAGACTAAAAAAGTGAGCACCAGTTCAGAAACAAAGTTAAATTATTTGAATATGTGTCGGAATGGAGGGTGTAGAGGTGAGCATCAGTATAGTGGCAGAGAGTGAAGAAGTCCATGTCAGGTTGAGAGCGGATGGACATTTTGAGAAATTCACCTCAATAGTCAGCTTGACTTGCACTCACAGACTGATACCAGTGAAATAATTTCTACAAAAATTAGACATTGCTTAGAAATTAGGATATTACAATGTAACAAGTAGTGACTTTTGTATTTACCGGCATAGTCCAGAATTACTGAAGTAAATTGTCGTGTGACACAGGGGAATCTGGCTGATACAGAATTCAGAGCTTTCTCCAAGTAGGATGAATAACCATAGTACATCATAAATCCATCCATCACTACAGTAAGGGAGGTCCCCTCTGTAACATAAATACAACAATGTTCTATTGAATTTTCATAAAACACATTCAGGATCACTGGTAACATTGTAACCAAATCTCTCGGTCTGTTTTGGCACTAAATTTGGAAAATGTATGTTGTTGGAACTGTAACGTGGATAAAGTTGGCAGTGACATACTGGGGTTGATTTACTAAAACGGGAGCACTCAGAATCTGGAGCAGCTGTGCATGGTAGGCAATCAGATTCTAACCTCAGCTTGTTCAATTAAGCTTTGGCAATAAAACCTGGAATCTGATTGGTTTCTTGTTCAATATGTTTATTAGTTTTCAGGAAGAACAGAAAAAAGAAGGGGGGGTAAACAATGTCAACCATACAGTAGGACAAAGGAAGTAGGGTCATATGTATGGGTATAACTGAAAGAACAATTATAATAAACATTGCAATCTATTTCAATGGTTGAGTTCAAGGTTAGGAGAATCCTCTGATAACCTAATCTAACAACCCATCTGGGAACAAGCTGTGTTTTCGTGAGGGCGAGACGATTCAGCCAACCTTTAATCTCATGTGTAAGAATTCTGTAGGTCAGTAAGGAGCCAACTCACACTTTCAAAGTGTGGTCCTTAAAATGGACAAAAAAGTAAACAGGTAGCTTAACCACTTCCCACCTGGGCTATAGCAGATTGACAGCTGGGAAGTGGTTCTGTTATCCTGACTGGGCGTCATATGACGTCCAGCAGGATATCATGCCTGCGTGTGCCCGAATTTTGGGCTGTCTTCGGACCTGAAACGAACCAAAAGACGCACAGGGCCCCTGTGCAAATTCCCACCAGAGCCACATTGGAGATATAGAAAGTCATTCACAATCTCCTGCTATTGCGAATTGGATGCGGGGATAGCACATCTAATTCGCAATAGTGTGAACCCAGCTTTAAGATAAGAAGAACCCAGACATCCCCCACTACATGTGACTAAGTAAGGGGTTCATAGTAAAAAAAAGACCATAGTAAATAAACACACACAGACATTTCACAAATCCTTTATTAAATAAAAAAGTCACTTGATGACATACCTCTCTGTGTACAGTTTTGAGTACCTGAAGAAAAGGAAAGAAAATATATATCAGATCCATACAAAAGCATTCTTCATTATAAAAAGGGGCAACAACTTTAACTGTTCTGTTTTCTTTCTCCCCCCTCCCATCATAATAAGTGCATATATATTTTTTTCCCTTTTTTTTATCCTTCAATATTTTTATTGAAGTTTTAAGAAATAACAGCTGAGTCGCCAAAAAAAGGCGTATGGAATTATCTGAAGAAGAAATAGATATTAATAGTAGGGATGGTCTCAATGTCGGGTGTTCGCCTGTTCGCCAAATAGCGAACAATTTGGGGTGTTCGCTGCAAATTCGAAAGCCGCGGAACACCCTTTAAAAGTCTATGGGAGAAATCAAAAGTGCTAATTTTAAAGGCTTATATTCATGGTATTGTCATAAAAAGTGTTTGCGGACCTGGCTCCAGCCCCAGGAGACATGTATCAATGCAACGGCCGTTTTTTCTAGAGCAGTGATTTTAATAATGCTTAAAGTGAAACAATAAAAGTGTAATATTCCTTTAAATTTCATACCTGGGGGGTGTCTATAGTATGCCTGTAAAGGGGCGCATGTTTCCCGTGTTTAGAACAGTCCGAGAGCAAAATGACATTTCTAAAGGAAAAAAGGTCATTTAAAACTACTCGCGGCTATAATGAATTGTCGGTCTTGGCAATAGACATAAAAGTTCATTGATAAAAACGACATAGGTTCCCCCCACAGGTGAACCCCGAACCAAAATTAAAAAAAAAAATGCATGGGGGTCCCCCAAATTCCATACCAGGCCCTTTAGGTTTGGTATGGATATTACGGGGAACCCCGTGCCAAAATTTTTAAAAAATGGCGTGGGGGTCCCCCTCAAAATCCATACCAGACAAGGGTCTGTTATGGATTTTAAGGGGAACCCCGCACCAAATTTTTTAAAAAAATGGCATGGGGTCCCCCAAAAATCCATACCAGACCTTTTCTGAGCACGCAACCTGCCAGGCCGCAGGAAAAGAGGGGGATGACAGAGTGCCTCCACTCCCCAACCATACCAGGCCACATGCCCTCAACATTGGGAGGGTGCTTTGGGGTAGCCCCCCAAAGCACCTTGTCCCCATGTTGATGGAGAGAAGGGCCTTATCTCCACAACCTTTGGCCAGTGGTTGTGGGGGTCTGCGGGCAGGGGGCTTATCGGAATCTGGAAGCCCCCTTTAACAAGGGAACCCCCAGATCCCGGACCTCCCTGTGTGAAATGGTAAGGGGGTACAAATGTACCCCTACCATTTCACAAAAAAAGTGTAAAAATGGTAAAAAAAAGACAATACATGCCTTGGGACAAGTCCTTTATTAAAAAAAATTAAAACTAAAACTGTCCCACGAAGTCTTGTTCTTCTCTCGCTCCGATGGACCGGAAAAAAAAGCCGCAAGCCACCTATGATCTGCCTCCATGAGAGGCACCCACCGTAATGACGGGCCTCTCAGGTGACAGCTCTTTTATAATTGAGGGCGAGGCCATACAATGACATCGCCGGGTGACCCGCCCCCTCTGACACACGGGGACATCCCTATGGCTTTCCTGTAGCGTCAAAGGGGGCGGGGTCACTCGGTTACGTAACCTGGTGACCCCATCTCCCTCTGATGCACGGGGACATCCCTATGGAAAAAAAGTAATTTAAAAGTACTCGCGGCTATAACGAGTTGTCGGTCCTGGCAATACACATAAAAGTTCATTGATAAAAATGGCATGAGATTCCTCCACAGGGAAACCCCAAACCAAAATTTAAAAAAAAAATGCGTGGGGGTCCCCCCAAATTTCATACCAGGCCCTTCAGGTCTGGTATGGATATTAAGGGGAACCCCGTGCCAAAATTTTTAAAAAAATGGCGTGGGGGTCCCCCTCAAAATCCATACCAGACCCTTATCTGAACATGCAACCTGGCAGGCCACAGGAAAAGAGGGGGGCGAAAGAGTGCCCCCCTCCTGAACCGTACCAGGCCACATGCCCTCAACATTGGGAGGGTGCTTTGGGGTAGCCCCCCAAAGCACCTTGTCCCCATGTTGATGGAGAGAAAGGCCTTATCCCCACAACCCTTGGCCAGTGATTGTGGGGGTCTGCGGGCGGGGGACTTATCGGAATCTGAAAGCCCCTTTTAACAAGGGGACCCCCAGATCCCGGCCCCCCCTGTGTAAAATGGTAAGGGGGTACAAATGTACTCCTAACATTTCACAAAAAATGTGTGAAAATGGTAAAAAAAAGACAATACACGCCTTGGGACAAGTCCTTTATTAAAAAAATGTAAAAAATAAAACTGTCCCACAAAGTCTTGTTCTTCTTCTTCTCTTGTTTCGATGGACCGAAAAAAAAAAAGCTGCTTGTCTTTTTTTTACCATTTTCACACATTTTTTGTGAAATGGTAGGGGTACATTTGTACCCCCTTACCATTTCACACAGGGGGGGGCCAAGATCTGGAGGTCCTCTTGTTAAAGGGGCCTTCCAGATTCCGATAAGCCCCCCGCCTGCATACTCCCACAACCACCGGGCAATGGTTGTGGGGATGAGGCCCTTCTCCCCATCAACATGGGGACAAGGTGCTTTGGGGGGCTACCCCAAAGCACCCTCCCAATGTTGTGGGCATGTGGCCCGGTACAGTTCAGGAGGGGGGGCACCTGACCCTGAACCTCGGAGTACACCACTAATAACACTGAACCTCAGAGCACACCACTAATAACACTGAACCTTGGGATACACCACTAATAACACTGACCCTTGGAGTACACCACTAATAACACTGAACATTGGGGTACACTCGTAACACTGACATTCGGAGTACACCATTAATAACACTGAACCTTGGGGTACACCCATAACACAGAACCTTGGTGTACACCACTAATAACACTGAACCTTGAAGTACACCACTAAATACGCTGAACCTTGGGGTACACCCATAAAACTGAACCTTGGGGTACACCACTAATAACATTGAACCTTGGAGTACACCACTAAAAACATTGAACACTGAGGTACACCCGTAACACTGACCCTTGGAGTACACCACTAATAACACTGAACCTTGGTGTACACCCATAACACTTATCCTTGGGGTACACCCATAACACTGAACCTTGGGGTACACCACTAATAACACTGAACTTTGGAGTACACCACTAATAACAGTGAACATTTGGGTACACCCATAACACTGAACCTTGGGGTACACCCATAACACTGAACCTTGGGGTACACCACTAATAACACTGAATCTTGGAGTACACCACTAATAACACTGAACCTTGGGGTACACTGACCCTTGGAGTACACCACTAATAACACTGAACCTTGGGGTACACCCATAACATTGATCCTTGGGGTACACCCATAACACTGAACCTTGGGGTACACCACTAATAACACTGAACCTTGGCGTACACCACTAATAACACTGAACATTTGGGTACACCCATAACACTGACCCTTGGAGTACACCACTAATAACACTGAACCTTGGGGCACACCCGTAACCTTGACCCTTGGAGTACACCACTAATAACACTGAACCTTGGAGTACACCACTAATAACACTGAACCTCAGAGTACACCACTAATAACACTGAACCTTGGGGTACACTACTAATAACACTGAACCTTGGGGTACACCTCTAATAACACTGAACCTTGGGGTACACCTCTAATAACACTGAACCTTGGGGTACATCACTAATAACACTGAACCTTGGGGTACACCACTAATAACATTGAAACTTGGAGTACACCACTAATTACACTGAACATTGGGGTACGCCCGTAACACTGATCCTTGGAGTTCACCACTAATAACACTGAACCTTGGAGTACACCCATAACACAGAACCTTGGGGTACACCACTAATAACACTGAACCTTGGAGTACACCACTAATAACACTGAACCTTGGGGTACACCCATAACACTGAAACTTGGGGTACACCACTAATAACATTGAACCTTGGAGTACACCACTAATAATACTGAACATTGGGGTACACCCATAACACTGTCCCTTGGAGTACACCACTAATAACACTGAACCTTTGGGGTACACCCATAACACTGATCCTTGGGGTACACCACTAATAACACTGAACCTTGGGGTACACCCATAACACTGAACCTTAGGGTACATCACTAATAACACTGAACCTTGGAGTACACCACTAATAACACTGAGCCTTGGAGTACACCACTAATAACATTGGGGTATACTACTAATAACACTGAACCTTGGAGTACACCACTACTAACACTGAACCTTGGAGTACACCACTAATAACACTGAGCCTTGGGGTACACCCATAACACTGAACCTTAGGGTACATCACTAATAACACTGAACCTTGGAGTACACCACTAATAACACTGAGCCTTGGAGTACACCACTAATAACATTGGGGTATACTACTAATAACACTGAACCTTGGGGTACACCACTAATAACACTGAACCTTGGAGTACACCACTACTAACACTGAACCTTGGGGTACATCACTAATAACACTGAACATTGGGGTACATCACTAATAACACTGAACATTGGGGTACACCTGTAAGTAACACTGACACTTGGAGTACACCACTAATAACACTGAACCTTGGGGTACATCACTAATAACACTGAACATTGGGGTACACCTGTAACACCCACCCTTGGAGTACACCATTATAACACTGAACCTTGGGGTTTATCCGTAACCCTGACCCTTGGAGTACACTACTAATAACACTGAACCTTGGGGTACACCTGTAACCCTGACCCTTGGAGTACACCACTAAAAACACTGAACCTTGGGGTACACTACCAATAAAACTGAACATTGGGGTGCACCACTAATAACACTGAGCCTTGGGGTACACCACTAATAACTCTGAACCTTGGGGTACACTACTAATAGCCTTAGACCAGTCAGAGCATGAATCATTAATCACCACTCTCTGAATACCATCTTTGAGTCAGTTTTCTATCTATTTACAGACTGAAGACCTTTAGCCCTTAAAGTGGACCTTATCTCTCCTTTTGCACTTTACATATTATAATTCTCCTCCCATATACATTATTAGATATCTTTTTTTTTTTTTTAACCACTTGCCATCAAATCACGTACATGTACATGGTTGACTGCAAGTGGTTAGACCGGGATGATGCCTGCAGCCAACTGGTACCTGGTCTCTCCCATACCTCCGTGGAGCCTGGCATCTGATCCGGCACTTGTGCTGGCTTACAATAGAAGTGACCAGAGACTGGATCATAAATAGTGCCATTTTTAAATAGTGAAAGCATCTGATCACACCTACCTTGGTGTGATCAAATGATTTTAGGGCAAAGGAGTCATCTGGGATGTAATAGACCCCAGAGTTCTCCATAAAGAATACCTATTGCTGTCACAAGGGATTTTTAAACACCCTTTGACAGCAATAAATGTTATAAAATAATAAAGAAGCAGTGTAAAATTAAAAATAAATAATAATAAAAATATGTAAAGTGCCCCTGTCCTCCATGCTTGCGCACAGAGGCAAACACATACGTAGGTTGAGCATCACACATGTGAGGCATCACTGCAAACATTATAGTGAGAGCAATACGTCTAGTTTTATGCCGTGTACACACAACCAGACTTTTTGACAGCAATGGTCCGACAGAACAAATCCGCCGGACAATTAGATCGTGTGTGGGCTTCATCGTACCTTTGCTGTCGAAAAATCTGACAGACTTTAGAAATAGAACATGTTTCAAATCTTTCCGACGGACTCGAGTCCGATCGAAAAATCTGTTCGTCTGTATGCTAGTCCGACGGACGAACAACGATGCAAGGGCAGCTATTGGCTACTGGCTATTGAAATTCCTTACTCTAGTCCGGTCATACGTCATCACGTTTGAATCAGTTGGACTTTGGTGTGATCGTGTGTAGGCAAGTCCGTTGAATCGAAACTCCGTCGGAACTCTGTCGAAAGTCTGTCAAAAATTCCTTCGGAGTTCAGTCTGTCGAAAGTCCGCTCATGTGTACACGGCATTAGACCTCCTTTGTAAAGCCAAATTGGTAACCTGGAAAATTTTCCAAAGTGTTGCCTTTGGATATTTTTAAATATCGTAGTTTGTTGCCATTCCACGAGCGTGCGCAATTTTAAAGTGTGACATGTTAGGTATCTATTTACTCAGCACAACATCATCTTTTATACTTTACCAAAATAATGTGGTTATTTATTGTGTTTTTTCTGCATTCAAATCAATTAAAGTGTATTTAAAAAAAAATACTTGAAAAACCCCTGCGCAAATACCGTGTGACATAAAAAATTGTAACAAGCACCATTTTAGGGGTTCAAAGTAAAATTTCCAGCAAGAAAATACAGTCTTTTACATGTTAGAATAGGCTTCAAGAGGTTAAATGTCTTTTTTGGAGTGCCCAACTGGCACTCATGCTTCAAGAAGAATGGTCCCACTCAGCCTCCTGGGATACCCACATCCCACATCCCAACTTTCTCACAAAAAACTGCTTTAGTCTCTCCTGTATCTATGCTAAATATCACTTTTTTTTTCCTAGCTCTTGAGTACCTTCTCGACTACAGAAGTTCTGAGGAAGAGGGCTTGACCTTCCAAAAGAAAAAGTGTTAGGGAGCCCTCACCTACTACATTCCCCTTGTTTTGGAGAGGTCTTATTATCATACATCCTGTCTCTGAGGATGTGAAAGCATCCTGTACCTAGGATTTGATGATATTCCTGTGATTTTACCATTTCTGTATTTTAACAAAAAAAAGTTAACAATTTAATGGTGTATTGCCGTGTACACATGGGCAAACTTTTTGACCAGACTGGTCCAAAGGAACAAATCCGTTGGACAATCCCACCGTGTGTGGGCTTCATCGGACCTGCAGCAGACTTTTTCGGTCAAAAATCAGACGGACTTTAGATTTAAAACATGTTTCAAATCTTTCCAACGGATTTGAGTCCGGTCAAACAATCCGTTAGTCTGTATGCTAGTCCGACGGACGAAAACTGACGCTAGGGCAGCTATTGGCTACTGGCTATGAACTTCCTTATTTTAGTTTGGTTGTACATCATCATGTCATCATGAATCAATCGGACTTTGGTGTGATCGTGTGAAGGCAAGTCCGTTTGTTCGAAAATCCGTCGGAAGTCCGTCAAAAGTCCGTCGAAAGTCCGTCGGAAAGACCGTCGGACCTTTGATGCCAAAAAGTCCGCCCGTGTGTACACGGCATTAGAAGGTTTTGCATTAAGCAGGTGTGTTCTCTCCTTTCTCTGTACCTTTAGCATCCATGCACACTGTACTTAAAAAAAAAACTATGTTCTCTTTGGAGTAAAAAACATCCATATAGAGCATTTTTTATACAAAGTTTAGACGAGTTTAGGAGAGTTTTACGTTCTTTCTGCCAGTGAGCTCCAATCAGAAACGCAAATGAGAAGGGTTTTTTTTCCTGCCCTTAAAGTTATTCTCAAAATATGCCTGTAAATGTCCTAATGTGTATGGACACATAGGATAACACTGAGTTGCTTCTACAGGCAGAACACAAAACTCCTGTAGAAGCAACGTTTTTTATGCCAGTGTGCATGGAGCCTTATGCCGCGTACACACGATCAAAAATTCCTACCAGCAAAACTCCGATGAGAGCTTTTGTTCGGAAAATGCCACCGTGTGTATGCTCCATCAGGCTTTTGCTGGCGTAATTCAATCGCCATTAAAAGATTGAGAGCATGTTCTCCATTTTTCGGTCGGGAAAAGTTCCTATCCAAAAATGCGATCGTCTGTATGCAATTTGGACGTGCAAAAAATCACGCATGCTCGGAAACAATTCGGCACATGCTCGGAAGCATTGAACTTAATTTTCTCGGCTCGTCATAGTGTTGTACGCGTTCTTGATGGTCGAAAGCTCAGAGAACTTTTGTGTGACCGTGTGTATGCGATATAGATATAAATATAGTGATCCCAGTCTGATGTCCCCGCTTCCCAGTCTGAAGTCCCCACTTCCCAGTCTGATGTGCCTGCCTTCCAGTCTGATGTGCCTGCCTTCCAGTCTGATGTCCTGATGCCTGCCTTCCAGTCTGATGTTCTGGTGCCTGCCTTCTAGTCTGATGTGCCTGCCTTCTGGAGCCTGCTGCCCAGCTCGACAACCCGGAGCCTGCCACCCAACATGAGGGGGTGTTACACACCTGAATTTTTCTGAAGCACCTTACATTTCCTTCGCTTTGGATTGGAGCACCTTTATTCACTTTATTTGGACTTTGTTTCTTTTTTGTTCAACATATTTTCACTCATTGTGTTTGCGAGCGCTATATTTATATCTAAATGTTTTTCAAGTGATTAGCACTTTGTGTGTAGCAGCTGCATTTTGTATTTTGTATTTTATTTTTGTTTGAAACACCATTAGCGCGAGCCTATATATTCAATATATATTTTCACACGTGTGTATGCGAGGCAAGCTTGAGCGGAATTCCGTCGGAAAAACCATCCAAGATTTTTCCGACGGAAATTCCGCTTGTGTGTACGGGGCATTAGTATCAAGAATTACCCCAATCAGAAGAGAGCTGCAAGGTCTTGAATGATTCCTACACACTGTACATTCTGAACTGTATTAGAGGAGGAAAAATCTTCAGCTCAGTGTCCCAAATCTGTATCCTTCAATACGCTGATACTGTATGTACAGTATATTTAAACTGACCGGTCTGTAGTTACTTTATAAAGACTTCACTCTCTTTTTAAATATTGGCACCACACTGGCCTTGTGTCAATCAATTGGTACCAAGCCAGTCATTAAAAGTCTATAAAATTTAGAATTAATGGCTTTGAAATATCAGATCTCAGCTCTTCAAGGGAAAATGAGTGTAACATTTGGTTCCAGTCCGTTTTTAATCTTTAATTTGTCTAACTGTCTCTGGACCATATCGATTTTAAGCCATTGTGGTTTATTTGAGGCTGTGATAATTCTATCCCCATTATGGGCTTGAGCATCCCCAATTTCCTTTGTATACACAGAGCTGAAGAAGGTATTTTATAGATTTGCCTTCCTTTTGGCCCCAGTCACCATCTATCTTGTAAGATAACTGCGTGCTCAGACTTTATTATTTACTCTTAATATGTTTAAAGATTTGTTTTTCTCTTTCTCAACCTGTTCTTTGAGCTGGCAGATTTATGTGATTTCACACATAATGGGGATTATTTACGAAAGGCAAATCCACTTTGCACTGCAATTGCACTTGGAAGTGCAGTCACTCTAAATCTAAGGGGTAGATCTGAAATGAGGGGAAGCTCTGCTGATTTTATCATCCAATCATGTGCAAGCTAAAATGCTGTTTTTTATTTTCCTTGCATGTCCCCCTCAGATCTACAGCGACTTTACTTCTACCCTGTTTCCCCGAAAATAAGACCTAGCGTGATTGTCGGTGATGGCAGCAATATAAGCCCTACCCCCCAAATAAGCCCTAGTTGTAGGTCTTATTTTCAGGGTAGGGCTTATTTTCGGGGAAACAGGGTAGGGCTTATTTGGGGGGTAGGGCTTATATTGCAGCCATCACCAACAATCACGCTAGGTCTTATTTTCGGGGAAACAGGGTAAGTGCACTTTCAGTGCACTTGCAGTGCAAAGTGGATTTTCCTTTAGTAAATAACCCCCAATATGTTATATTATTAAGTTTGATGGGAGCCTGAAATCAGATATATAAAGAAGAATGGTGAGGCACCTTTTACACATTCAAAGTTTAGGATCTACACCTCCCTTGTTGGGTCTGTACAGTATATGTTTAATTGAGGTATGGATCTACTTTAGGTCCTCCATATGGTGTCTGCTCTCCAGCATCAATCACTATGCCATAGACCTCCCCAACCTTCCCACCCAGGTTAAACCACATCAGTTGACTTGAATCTACTCACCAACCGTCCCATGAGGAGCACACAGCAGGACCAGGAGGAAGAGGAGAGACATCCAGCTTCTCATTGTGGATTCTCCGTTCTGTATTGATCTTTCATCAACACAAACTTCTCCCAACAATGGCTTGTTCACGAATGAGATGTCAGCTTTACCGTTGCTCTTTTATAATGTTTCTTTGGAAGGGAAAAACCTCACATTGTCTCTTGGCACGTTCCGAATGATGTTAAATTTTGACTTCCTTGACTACTTTACTATTGTTCTGATAACAAAGTATGTTACGATTGTTGTCAAAACCATTGTTAATAATGTACCTGAACACCCACTGAAACTTCAGGCTAAATCATTTAAACGTTTCAAGAAACTGAGTTCATTGAGATGTCTCTAGTTATTTGTGTATAAAAGACAATTAACGTCACCTACCTAAAGTGTTATGTGCTATAAATAAACTGAACAGTATAATAATTAGTACTCCACAGCTGCTGTACACTTCCAGTGAATTCACCTCACCATACAACATATAAAATAAAATGAAAAATATACGTGCAGTGCTATTAATCCATCATGTGAAATATTGAGTGATGTCAAATTATATTCAAATAAATAAATCAATCTATATAACAATGTGTTCAATTAAAGTTCATATGCTGAAACTTTTCTGCTTTGAATAATTGTGACTTCTCAATTATTGTGACTTCTCAATTCATATCTCATCCACCACTGTGCAAATCATGTCTTCAGCAGATATTGTGCACACCTTCACCAGCCGTTCTACCTGCTCACCTCATACATGAGTCAGAAAGACTCAAAACAATTCCTTTCTTTCTTTCAGCTATGGTCTCATCTCTTCCACCTCCGACCAGCAAATTAAAAAAATTGTAAAAATCATAACACATACAGTACTGTAATCTTACAGATTACAGTACTGTATGAAATGATTTCACATCCCTTTTGTCCCCAGTGCTTTGTCCTATGCCCTGCATGCATTTTTTTATTATATATACTGTTCTTTCTGCCTGGAAACTGGAGATTGTCCATAGCAACCAAAAAGTGTCCCTTTACGTCAAAAGTGGTTTTAGACCAGCTAGAAAACAGCGATAGTAAATTAGAACACTTGCAGAATTGAGCGATAGTAAATCATGGGGAAATTTATTTTATTATTATTATTATATATATTTTTTTAATTATTTATTTTTATTTATTATATTATAATTTATGTTTTTCTGTTTCAAACTTTATCATACCCGGGATATCTACTAGATTCCTGTTTGGACCAATTTAAGTGTGGTTGTCGGTGATGGCAGCAATATAAGCCCTACCCCCCAAATAAGAATTACAGGCCTACAATATAAAACGCCAAATTTCCATGCAAAATAATTGTACCGCTTTCAGCACCTAAAATCCAAAATAATCATACCGCCAGGGAGGTTAAGGGATGGAAACAGGAGTATAAGTACAAAATGACAATAACAAATTACATTATAAATATTCCTAAAATCATTGAATAGGATATAGATAGATACATATACAGTTGCTTGATTATTGGATCACAAGTAGACTCCAGAAAAGGGATCATGCAGGTAATATGATCACAAAGATCCCAACATGTTTCGGAAAAGCAGTGGAATAAGCGTAAACATATTAAATTCCTTCCTCAGGGGTTAAATGGAAGCAAACTGTTATATGTAATTACAATATCCGATGTGGAAAGAATGCACAGACCACAATGAAGGGAGATGGGGCCTCAGGTCTCAGAAGGTGTTTTTAAATGGCAATATTGTGCCAGAAACTTTGGACAGAAGCCATAGGCTAGGGGAGTCCCAGGCTGTGCTATATCATATGTTATGGTGTGCAATGCCTGCACCCCAGAGAAGCAAATGAAGGCTCACATGGAACAGCCATAGAGTCAGAGAAAAAATGGAAAAGGAAAAAAAAAACGCCCCAAAAAGACCAGGGACTTTAAAGGCAACAATTATACAAAAAATACAAATTTTATTAAATATACATATTTACAAAATTGTCAAACCACTAAAAAATTAAGATGACAATAGCGATGAGTTCCCAGAAGGTCCAGACAGCCCGACGCGTTTCAGTACACAAGCGTCCCTTCGTCAGTGGCAAAAAGTCAGGAAGGAATCACACTGTGTAGAGATCAAATACATAAATGAAAACAGTAATTACAAAAGATTACAAAATATTATTTGCATGTTAGGGCATACAGCATGAAAATAATCAAAAAGGCATACCCTGAATGGTTATCGTGTAGTTACACTGCTGGACTGGGGGCAAAAAATGGCACTGCAGATATGCACCAAGGGTGTCACAAGGACACAAATATACCGAGTGGGCCACCAGTCATCCGCACAAATCCCACAATGAGGCAGTAAAAGATGGCGCACAAGTAAAGTGAAATCTCTGAATTTCTTAGAAAACGCTCCAAAGTGCACAATCTGACAAACAATAAAAAATAAGAATAATAAAAAATAAAAAATAATAAATAACAAGGCAGTATTTCTGTATGTATGGACATTATCCCAGATTGCACCCTGTCCATCAAGAACTTAATCCCTTCTATAGCGCATCGTACCTTGATATGATCCACAGTGAGAGTGGGTCACATATGTATATTTATTAAAATTTTTATTTTTGTATAATTGTTGCCGTTAAAGTCCCAGCTCCTTTTGGGGGGGTTTCTTTTCCATTTTGACTGTCTAATGTGATGTTGGCTACTTCAAGTGGTGTGGTTGGATGTTCTCTTCTTTATGTCTAGAGTCAGAGAAGCGCCAATCTTGTTTGACAAGTAAAGTGTGTGACCGAATCCTGGCTGCCGGCCACGCTCAATCATGGGTACAAGATCCAGAACAGGGATGTGTGTACCGTGTTTCCCTGAAAATGAGCCCTACTGTAATTTCTGGGGAGGGCTGCAATATAAGCCCTACCCTGAAAATAAGCCCCAGTTTAAAATGGTTGTTGAATCCCTATTTAGACTTAGCACTTTATTGCAGTGTTATATAGTGTGAACTGTGTATGTTGCTGAGATCTGTGTGTGATTAATGCCTTCCGTGCAGCGCTGCTCAGTGCTCAGCTGATCCCCCGCTGCTCTTCTCCTCTTCTGCCAGCTGTCAGCGGGGGATCTTGGGCCCCTTTCCCTCTGAAGTGCTCGGAGCGTGCCCTGGACTACACCAGAAAATTAAGGTCAGTGCAGGAAGAGAGGATCGACGGGTCACGGAAGCGCCGTAACAGGCTGTTTATCACAGATAGATTGCAGAGAAACGCATGGTTTGCATTGTTCAATACTGTAATACGGTGCATTTTGAATTTTGCACCCACTTTTACTCAGTTCCACTGGGGATTGATAGGCAGGGAGGAAGATGGTGAGAGAGGACAGCACATGTCAAGCCCTACCCCAAAAATAAGACCTACTGGGTCTTTTGTTGCCAAAATAATATAAGACCCGGCCTTTTATTTGGGGGAACACGGTATGTAAACACACAAATCCCCGTTCTGACAGGAGAGGAGAGACAGATCTGCTATTCCTAGTAATTGGGAACAGCGATCTGTCTCCTCCTCCAGTCTGTTCCACAACCCCACAAGTTAGAAACACACCTAGGGAACACATTTAACTACATGATCGCCCCCTAGTGTTAAACCCTTCCTTACCAGTGACATTTATACAGTAATCAGTGGCTATTTATAGCTCTGATCGCTGTATAAATATCAATGGTCCCAAAAAAGTGTCAAAAGTGTCCGATCTGTCCGCCGCAATGTCGCGGTCCCACTAAAAATCGCTGATCACTGCCATTACTAGTAAAAAAAATAAAAATAATAAAAATGCCATAAATCGAATCCCTATTTTGTAGACGCTATAAATTTTGTGAAACCAATCAATATACGCTTATTGTGATTTAGCTACCAAAAATATGTAGAAGAATATATATTGGTCTAAACTGATGAAGAAATTTGTTATTTTTTTTGTTTAGATTTATTATAGCAAAAAGTAAAAATATATATATGTTTTAAAAATTGCCGCTTTTTTTGTTTATAGAGCAAAAAATAAAATCAGCAGGGGTGATCAAATACCACTAAAAGAAAGCTCTTTTTGTGGGAAAAAAAGGACGTCAATTTTACTTGGGTACAGCGTCACATGACCGCTCAATTGTCAGTTAAAGCGACGCAGTGACCTATCGCAAAAAATGGCCTGGTCATTAAGGGGGCAAATCTTCCGGTCTGGTTAAACTCCCAAACAATTGTATATTATCTGAAAGCAGAGACAATGGAGAATAACTTTATGGAAGTTGGAATTTTTATGTTGGCCAGCTATTTATCAAACTAATATTTTTTTAGAAAAATACACTAAAAAAAATGTTAATGCAAACACAATATAATACCTATTTTTTTTGGTAAAATATAAAATGTGGGGCGGTATCAGGTAAATAAATACACTGATGAAGATTGGTGGTAAAAACACATCACACTAGGGGAATGCCCACCCACTACCATGCAGCAGATCCATGGACATCTTTCTTGACAGGATCACGGGTGACACTCCTCACATATATTGAAGCTGTTCAACCATAAAAAAGTCACAGACTGGGGTAAAATATGCAAGCTCAAAGTTGTGCAGCAAGTTGCAAGGATTAGTGCCCTTAGGTTATAATGCTACTTCTGTCGGATACCAAAGAATCATCAGACAATCCCAAGGGTCAGAACCAACCAAAGAATCATCAGGCATCCCCAAGGGTGAACATCAACCAAGGAATCATTAGCCCTCCCCAAGGAGGAACACCAACCAAAGAATCATTAGACATCTCCAAGGGTGGACACCAACCAAAGAATCATTAGATATCATCAAGAGTGAATACCAACCAAAGAATCATTAGCCATCCGCAAGGGTGAACACCAACAAAAGAATCATTAGACATCTCCAAGGGTGAACATCAACAAAACAATCATTAGACATCTCCAAGGGTGAACATCAACCAAAGAATCATCAGACCACCCCAAGGGCAAACACCAACCAAAGAATCACCAGGCATCGCCAATAGCAAACACCAACCAAACAATCATCAGACCACCCCAAGGGCAAACACCAACCAAAGAATCACCAGGCATCCCCAAGGGAAAACACCAACCAATCATCAGGCATCCCCAAGGGCAAACACCAACCAAAGAATCATCAGGCATCCCCAAGGGCAAACACCAACCAAAGAATCATCAGGCATCCCCAAGGGCAAACACCAACCAAACAATCATCAGGCATCCCCAAGGGCAAACACCAACCAAACAATCATCAGGCATCCCCAAGGGCAAACACCAACCAAACAATCATCAGGCATCCCCAAGGGCAAACACCAACCAAACAATCATCAGGCATCCCCAAGGGCAAACACCAACCAAAGAATCATCAGGCATCCCCAAGGGTGAACACAAATCAGAGAAAAACAGACATCCCTGAACTTTCCTGGAGGGTGTAAAAACAATCAATTTTTTTTTATTTATTTGTTTTAATATAAATTATGTTATTGTACTTTTTTAATTTACCTTCATGGCTATATCAAGGGGGATAAAAAAAACCCTATGTGATGGCATGGACAGATGACAACTCCTTTTTGTGGAGACATTATGGATCCATTAGAATCCCAATATCTTACCTGCCCTCCAGTGCACCAATCAAACACAGAAAAATCGCAGCGCTCAGCACAATATCAATAAACACAAAACACCTGAAGTTATATGATAGTGAGTCCAACATTGAAAATATTCAACAGAATCAAACATAGAATAGTTCTTATGAAGAAGTATCAAGTGATAGGATTCAGGTGATCTCCTTTTCCAGCATTCCTCCCCTACATGTAAAAATCATAATTTTGTTGCTAGAAAATTACTTAGAACCCTCAAACATTATATATATTTTTTTAGTAGAGACCCTGGGGAATAAAATGGTGGTCCTTGCAACTTTATTTGTCACACAGTATTTGCGCAGAAATCTTTCAATCACAATTTTTTTTCGGAAAAAAAAACACTTTCATGAATAAAAAAAACAGAACAGTAAAGTTAGCTAAATTTTTGTTGTATAATTTGACAGATGATGATATGCCGAGTAAATAGTCACGCTTTAAAATTGCGCACACTTTTGGTATGGCGCGAAAAATCTCCATAGGTGACACTTTAAATTTTTTTACAGGTTACCTGTTTAGAGTTACAGAGGAGGTCTAGTGCTAGAATTATTGCTCTCGCTTTAACGTTCACAGTGATACCTCACATGTGTGGTTTGAACATTGTTTACATATACGGACATGAGCTACGTATGCGTTCTCTTCTGCGTGTGAGCTCGCTGGGAAGGGGGCGCCTTATATTTTTTTACTGTTTATTTTATTTGAATTTTTGAATTTTTACACTTTCAAAAAAATGTGATTACTTTTTGTTCCTATTACAAGGAATGTAAACATCCCTTGTAATAGGAATGGTGCATGACAAATCCTCTTTATGGAGAGATGCGGGGTCTATAAGACCTCACATCTCTTCTCTAGGCAGGAAAGGCTGAGATAAAAAAAAAAAATCATGATCCCAGCCTTTTCTGGCGAGTCCCAGGTTTTGGTTACTTCCGGAGGCCCGGACGTGACGTCATACCTTTGCACCCGGGCCTCTGAGAGTCATAGAGATTGCCAAGGACCATCTGTCCCTCAGAAATCTTGTTCCCTCCCGCTGCCTGTAAGAATGATCAAATGGCTGAACAGCCGCTATTATTGTTCTTACGGTGAAGGGAATCTCCGGCGGAAAAAAATGATATCTGATGCCTGAAGCATCATCACTGAAAGGCCAGGAAAATATTTGGCTGCCGGTGGTCGGCAAGAGGTTAATCACCCAGTGCGACCTCCACCAATGTCGGAAAAATGCACTCACCAGATATAGTTGCTGTCTAATGAATAGAACAGCAAAAATTGCATATGATAAGATCCAGATCATCAGAGATATGTAGCTCGCATTTATCCCCTCTATCCGAATAGCAGGACCCTCTTCGGAGTGTATCCAAGTGCATGGATCATGACCAGGAAGTTTTATTTCTCATGGTAAAAACAGCTTAGCATATCCCATCCGTAATAATAAGTCACCAATGACAAAGAAGAAGAAAAATCTCATGGTGCAGTATTTATTGCTGAACCAGCATAAAAAACAAACATATAAAACAATTGTGCCTTTAGCACTTACATAAAAAAACGCCAATCCAACCAAGGATAATGGCAGCAGGACCTCAATTGAAAAAAAATCATGTGTGTGAAATAGCAAGCTTGCACTTACATGAAGCGCCTCCAATCTGGTGGCCAGAACCTCAGGCGTTGTATAGTAATAAACCTCTACAGCTGTTTCGCGTACACACGCATCATCAGGAGTATACCTGACACCATTTTTTCTTTTTTTCACTAATCAAACGCAGATTGTGCTTGGTTAGCTGCTTGCCCTGCTATAGTTGTCATTTGTGACCTAAGTAGAGATGTGATACACATGACTTCCATGTTCATTAGTCACAGGGGGGATCGGGGAATGGATGTCCTGCGTTTAACGATACAGCCATTTACTGTACCATGGTTGTGGGTTCTCCAGAGTTGCTGTCCAGATCACTTTTACCTGAAAGCCCTTGCCTTGCTCAAAAAAATCGATTGCTTTAATCCATTGAGTATCAGGGCATTTATAAACATACCTTGGGGTAAAAGCTACACCAAACACCAAACCAAAAGCCCGGACATGTACTGTATACAGGGCTTTTTTTTCTTGGAAAATAGGTACAGGGACTCAATCACCACTCCCCCAACCCCCTGTCCCTTACACACACCCTCCAAACTGCATCAGATAGTGGGTGTGGTCAAATTTCACTAACAGTGAGAGGGTCTTAACAGGGTCATTAAATACCAGGAGTGCAATATGTACAGAGTGCAGAGTTCAGGAAGGGGGTTACACACAAACTGCAGATCTCAGGGTGTGCTACGTAAATAGTGCAGAGTTTAGGGGTGCGCTGCATACAGAGTGCATAGTCTAGCGGTGCGCTACACACAAAGAGCAGAATTCAGCCTTCTTCCACAGCTGCTTACCTCTGCATCCCCCATCCACATCTCACAAATACCCTTCTTCAGCTCTGACCTCTGCATACAACCCCCATTTTCTGCCCCCATCGTCTCCCCGTCTCCTTAAAAGCTCCACCATCTTCCACAGGTCTTATTTTTGTAGCTGTATTAGGCTGAAGCACCCAGCCAGCTCTAGTACCTCCCTCCATACTATAGTTGGCTCCACCACCTCCTTCACTCAGTGGGAGCCACTCAGAAGATCCGATCTGTGGGAGCGGTTGGGGAATAAGCTGTCACTTGTAGGCATAGAAGCCAGACTTTTGTGTTTTCAAGTAATAGTGGTCAGCAGGGAGCAGAGGGACTGACCCAGAGGTGGTGGAGTTCCAGCTGAAAAAAAGCCCTGACTGTATATATAAATACACACTACATAGTATGACCATCACTTCCATCTTTTCATGGCTGTGTTCACACCTCCGATGGATGCGGCTCGCAGCAGGGGTCCAGTGCGTCCCTGTTCTCTATTTCAGCGATGAATCAGGGCCGAATTTTTGCCTGAATTTGGCCCTGAGATGGAGCCAAAGATGCACAGCGTTCCTGTGCAAGCCGCTCCGCAGCCGCAACAGAGATATGTGAACCAGCTCCATAGAGAGCTGATCACAATCTCCTGTCATGTGAATTGGATGCAAGGAAACCCACATCCAATTTGCATATGTGTGAACCCAGGCTTACAGTTCAGCACTTTTGATTAACTTTTCAACTCAGTAACTACTTGCCAACCAGCCACCGTCATTATACTGCGGCAGTTTGGCTTGTTACTGAAAATCACTGTAAGTCGGCCCTTTAAACAGCTCTAGCAGGCACGCGCACATGCCCGCCACACGGCGGGGGACCTGATTTGTGTGGCTGCAATGTCCGCCCACCACGCGCGATCATGGGCACGAGAGCCAGAACACACAAATCATCATTCTGTCAGGAGAGGGGAGCAAGATCTTCTGTTCCTACTAAGTGGGAACAGACGATCTGGCTCCTCCCCTACTCAGTCACCCCCCTACAGTTAGAAACACACACTGAGGGAACACATTTAACCCCTTGTTCGCCCCCTTCCCTACCAGTGACATTTACACAGTAATCATTGCATTTTTATAGCACTGATTGCTGCATAAATATCAACGGTCCCAAAAATGTGTCAAAAATGTCTGGTCTGTCCACTGCGTCGCTTTAACTGACAATTGCGTGTTGCACCCAAACAAAATTGATGTCCTTTTTTTCTCACAAATAGAGATTTCTTTTGGTGGTATTTGATCACCTCTGCGGTTTTTATTTGTTGCACTATAAACAAAAAAAAGCAACAATTTGGAAAAAAAAACACAATATTTTTTACTTTCTGCTATAATAAATATCAAAATTTAAAAAAACAAATTTCTTCATCAGTTGAGGCCGATATGTATTTTTCTACATCTTTTTGGTAAAAAAAAATCGCATTAAGCTTATATTGATTGGTTTGCTCAAAAGTTATAGCATCTACAAAATAGAGGATAGATTTATGGCATTTTTATTAATTATTATTTTTTTTTTTACTAGTAATGGCGGTGATCTGCCATTTTTAGTGGGACTGCGACATTGTGGCGCACAGATCGGACACTTTTGACACTTTTTTGAGTCCATTGACATTTATACAGCGATCAGAGCTCAAAATAGCCACTGATTACTTTGTAAATGTCACTGGCAGGGAAGGGGTTAACACTAGGGGGTGATCAAGGGGTTGTATGTGTGTCCTAGGGAGTGTTTCTAACTATGGGGGGGATGGGACTGACTGGGGGAGGAGACTAATCACTGATCATAACCAGTATGAACAGCAGATTTGTCTCCTCTCTCCTGACAGAATGGAGATTTGTTTAAATTGACAGACCTGTTCTGTGTCTCTCAGGAGCGATCGTGGGTGCCCAGCGGCCACGGGCATGTGCATCAGCTCCTATGTTGCGCGCCCCCTATACTCCTCAAAACATCCACTGTACAGCTATGGCGATTTGCACTGGGGAGCCAACCTGCCACCATATAACGCTGGCGGCTGGTCGGCAAGTAGTTAAAGTAAATTGAGAGAACCGCAAGGCACGCTCCCAGCACAGAGTCTGGGGTTTCACCAAGAGCCCTGTGCCCCTTACTAATGATCGGGACCCATATATCCCGATTTCGGGTCACCTGATGACTGTGGTAGCCTCTGATTGGACTCGATGTCCGCGGGGATACCCGCGATCATCTTACGGAGCTGAAGAATGGGGAGATGCTAATGTAAACAAGCATCTCCCCGTTCTGCCTAGTGACACTGTCACTGATCATAGCTCCCTGTGATCAGGAACGGTGATCAGTGAGGTGTCACTCATAGCCACGCCCCCTAACAGTTAGAATCACTCCCTAGGACATACTTAACCCCTACTAGCCAGCTAGTGGTTAACCCCTTCACTTCTAGTGTCATTTTTACAGTAATCAGTGCAATTTTATAGCACTGATTGCTGTAAAAATGACAATGGTCCCAAAATAGTGTCAAAATTGTCCGATGTGTTTGCCATAATGTCGCAGTCACGATAAAAAATCACAGATTGCCACCATTACTAGTAAAAAAAAAATATTAATAAAAATGCCATAAAACTAACCCCTATTTTGTAGACGCTATAACTTTTGTGCAATCAGTAAACGCTTATTGTGATTTTTTTTACCAAAAATATGTAGAAGAATACATGTCGACCTAAACTGAGGATAAAAATATTTTTTGGGATATTTATTATAGCAAAAAGTAAAAAATAATGTTTTTTTTAAAGTATCACTTTATTTTTGTTTATTGCGCAAAAAATAAAAACTGCAGAGGTGCTTAAATACCACCAAAAGAAAGCTCTGTTTGTGGGAAAAATAGAACGCCAATTTTGTTTGGGAGCCACATCGCACGACAGCGCAATTGTCAGTTAAATCGACGCAGTGCCGAATCACAAAAAGTGCTCTGGTCTTTGGCCAGCCAAATGGTCCGGGGCTTAAGTGGTTAAGCACACTCACACACACAGATTGAACTGGATGGGCTGGTGTCTTTTTTCAGCCTTATCAACTATGTAACTTTGTAAGAGAAAAATATCTAGAGCAAGGTTTGATCTAGGTCATTGGCAGGGTAAGGGTCAAAGGTCAGGGTCAGTATTTTTTTGGGCAGGATTATTAATTTTTTTATTTATGTAGGACAAAAAAAAAGGGAAATGCGCACTATTGCTTCTGCTCTGCGCTATGGGTACAAACAACAAATAGCATACACATTTGTGGTACTGATGCGATTGTCAGAAGCAGGATAGTATATTTTGGGTTGTTCTTTGGTGGTAGGTTATGGTAGTAACACTATATAGACAGCTACATTTAAAAAAAAAAAAAAAAAATATATATATATATATATATATATATATATATATATATATATATATATATGTGTATATATATATATATATATGTGTATATATATATATATATATATATATATATATATATATATATATATATATATATATAAAATACTATTTTGGGCCAGTTTTCATTTGTTATTAAAATAAAATCAGGAGATATCCAAAATCATTTACTACCAAATGAAAGCCCAATTTGTCCTGAAAAAAAACAAGGTATGCACAAAAAACTATACCACATAACACTATACCAGAAATTAGTCCATCACTGGAATCTTACCCCTCTCCAACTCTCTAAACTCTACCCATCATGTTCGTCTCTGTCAGGTGTCTGTGATAGTGAGCCCTTGTAGATCACCAACTCAGGGCTCTCCAGGGGTTGGAGTCTAAGCCCCAGCCTGCTTCTTCACTAAGGCCCCTGATGGTGGGGGTGGACTTGAAGCAAGCTGGAACCAGGTCACGGACCCAGGTATGCTCAGCACATGTAGAGTAAAATTGGCAGGAGACAGAAGGAAATCCAAGGTCAGGCAAGCACAGGTGGTACACAAAGCTGGAGTCGGTACACTGGAATTCAAACACTGAATGCATGTAATAGTAGGCAAACAGGGGCTCAGAGAACTGGGAAGTTGCTCAGGCAACATGGGCTGCACTGAACATGTCTTATATATGGAAGCAGACCGGGAGGCAGGCCAGGAAATGATGGAAGGGAAAGGAAATGTAAACCCACAGAATAGCAGGTGATGCCCATAGATGAGCGCGGGAGTTAAACAACACATGTGAATGGAATCACGGGTCTAGGAGAAGCACTACAGTAGGAGGAAGAGTAGTTCTCATTCATTTGCTCTTAACAGATAAGCTCAGTATTACCAGACCTTTGAACTCATGGGCCTGTTTGTATTAATAGCACTTTGTTACTCAATGTTCATTATGCTCTCATTAGGGGTTGTCTTATTACTAGGAGAACTCCGTTATGTAAATGAATGCCTCTCTATAGAATGTGCATTGTACCCTTGTAAACTTTTAATGAAGAAACATTGATGGTAAACTCAGAAGCAAAGAACTACCATATATACTCAAGTATAAGCCGACCCGAATATAAGCCGAGGCACCTAATTTTACCACAAAAAACTGGGAAAACGTATTGACTCGAGTATAAGCCTAGGGTGAGAAATGCGCAGCTACTGTAAGGGGAAAAGAGGGTCAACAATGCCCATTCGCAGCCTCACTGTGCCCATTTGCAGCCTTAGGTGCCCCAAACTTCAAACTCGGTAGTTAAGGGTTCCTAGATGCCCCCTAGCTGCAGCCAAAATTTGGGGTCTCTGGACCCAAAGGGTCCCTAAATGACATTGCTGCAGATGGACACAGTTGACCAATTTTGGGGGCCCGTATCTCGGGGCCACTTGGTGTGCAAACCCAGTGGAACTAGCACTACAACATAACCAAAGCTGGGGTTCCTAGCACCAAGTGGCCCCTAGATAGTTCAGAAAATGTCAAGCACTTTTCTGCAGCAAAAAATGACATTTCCCGAACCGATTTTGGGGCTCCATATCTCGGGGCCACTTGGTACTAGGAACCCCAGCTTTGGATACGTTGTACTGCTATTCCTAGCACCAAGTGGTCTTGAGATACGGCGCCACAAAATCGGTTCGGAAAATGTCATTCTTTGCACCAGAAAAGTGCTTGACTCGAGTATAAGCCGAGGGGGGCACTTTCAGCACAAAAAAAGGTGCTGAAAAACTCGGCTTATACTCGAGTATATACGATAATATCATGCTGTGTTCCAGTCCTCGGATACAATGTCTAAATTAGTATATATATATATATATATATATATATATATATATATATATATATATATATATATATACATATAGCAAAGGGATTTCAGTACAGTAGTAAAGCCAGTAATCTAGCACTTACTTCCAGCATCCCTGCCCTTTATAGTTACCAACCTGCAGGGCCGTCTTTAACAAAGGGCAAAAGGGGCAGCTGCCCCGAGCCCAGTCATTGTTGTTGGGCCCCTAGCAGTTGCCCATTGAGCCCACACTGCCTGCAAATATTATTATTATTATTATTATTATACAAGATTTATATAGCGCCAACAGTTTGCACATAGTTGATAAGTGGATTCTGGAGGGCCTAAGAAAATGCAGTAGAAACAGAGAAGAGAAATGAATGCTCGGGGCCAATTAGCTTCCAAAATATTGCACACGAGAGAAAATGAGGAAGTGTTGCCACCTGTTAATTCTTTCCTATAGAAAAGTGTTGTTTATAAAATGTGGATTCCTAGTTACCATATATTGCAATACATGTTCAGGCTGGTTTGAACAAAAGCCATTGTTTACAGTGTACACATAACATTTCTTAGATTGAATTGCCCCAAGGGAAACTTTTTTGTCAAGTTCTATTGAAAGGAAAGCATTTGAATTTTGATAGTTTTTTTCTTTCTTTTTTCAATACTCTCATTAAAAAAAAAGTTATCATCCGAGTGGCACATGGCAGTGATATGATTATCCAGCAATACACTCTTTAATATTGTTTACAAGTACAATTTAACCACTTGCGGACCACCCGCCATCGTTTTACGTCGCTACTTTGAAGAGGAGTATTGTTGTTATGGCAGTAGCTAGCTGCCATAACCCCGGTATCCTCTTCTTCAGCGGGCGGTCCGCTTAAAGATAAAAGTGGTCTATGCGGCCCCCCTCCCGCCGCTCTCCAGTGCCCACCACCGCCCTCCTCCACTTACCGGAGCCGTCGGTAGCAGCGGAGGCGATGGGGTTCTTCTCCCTGACTTGGTATGGAGATGAGTGAGGGGAAGATGGCCCCCAACCATCTCCATATCATTGCAGGGCGGAAGCGACGTTAAAACATCACTTCCGCCCAAAGCTCTTAAAAGGGATGTTTTTTTTTTTTTCAGATGACATTAAATGTATTTATTTATTTTATTGCATTTTTGTGTAAATAGGAGATGTGAGGTCTTTTTGACAGAAGATCTCATATTTAAGAGGTCCTGTCATGTTTTTTTTTTCTATTACAAGATATGTTTACATTCCTTGTAATAGGAATAAAAGTGACACTTTTTTTAAAAAAAGAGCAGTATAAAAAATGTAAAATAAAAGGTAAAATAAATAATAATAATAAAAAAATTAAATGCGCCCCGTCCCGCCGAGCTCGCGTGCAGAAGCGAAACCATACTTGAGCAGCACCCGCATATGAAAACAGTGTTCAAACCACACATGTGAGGTATCGCCATGTTCTGTAGAGCGAGAGCAATAATTCTAGCCCTAGACCTCCTCTGTGACTCAAAACATGCAACCTGTAGAATTTTTAAATGTCGCCTATGGAGATTTTTAAGGGTAAAAGTTTGTCGCCATTCCACGAACGGGCACAGCTTTGAAGCGTGACATGTTACATATCAATTTACTCATCATAACATTATCTTTCACAATATAAAAAAAAGTTGGGCAAACTTTACTGTTGTCTTATTTTTTAATTGAAAAAAGTGATTTTTTTCCAAAAAAAGTGTGCTTGTAAGACCGCTGCGCAAACACGGTGTGACAGAAAGTATTGCAATGACCGCCATTTTATTCTCTAGGGTGTTAGAAAAAAATATATATAATGTTTGGGGGTTCTAAGTATATTTCTAGCAAAAAAAAACTGTTTTTAACTTGTAAACACCAAATCTCAGAAAGAGGCTCGGTCCTTTATGTTTTCGTTTATTTTAATGATTTTTGGAAATTATGGGATCCGACGGATGTCTTCTGCGGGAGGGGCCTGTGATCTCCCTCTGACATCAGCTGGGGAGATCACGTGACCGCTCCTCTCCTCTGCAGAATCCCCGTCTCATAGCTGTAAAGTGGCTGTGAGTCACGTGACCGGCCTGAAGACAGCTAAAAATCGGTATTTACAACACTCATTTAAAAAAAAAAATGCTTAACACAGTGTGCTATGCCAGCCTCTAATAGAGGGTCTGACAGTGACAATTAAAGTTTTTTTTTAAATAATAGTGGTGGGGGGCGGGGCTAAGTGGAGACAGACAGAGAGGGCGATGACAGGGAGGAAGGAGGGGGTAAGGGGGGTGAGAAGAGAGCAGAGGGGACAGCAGCCTATCACTGAGGGAGGCACTTTGACCTTGGTGATTATGGCGGAGCTGCCCTGGTTATCGTGGTCGGATTAGAGAGGGGCATAAAGGAAATGGTAGGTTTTGGGGTGTTTTTTTTTACAGTTTAGAGGGGGGCATATTACATAGCACTGTGCTGTGCTATGTAATCTGCTTTAAGGGACCAGGATATGAATTTTTTTTTGGGTTAGCAAACACTTTAACGATATTCCTGTTTACAGTTTGTATTGTTAGGATAATGTGGTCAGGTTCTACCTGATCTGGTGTGCTATAAATTCTGCGTGAATTAACAATAAAGAGCCCAGGGTTGTATCTAAGCTAGTGTTGTCTAGTATCTTGGGTGCAATATTCAGCTATAGTACTTGGTTCCTGGTTCCAGACTGGAGGAAGCTATATCTTGATGAAAGAACCCAAGTTGGGTACTGGACCGTTCCGTCACACTCACCTTGAATGATGACAAAGCATTTGATTCAGTTTTGTTTTATTTTTCTTAGTTCAGTGCAAGTCTATAATTCTGTTCAATCGGAGTGAAAACAATGTATTCTGTATTGATTTATTGTTTTATTGAATTTATTGTTCAGCAGAGGAACATTAAGAAATCTGCATATGAAATAATACCAAATACAGAACACCAAAAAAAATAGAAATGTAAAAGTCACACCAAAAATTACTTCCCTGTGAAAATTACAGGTAAAAACTCAGATTACATACATACAGAAGGTACACTGTGATTTCTCTTTCAAATTGAAAGTGTTGCACTTATGTACATGAAATAGGTAATTACATATATATTTGTTTTACCAACAACATATGCAAGACTCTGGTTTTGTTTCGATGTCATGTTGTGAGGAGGGACCTTGTTTTATGTTTTGGAATACAGGGAGATTGTGGTCATTAGTACTCTAATATTTCTTTTTTTTTTTTTTAGTATTTATTTTATTCTTTTGAGTGATTTTGTCCAACTAAACAAGCTGTGCTTACTATGGAAATGATCTTATATCCTATTCAAATGTTGAGGCTTTGGTTTACATTGTAACATAATACCAACCAGGTGATTTTACTAACGAGAAGAAAAACAGTAAAACATTTGCTCTGCTGGAGATGTTCTAGTGTAGTGCTACCCTCACAGGAGCTGCTGTCATTTAACCACTTGCCACCCAGGCCAATTCTGACATTTCTCTCCTACATGTAAAAATCATATTTTTTTGCTAGAAAATTACAAAGAACCCCCAAACATTATATATGTGTTTTGTTTTTTTCTTTAGCAGAGACCCTAGAGAATAAAATAGTGGCCATTGCAACTCTTTATCTCGCACGGTATTTGCACAGCAATTTTTCAAACACGTTTTTTTTTTTAGAAAAAAAACGGTTTTATCCATTAAAATAAAAAAAGTAACCTTTGCCCAATTTTTTTGTATAATGTGAAAGATGATGTTACGCCAAGTAAAGAGATACCTAACATGTCATGCATCAAAATTGCACACATTTGTGGTATGGCGCCAAACTTTGGTACTTGAAAAATCCCCATAGGCGACACTTTAAAAAAAAATTTCCGGTTACATGTTTTGAGTCACAGAGGAGTTTTAGTGCTAGAATTATTGCTCCCACTCTAACGTTCACGGTGATACCTCACATGTGTAGTTTTAACACTGTTTATATATGGGGGCGCGACTTACGTATGCATTCGCTTCTGTCAGTGAGCTCGAGGGGACAGGGGCGCTTAATTATTTTTTTTAGTATTGTTAATTTTACTTTCATTTTTCTAGTTTGTAGAAAACATCCCTTGCAATAGTAATAGTGCGTGACAGGTCCTCTTTACAGGCTGGGAAGCCTGAAATAAAAAAATTAAAAAAACAATCTCGGCTACCTTTTTCAAACGCAGAGGCGGGGCGTGACGCCCTAACATCGCGCCCGGCCCCCGAATGATCATAGAGACTCCGGGGACCATCTGGCTCACCAGAAATCTCTATGATCAAGATCCGGCACCAGCAGATCCCTTCTCTGGCTCACCGATCACATGGGTGAGTCGGTAGAAGCACCAGAGGGCGGCGGGGGGGGGACGTCCCCTCCTGCCGCATGTAAGAACAAGAAGAGCCGCTATGATTGTTCTTATGGTGTAGGTAATTGCCGGCTCTAAAAGAAGATATCTGAATGATGCCTGTAACTTTTTTTTTTTTCACATCATTTTCACATTATTCTATTTTTACACGTTTACAGATCACTCTAGGTTGCCCTCACAGGCCACCGCAGCTTTCCACCTATGCACCAGCATTTGGTGTCTTGGGTCATCGGGAGGTTTTGTTGCATGCGCCCTGCTGTGTGCGGCTGCAATTGCCTCAGTTCCCGGGGGAGACTGTTTTGGGACTCTGATCACATGGCCACAGCATTTTACCGTATTGGACCCTTTGTGAGTATTTAGGATGGGCTAATTTGCCCTATCTCTATATTACCAATTTGAACCAGACCTATGTCACCATTTTTTTCTTTATACTCTGCAGACATATTTGAGCATCTGCCTCTGAGGAGTGTCTCTACATGAAACGCGTCGGCCACAAGTGATGCTGACCTGTGTCTGTAATGGACACATTGATCCTGGTCTGTAGTAGATTATTAATTCTGATACTCATTTTTTTTATCAATAATGTTTTTTTTTATACATCCATACTCCTGCTGCTGGTGCTGTCTATATGTCACACATATGTGAATTTACCCCATGCAATGTATTATTGAACTGTTTTAGAAATATCATACTTATGCAAACTTTTACCCATGCCACACCTGTATGTTATGTGTGGGTGGAGCTAATATGAATTATTGTACTGACTGTATATGTGGTTTTAATATTGCCATATTTTCTATAACGCTCTTCATTAATAAAATTTGCAATTTTCTCAACTTTGCCTCCACAAAGTCATCCATCTCATTCAAAGTCCCACTTTCCTTCTTTTTTGTAATATTTAGTAAGGGAACACGGGAATAGGGTGGAACCAGGGAGTCAGCGGTATGCAGATACCTCAGCATACACCCCTTAATTATATGAATGCAGCCAAGTACAGGGACATCCTGGACGAAAACCTTCTCCAGAGTGCTCAGGACCTCAGACTGGGCCGAAGATTTACCTTCCAACAAGACAATGACCCTAAGCACACAGCTAAAATAACGAAGGAGTGGCTTCACAACAACTCCGTGACTGTTCTTGAATGGCCCAGCCAGAGCCCTGACTTAAACCCAATTGAGCATCTCTGGAGAGACCTAAAAATGGCCGTCCACCAACGTTTACCATCCAACCTGACAGAACTGGAGAGGATCTGCAAGGAGGAATGGCAGAGGTTCCCCAAATCCAGGTGTGAAAAACTTGTTGTATCTTTCCCAAAAAGACTCATGGCTGTATTAGATCAAAAGGGGCTTCTACTAAATACTGAGCAAAGGGTCTGAATACTTAGGACAATGTGATATTTCAGTTTTTATTTTTTAATAAATCTGCAAAAATGTCAACAATTCTGTGTTTTTCTGTCAATATGGGGTGCTGTGTGTACAATATGGAGTGCTGTGTGTACAATATGAGGTGTTGTGTGTACAATATGGGGTGCTGTGTGTACAATATGGGGGGCTGTGTGTACAATATGAGGTGTTGTGTGTACAATATGGGGTGCTGTGTGTACAATATGGGGTGCTGTGTGTACAATATGGGGTGCTGTGTGTACAATATGAGGTGTTGTGTGTACAATATGGGGTGCTGTGTGTACAATATGGGGTGCTGTGTGTACAATATGGGGTGCTGTGTGTACAATATGGGGTGCTGTGTGTACATTAATGAGGAAAAAAAATGAACTTAAATGATTTTAGCAAATGGCTGCAATATAACAAAGAGTGAAAAATGTAAGGGGGTCTGAATACTTTCCCTCCCCACTGTATATATATAGATATATAGATATATCTATATATCTATATATATATTGACTTTGAATGATGTGTCTTGTAATTTTTTTCTTTAGTAAAATTAATAAAAAAGAATTGAAGATGTAGTACAGAGGTCAATAGCATGTAATGCAGAGTGCAGGGGTCAGGACCATGTAACTGAAAGCTCAGAAGTCAGTAGTATGCAACCCAGTGTGTAGAGGTTCAGGTGCAAGTCTTGTAGAGTTCAGAGGTTGGTGGTATGTAAAGCACAACACAGGGGTCAGTAATAGGTCACACAAAATGCAGGAGTCATAAGTAGGTATCCCAAAGTTCAGAGATCAGTAGTATGTATTTCAGACTGCGGGGGTCGGTGGTATGTAACTTGAGGGGCAGAGTTCAGTGATATATAAAGCAGAATGCAGGGGTCAGGAGTAAGTAACACAGGACTTCAGGAGCCAGTCATGCTCAAAACAGTACAGAGTCCAAGAGTATGTAATGCACAGTGCCACAAAAAGCATCCGTATAGAAGTAACTTTGTTGCATCAAGTCACATCAGTTACATAGTTACATAGTTACATAGTAGGTGAGGTCGAAAAAAGACACAAGTCCATCAAGTCCAACCTATGTGTGTAATTATATGACAGTATTACATTGTATATCCCTGTATGTTTAAGGGGAAAAAATAAACATTAGCAAATGTATATTGCCCTAGATACAGATATCCCAAAAGATACTTAAAAGGGATCCTCAATGCCTTAACAGAATTTAAACAGGGCCACTTAATCCTGGCAGGAGATTTCAATTTTACCATGGATCATGACCTTGATGGAACGTCTGGTGCACCGACTTGTGAAAATAAACAATTAAGATTGATTTAAAAAAAAAAAGGTTCTCTCAACAATTAGTCGATGTATGGAGAATATCACATCCAAGTAAAAAAGATTTCACATTTCGTTCATCGGTGCACGACACGTACTCAAGATTACATCCTGGTGGATCACGAAGTACTGGAGTATGTAGTAGAGGCATCAATTGGAATAATGTCAATCTCGGACCATGCCCCCCCCCGTAATGATAAAGATAACATTCAATGAGAAAGAATATAGAAAAGGAGTTTGGAGATTAAATGAAGATCTTATAGAAGATGTGGAAGTAAGAAAAACAATAACAACAGATATCGAACAATACTTCAGTATAAACGATACAACGGATGGGACAAAGGCGACAATTTGGGAAGCTCATAAGGCCTATATCAGGGAAAAGTTGATCTCTATAGGAGCTGGGAAAAAAAAAGAGAAATGACTATGAAAAAAGTAATAAAAGAATTATATGAGCTGGAACAAAAGCATAAAACACAATTAGATAGGGCAATACATCAGAAGATCGTCATAAAGAGAGGCAAGTTAAGAGATCTGATGGAACAGGAAACTAGAAAAATATTTAAAAACATTGCAAAAGAAAGATATAAATGGGGAAATAAGCCCGGGAAATATTTAGCAGAAATATCTAAGGAGAAAAAGACTCAAAATTATATAGAAAAAATAAAGAATGGAAAAGGCGAAATGAAATTTAAGACAACCGATATTGCAGATGCTTTCGCTACATACTACAGCTCACTATATGCAATAAAAAGTAAAGAGACACATCAGGAAGAAGAGAGTAGAAAAATCTAAATACAGGAGTATTTAGCGGAGGCCAATTTACGAAAAATATCACCAGGAAATGCTGAGTTGTTAGAAGAACCAATTACCCAGGAAGAAATTTATAAAGCTGTAAAGGAGACACCAGGGGGAAAAAGCCCAGGCCCGGACGGGTTCATGATTAATTATTTTAAAAGATTTAAAGAACAATCAGTTCCAGTACTGTGTGATTATTTCAACAAATTAGGGGAAAATGAAGAAATAAGAAGAGAATCCCTCCTAGCTAATATCTCAATAATACCCAAAGTATACCCAATTACCGGCCTATAGCATTGTTAAATGCAGATACAAAGCTATATGCAAAAATACTAGCAACAAGACTAAAAAATGATATGCCAGAGCTGATAAATGTGGATCAAGCAGGTTTTGTCCCCGGAAGGGAGGGAAGAGATAACAGCATAAGAACACTACTAATAATGAATAAACATAAGGAGAGGAAATCCCCAATGCTACTCATTTCGATAGATGCAGAGAAAGCATTTGACCGAGTAGATTGGGGATCCATGATGGAAGCACTCCAAAGTATAGGCCTGGGACCAAGAATAATAAAGTGGATCAACAACTTATATATTAGACATGTGCATTCGTTTTCGTCTGAATCCATTTTCGTCCGAATTTCGGGTATTTTCGTTATCGTTTTAACAAACGATAATGAACGTGCAGAATCCGAAAACCGAAAGTTCCGACATAAACAAATGCTTTATTTTCATTTTTGTTGCGTCAACAGTTTGATACAGATAGGAGATTCGACATGAGGCTGACAATAGCGATCTGTGTCCATCGACCCTGTGGTTGAATGTGCCTAACCTTAGCTCTATTAGTCCAAGATTATTCTACATAGGGAGAAAAGATTTGACATAGAGAGAAAAAATTAGAAATTATAGAGACAATAGCAAAAAAGGTCGAATGTGCCTAACCTAACTCTATTAGTCCAAGATTATTTGACATAGAGAGAAAAGATTCCACATGAAGATTCGAGGAAGCAGTCGCCGCGAGCGGACATTTATGGTCAAATGCTCCGCCCATAGGCTATAGAAGAATTCTAATGTTGGTTGACTAGTAATAATAATTAATAAATATAATTATTACTAGTGTCATAGAACATTAGAATTCTGCTATAGGTTGCAGGCAGAACATTCGACCGGAAATGTACGATTGCGGCATTGTACAGTTTAGCTGCTCCATCAAATCTTCTTAGAACATTCGACAGACACCATAAACCTTCAATGAGAGTTTCAACCTCAACTATTTCGGATTTTCGGACGAATGCATTTTTTAACGAAACAAAATAAATAAAAACGCATTTCGGGAGTAACTAAATAAATTTATTTTTCAGACAAAAACAAAATATTTCCGTGTGCACATGTCTATTATATAGACACCCTACGGCTAAGATTAAGATTAATGGAACTATGTCGCCTACCTTTGAAATGTTCAGTGGAACAAGACAAGGTTGCCCACTGTCGCCACTCCTGTATGTGATTGCATTAGAACCATTGTTAACAAAAATACGGAACAATGTGGATATAGGAGGGGTCAGAGTGGGGGAAGAAGAGCACAAAGTAGCAGCGTATGCAGACGACATACTCCTTTATATGACTAAACCTAGATTATCTCTTCCCAACCTAATAAAAGTACTGAAATGAATATGGTAACCTTATGAACTTTAAGATCAATCCCATAAAAACAGTAATACTGGGCATAGGAGAAGATAAAAATAAAAGATAAGTATCACAACAGGAATTTCCTTTTACTTGGGAAAAAGTAGAACTAACATACCTAGGAACTAAAATAATACCTACCCTAGAGAAGCTATATCAGGCCAATTATATTCCATTACTGAATGAAATAAAAACAGACTTAAAAAGTTTATCAAAGAGACCGGTCTCTTGGATCGGGACGATAAACATTCTAAAAATGGTGATCCTGCCAAAAATTTTATACAAATTTCAAATGCTCCCGATAGAAGTACCACAAAGTTTTTTTTAAAGTAATAAAAACAATAATATCGACATACCTATGGCAGAATAAAAAAAAGCTAGAGTAAAAAACACCCTTCTAACTAGGAAAAAAATAAATGGAGGGTTGGCAGCCCCAGATATAGAAAGATACTATAAAGCCATTGTACTGAATGGGCAAATATAAACACTAAAAGAGATGGGTGAAAATGGAAGATACACTAAACACATCACAATAAAAAAAAAAAAAATTTGGATTCCACCGAAATTAAGAACACATAGTAGAGACACACACAAATTAACTAAAAATGTATTTAAAATATGGGACACATTATACAGAAAAGAAAAATGGAAATATAATTCCCATTTAATTTCATTAGCGGACACATTTTTTTTCTATTCCAGGAAATGGGACATGATTAGGGAAACAGCTAGGACATGCACAGCTAAAAGACATCATCACGCACGGTAAAATTAGGACAAAACAGGATTTAATAATGGCACACGGGTGGCACCATGTTAATGATTAGGAATATTTGCAAACAAAACACCTTGTAAATACAATCCCTCAACCAATTAGGTCTGAGAAAATATTAAAATGGAAAGACACTCACATGAGAGAAGAGGTAGCTGCACACCCTGGGTATTGGTAAAGAAAAGGGATTGTTCCCCGTGTGGGGTTTTCTAGGCAGCAAAAAAGGTTGAGGAGATACTACATGAAGTTGGGTTATTGAAATTTTATTATAACAAAGTATCAAGAAATGTTTTAGACATATATAGTAAAAACATGAGCTTTGCTATAGGGAATAAAAACAACAACATCACTGACATGACAGTACACAATAATAAACAGTGCCCAAGTACTATAGGTATAGATGGCACATGAATCCTGTATATGAAGACTGACGCGTTTCGACCCCACTGGGTATTCTTCAGAGGATTTTTGTGAGCTGTAGAAATGTTAACGTGTTGGAATTCATAATTACAGTCAAAGGGTAAAAAGAAAAACCAATAATAGACATTATCATTATATATGTAATTATATATATATATAATGTCTATTATTGCTTTTTCTATTTACCCTGCACTGTTTATTATTGTGTACTGTCATGTCAGTGATGTTTTTGTTTTTATTCCTTATACCACAGCTCATGTTTTGACTATATATGTCTAAAACATTTTTTGATACTTTGTTATAATAAAATTTCAATAACCCAACTTCACGTAGTATCTCCTTAACCTTTTTTTGCTGCCTAGAAAACCCCTCACGGGGGACAATCCCTTTTCTTTAGGTCTGAGAAAATATTAACCCCAATTGAAAAACTTTGTAATATAAAAACATCCCTAAAAAATGGAATAATGTAAAGAATACTAACAGAACTAGAACAAAAACGGGATCTTACCCTTTATTAGAAAATGGGAACAAGATATGGGTATGAAATTGGATGAGGCACAAATGATAGGAGCAGTACATAATTATGCATCTGACATGACTACCGAGGCAAATTATAAATGTATGGTACGATGGCATTTGACACCAGAGAAAATTAACAAATTCCAACCAAATAAGTCCCAGCAGTGCTGAAGGAACTGTGGTCAAATAGGAACAACTTTTCATATATGGTGGAAGTGCCCGAAAATAAAAGAGTATTGGCAAGAAATTTTAGAATATATTTAGGGGATAACCGGGAGAGAGGATTCTGCAAAACCCCTGGAACTGTCTGTTTCATGGGACAAACAAAATAACAAATCAATATAAGAAAACTTTGGTCCCTTTTTCTTCTGAGCGCAGTGAAGGGACTTATCCCAAAAAAAATGGTTGTATTCTGAGGAAGCCAAGCATGAGAGAATGGCTTCAAAGAGTAGACCATACTGGTAATATGGAATACCTACGTAGCAGAGATGAGGGACGAGAAGAAAGTTATAATGTAACCTGGGAGAAATGGAAAGTCTTCAAGACATCAGAGAAATATGCCCAGGGAATGATAGAAATAGACAGAAGAAATGGGAGTAAGGGAAATGAGGATAACAGATTGGGATTGGGAGAGGGAGGGGGAGGGGTAGGGGAAAGGGATTAGAAATAAAGTGGATGTATTTTAAGAAAATATATATTTTAAAGGGACTTTGTATGTTATATAAGGAATTTTTTTCAATAATGATTAAAGCATGGCATTTTCCTAAAGAAAAAAAAAAAAAAAGCAGAATGCAGGGGTCAGGAGTAAGTAACACAGGACTTCAGGAGCCAGTAGTGCTCAAAACAGTACAGAGTCCAAAGAGTCCAAGAGTATGTAATGCACGGTGCCACAAAAAGCATGTGTATAGAAGCAACTTTGTTGCATCAAGTCACATCAAATTGGGACTCAAGTCACCAGCAAATCGCCAGCTAAGTCATCTGGCAAAGTCGCACCGTCAGACTTTCAGGTTGCAGTAGTGTGAACCGAGCCTTACCCTGTGTAATGATGCTTTGTATTTTGATTGTGCTGAAAATATAATAAACACAATAATATAATAAACACAAAATTATTTAAAATAAAAAGGATAATCATCTAGATAGATTTCGGCTTATCTCATGTTCCAAATCTAAAGTCCGTCTGATTTTTTGACAGCAAAGGTCCGATGAAGCCCACACATGATCAGATTATCCGGCGGATTCGTTTCTGTCGGACCTTTGCTGTCGAAAAGTCTGGTCGTGTGTACACGGCATAACCCTGTGTAATGACCGTTTGTATTTTGATTGTGTTGAAAATATAATAAACGCACAATTATTAAAAAAAAAAAAATCATCTAGATAGATTGTGGCTTATCTCAGTCTCTCACATTGCTGCTTTGTCTCCTAGAACAGAACTTCTCCAGAATCATCTTCCTCAACCTTGGATTGGCCTGAATAATAATGGCACCTTCTACTGATGGGAAAGACGTGATTATAACACAGGTGATAACACTTATAGCATCTGAGGTTGAACGTTTACTTGTTGAAAACAACAAGAGCTCAGCTATATAAAACACTGCAGACAATGTAAGAAAGAGGATCATAGTTCGTGTGGCACTGATGAGGGCCTGGAGATTTGGACGGGAATGTTCTGAAATGTTCTGCTTCATCTTCATGATATGTTTTATAAGATTCAAAGCTGTGACTCCAGTAGAGATAAGCGTCAAAACAAAGGGTAGGATGCAGCCTAGGAAAGTGGCGGTCAGTATGTATCCTGTAGGCAGGACAACATTTGCAGTGTACACAGACATGTGCTCCGTACTGTTTGTTGAAGTTTGCCCCAAAAATACCACGTTAACCACCCAGATAGCCACAAAACTTAAAATGACTGAACCGATTGTTGATAGTAGAAGAATCTGTGGCAGGAAAGATGAAAGAAGCCTTTTTAACCCAATGATACGTTGATGGCTGAAGTTGTTGATGTTGATACAATAGCAAGCACACAGCCAGCCGGTATGCCAATAGCTACAATAAATCAGACTGAACATCAGAAAGGTCAATGTCAATTCAATCTCTTTGATAAAAAATAGTTGAGGCCAAAAGCAAAAAATTAAATTCTGCACAATTAAGACCAACTGCATAAAAGCGTTGACCAGCCCCATGGAGAAGTAGATGACATTGGCTGGATTGAAGGTAGGTTGTTTCTTCAAGTTTTGAAAGCTAAAAGACACAATGCCAGTGTTTAAGGTGATGCCAGTCCCGGTTTGTACGATGGTGATGGTGGTCAATAAGATCTCTGCAGCAGAAGGCATTTTCAATGTGACACATTCAAGAAAGAAGTATCTCTGTTTCTGTGTCCAGTGAGTGTGGAGAAGTTATTTACGCTCTTTGGCAGATGCAAATAGTCTCAGAGTTTTGGTTACTTGTTTCCATGAGAAAATAGGGATATCAGATGATTGTTTTGAGTTGATGCACGGAAGGAAAGTTTAACAGGCATTCATATAAACTTTAACACCTTCCTGTCCAGCCTATAGAAGAATGACAACCAGACGGTGGCTTTACTGTTCTGAGTGGACATCATATAACATCCTCTCAGACAGCACTGGGGGCTGCACAGCGGTGCAATCTGTCACTTGCTGTGACCATTGTGACAATCACAACAGATTACATGACAGTTGTAAACAATGGATGGCTTTCTTTCATTGTGTCGTTAGCTGTGATTGGTCACAGTGGTCACATTGTACAGACAGGGCCACTCACAGCCCATTTGTACCGTGTGATTGGCTTTGACCAATCACAGGTAATTACAACAAAACAAACTGAATGAACCAGTTTCATTAGGTAAAAAGCTTGCTTATAGTAACGTTATTCACTGCTATAAACAATCATAATGTGTAAAAAAGAAAAAAAAAATCCTGATCACTTACTTACTATTGTAACATTGTATTGCTCTGTTTTGTGTATTAATGATGCGCTTATTCAAAAATGTGTATAAACCTATTGATACCAAACCATATATATTATATGTTCAGTCAAGTTCCTCCACCCCAAACTCGCTCATCCATGTCTTTATGGACCTTGCTTTGTGCACTGGTCCAAACCATTTGGTGGAGGGGGGATAATGGTGTGGGGTTGTTTCTCAGGGGTTGGGCTTGGCCCCTTAGTTCCAGTTAAGGCGTCAGCATACCAAGACATTTTAGACAATTTCATGCTCCCAACTTTGTGGGAACAGTTTGGGGATGGCCCCTTCCCAGGGGTGTTGCTAGGTGGCAAAAAGACCAGGGGCTTCAGCCCGAAGTCCGAGCCTGGCACCGGGGGGTGGGGGTGTTACCTACCTGACACGCACTGACCTACCTGACATACACTGACCAATACACTCACCTCAAAAACACAAAGCAATCTCCTACACTCGGGTGCCCGGTCAGCTGAGTAAGTGGCGCAGCCAACCCCTTTAGCAAAGTCAGTGGAATGTCACAGGTCTTGCCGCCCTCCTCAGAATAATGGGTATCCTTTATAACTGAAACATACAAAAAGAACAGGAGGGCTCACTGACCTTGTGCATTAACAAAGATAAAATTTATTCATAAAATAACAAGAAATATACTCACAAACAAGCTTTTAAAATAAGGTGCTTTATCAGTGCTCCAGCAGTAGCAAGCAGTATCTCTAGACGCCTGCAACCTGGACAAGATATTTGGAGGACCCCGATGGCATCGCAAGCAGCTTACGCGTTACGAGGGAGAGCCCTCTTCCTCAGAGCCATAGCAATTACACTGACCTACCTGACACACACTGACCTACCTGACCCACACTAACATACACTGACCCACAATGACCTACCTGACATACACTGACCAACCTGACATACACTGACCTACCTGACACACACTGACCTCCTGACACACACTGACATACCTGACATACACTGACACGCACTGACCTGCCTGACCAGACTTCAGGTGATGTGACCTCCTCATGCAACTCAGACGTAGTGTGCGGCGCACCCATCCCAGTAGAGTAGACAGCAGGCACTCTAGGCAGCTATAGCCAGAGCCATGACAAGACAGGAGAGGAGAGCTGCCCGTCCGAGCACCGAGCAGGGATCTTCTCACAGTTGTGCGGTGGCCGCATTGTATTTCCTGCCTTCTGGAGCCTGCAGCACCTATGATGGATGTAACATGTCCCGCGGTCCCGGCATTGGACCAGTGGGATGCCCATCATAGGCACTGCAGGCTCCAGAAGGCGGGACCTGCTATGTCACTCGGCCGTGCTTGGGGTCAGATCGGTACCTGCTCAGTGGCGGCACTCGGGGCTATTAACAGAACTGTTCATGCCTGAGACCCGGGGCCTTTTGGGGACCCACTCGGGGGTTCCAGCCCCCCCTCCCGATGCCACTGCCCCTTCCAACATGATTACCCACCAGTACACAAGGAAAAGTCTACAAACACATGGATAAGTGAGTTTGGGGTGGAGGAACTTGACTGACCTCAACCCGATAGAACACCTTTAGGATGAATTAAAGCAGAGACTGCGAGCCAGGCCTTCTCATCCAACATCAATGCCTGACCTCACAAATTCTCTTCTGGAAGAATGGTCAAACATTCCCATAGACACACTCCTAAACCTTGTGGACGGCCTTCCCAGAGGAATTGAAGCTGTTATAGCTGCAAAGGGTGGGCCAACTCAATATTAAACCCTACGGACTAAGAGTGGGATGCCATTAAAGTTCATGTGTGTGTAAAGGCAGGCGTCCCAATACTTTTGACAATATAGTGTGAATCCCATCGTTTGTGGTCTCTATAACTTTCCTACAGACTAAATAATATACACTGATTTTGGTTATTTTCATCAAATAAATATAACAGAATACATTTTGTGTTAAATTAATGAAAAACAATTCTTCATTTGCAAAATCTTGTAACACAAAGTAAGAAAAACATGTTTTTTTTCAAAGGAAAGGAAGACCCTCACCATGCCAACATCCAAAATATATATGTAATGATTGAGAAACTCAAAAATTGGTGGCCTTTGTGGGCACATAGTGAGAGAAAAAATCATTAAAAAAGTACAAATGTTATTACAACATAGTTGTAAAACATATAAACAACATTCCTGCTCAGGACAATTTCGCGGTCATGCTACACTGTACTCAAACTAAATTTTTATATGTTTTCTCACACAACTAGATTTTTTTTTTGGTGGTATTTAATCACCACTGGGTTTTTTATTTTTTGCTAAATAAACAAAAAAAGACTGACAATTTTGAAAAAAAAAAAAAAAAAACATATGTAAGGACTGAGAAACTAAAAAAATTGGTGGACTTTGTGGGCACATAATGAGAGGAAAAATCATTAAAAAAATATACATTTTATTACAACATAGTTAAAAAACATATAAACAACACTCAAACAACATCCTGTATGGACACAGTTACCAGTTACCCAATAATGCAGTTACAGAGGGCTGGATCAAGAGTACAAAGATTAACTTGGTAATATATCAAAGTGAAAAGAACTGATCCAGTAACGCCTCCAATAACTTGCTCGTCAACGCGTTTCACTAAATTATTAGCTTCCTCAGGACAGATACTGGGTAGGTGCTGGTATATTTAAAAGCAAAACAAGAAAGTGTGTATATATATATATATATATATATATATATATATATATATATATATATATAAAAAATATAAGTATTTCATATTGTATATATCGATATAAGTATAACAGTAGTTATTGCAACATTTATCCAGAAAAAGTACATATAGACATAAAACCTTCAAACATAAACATCACAGCATATATGCTTGCCTGGTAAACCTGTGGCTCAGGGTATAGGGACACCTCACAAAACTAAACAGACATCCAAAAAGACGGAGTTTCACGTTTCATGTATATGTATGCGGCAACAAAGTACACGAATATTATGTGGTCCACTAAATGGAACAAGAAAATATTCATTATAGAACACTATGGGATAAAGTGCACCCGTACAGTCAATTAGGATAGGTAGGTATTTATATAAACATTGTCTCAAAAGACTTAGATCTTATGCATGGAGATAAAATCCAAGTTAAAGAACAGAGTGTACTAGAATAACTCTCACCTGATGTATAACAGTCATATAGATAAGAGATGTAAAGAGTGTAGGTCACACACAGAGGTAAGTTGTTGAAGGTTCTCACTATAAACGTTTCCAACAAAGTATCTGAAAGTATCTACAATGAGGCTTTAGCTCTTTAGACAGGGTATAAATAGTGAAGCAGAATTTATAGATGGTACTTAGTACCAATAGTACCAAGTATGGCCCAAAGACACAGTAGCAATATATTAAATGAAAAAATACAGAGTTCCCTCAGTTATTAAAACCAATAGGGTATCTGGAGAAGAATGTCAGGTCACCTGAGGCTAGGTGACAGATGCACACCGTTGGGATCAGGGGTGCACCGCAAGGTAGTGGACCCTACGGCAAACTGCTTCGGATGGGAGTCAGGGTGGTAAGCAAGGCAGGGCCGCTGGAACACCAACACGGATCGCACCGGGGTTAGAGCGTAAGATTCCCTAGGGCACAGAGTCAAAGAGCCAGCAGGTGTTCACCAGAGCCTCTATAGTGGTGAGGATGGACTGGGCTGCAACTGGCTCCAGGTCGCGACCCCCAGGGTCCCCCAGCTCACACCCACAGTAGGCAACAGGAGGATAGGGATAGTAGGGGAATAAGCCAAGGTCAGGGTCACAAACAGACAAGGACAACAGAGACACGCCAAAGGTTCAGGGCCACAGGCAAACAGGAATAGTTGGGGACACACCAAAAGATCAGGGTCACGAGCAGACAGGAATAGTTGAGAACACGCCAAGGTCGGTAACAGAAAACAAACGTAAAGCACACAGCAAGCAGAAAACAGGAAGCCAAACACACAAAGGTTGATCAGCAGGGCTGGCCTGCAGTGCAGAGGTTAATATAGAGCTCTCTGATAGGAGCTAGGGTGGAGCCATCCTAGAAGAGAGATTATAAAAGCAATCAGGTGAGAGTCGGCTGGTCTCTAGAGATGAACACATGGTGATAGGTAAGCTGACAGACAAACACTATTGCATAACCATGACAAAGAATTATAAACACCTACTAAGAACTTCGCATATACATATACAGTATCTCACAAAAGTGAGTACACCCCTCACATTTTTGTAAATATTTTATTATATCTTTTCATGTGACAACACTGAAGAAATGACACTTTGCTACAATGTAAAGTAGTGAGTGTACAGCTTGTATAACAGTGTAAATTTGCTGTCCCCTCAAAATAACTCAACACACAGCCATTAATGTCTAAACCGCTGGCAACAAAAGTCAGTACACCCCTAAGTGAAAATGTCCAAATTGGGCCCAAAGCGTCAATATTTTGTGTGGCCACCATTATTTTCCAGCACTGCCTTAACCCTCTTGGGCATGGAGGTCACCAGAGCTTCACAGGTTGCCACTGGAGTCCTCTTCCCCTCCTCCATGATGACATCCCGGAGCTGGTGGATGTTAGAGACCTTGTGTTCCTCCACCTTCTGTTTGAGGATGACATGCTTGGCCAGTCCATCACCTTTACCCTCAGTTTCTTTAGCAAGGCAGTGGTCGTCTTGGAGCTGTGTTTGGGATCATTATCATGTTGGAATACTTCCCTGAGGCCCAGTCTCTGAAGGGAGGGGATCATGCTCTGCTTCAGTATGTCACAGTACATGTTGCCATTCATGGTTCCCTCAATGAACTGTAGCTCCCCAGGCAGCACTCATGCAGTCCCAGACCACGACACTCCCATCATGCTTGACTGTCTTTGTACCTCCTCACCTGGTTGCCGCCACACACGCTTGTCACCATCTGAACGAAATAAGTTTATCTTGGTCTTATCAGACCACAGGACATGGTTCCAGTGATCCATGTTCTTAGTCTGCTTGTCTTCAACAAACTGTTTGTGGGCTTTCTTGTGCATCATCTTTGGAAGAGGCTTCCTTCTGGGATGACAGCCATGCAGACCAATTTGATGCAGTGTGCGGCATATGGTCTGAGCACTGACAGGCTGACCCCCCCACCCCTACAACCTCTGCAGCAATGCTGGCAGCACTCATACATCTATTTACCAAAGACAACCTCTGGATATGACGCTGAGCATGTGACCTCATCTTCTTTGGTGGACCATGACGAGGCCTGTTCTGAGTGGAACCTGTCCTGTTATACCGCTGTATGGTCTTGGCCACCGTGCTGTAGCTCAGTTTCAGGGTCTTGGCAATCTTCTTATAGCCTAGGCCATCTTTATGTAGAGCAACAATTCTTTTTTTTAGATCTTCAGAGAGTTCTTTGCCACGAGGTGCCATGTTGAACTTCCAGTGACCAGTATGAGAGAGTGAGAGTGATAACACCAAATTTACCACACCTGCTCTCCATTTACACCTGAGACCTTGTAACACTAACAAGTTACATGACACGGGGGAGGGAAAATGGCTAATTGGACCCCATTGAACATTTTCACTTAGGGGTGTACTCACTTTTGTTGCCAGCGGTTTAGACATTAATGGCTGTGTGTTGAGTTATTTTGAGGGGACAGCAAATTTACACTGTTATACAAGCTGTATACTCACTACTTTACATTGTAGCAAAGTGTCATTTCTTCAGTGTTGTCACATAAAAAGATATAATAAAATATTTACAAAAATGTGAGGGGTGTACTCACTTTTGTGAGATACTGTATATAAAGGCCTAAACACAGACAGAGAAAAGGAGGAAAGAGGGAGATAAGAGACCCACCTTATATAAGTATCACACTTATCCCAAGTGGGTAGGCCTATTATTGAGGCCCAAATGGATAATGCCACGTAAACAAGGAAAAATATATACCCCTATAAATGGAAAAGGTATATTAGTGGAAAAAGTATCTGATCGAAAAGAAGCGTCACAGAGTAATTCCCTGAATAGACTGTCAAAAGTTCAGCTTACCCTTGGACTGTGTTCCAGTGTGTACAGCTTTCCTCTCCATATGCAATCCAAACCCCTGTGTAATCCCCTCTTATAAATGGGGTGTGAAGAAACAGAAAGGGCGTGGCGGTGTGATTATTGGCGCTAAAAAGCCTCTTCACGTGACGCATCACGTGAGAGTTTATCAATCCTTACATATGTTTTTTTTCAAAATTCTCAGTCTTTTTTTTGTTTATTTAGCAAAAAATAAAAAAAACAAGTGGTGAATAAATACCACCCAAAAAAAAAAGCTCTAGTTGTGTGAAAAAAAATATAAAAATTTAGATTGAGTACAGTGTAGCATGACCGCGCAATTGTCATTCAAAGTGTGAGAGCGCTGAAAGCTGAAAATTGTCCTGGGCAGGAAGGGGTGAAAGTTCCCGGTATTGAAGTGGTTAAAGGACAAATATAATTATAGAATCCCATTATATCCACATGACAAAAAGAAAAAAAAAATACTTGTCACCATCCATTTTGAATTGGCTGACTTTTTAATTTTGTTTAAGCAGTTTTGTTTTTAAAAAGTTTATAGCAGAAGGATAATGTAACCATCAACTTGTTTTCCTACACTTCTCTAATTTAACCTCTTCCCAACCGGCTTATAGTAAATTGACAGCCGCCCAGGAGCACTGTTATCCTGCTGCACACCTTTATGGAGGGCATGTCATTTTAGCTGTGCTGTCTAAAGCCAGCTCATACTCATATTACTACTCAATGTGATGTCTGCCTTTCCATAATGGGTAAATAGGTGCAGGACCCTGTTTGCCAGGCTTCAGTGCCCCCTGGTGTCTCCAGGTTGAGTGTAGCACCTTTTGGATGCTCCTCTTTACAATTGGCTCTTCTATCCAGTACAACATATGCTACCTCCAAGGTTGGGCGGAAAGGCAGAAAGTTCTAAAACTCTGTTTTTAAACCAAACATGGAATGTTCTTTGATACACCAATGAAGTCGTTCCTCTTATACCCCTGATGAAGGAGATACATAGTCTCCGAAACGCGTCGGGTGGAACATACCGGATTGTATCATCATCTTGCTGTTTCAGTTGGTGTATTTTCAGTTGTTCATATCATGTATGTTTCATGTTTCTTGTCTTCTACTGATGATTCATAATAAATATCTGTTTTTATCAATGTATTTGTTATGTGTTTGAAGTGACTATAAAGTCCCACAATTGTAAAAACTTTATGTCTATACTGTTGTCATATGTCATCCCCCCACTCCCACGATCTGTCACGTGCTGTGTCCGATGACAAATAATTGAACTGGTCCTGCCCCGGTACCAGGTGATTGCTGTGATTGGTCAAATGTCAATAGTACACAATAAGCAATAAGTTTGACTGCACTATAAATAATAAAATTGTACCCAAAAATATATGTAAGACTAAATAATTTACAATGATTACATACTCAATTCATCAAAATATCTGCACCAAGTAAATATAAAAAAACTGTGCAATTAATCAAGAATAAAATAAACAAATATATCTCCTATGTAATAATAAATAAAAATATTAAAATGATTATTATGAAATATTTTTAGAAAAAACAGTGTAATTATTTAACCACATGCCGACCAGCCAGCAACATGGCTCAGCTGCGCGAATCGCCGTCATGGTACATCGGTACCATAATCGGCCACTAGGGGGCGCACGCACGCCCACGAGTCCAATGCGAGTGCCTGGCGGTCGCGATCACCGCCGGCTCCCGCGATCCCACCGAGAACTGAGATCTGTGTGTGTAAACACACAGCTTCCGGTTCTCTGAGGGGAGAGCAGACAGATCGTCTGTTCATACAGAGTATGAACAGCGTTCTGTCATCTCCCCTGCACAGTCGCCTCCCCCTTCAGTTAGAACATGTACTAGGATACACTTAACCCCTTCACTGCCCCCTAGTAGTTAATCCCTTCACTGCCAGTGACATTTTTACAGTAATCAATTGCATTTTAAAGCACTGATCGCTGTATAAATGCCAATGGTCCCAAAAAAGTATCAAAATTGTGCAACGTGTCGGCCATAATGTCGCAGTCCCGATAAAAATCGCAGATCGCCGCCATTACTAGTAAAAAAAAAAATAATAATAAAAAAGCCATAAAACTATCCACTATTTTGTAGACGCTATAACTTTTGTGCAAACCAATCAATAGACGCTTATTGTGATTTATTTTACTAAAAATATGTAGGAGAATACGTATCGACCCAAACTGAGGAAAAAAAATGTTTTTTTTATATATTTTTGGGGGATATTTATTATAGCAAATAGTAAAAAAATATTGGGTTTTTTTCAAAATTGTCACTCTTTTTTTGTTTATAGCGCAAAAAATAAAAACCGCAGAGGTGATCAAATACCGCCAAAAGAAAACTCTATTTGTGGGGAAAAAAGGACGTCAATTTTGTATGGGTGCAACGCCGCGAGACTGCGCAATTGTCAGTTAAAGCGACGCAGTGCCGAATCGCAAAACTGCTCTGGTCTTTGGCCAGCCACATGGTCCGGGGCTTAAGTAGTTAATCAATAAATGTTTAGCGTATCAATCAATGAATAAGTAAATAATCCTTAATTAATACAAATACCCTTAATGGCCATTGTTGTGGCTGGAGCCAGCGGTGCCCCCGAAAGATACGTGCTGTCATTCCTAGTGTCTGGTATGACACTATAAGATGTAATGCCGCGTACACACGAGCGGACTTTGCGGTAGACTTTGCCTGGTGGACTTTTTAACGCACTTTCCAACGGACTTTCCAAATAAACGGAATTACCTACACATGATCAACCAAAGTCCGATGGATTCGTACGTGATGACGTATGACCGGACTAAAACAAGGAAGTTGATAGTCAGTAGCCAATAGCTGCCCTAGCGTCGTTTTTGTCCGTCGGACTAGCATACAGACGAGCGGACTTTTCGACAGGACTCGAGTCAGTCGGAAAGATTTGAAACATGATTTATTTCTAGGTCCGTCAAACTTTTGGGGAAAAAAAGACCGCTGGAGCCCACACACGATCCAATTGTCCGACGGACTCCGGTCCGCTGGACCAAGTCTGCCGTAAAGTCCGGTCATGTGTACACGGCATAAGTGTTATTCTGCTTTTCTTAAATAAATGGCAAAAAAAAATGTTATGCTACGCGGTGCTTCTCTTTCTTGCATGAGGATGAAGAGATCGAAGGCACTGCTTAACCCTTGATGTGCAGGAAGGTGCATTATCTTGGTGTGGAGTTGATGAAGAGTGACTGATCATACCAGCTAGATTTTCAATCATAGTCTCCCATTTGGCTTTAAGATTTGTGTTTGAGTAACCAAAGTCTTATGGAGGAGAACACATGGTGTGGACTTTTTTTGAGAAGAAAAGAGTTGATATTACACGTTTTATGGTGGAGTGAAATCTCATACATATTTTCAGCACTTTTTTGGATATTTGAGACACTTTTTTTAATCAAACATTTTGTGTGTGCACATACAGTGGGGACGGAAAGTATTCAGACCCCCTTAAATTTTTCACTCTTTGTTATATTGCAGCCATTTGCTAAAATCATTTAAAGGGGTTGTAAAGGTAAAAATTTTTTCACCTTAATGCATTCTATGCATTAAGGTGAAAAAACTTTTGACAGTACCGCCGCCCCCAGCCCCCCCGTTTTACTTACCTGACGCCTTGAATCTTCGCTGCTCGTCCTCGTCATCTTCATTGCAGCTCAGCCTGGTCGCTGATTGGCTGCAGTGGATGGATTGAAAGCAGCGCAGCCATTGGCTCGCGCTGCTGTCAATCACATCCGATGACGCGGCGCGCCGGGGGGCGGGGCCGAGTGATACAGCGAGCGGCTATAGCCGCCGGCTATATCACGGGAGCGCGCCCGCAAGCACTCACCACCGTGCGAGGGAGCTCGCATGAAGGTGGTAAATGCTTGCGGGGAGGAGCTGAAACAGCCGCCGAGGGACCCCAGAAGACCAGGTTCGGGGCCACTCTGTGCAGAACGAGCTGCACAGTGAAGGTAAGTATAACATGTTTGTTATTTAAAAAAAAAAAAATAAATAACTTTACAACCCCTTTAAGTTCATTTTTTTCCTCATTAATGTACACACAGCACCCCATATTGTACACACAGCACCCCATATTGTACACACAGCACCCCATATTGTACACACAGCACTCCATATTGTACACACAGCACCCCATATTGACAGAAAAACAAAGAACTGTTGACATTTTTGCAGATTTATTAAAAAAGAAAAACTGAAATATCACATGGTCCTAAGTATTCAGACCCTTTGCTCAGTATTTAGTAGAAGCTCCTTTTGCTCTAATACAGCCATGAGTTTTTTTGGGAAAGATGCAACAAGTTTTTCATACCTGGATTTGGGGATCCTCTGCCATTCCTCCTTGCAGATCCTCTACAGTTCTGTCAGGTTGGATGGTAAACGTTGGTGGACAGCCATTTTTAGGTTTCTCCAGAGATGCTCAATTGGGTTTAAGTCAGGGCTCTGGCTGGGCCATTCAAGAACAGTCACGGAGTTGTTGTGAAGCCACTCCTTCGTTATTTTAGCTGTGTGCTTAGGGTCATTGTCTTGTTGGAAGGTAAACCTTCGGCCCAGTCTGAGGTCCTGAACACTCTGGAGAAGGTTTTCGTCCAGAATATCCCTGTACTTGGCCGCATTCATCTTTCCCTCGATTGCAACCAGTCGTCCTGTCCCTGCAGCTGAAAAACACCCCCACAGCATGATGCTGCCACCACCATGCTTCACTGTTGGGACTGTATTGGACAGGTGATGAGCAGTGCCTGGCTTTCTCCACACATACCGCTTAGAATTAAGGCCAACAAGTTCTATCTTAGTCTCATCAGACCAGAGAATCTTATTTCTCACCATCTTGGAGTCCTTCAGGTGTTTTTTTATCAAACTCCACGCGGGCTTTTATGTGTCTTGCACTGAGGAGAGGCTTCCGTCGGGCCACTCTGCCATAAAGCCCCGACTGGTGGAGTGCTGCAGTGATGGTTGACTTTCTACAACTTTCTCCCATCCCCCGACTGCATCTCTGGAGCTCAGCCACAGTGATCTTTGGGTTCTTATTTACCTCTCTCACCAAGGCTCTTCTCCTCCGATAGCTAAGTTTGGCCGGACGGCCAGCTCTAGGAAGGGTTCTTGTCATCCCAAACGTCTTCCATTTAAGGATTATGGAGGCCACTGTGCTCTTAGGAAACTTAAGTGTAGCAGAATTTTTTTTGTAACCTTGGCCAGATCTGTGCCTTGCCACAATTTTGTCTCTGAGCTCTTCAGGCAGTTCCTTTGACCTCATGATTCTCATTTGCTCTGACATGCACTGTGAGCTGTAAGGTCTTAAATAGACAGGTGTGTGGCTTTCCTAATCAAGTCCAATCAGTATAATCAAACACAGCTGGACTCAAATGAAGGTGTAGAACCATCTCAAGGATGATCAGAAGAAATGGACAGCACCTGAGTTAAATATATGAGTGTCACAGCAAAGGGTCTAAATACTTAGGACCATGTGATATTTCAGTTTTTCTTTTTTAATAAATCTGCAAAAATGTCAACAATTCTGTGTTTTTCTGTCAATATGGGGTGCTCTGTGTACATTAATGAGGAAAATAAATGAACTTAAATGATTTTAGCAAATGGCTGCAATGTAACAAAGAGTGAAAAATTTAAGGGGGTCTGAATACTTTCCGTCCCCGCTGTATATCCCGTAGTTTGTAGAATCTATAACTTTCCTACAGACTAAATAATGACAGAAAGTGTAGCTCAGCGGCCGACTGTGAAGTTGTGCCATATCCATATTATAAAATTATACAAAGAAAAAGAGTTCCCCTATTGGTGGACTTTTTAGGCACGTATAAAAAGGTGTAGAAGAGTATATAGAGTACATATATAGTTTATTAAATAGAAAAATACTAAAAAATATGACAATAATGTAACGTCTATTATTGGGAATGCGAATCAAGCAGTTTTACATTTGTGTATATACAGTGTTTAAAACAGTACTCTTGCACCCGACGCGTTTCGGAGTTAATTAGCCTCCTTCCTCAGGGGTGGGTGTGAGTTAGCATTGGTTGTTAACACTGTATTAGCTGACTTGGCATTCCATGAAACTTTAAATTAAAAACAGCGACAATGACACGGTCTGTCTACCCAGTGTGTTCTTGATTCCGAGAGAGAATATTTGTTTTGCATATTGAAAATGGAATTCCTATATAGGTAACGATGGGATTTCTATCAAAAAATTGTATGTTTATGGTATTCTCTTCAAAAAAGAGAAGAGAGAGCCCGTGAGGGGCGTGTAAAAATAAAAACTTGAGGCTCCACTGAGGCCGAAAGGCAGGTCCTGGAGGTGGCTCAATAGATGTCGTTTTAGAGACGTATGGTGAGTGGATAACTGTTTTATACACTGTATATACACAAATGTAAAACTGCTTGATTCGCATTCCCAATAATAGACTTTACATTATTGTCATATTTTTTAGTATTTTTCTATTTAATAAACTATATCTGTACTCTATATACTCTTCTACGCCTTTTTATACGTGCCTAAAAAGTCCACCAATAGGGGAACTCTTTTTCTTTGTACAGACTAAATAATATATACTGATTTGGGTTATTTTTACAAAAGAAATGTAGTATAATATAGTTTTGACTAAATTTATGAATAAAGATTATTTACTTCCAAAATTTTATAACAGAAATTAAGGAAAACATTTTTTTTCCAAAATTTTCAGTATTTTTTTTTTTTCATTTATATAGCAAAAATATATTTAAAAAAACTGCGGCGATTACAAATCATCAAAATAAAGATCTATCTGTCTCATAAAAATTATAACAAGTTGTCTTGTGTACAGTGTTGCATGACTGAGTAATTGGCATTCAAAGTGCGACAGCAAAATTGTCCTGGGCAGGAGAGGGTGAAAGTTCCCCCGGATTGAAGTGGTTAACATTGACGATATAATTAATTATTCAACAACTTTGCATTCAGCTACCAGGGCAAAAAGAGCCGTCCACACTCCGCAATTCATGAAGGAAAAGTGATACACGGGGTCAACACCTATTATCACTATGAACGGGTCATTACATGTCATTCTGATTATCTCACATCCTTTGATTTTATGTGGTCTGCCTGGTCTAGAGTGTATATGAAATAATAATTCTTAATGGAAGATTTGGGGTTCAATAAATTTATAACGTTCAATACATTCCTGGTGCACTCTGTTTTGTATTTTATTGTATTGTATTTTTATTGTATTCTGTTTCCCTTTGTTGATGTTGTTTCTGGTTTATTAGAACATATACAGTGGGGAAAAAATATTTTGATCCCCTGCAGATTTTGTAAGTTTTCCCACTTACAAAAAATGAAGGTTCTATCATTTTTTTTTTATCATAGGTGTATTTTAAATGATAAAGACAGAATATCAACTGAAAATCCAGAAAAAAAAAACCACAATACAAATGTTATAAATTAAGTTGCAGACCTTAATCCTATAGAAAATGTATGGATGGAGCTGAAACTTCGAGTTTTCCAAGAGACAGCCAAGAATCCTTAAGGATTTAGAGAAGATCAGTAAAGAAGAGTGGACCAAAATCCCTCCTGAGATGTGTGCAAACCTGATCACCACCTACAAGAAACGTCTGACCTGTGTGATCGCCAACAAGGGTTTCTCCACCAACTACTAGAAATGGAAAAAGTTTTGGACTTTATATGAGACTCATATGTACACTCATACACATGGGCCTCCATCCCTAATGATAGGAATGGAAATGGATTGGGACTTTGGATGAGGCATACTATTGGGCAATGAATAATTATTTAAGCATGTATTTATTCCTTCTGCATTTTTAAAAAATCCAAGTATATGACAGTAAGTACATACAGATTTTTATCCTCCATGACAGAATTCCCTGTAGGACTATATATTGTATTGGGTCTAAGATATATCACATTAAAATATGGTAAACCATCTGTAGGACATGGTGCATCTGTGTAAGCTCGACGCGTTTCGTGGGACAGCGCCGACTCCTCAGGGGCTAATGCAACATCATTCTATAAAAATACAAATGCATATAAGTAGCCAAGTCTACGTACTAGTAGATATGTCTACCAGTGTGATATATCTTAGGCCCCATACAATATATAGTCCTACAGGGAATTCTGTCATGGTGGATATTCTTCCACACCATGCTATGTTATGTGTTATGCCATTTTACGTTACAATCATGTTTTTGATACAAAAATCTGTATGTATGCATGTACTTAATCGTCATATACTTGGATTTTTTAAAACTGCAGAAGGAATAAATAAATGTTGAAATAATTATTCATTGCCCAAGAGTATGCCTCATCCAAAGTCCCAATCCATCTCCACCAAGTACTAAGTCATTATTTGCTTGGGGATATAAATACCGTATTTATCGGCGTATAACACGCACTTTTTTCCCCTTAAAATCAGGGGAAAGTCGCAGGTGCGTGTTATACGCCGATCCCCTGCGATCCGGAGCTGTCACAACTTCAAAATCGCCGACCGCGATTTGAAAATGGCGCCGCCGGCGCCGAAATACACAGAGCCGGTCCTCGGCTCTTTCCGGCGGCTCTCGTTCACTTTCGGCTCCACTCGTAGTTCCGAGCGGAGCTATCCGAACAGGGGATCGAAGGCTGCACTGGGGCAAGGCTGCACTGGGGCAAGGCTGCACTGGGGAAGGCTGCACTGGGGAAGGCTGCACTGACAAGACTGCACTGACATGGCTGCACTGACATGGCTGCACTGACAAGGCTGCACTGACATGGCTGCACTGAGAAGGCTGCACTGAGAAGGCTGCACTGACATGGCTGCACTGACATGGCTGCACTGAGAAGGCTGCACTGACATGGCTGCACTGACAAGGCTGCACTGGGGAAGGCTGCACTGACAAGGCTGCACTGACATGGCTGCACTGGGGCAAGGCTGCACTGAGAAGGCTGCAATGATGGGCATTTAAATGTAAGTTTTTTCCCTTCAACTTCCCTCCTAAAAGTTTTTTTCCTTAAAATTCCCTCCTAAATTGGGGTGCGTGTTATACGCCGGTGCGTGTTATACGCCGATAAATACGGTACTTATTTTATAGCATTTGTTTTATGTGTTTTTTTTTCACGATTTTTGGTTGATATTCTGTCTCTATCACTTAAAATACACCTATGATAAAAATTATAGACTCTTCATTTCTCTGTAAGTTGGCAAACTTACAAAATCTGCAGGGATCAAATAATTATTTCCCCCCCACTGTACTTGCCCTTTACTGCACTACTTGTAGTAATGGATTCCGAGATTGATATTCAACATCTAGCTTGATATCATAAAAAGCGTTGGTATTGTCTCATTATGTCTTGGCCATTACTAAGCGTGTTGGTAAATTGGCTATTCTATCTGATTCTTATGTGTTTTCCTTTTGTTTAACCACTTCCCGCCCAAGGTACGTAATAGAACCTCCTTGAATTTTAGCGGGTATATCTGAATGATGGGTGCAGCTACAGGTATCATTCAGATATTGTCTTTTTCAGCTGGACATTCCCTACACCATAAGAATGATCATAGTGGCTGTTCTACCACTTGATCGTTCTTACGGGCGGCGAGAAGGGATGTCCCCCCTCCCACCGTCCTCTGGTGCTTCCATCGGTGAGTCTGTGAATGGATGCGCCGGCCCCGGATGTTTACCATAGGGATTTCTGGCAGACCAGATGGTCGCTGGAGTCTCTATGATCGTTCGGAGGCCAGGCGCGATGTTATGACATCACGCCCGACCTCTGCATTCAAACAAATGGCGCCGCCTCGGCTAGGAAGCCGAGATCATTTATTTTTTTATTTTTTCCAGGCTTCCCAGCCTAGAAGTGAGATGTGGGGTCTTATTGACCCCAGATATCATTGTAAAGAGGATCTGTCATGCCATATTCTTATTACAAGGGATGTTTACATTCCTTGTAATAGGAATAAAAGTGATCAAACCTTTTTTTTTTTTTTAAAGTGTCAAACTAAAAAAAGAAAAGTCAAATTAACAATAAAAAAAATGTAAAGTGCCCCTGTCCCCGTACGCAGAAGCAAACGCATACGTAAGTCCCGCCCACATATGAAAACGGTGTTCAAACCACACATGCGAGGTATCCCTGCAAACGTTAGAGCGAGAGCAATACTTCTAGTGCAAGACCGCCTCTGTAACTCAAAACATTTAACCAGTAAAAAAAATTAAAGCGTCGCCTTTGGGGATTTTTAAGTACCGAAGTTTGGCGCCATTCCATGAGCGTGTTCAATTTTGAAGTGTGACATGTTAGGTATCTATTTACTCAGCATAACTTCATCTTTCACATTATGCACGATAAAATGTTTCAATGACTGCCATTGTATTATCTAGGGTCTTTGCTAAAAAAATAAAGATATGGGGGGCATGGTTTGGAGCCGCTCTAAGATGGACGCGTTGTGCTGAAGCTCCCGTCCATGAGGTCTAACTTCATTAGCGAACCGCCACCATACAACACTCTGCTATGGTAAGGACAGCCCGCAGTACCTCAGCATCCCGATCCAGATCCCCTCGGAAGCAAAATCCCCCGCGGGAAGAACATATCCCTGAGATCTTCCGCTCCCGGCCCAGAGGCGCCATGCAGGCCACTCAGCCAGCGGCCTCGAGTAAATCGCAGCCACAGAGCGCCAGCACCCCCAGCTCAGGCACACAGAGCAAAGCAAGCACGGGGACAAAACAGAGACACCCACCCGCAGTAAACTTAGATGACCTCCATAATGTTGCAGCAGACATTAAAAACACCCTGATGGCAGCCATCTCAGACATGCGGTCTGATCTCCAAGCAATCTCACTCAGAGTTGAAGAGGTTGAAACAACCCAGACGCGACACGAGGCCTCCCTGTGCCATGTACAACAGCTCACTGAGTCTCACGCCATACACTTGAGAGACATAAATCGCCACATGGAGGACCTTGACAATCGCGGGAGATGCCGCAACCTTCGATTTAGGGGGATACCCGAATAGGTCGATTCACAACAGTTATCTCAAGCAGTTACTACCATTGTGAAAAAACTCCTGGACAGACCCCAAGATGCCCCGGTAGTTTTTGAACGCATACACAGGGCGCTACGACCAAGAGGGAGAGATACAGACCCCCCCAGGGACACCGTTTGCTGCCTTATAGATTTCTCACTAAAGGAGGATATTTTGAGATCTTCCAGAAATCGAAATCAGATAATCTTTCAAGGCTCAAACATCAAGATTTACCAGGATCTCTCCAACATTACCCTGCAGAGGAGACGCGAATTAAGGCCATTACTTGACACTCTGCGAGCCAGATCTATCATATATCGATGGAAATTTCCCTTTGGATTGTCTGCATCACATCAAGGCCGCACAGCCCTCCTCAGAGTCCCAGAAGACTTAGAACACTTCTGCTCTACACTAGATATCCCGATTGTCGCTCTGCCGGACTGGTACAGCGATTTCCATCTCCCCCAGATGCACAGAGCCACATCGATGGACGGCATAGCAGAAGCAGGAAACTTCCACCTTGGACGTAGCCGACATCACCAAGGGTCACACCTCTCCCCGCAACGAGATCCAGGCTTGCCGAGGAACGGCAGAACCACAGCCTCCCCTGCACATCGCAGAGCCAGGATCACTTAATGGAATGGTAAAGTACTCTTTATCCTTTTGTATGACCCATGAGACAGTCTGAAAGTAACCCTAATGGCCATTCCTCCCCGCTAAATGATTACAATTACCCGCAAAAGCAGTCTAGACAGGCCTACACCCCTTTCCGCGCATCACTATGATGTTGGACAGCCCTACCATTCATTTAGATTCGGTATGTCACCATTGATCCCTCGCCATTTCCGTCAGGGCAACACCACTGAGAGACAATGACATATTCTCTAACCATAAAGAGCTATACAAAGTCCTGGATAAAGACCCACTTTGTTTCCTGGGACCCAACACCTTTATCATCACTCGTATGAAAGAGAGGATACGGCCAGTAATATTTGCAATGCCCACCCACACAGACCTGGATATCAGATGATGCCCAAACAGAAGATCAAGAGAAGCTGCTCTGACATAATTTCAAGGACTCCTGCAGTAAATATATATGTCTTTCTAATTTCATCCTTCTCCCTGCATACCCCTGCTTTTCTCCCCCCATTTTATTATTTTCATCCCTCAGGCCCTCCTCCCTAGCTTTCTTCCCCTCAGAATAATTAGCTCAGAGTCTCACCCCATAGCATACTCTCTTAAGCAAGGGTTTCTTATCCTAACAAAAACAATTTACTGGATATATGCGAGCAGGAGTACTAATGTTTGGGATACGTTTAGAGGTAATGTCACACAACCCTGCCCCTCCCTAGTTTCTCTCATGTTTTCCTTTCTGATAAATAACTCAAAAATTCAATTCTTAGACAACTTGGAATGCCTTAATCGATCTGGAAATTGACAGGGGCGGGCTCAGGTAAGTGATTTATACCAAAAATATCTACCCACGCACTCTGTATACTCAAAATTCCGTTTGATCCTCCATCACAAAATTTATAGTACATATTATTCAACCACCTGTGGAGGGCAATCCACAGTGATCTTACCCAGAGATCATGACTGAGCGTGCCCCTCTTGATACCAGAAAGAATCTGTTGAAGATCCATCTTCTCTTTTACAGGTACGATTATTACCGTTAACCTTTTGTTAAGTTTAGTTTGTTAAGTTTGCAACTGAGCAAGTTTGCTCAATGTATTAAATGTCTCCAGGCCCAATGGGTTTAGAACGCCTACACACTCAAGAACTCTACCCGAGGCCTGTATAGTCTTATAAACGTAGACAACAATATCTACCCTACTCACCTTAACGCCAGCCAACCACAGTCTTCTTGGCATAAGAGGCAGTAAGACACTGCTACCATTCCACAAATAAATAACACACGATAGTGAAACTGACAACTCTCTAAAATACACTGTCCAAACCAAAAACCTCTTAAATTTACGTGACCTATAACTCCATTCACACCTTATAGATCTCCTACATTAAGGATGCGATATTACCTTTAACACACCATAGTCAGAAAACAATTAAGTTACCAATCGGGCCCACAGTTAGATCCCTTCACCATCCACATTGGAGCCCCGACCCGCGTATTAAGCAACCACATAGATAGCTCATCATGACCTCTTTGGGACACAGGACAACCTCCCTTGTCCGAACCTTACCTTCCACTCCTGCACCCAGCGGAATCCAGTGGTTCTAGCTGACTCATACCGGTCCCCCCATAATTATTAAGTGGGTCTGCAGGCCAGCCCACATAACCGGTATCCTTGTGTACTTTCCCTGTAGTTACACCCCCACACACCCTCCCATCATTCCTCTACACCAACCCTGACCCTCAATACTACGCTGATATCCCTCAGCCCTCAACCCAGACACTTTCACAACCCAATCTCTGACTCCTCCTAAATACTTTCACAAACTTAGGTATCCAAGCTTTTTAAGGGTGATAATGGCCCCTCGTCAGGCGCCATCAATTACCCACTCGTTGAAAGTCATATCTATCAACGCAAAGGGCCTAAACATCCCTGAAAAGCGTTCGCAGCTACTTGCTCAAATGCGTAGATCAAAGGCAGACATAATCTTCATACAGGAGACTCATTTCTCTAGCGCAAACATCCCTAAACTGACGAACCACTCCTTCCCCCATTGCTATCATGCCACTACACCTTCTTCAAAGACAAAAGGGGTTTCAATTCTTCTTTCCAAGAATACACACCTGCAAATATCGGACACATTAACAGATGTACAAGGCAGATTCATCTTTATCAAAGGCACATTCAAAAACAGACCAATTACCCTAGCAAACATTTATAGCCCTAACACTTCTCAAGTTCCATTCTTCCGCAAAATAATGAGAGAATTATCATCCTTTCAGGAAGGTCTTCTGATCCTGGGGGGAGATTTTAATGTCCCCCTTGACCCTATTGTAGATTCCTCAACAGGCAAATCCCATCCACCGTACAGAGCCCTAAAACAGATCAAAAACTGTTTACAAGACCTATCACTGCATGACTCGTGGAGAACCCTACACCCAACAGACAAAGACTACACCTTCTTCTCGGCCCCCCACAATAAATATTCCCGTATCGACTACTTATTCCTATCACAACTAGACCTCCCTACCCTCTCGACAGCGACCATAGACCCTATGTCATTCTCAGACCATCAACCCATTTCAATGTGGCTCAATCTCTTGGACACCCCCCAAAGACCCTTCTTGTGGAAATTAGATCACACACTCCTGACGGATGAACTACAGGTAGAAGAAATTCGTTCCTGTCTGAAGGATTACTTCATAGAAAACAACACCCCAGACACGTCCCCTTTGATGCAATGGGAAGGGCTCAAATGCATCATAAGAGGGAAATTAATATCCCTTACAGCCTCCATCAGAAAAGCTAAGAAAGCCAATCTATACAACCTTTTTGCGAAACTAAAAAAACTAGAAGCATCCCACAAACAAACGTTAGCACAAGACACCCATACAGAACTAACGGAGATCCGCACACTTATCAAAGAAAAAATCTACTCTAACCTTAAGAAAAAGTTCATCCTTTCGCACAAGTTATTCTATGAGTTTGGTAACAAGAGTGGCAGATTGTTAGCAAGGGCCTTACGCAAACAAAAAGCTAACAACACAATATACAAATTACAATCAACCTCCGGGAAGACCCTCACACAAAATGAAGAAATAGCAAAGGAATTTGCGAACTATTATTCCTCCCTTTATGACCTACACACATCAGAACCAACATCTACCCCTGCTTCAGTAAGAAACCGAAACATTAAATCATTCTTAGATCTATATATCCCTGAGAAATTATCCCCAGAGATAGCAGCATCTCTTGACTCACCAATTACTTCTACGGAATGGTCCCAGGTACTCAAACAACTTAAACCCGGTAAAAGCCCTGGTCCAGATGGCCTCCCAGCCGCCTATTACAAAACCTTTACGGACACCCTTCAAGCTCCATTTCTAAGGACCTTTAACTCTCTCTCCCCTACAAACTCCCTCACAAGTGGAATGTTAGAAGCCCACATAGTAGTTATCCCTAAAGAAGGCAAGGACCCTTCACACACAAGTAATTATAGACCGATCTCCCTATTAAATGTGGATATCAAAATCTTCTCCAAAATACTAGCCAACAGATTATTAACACTTCTCCCTTCCATCATATCCCTTGATCAAGTCGGTTTCATCCCTGGAAGAGAAGCCAGGGATAACACGTGCAAAGCAATTAACCTACATCACCTGATTACACGCACCAAGCAAAAAGGATTTTTTTTGTCACTGGATGCGGAGAAGGCGTTGGACAGAGTATCCTGGGATTACATGCTTGCAGTCTTACAAGTCTTTGGAATTGGTCCTCAGATGATTGGCTTTATTATGTCATTATATAGCACTCCAGCAGCGAAAGTGAGGATCAACGGTACTCTGTCGAACGCCTTCCTGATCCGTAACGGAACGAGGCAGGGGTGCCCATTGTCACCCCTCCTGTTTGTATTAACCCTAGAACCCTTTCTAAGGAAAATTAAACTTAACCCAGACATAAAGGGAATTCACTCACCAGAAAAAGAATATAAGTATGCAGCTTACGTGGATGATATACTATTATTCCTCTCACAACCTTTAACCACTTTACCAATCTTACTATCAGAATTTAAGCTCTTCCAATCCCTATCCAATTTGAAGATTAACTTCTCTAAATCTTTCGCTCTTAATATATCACTAACCCAAAACATAGTAGACCAATGTAAACACAACTTCCCATTCCAATGGAAACATGACTCATTAATGTACTTAGGGATACAGATCCCATCCACACTCTCAGACCTATACATTAAAAATTTTCTCCCCCTTTTAAACAGATTAGCCTCCGACTTTGAAACTTGGAATAAACTGACATTTTCATGGTTCGGCAGAGCGGCCATACTAAAAATGAACACTCTCCCCCGGATTTTATATCTACTACAGACGATCCCGATACAGATTCCTCCTCTATTTTTCAAGTCATATAGACAGATCAGCTCTAAGTTCTTATGGGGTAAACACAGACACAGAATTAGCCACCTCTTGCTCTCCCGCCCGAAAAACCTAGGAGGAATAGGCCTTCCCAACATCTCCAATAACCACATAGCTACCCATCTTACCAGGATAGTTGACTGGAATGTTCATGCACAACAGAAAGACTGGGTTTCCCTTGAAGCCTCCTTTACGAAATTAGAATGTAAATCACTCCCGTGGATTTCTCTTACCCAAATCCCACAAGAGATCCAAACTCACCCGACGATTGGTCCCACCCTACGTTGCTTCCACTTAACCTGCAAAACGGTTTCGCTGTCTTCCACTTCCAGTCCATTGACACCAATAAAACTGAACCCGGACTTCCCTCCAGGTATGCATCACCAGTTTTTAGATGACAACTTACCACAAGGACAAACCAGAGCCCATCACTTCCTCCACCAGGGAAAAAATCATCCCCGTAACGCAATTGGCAACACGCTCTGAAAAAACGCCCATCCCGCAATGGACATATCTAATGATAGCACACTACCTCCAAACGCTCGACAAGACGGGTCAATGCTCCAGACAGCTTACACCCTTTGAAACATTATGCACCAAACTAACTCCACAAACACACCTTATTTCTCAAATACACAACATGCTTTTTGCTGATCTCAAAGCAAACGACAGTCAGTTCTGAAAAAAATGGGAGAAGGATCTTTCTATACAAATTACGGAAGAGAGCTGGGAGCGAATATTCTCACACATACATAAAGGTTCAATTAATGTCTCCACTCAAGAGAATGGATTCAAAATATTGTCGAGGTGGTACCATACCCCAGCATTATTACACAAATTCAAATCCAATATTCCCGAAACATGCTGGAGGTGCCATCAAGAAAAGGGCACTTTACTCCATATGTGGTGGTCCTGCCCCCCCCTCCAAACTTTTTGGTCAGAGGTCCACAAAATGATTATGCAGATCACCACCTACAACCTAGATTTCGCCCCAGCTCAATTCCTCCTTCACCTTTCTCCCCACCCACACAGCACATACCGCAATCACTCATGATGTACTTGATCAATGCAGCAAAACAATGCATCCCCATACACTGGAAATCAAAGAAGACACCCACTCTGGCTGAATGGTTCATCAGAATAAACAAAATAGAAGAAATGGAAAAACTCATACATATCGCTCAAGATACACCAACGAAATTTAGCCACAAGTGGGCGTGTTGGACCCACTTTAAGACTCTGCCTGACTACAAGTCCATCTTGAACTCTCCTACATAAAGTGATATGGTTAAATAAGATCACCACCCACACATACAGACCAGATATATTTACCCTTTGCCCCCACCTCATTGAGGTCTTATCCCCTAATTGTTCTATACTCACACATTTTGGAAATACCCAGACATTCCCATCTTCATTTGGAGAAGTCAGAGATTTCCCAGTCCCACCTGTCCCATCCCTCCTTTCCCCTCCCTCATGTCCTACCTACCCTTCACACCCGTCCCTCCCTTCTCCCCCAGCCTCATTTTCTCCCACGCCTGGTTTCTCATATTTATTATGAGCCTGCAAATCACTCACGCCTCATACTACTCACATACCCAACTTGAGAACTACGTATCAGAGATTTAGGAGAGTGTCTGACACGAATAAAGTGAGACCCCTATCCCTCGGACGTAGTTTTCCCATGAATACATGTACCAATCACATACTCCACACCGAATAAATGACAGTGCACAGCACATACTACCGAGGGAGTCTAAGCTCCTAGGCTGTTAAGACCCTCTCCCAGATAGGTGCTGGGTTCTATATCCCAGATTGACATTGATAATATGCTGGCTACCTTTTGGCCCGGCTGGGATTTCTCTTAAAAGGTTTTTTTTTTTTTCTCTTTTCTAATCTCATTCTGTAAAAGTGTTCATGATCTTTGTTTTCTGATGTTTGTTACACATTTGCTGCAAAATCTTTACAATCCTCAATAAAATATTTGAAACAAAAAAAAAATATAGATATATAATTTTTGGGGGTTCTATGTAATTTTCTAACAAAAAAATGAGGAATTTTACATGTAGGAGAGAAATGTCAGAATTGGCCTGGGTGGCAAGTGGTTAAAACTTTCAATACAAATTATTGGGACATAAAATATGTTGTGCTTTTATTGTTGTCTCTACTACTACTATGTGCTGTTTTATTTGCCCCTCCCTCTCCGTGTTAATCACCAAAAAATGCAAAAAGTTAGGCATTTGAATTATGCACTTTTATTGGCTAAGTTAAGATATTAAAGATACAAGCTTTTAGAAGGCATTAGATCTATTTTTTCAAACTTTTTACAATTATGGAAATCGTTTAGAAACTCACATACGGTATATACACAAGAAGAAGCAATGTTATATAACTATTAAAAAAACAAACAACAAATTTTCTTGACACACTTGAGTAATAAGAGCAATGGGAAAGGGTTAGGCTATCAAGATAGAGATTAGAGTATAGAAAGTCGTACTGGGGTAACTGAACTAGAGATAAGGGGGTTGATTTACTAAAGGCACATTTGTTGTTCGCTTTCCAAGGGAAGTTGCTCTTTGCAACAGAATTTTCCCCCAAGCTTAGTAAATGGGGTGGAATTTCCCTTTGCAAAGGATACTCCATCATGTGCCAGGCACATGGCACAAAACAGCATTATTGCTTCCACATTAATGGATGATGGAAGTCAGCAGAGCTCCACCTTATTCTCCAAGTTATAGGGGATAAAATCCCATGCAAAGTGCAAATAACCTTGCAAAGTGAAGCAACCATTAATAAAATATGAGTTCTCTTCACACACTTGAATAGTAATAGTTATTCTAAATAATTAGGATACATCTACAGTTCCCAGAGCTTAAAGGGTAAGTTCACCTTTGCAGAAAAATCTGTAAGGCGAACTTACACAGGACCCCCTCCTCGCCCCCCAGTCCCGCTGACCTGCATTGCAGTGATCTCCCGTTCTGAGCCCTGGTATAGCCGCCTCATGGTTCCAGGCGTTATAAATCTCCAGATCTTAATCTCTTAAAATTACCCCAGAGCTTAATCTCTTAAACTTACCCCATCAGGAGGGAGGTTTAGGAGCATTCTAATTGGTCGGCACCGTCACATGGGAAGCGCCAACCTATCAGAACCCGCGTAGCTTGTTCTCTCAGCGGGGAAGAAGAAGAGAGAAAGCTGAGCTGAGGGGATCTCTAAGCACCAGGGGGCCACGAGGCAGCTATACCAGGGCTCAGAATGGGAGATCACCGCCATGAAGGTCAGCGGGACTGGGGGGGCAAAGAGGGGCCCAGTGTAAGTTCACCTTACAGATTTTTCTGTAAAGGTGAACTTACAATTTAAGAATGCTATTAGGCAAAATGGCTAGGAGATGAGAAGTCTAGGCTCACTTCAGTGAGGATGAGAGTCCTTTTGAAATGTCCATATACAGCATGCCCAAAGTCTTGAGGGGAAAAAAAACTGTAATCAAATTGCAATCACAGTGGCACACAAAAATTCTGTCCCTATGTCAACCACTGTTTTGAGTTTTGAAGCTTTGTATGAATTTTCATCACCATTCCAGCCTTTCTTTCTGTGGTTAGAAGTTCCCTATCAGTCCCATAATCCTGAGATCATTTATGCCGCTGCCTTTTCTCCAGTAATGGACCACTACGGGAACTTCTGTTTAGTTGCTATTTACAGTATTGTGAATATATGAAGGTTCAGTCCTTGGCCAAGGGTTTAACCAATCTCTCCAACATAGGGTACTTGTCACGAGGGCCACGTACCTGAGGTGAGACTGAAGTAGTGGGGAGGCCTCCCTGGCACCCTTGCCACTCGGTGTCCACCAAGTCTCTGTCTCAATCTCCATAGAGGCTTCAAGGACCCGAGGTGCAAGGGAGGCCTCCCCACTACTTCGGTCTCACCTCAGGTACGTGGCCCTCGTGACAGAATAATCCAGCAATTTGGCAGTGTCTGGGCTTGGCTTATATAGGGAAGTTTGAGGTCACTTCCTGTGCGCCTCCTGGGCATTTTCCCGCCTCTTTCCATCAGGTTGAGGTCACTTCCTGTGCGCATCCTGGGCATTTTCCTGCCTTTTTCTATCAGGTCTTCTGCGCAGGTGCGAGTTGGCTCACTGAGGCATCTTTGGCGCATGCTCAATTGGCACAGATTTCCTCTTGCGGCAACGCGCCATTGGTGCATGTATAGTAAGCGTTGGGCTCTTACAGTACTGTAAGGAATTTAGTATGGCACATTTGGGGAACTGAAGCAAAAAGTCCCCTGTATCCTTTACTCCTGCTCTAATCCCAGTACTGGTACTCTATGGGTGCTGTGGACATGAGGGTTCATATTTGTTCTGCATGTAGGGCAATGTTCTATTTAGTATTGGGATCTTTATGGAAATTCTTACAATAAGCTGTCTTAGATTGGGTGATTGATTGTTGGTGTGCTAGTAGAGGTAATTTCAGGAACATTTCTTGAAGTCTTTCATCTAAACAGAAGGATATTTAAAAAATATGGTTATATGTGGACTGATTGTATTACATTAATCGGCAAAAATGTTTAAAAGTTGTGTTATTTGATTTAGGATTTTCAGGATATTTTGGTTGCTATACATTTTTGTTTTTCATGTCATAATAACATTACTTATTGCAAATGTAGATCTTTTGAGCCATAAAAATCTCAGTATTAAAGTTAAAAAGGGCAGTTCAGCCATCTTGATGATTTAGAAGGTATCTAAAACCAAAAAAGCATTTCCAAGCTTCTCTAATTTTGGGGTTTGCACTGATTATCAGAGCCGACTGAACTGCAGCATAAGAGTTTATCGACATCACACACATCCAGTGCCCCCAGCTTTTAAAAGCAAATATTTGAAATGCATGCAAAGCAAAAACGATTTCAAGGAAGGCATAAAAAGATACAAGGCAAATCATAATGTGGACTGCACTCTGATAATCTTTAACTTTGGTGCTATCATATTTCCCCACACCCCTCTGTTGCTTTAGGAACCATGCACTGGAAAATGTTGATGCCAGTGAAATCATGTATGCCAAAGAATTTATTATTAGAAAGGGTTTCATTGAATTCACCTTCAGGATATCAGTGGTCGGACTAGAGAAGGACATAAAGGAAATGGTAGGTTTTGGGGTGTTTTTTTTACAGTTTAGAGGGGGGCATATTACATAGCACTGTGCTGTGCTATGTAATCTGCTTTAAGGGACCAGGATATGAATTTTTTTTTTTGGGTTAGCAAACGCTTTAATGATATTCCTGTTTATAGTTTGTATTGTTAGGATAATGTGGTCAGGTTCTACCTGATCTGGTGTGCTATAAATTCTGCGTGAATTAACAATAAAGAGCCCCAGTTTGTATCTAAGCTAGTGTTGTCTAGTATCTTGGGTGCAATATTCAGCTATAGTACTTGGTTCCTGGTTCCAGACTGGAGGAAGCTATATCTTGATGAAAGAACCCAAGTTGGGTGCTGGACCGTTCCGTCACACTCACCTTGAATGATGACAAAGCATTTGATTCAGTTTTGTTTTGTTTTTCTTAGTTCAGTGCAAGTCTATAATTCTGTTCAATCGGAGTGAAAACTGTGTATTCTGTATTGATTTATTGTTTTATTTAATTTATTGTTCAGCAGAGGAACATTAAGAAATCTGCATATGAAATAATACCAAATACAGAACACCAAAAAAATAGAAATGTAAAAGTCACACCAAAAATTACTTCCCTGTGAAAATTACAGGTAAAAACTCAGATTACATACATACAGAAGGTACACTGTGATTTCTCTTTCAAACTGAAAGTGTTGCACTTATGTGCATGAAACAGGTAATTACATATATATATTTTTTTTTTCTAACAACATATGCAAGACTCTGGTTTTGTTTCGATGTCATGTTGTGAGGAGGGACCTTGTTTTATGTCTTGGAATACAGGGAGATTGTGGTCATTAGTACTCTAATATTTCTTTTTTTTTTTAGTATTAGTATTCCTTTCATTCTTTTGAGTGAACTAAACAAGCTGTGCTTACTATGGAAATGATCTGATATCCTATTCAAATGTTGAGGCTTTGGGTTACATTGTAACATAATACAAACCAGTTGATTTTACTAATGAGAAGAAAAACAATGAAACATTTGCTCTGCTGGAGATTTACTAGTGTAGTGATACCCTCACACGAGCTGCTGTCATTTAACCACTTGCCACCCTGGCCAATTCTGACATTTCTCTCATACAAATAAAAATCATATTTTTTTGCTAGAAAATTACAAAGAACCCCCCAAACATTATATATATATATATATATATATATATATATATATATATATATATATATATATATATATATATATATATATATATATATATATATATATATATATATATATATATATATATATATATATATATATATATATATATATATATATATATATATATATATATATATATATGTATATATATATATGTATATATATATATATATATATGTATATATATATATATATATGTATATATATATATATATATATATATGTATATATATATATATATATATATATATATATATGTATATATATATATATATATATATATATATGTATATATATATATATATATATATATATATATATATATATATATATATATATTTTTTTAGCAGAGACCCTAGAGAATAAAATGGCAGTCATTGCAACTGTTTATCTCGCTCCGTATTTGCGCAGCAATTTTTCAAAAATGTCTCATGCATTAAAAAAAAACAGTAAAGTTTGCCCAATTTATTTGTAAAATGTGAAAGATAATATTAGGCCGAGTAAATAGATAATTAACATGTCACACTTCAAAATTGCACACATTCGTGGAATGGCGCCAAACTTTGGTGGGAGGTGGATGGAGGGCGCGTGATCAGATGCTCACATCAAAACAGGTTAGGTTTAATCATGTATATGGAATACAAACATATAAAAATTAAATTATACAATTACTACGTAGCATAAAAACAGGTAACAAAATAAGTACTAAAAAGTTAAAATTGGGGTATGCCCATGTTCAGGCAGGTAATTAAAAAAGGCTGACGCGTTTCGAGGGTAACCTCTTCATCAGAGCCAGGAGAACAGGAGAACGAGAGCACAGTCTGTATGGGCCGGTAGGCCGACATGTGTACATGGGAAGAAGAGGCTAGTTGGAGGGTATGTCCGGTAATGGATATTTAGTTATTCTGAGTTCCATACCAGTCCCCGTCCAGGCGTTCTAGATGGAATACAGATCAGAACAGTATAGTATGGGGCACATGGCAAATATATAACGTACAATACAGACTGGAGACGTATAATAAATTTACATTAAAAAATGTCAGATGTGTAGACTTAAATGATAGAAGATACCATAACAAGAAAGGGACTCAATGATGGGTAGTGGACATTGAAACATAAAACATGAGATTCTAAATAAAAACATATAAATAAATATATATACATAAATATATATATATAAAATATATAAAATATATATAAAGAAGGGGGAACACAAGTGAATGATGTAAAATGCACAGAGAAGCGCTGAGAGATCTTTTTCTCACCACATGGTGTAACTGGTTGTGTTTCTGTACGAAGGACATGCGAGGACATCTCTGCCAGCAATGAATCGCTGTGCAGGAACAGAGACATATAAAGATAGGGCCCACCTATAAACACATGCCTGTGTTGAAAATATATATACAGTTTTTGTAGCATGATGGCAAAAAAGTCACGGAAGTGAATGCGTTGGAGTAAGAGGGTGCATGTGGGCTATGGAGGTACAGGAATATAGTGGTACTGGTTGCAGAAAGTGAGAGTGGCAGTAAGGTAGATTGATGAGGGATCGCACCTACCTACAAATGTATTAGATATGTATATAGTTGTATTTTCCTTTGCAGTGGTGCTTGGCTGTTGGATGTGCCTGTAGTAGAGAAAAAAAAAAAGGGGGGGGATAAACAAGGGAGACACGGATGCAACCTGAGAGGGGAGGGATGCTGGTGAAAATTCACCTGGATGAACCCTGGATGGTTTAAAAGTCTCTGGGGGGTGGGTCTGGGGGCGGGTCTCACTCCCAGCCCGCCCCCAGACCCGCCCCCAGATTAAACATAACCTGTTTTGATGTGAGCGTCTGATCATGCGCCCTCCAGCCACCTCCTACTAAACAGTCTTTCCCAGACCACCCCTGGTCAGTTAAGGCAGTGGGACACGCTTCACTATCTCCTCCAGTCCTCTCACTTTTTACAATACTACCCTTCTCTTACAACAAACGGCCTCACTAGCGCAGGAGTATTTCTCACCATACCTTGTCCGCATTTTTCCAAACTTTGGTACTTGAAAATCTCCATAGGCGACGCTTTAAATTTTTTTACCGGTTACATGTTTTGAGTTACACAGGAGGTCTAGTGCTAGAATTATTGCTCTCACTCTCCACATGTGTGGTTTTAACGCTGTTTACATACGCGGGCGTGACTCACGTATGCGTTCGCTTCTGTGAGCGAGCATGAGGGGACAGGGGCGCTTACATTTTTTTTATTATTGTTAATTTTACTTTAATTTTTCTAGTTTGTAGAAAACATCCCTTGTAATAGGAATAGTGCGTGACAGGTCCTCTTTAAAGTGGGATGTGGGACTATAAGTCCCCACATCTTACCTCTAGGCTGGGAAGCCTGAAATTAAAAAAAAAAAGATCTCTGCTTCCTTTTTCAACTGCAGAGGCCGGGCGTGACGTCATAACATCGCGCCCGGCCTCTGAATGATCATAGAGACTCCAAGGACCATCTGTCCTGCTGGAAATCTCTATGGTCAGCATCCAGCGCTGGTCAGTTCCTTTTCTGGGTGGCAGGGGAGAACAGATAGAAGCACCGGAAGGCGGTGGGAGGAGGGGGATGCCCCCTCCCGCCGCCTGAAAGAACAACCAAGTGGCTGGACAGCCGCTATGATCATTCTTATGATGGAGGGAATCGCCAGCTGAAAAAGAAGATATCTGAATAAGGCCTGTAACTACACCCATCATTCAGATCGCCAGCAGTGGCAGTTAGGAAATCCATCCTCTGGATCTTAGCTATTATATTCAGTAATTGAATCTCAGAAGGTGGGTCCGATGAGAGATTTCAGGTGGGTCAGATGGTCCCTGGAGTCTCTATGATCGTTCGGAGGCTGGGTGCAATGTTATGACATCACGCCCGGCCTCTGCGTTTGAAAAAATAGCGCCGCCTAGGCTGGGAAACAAGAATTCTTATTTTATTTTTTTATTTCAGTCTTCCCAGCCTAGAGGTGAGATCTGGAAACTTTTTGACCCCATATCTCACTGTAAAGAGGACCTGTCACGCACTATTCCTATTACAAGGGATGTTCACATTCCTTGTAATATGAATAAAAGTGATGAAACAAAGAAATGTAAAAAGAGAGCATAAAACTAGAAAAATAAAAGTTAAATAAACAATAAGCGAACGCATAGGTAAGTCCTGCCCACATACGTAAACGGCATTCAAACCACACATCTGAGGTATATGAGAAGTTGGCTTGAGTTTAAACCATTCACAAACTATATGAGTTATATGGGCAATGAGACTAATTTTCAAGAGGCGAGGAGGGTTAGGACAGGGCATACCCTTTGAGTGGGGTATATAGATGATGAGCACCGAGGGGCTAAGCTCCATCTGACTATGTAGCTATCCCCTGCCCACCTCAGACCCCCCTCCCCTTGTTTCTCTCTTTTCTCCCCCTCTTTTTTTTTCCTCTCACTAGGATAAAAGTAGTGCAATTGGGGTTAATATTTAGTAAGTGAACACGGGAATAGCGTGGAACCGGGGAGTCAGCGGTATGCAGTAATCTCAGCATACACCCCTTAATTTTAATTTTAATAATAAAAAAAAAGAACCAATTCTAGATAATATGGGTATATGGTTAATAAAAGGGAATGTTTTGAGGGTTTTGTTTTGTTTGTAGTGATTTGTTGGTTGGAGATTTAGGGTGGGATGTGTATTTTGGATAGGTGGATCCAGGGAGATTTCCACTAGTAGGTCTCCCTGGATCTCCCTTCTTACATAATAAATAATATTCTCACTTTTTCTTTTCTCTGGGAGTTTTGAGAGAACCTTGGAAACATATGTACATTAAGGGGTCTTTAAAATGTTTTGTGGTATGTATATTTTAAAATTTTAGGAGTAATATATATATATATATATATATATATATATATATATATATATATATAGAGAGAGAGAGAGAGAGAGAGAGAGAGAGAGAGAGAGAGAGAGAGAGAGAGAGAGAGAGAGACTTTGAATGTTATGTCTTGTAATGTTTTTCTTAAGTAAAATTAATAGAAAAGAATTGAAAACGTAATAACGTAATACAGAGTTTAGAGGTCAATAGCATGTAATGCGGAGTGCAGGGGTCAGGACCATGTAACTGAAAGCTCAGAGGTCAACCCAGTGTGTAGAGGTTCAGGTGAAAGTATTGTAGAGTTCAGAGGTTGGTGGTATGTAAAGCACAACACAGGGGTTATGTAATGCACAGTGCCACAAAAAGCATCCGTATAGAAGCAACTTTGTTGCATCAAGTCACATCAAAGTAGGACTCAAGTCAACAGCATATCACCAGGAAAGTCGCCTGGCAAAGTCACACCATGAGACTTTCAGGTTGCAGTATTGTGAACCGAGCCTTACCCTGTGTAATGACCATTTGTATTTTGATTGTGTTGAAAATATAATAAACACATAGTTATAAAAAAAAATAATCATCTAGATAGATTGTGGCTTATCTCAGTCTATCACATTGCTGCTTGGTCTCCTAGAACAGAACTTCTCCAGAATCATCTTCCTCAACCTTGGGTTGGCCTGAATAATGATGGCACCTTCTACTGATGGGAAAGATGTCATTATAAACCAGACAATAACAGTTATAGCATCTGAGGTTGAACGTTTACTTGTTGAAAACAACAAGAGCTCAGCTATATAAAACACTGCAGACAATGTAAGAAAGAGGATCATAGTTCGTGTGGCACTGATGAGGGCCTGGAGATTTGGACGGGAATGTCCTGAAATGTTCTGCTTCATCTTCATGATATGTTTTATAAGATTCAAAGCTGTGACTCCAGTAGAGATAAGCGTCAAAACAAAGGGTAGGATGCAGCCTAGGAAAGTGGCGGTCAGTATGTATCCTGTAGGCATGACAATATTTGCAGTGTACACAGACATGTCCTCTGTACTGTTTGTTGAAGTTTGCACCAAAAATGCCATATTAACCACCCAGATAGCCACAAAACTTAAAATGACTGAACCGATTGTTGATAGTAGAAGAATCTGTGGCAGGAAAGATGAAAGAAGCCTTTTTAACCCAATGATACGTTGATGGCTGAAGTTGTTGATGTTGATACAATAGTAAGCACACAGCCAGCCGGTATGCCAATAGCTACAATAAATCAGACTGAACATCAGAAAGGTCAATGTCAATTCAATCTCTTTGATAAAACATAGTTGAGGCCAAAAGCAAACAATTAAATTCTGCGCAATTAAGACCAACTGCATAAAAGCGTTGACCAGCCCCATGGAAAAGTAGATGACATTGGCTGGATTGAAGGTAGGTTGTTTCTTCAAGTTTTGAAAGCTAAAAGACACAATGCCAGTGTTTAAGGTGATGCCAGTCCCGGTTTGTACGATGGTGATGGTGGTAAATAAGATCTCTGCAGCAGAAGGCATTTTCAATGTGACACATTCAAGAAAGAAGAATCTCTGTTTCTGTGTCCAGTGAGTGCGGAGAAGTTATTTACGCTCTTTGGCAGATGCAAATAGTCTCAGAGTTTTGGTTACTTGTTTCCATATGAAAATAGGGATATCAGATGATTGTTTTGAGTTGATGCACGGAAGGAAAGTTTAGCCAACAGGCATTCATATAAACTTTAACACCTTCCTGTCCGGCCTATAGAAGAATGAAAACCAGGCGGTGGCTTTACTGTTCTGAGTGGACATCATATAACATCCTCTCAGAAAGCACTGGGGGCTGCACAGCGGTGCAATCTGTCACCGGCTGTGTCCATACGGAACAGTGTACTGGCATGCTGCCAGTACCATGTGACCGCTGTGACCAATCACAACAGATTACATGACAGTTGTAGAGAATGGATGGCTTTCTTTCATTGTGTTGCTAGCTGTGATTGGTCACAGTGATCACATGGTATAGACAGGGCCACTCACAGCCCATCTGTACCATGTGATTAGCTTTGACCAATCACAGCTAATTACAACAAAACAACCTGAATGAATCAGTTTCATTCAGTAAAAAGCTTGCTTATAGTAATGTTATTCACTACTAGGGATGAGCCGAACACCCTCCTGTTCAGTTCGCAGCAGAACACACGAACACTGTTAAAGTCTATGGGACACGAACGTGAATAATCAAAAGTGCTCATTTTAACCACTTCAGCCCCGGAAGGATTTACCCCCTTCCTGACCAGAGCACTTTTTACTGCATCGCTTTAACTACTAATTGCGCGGTCATGCAATGCTGTACCCAAACAAAATTTGCGTCCTTTTCTTCCCATAAATAGAGCTTTCTTTTGATGGTATTCGATCACCTCTGCCGTTTTTATTTTTTGCGCTATACACGGAAAAAGACCAAAAATTGAAAAAAAATGATATTTTCTACTTTTTGTTATAAAAAAATCCAATAAACTCAATTTTAGTCATACATTTAGGCCAAAATGTATTCAACCACATGTCTTTGGTAAAAAAAATGTCAATAAGCGTATATTTATTGGTTTGCGCAAAAGTTATAGCGTCTATAAACTAGGGTACATTTTTTGAAATTTACACAGCTTTTAGTTTATAACTGCCTATGTCATTTCTTGAGGTGCTAAAATGGCAGGGCAGTACAAACCCCCCCAAATGACCCCATTTTGGAAAGTAGACACCCCAAGGAAATTGCTGAGAGGCATGTTGAGCCCATTGAATATTAATTTTTTTGTACCAAGTGATTGAATAATGACAAAAAAAAAATTACAAAAAGTTGGCACTAATGCCGCGTACACACGATCGGACTTTCTGGCATACTTGGTCTGGCACACTTTCTGACGGACTTTGACCACCAGGTGCGCCGGACTTTAAAACGGACGGACTTGCCCACACACGACCAGACTTTCCGGCGGGCTAAGTCTGCCTGTCTTTCCGACGGACTTTCGCCGGAGTTACGGCGGACTTTCAGAATGAACGCACTTGCCCACACACGGACAAGTCCATTCATTTTGAACGTGACTCAGGTGTGATGGGACTAGAAAAGGAAGTCAATCTTGACGCTTTTATCGGCGAGATTGACACCTTGCGAGCCCCGTCGCGGGTCATACCAGGCCCTTAGATCTAGTATGGATTTTAAAGGGAAGCCCCTACGCCGAAAAAACGGCATGGGTTCTCCCCTAAAATCCATACCAGACCCCGATCCGAGCACGCAGCCCGGCCGGTCAGGAAAGGGGGTGGGGACGAGCGAGCGCCCCCCCCCGAACCATACCAGGCCGCATGCCCTCAACATGGGGGGTGGGTGCTTTGGGGGAGGGGGCGCCCTGTGGGCTCCCCCACCCCAAAGCACCTTGTCCCCATGTTGATGAGGACAAGGGTCTCTTCCCGACAACCCTGGCCGTTGGTTGTCGGGGTCTGCGGGCGGGGGGCTTATCGGAATCCGGGAGCCCCCTATAATAAGAGGGCCCCCAGATCCCGGTCCCCCCACCCTATGTGAATGAGTATGGGGTACATGGTACCCCTACCCATTCACCTAGGGAAAAAGTGTCAGTAATAAAACACTACACAGGTTTTTTAAAATAATTTTATTAAACAGCTCCGGGGGGTCTTTCTCCGGCTTCAGGGGTCTTCTTCCGGCTTCGGGGGTCCCTCCGGTTCCTCTTCTCCCGGCGTCCAGATTGGTTCTTCTCTGCTCTCTCCGGCCTCTTCTCCCGGTGTTCCAGTTCTTCCACCGGCTCCTCCGCTGTCTTCAGGCCGCTCTCTTGCCAGCGGAGGTCCGGACTTCTGAGCTTCTTGTCTTCTTGTCTTCTTCCCTCTTCTCTTCTCCAGATGTTGACACGACGCTCTCTCCGGCTGGACTGCTTTCTGAGGGCTCCGTTGTGACTTATATAGGCGGAGACCCCGCCCCCTTAGGATGTCACAGTCCCTGGGCATGCTGGGACTGTGACGTTTTAGGGGGCGTGGTCATTATCACCCGGTGACCACGCCCCCTAAAACGTCACAGTCCCAGCATACCCAGGGACTGTGACATCATAAGGGGGCAGGGTCTCCGCCTATATAAGTCACAACGGAGCCCTCAGAGAGCAGTCCAGCCGGAGAGACCATATGTGGAATTACACCCCAAAATACATTCTGCTGCTTTTCCTGAGTACGGGGATACCACATGTGTGGGACTTTTTGGGAGCCTAGCTTCCTACGGGGCCCCGAAACAATCACCGCCTTCAGGATTTCTAAGGGCGTAAATTTTTGATTCACTCCTCATTACCTATCACAGTTTTGAAGGCAATAAAATGCCAAGATAGCACAACCCCCCCCCAAATGACCCCATTTTGGAAAGTGGACACCCCAAGCTATTTGCTGAGAATCATGATGAGTATTATGCAGCTCTCATTTGTTTTTGAAAATGAAGAAAGACAAGAAAAAATTTTTTTTTTTCTTTTTTCAATTTTCAAAACTTTGTGAAAAAAAGTGAGGTCTGCAAAATACTCACCATGCCTCTCAGCAAATAGCTTGGGGTGTCTACTTTCCAAAATAGGGTCATTGGGGGGGGGTTGTGCCACCTGGGCATTCCATGGCCTCTGAAACTGTGATAGGCAGTGAAGAGTGAAATCAAAAATTTACGCCTTAGAAAGCCTGAAGGCAGTGCTTGGTTTTCGGGGTCCCGTACGCGGCTAGGCTCCCAAAAAGTCTCACACATGTGGTATCTCCATACTCAGGAGAAGCAACAGAATGTATTTTGGGGTATAATGTCACATATTCTCATGGCCTGTTTGAGCAATATATCATTTTGTGACAACTTTGTGCAAAAAAAAAAAAAAAATTGTCTTTTTCCCGCAACTTGTGTCACAATATAAAATATTCTATGGACTCGATATACCTCTCAGCAAATAGCTTGGGGTGTCTACTTTCCAAAATGGGGTCATTTGGGGGAGGTTTGAACTGTCCTGGCATTTTATGCACAACATTTAGAAGCTTATGTCACACATCACCCACTCTTCTAACCACTTGAAGACAAAGCCCTTTCTGAAACTTTTTGTTTACATGAAAAAATTATTTTTTAATTATTTTTTATAATTAATTACTTTAAACCCCCAAACATTATATATTTTTTTAAAGCAAATGCCCTACAGATTAAAATGGTGGGTGTTTCATTTTTTTTTTCACACAGTATTTGCTCAGTGATTTTTCAAACGCATTTTTTTGGGAAAAAACACACTTTTTAAAATTTTAATGCACTAAAACACACTATATTGCCCAAATGTTTGATGAAATAAAAAAGATGATCTTAGGCCGAGTACATGGATACCAAACATGACATGGTTTAAAATTGCGCACAAACGTGCAGTGGCGGCAAACTAAATACATTTTTAAAACCCTTTAAAAGCCTTTACAGGTTACCACTTTAGATTTACAGAGGAGGTCTACTGCTAAAATGACTGCGTGAGAGCAGGGGGGGACAGGGGTGCACTTTTTTTTTTCTTTATTATTTTTTTGCTTTTTTATCTTATTTTTAAACTGTTCTTTTCATTTTTTTATTTTTTTAATCATTTTTATTGTTATCTCAGGGAATGTAAATATCCCCTATGATAGCAATAGGTAGTGACAGGTACTCTTATTTGAATAAATTGGGGTCTATTAGACCCTAGATCTCTCCTCTGCCCTCAAAGCATCTGACCACACCAAGATCGGTGTGATAAAATGCTTTCCCAATTTTCCAATGGCACTGTTTACATCCGGCGAAATCTAAGTCATGAAATGCTCGTAGCTTCCGGTTTCTTAGGCCATAGAGATGATTGGAGCCATTGGAGCAATTCTGGTCTCTGATCAGCTCTATGGTCAGCTGGCCGAATCACCGGCTGCATTATCGGGTTCCCTGTTGGGACAGGAGAGCCAGAGAAAAACATGGAAGAAGGTGGGGGGGCATTCCCTCCCACTGCTTGTAAAAGCAGTCTAGAGGCTAATTAGCTGCTAGGATTGCTTTTACATGAAAGCCGACCACTGGCTGAAAAGGATGATACCAAGATGATACCTAAACCTGCAGGCATCATTCTGGTATAACCACTCAAAGTCCAGCAACATACCAGTACGTTGCTGGTCCTTGTTGGGCATATATTGTAAACTTTTTTCATGCAGCCTGTGGGCTGAATGAAAAAAAGAGATTGATCGGTGGGTATGCCCACCATTAGAATACCTCCCTTCATCCACCCACTTCTAATAATGGGCATACATGCACCGTTTATATATGCTGAAGCATGGGGGCATCCTCCCGCAAAAGTAAGGAGCAAATCGCTCTTCCGCCCACTGCTGCCCCCACGCTTCGGCATATATGCTGAAGTATGTAACTGTGGTGGTGAAATCACCTCCGACAGCGCTGGAGTCACGGATTTATATATCGTGGGAGCAAACGCTGTTGCTGTCAAGATAAATGAATCCGCTCTGCAGCTGAATGGCGTACCTGAAAACAAACAAAATGGTTACCAAACATGATAAAAACATAACAACAATAAAACATTGCAGAATAGAATACAGTAAAAAAGAGCAGAACAATAGAGAAAGAATAGAGAGAGAGAACAATAAAACAACAACTATTTTTGGTTATTATTATTTTATATTTTTTGTGTGTGTTTTTTTTTTTTTTTTTACTTTTTTTTTGTTTTTTTGTTTTTTTTACACTTTTTTTTGTAACTTTAACTTTTGTAACTGGTACCAGGTTTGGGTCTCTCAAAATGCGATGGCATCTTGGGAGACCCTGTGAAAGTGTGTCCTAGTCTGTGCAGTGCTGTACCCTACGCTAATACTCAACTAGTGTATGGTAGCGTTCAAAACATTCACCAGTGCATAGACCAGGATTGGCAGGACAGGAGGGACAATAATACCGGGTGTCATGCCTAAATCCACGCTTGCTGCAGACACGACATCTTTTTTGGGGGGCTCGTTGGGTAGGGGTACTCGGGAGGACATAAAGAAAATGCCTCTCATGCAGCCGGCTTACTGCATTTGTTTGGGAAAGGTGAGGTGGAGCACCGTCTGGAAACAGAAGGGCTCTGACGATCTCTTCCTGGAATTTAAGGAAGGATCCAGTCCATCCTGAAGCTCTGTAGAGCACATGAGCGTTCAGCAAAGCCAATTGAAATAAATAAACAGACACTTTTTTGTACCAGCGTCTGGCCTTATGGGCAACTAGGTACGGCGCCAACAACTGATCGTTGAGGTCCACCCCTCCCATATTTTGGTTATATTCGTGGACACAGAGGGGTTTCTCCACAACACCAGTCGCCGTAGTAATTTGGACCGTCGTGTCTGCATGAAGGGAGGTGAGAACGAAAACATTCTTATTGTCTCTCCACTTCATAGCGAGCAAATTATTACACTGCAAGCAGGCTCTCTCCCCCAGCCTAAGACGGGAATCTACAAGCCGCTGGGGAAAGCCCCGGCGATTAGGTCACACGGTGCCACATGCTCCAATCTGATGACCAAAAAGGTGACTAAAAAGTGGCACACTCGTGTAATAATTGTCCACATACAAGTGGTACCCCTTTCCGAATAAGGGTGACACCAAGTCCCACACTATCTTGCCAGCGCTTCCTATGTAGTCAGGGCAGTTTGTCGGCTCTACGTGACTATCTTTGCCCTCGTAAACCATAAATCTACATGTATAGCCTGTGGCCCTGTCACAGAGCTTATACATCTTGACCCCGTATCTGGCACGCTTGCTGGGAAGGTACTGTTTGAATGACAAGTGGCCAGAAAACTTAATCACGGACTCAACAACGCAGACAACTTGATGGGGAGTAAACAAGTCTGCAAAACGTTTGTTGAAGTGGTTTACGAGGGGCCGAATTTTGTAGAGCCGATCGTATTCAGGGTCTCCACGAGGATGACAGAGTTCATTGTTGTTGAAGTGCATGAACTGCAAAATCTGCTCGTATTGTGCCCTGGTCATGGAGGCAGAGAACAAGGGCATATAGTGAATTGGGTCAGTGGACCAATATGACCGCAACTCACTCTTTTTATTTATGCCCATGTTGAGGGAAAGGCCCAGAAAGAGCTTAAATTCAGAGACCGTAATTGGTCTCCAATCTCTGACAAGGGAGGACTGGGGATTAGCGGCGATGTGTTGACCAGCGTATAAATTGCTTTGGTCCACAATAGATCTATAGAGATCTTCGGTGAAAAACAGTGAATAAAAATCAAGTGGCGTAAAATCAACTGTTTCCACCTGAATTCCGGGTTGGCCAGTGAATGGGGGAAGTACGGGTGCTGCAGAAGTGGTGGGTTCCCAATTCGGATTGGCGAATGCAGCAGGAAGGGCACTATGGGCATGACGGGCCTGTGTTCATCTTCTTGGTGGCAGCGGGACACTACTAGTGCTTGCCACCTCGCCAGCTTGAACTGCACTTATGGGACTCGCCACATCACCAAGTGTTACTGCAGTGCTGGATGTACAACCAGGGTGTACTAGGCCGCTGGTGCTTGCCAGTTCACCAGAAGTACTGCTCTGCTCCATATGAGGGACCTGCGGTTCTTGCACTTCAAGGACAGAAGAAGAAAATTGGGGTCTGGTACGCCTGACCTTGGCAGGGACCACAACTCCGTCGTCAGAGCTATCTGTCATGGAGCCGCTGTCGTCTACAGAATCGTATTCTGAGCCTGAATCTGACAGATGAGTGACTTCCTCTTCACCATCTGTCATGCTCAGAAACGTGTAGGCCTCTTCACTAGTGTACCTTCGATTTGCCATTTTGGGCTCTAAATTTAGTGGTACACTAGTGAGACTCACAGGCAAAAAAGCTCCTGACTATCAGCGACTGATTCAAAACGCTACCAAAAAACTGTTAGCGATCACAGGGATCAGGCCTGACTCTGCGAACGCTGCAGTTATGTGTGCTTAGTGTTTTGTAAGTGTCAGTGATCGATCGATACTGCACTTGGGTGGGCTGGGTGGAGGGGCAAAACGCAGGTGCTAGTAGGTATCTGGGCTGATCCCGCTAACACTGCATTTTTGGGGACCCTAACCTGCTGGGGACACTAGTATAGATCAGATATTGATCCGTTCAGATACTATGCCACTAAGGGAGGTGTATGCTGCGTGCGTGGGTGTTAACGGTACTGGCACTAACCTAACGCTGCCTGGGGCGACGCAGACCTTATCTGACCCTAAAAACGTAACTTTTATCACCGCCGGGTGATTAGGGGCTAAACCTTTATAAGGTAATAAACGGTGGGTACCCTGAAACTATAATAAACTATAAAAAACAATCTAACTAACCAGCGTCACCCGTAACATTTATACGGTGATCGCTGGTGAAAGGGTTAACTAGGGGGCAATCAGGGGGTTAAAACCTTTATTAGGTAGTATATGGGGGTCCCTGTCGCTATAAAACGCTGACAGCGAACCTATATACTTACCTCCCTAACTAGCGTCACCTGTGTCACTAATACAGCGATCAGAAAAACGATCGCTTAGTGACACTGGTGACGGGGGGTGATCAAGGGGCTAAAACTTTATTGGGGGGGTTAGGGGGGTACCCTAGACCTAAAGGGGGGTACCCTAGACCTAAAAGGGGCTAACCCTAACTGCCCTACCACTTATAACTGTCACACACTGACACCAATGCAAAAGGGGGTACAGGGGGGGGTGATCGGGGGGGGATCACGGGGTGATGGGGGTGAAAAGTGTGCCTAGTGTGTTCTACTGAAAGTGAAGTGTTGGTGCAACTCACATTGATGTCTTCTCTCCTCGACACCGGAACGAAAAGACCGGCTCGAGGAGAGATGGCATCACTTCCTCTGCCGCTGTTTACATTACAGCACCAGAGGAAGATTTTCATTCGTGGGGAGTGATCGCGAGGGGGTGGCCACGAATGAGTGGCCTCCCTCCCAGCCTGTATCGCTTCCCCAACAAAGCCAATCGCCTCGGGCACCAGGTACATGATTTTGCCTGCCCGTGCCATTCTGCCGCAGTATATCTGCGTTAGGCGGTCGGCAACTGGTTAAAGGCTTGTATGCAAGTTATTGTCATAAAAAGTGTTTGGGGACCTGCCCCAGGGGACATGTATCAATGAAAAAAAAAGTTTTAAAAAACTTTTTTCGGGAGCAGTGATTTTTTTTTGATGCTTAAAGTGAAACAATAAAAATGAAATATTCCTTTAACCGCTTTCCGCCTCACGCAGATATACTGCAGCAGAAGGGCAGATTAACGTACCTATACATTGCCCTTTAAGAGGCCGCTCACAAGCAGCGCATGCGTGCGCCAGCTGGGTGCTCCGTGACCGCGAGTCCCGCAGACCCGATGTCCATGGGGATACCCATGATCATCTCACATTGAGGAAGAACGGGGAGATGCTAATGTAAACAAGCATCTCCCCATTCTGCCTAGTGACAGTGTCACTGATCTCTGCTCCCTGTGTTCGGGAGCGGCGATCAGTGTAATGTAAAATACACCCCCTCCCCCCACAGTTAGAAACACTCCCTAGGATACACTTAAACCCTACAGCGCCACCTAGTGGTTAACCCCTTCACTGCCAGTGACATTTTTACAGTAATCAATGCAATTTTTTAGCACTGATCGCTGTATTAATGCCAATGGTCCCAAAAATGTGTCAAAATTGACCAATGTGTCCACCATAATGTCGCAATCACGTTAAAAATCGCTGATCGCCACCATTACTAGTAAAAAAAAATTATCAATAAAAATGCCATAAAACTATACCCTATTTTGTAGATGCTATGACTTTTGCGCAAACCAATCAATAAACACTTTTTGCGATCTTTTTTTACCAAAAATATGTAGAAGAATAGGTATCGGCCTAAACTGAGGAAAAAAACATTTTTTAAATATTTTTTGGGGATATTTATTATAACAAAAAGTAAAAAATAATGCGTTTTTTCAAAATTGTCGTAATTTTTTTGTTTATAGCGCAAAAAAGGTGATCGAATACCACCAAAAGAAAACTTTATTTGTGGAAAAAAAGGATGTCAATTTTGTTTGGGAGCCACGTTGCGCAATTGTCAGTTAAAGCGACGCAGTGCCGAATCGCAAAAAGTGCTCTGGTCAGGAAGGGAGTAAATTCTTCTGGGGCTGAAGTGGTTAAATATCGTACCTGGGGGGTGTCTATAGTATGCCTGTGAAGTGGCGCATTTTACCCGTGTTTAGAACAATACCACAGCAAAATGACATTTCTAAAGGAAAATTTGTCATTTAAAACTGATCGCGGCTGTAATTAATTGTCGGGTCTCGGCAATATAGATAAAACTCATTGCAAAAAAGAGCATGGGATCCCCCCCAGTCTATTACCAGGCCCTTTGGGTCTGGTATAAATATTAAGGGGAACCCCGAACCAAAATTTAAAATTCAATTGCGTGGGGGTCCCCCTAAAATCCATACCAGGCTCTAGGGGTCTGATATGGAAATTAAGGGGAACCCTGCATCAAATTAAAAAAAAATGGTGTAGGGGTCCCCCCAAAATCCATACCAGACCCTTCAGGGTGGCCCCACCCTCTGACGCCATTTGGAAGTCCCCATGATGTCAGAGGGGGCGGTGTCACCCAGTTACGTCACCAGGTGGCCCCGCCCTCAGTTATATAAGAACTGTCACAAGCAAAGAAGTGTCACACAACGGGAGCCTCCCATGGAGGCGGGTTGGTTGTGGATTTTTTTTTTTCGGTCTGTTGTGGCATGATAGAAGAAGATGAATGGACATTTTTATTTTTTAATAAAGGACTTGTTCCAGGTTGTGTCTTGTCGTTTTTAGCATTTTGACACTTTTTTGTGAAATGGTAGGGTTACATTTGTACCCCGTTACCATCTCACACAGGGGGAAGGCCGGGATCTGGGGGTCCCCTTGATAAAGGGGGCTTCCAGATTCCGATAAGCCCCCTGCCTGCAGACACCCACAACCACCAGGCAAGGGTTGTGGGGATGAGGCCCTTGTCCCCATCGTAATGGGGACAAGGTGCTTTGGGGGGCTACATTTTGCTGTGATACTGTTCTAAACACGGGAAAAATGTGCCACTTTACAGGCATACTATAGACACCCCCCTAGGCACGATATTTAAAGGAGTATTTCATGTTTATTGTTTCACTGTAAGCATTAAAAAAATCACTGCTCCTGAAAAAACGTCCATTTTAAAAAACTTTTTTCATTGATACATGTCCCCTGGGGCAGGACCCGGGTCCCCAAACACTTTTTATGACAATAACTTGCATATAAGCCTTTAAAATGAGCACTTTTGATTATTCATGTTCGTGTCCCATAGACTTTAACGGTGTTCCGGCGGCTTTCAAATTTGCCCTGAACACCGCATATTGTTCAGTGCTCACAGAACATCCGAACAACCAAAGTTCGGCCCAAACTTATGCTCGCCCATCCCTATTCACTGCTATAAATAAACATAATGTGTAAAAAAGAAAACAAAATCCTGATCACTTACTTATTATGGTACAGTAACACTGTATTGCTCTGTTTTGTGTATTAAAGAGGAAGTAAACCCTGATGGGTTTTACTTCCTCTTTTGCTCCCTGCAAAGCCTGCAAATTCAAAGCATCATGGGCTAGTATGGGCTAGTATGCATCCATTATGTGACACTTACCTGCAAACAAATCCATCGCTGTCACCTGTGCAGGCTACATCCATCTTTGCCCCTCTTCCTTCCGGGGGCTGCGGACTCCGGCTCTGTGACTGTCAGTAACGGCACACGCTGGGGGAAGAAACGTCACGGAGGTCCGTTTCTTAACAGCGCATGCGCCAAGTAGATCATCGGCACACTACAAGTGAAATATCTCCTAAACGGTGCACATTTAGGAGATATTTCCACTACCTATAGGTAAGCCTTATTCTACGCTTACCTATAGTTTAAAGTCACTAGGGAGGGTTTACAACCACTTTAACCACTTCCGGACCTCCGCATGCCGATGTACGTCCCTACTTTGAGGACGGATATCGTTGTTATGGTAGCAGCTAGCTGCCATAACCCTGGTATCCCTGTGTTCAGCCGGCAGTCCGTTACAAGATAAAAGTGGTCTCTGCGGTGGATTCACAGCAAGATCAATTTTATCGGTGGTGGGAGAGGGGCCCCCCAACGACCTTAATCGGTGCCCTCCGCCGCTTACCGGAGCTGTCGGCAGCGATGGATGCGATCGGATCCTTCCTGTGGCTGTGCATGGAGATGAGTGAGGGGAAGCCCCCACCCATCTCCATGACACTGCAGGGCGGAAGTGACGTCAAAGCGTCACTTCCGTCCATAGCTCTTAAAGGGCCATTTCTTTTTTTTTTTTTTTTTTGACAATTTTTTTTTTTAATTGCATTTAAGTGTAAATATGAGATGTGAGGTCTTTTTGACCCCAGATCTCATATTTAAGAGGTCCTGTCATGCTTTTTTCTATTACAAGGGATATTTACATTCCTTGTAATAGGAATACAATGGACACATTTTTTTTAAAACAGTGTAAAAATAAAATGTAAAATAAATAAGAAAAAAAAAAATTTAAACGCGCCCCGTCCCGTCAAGCTCGCATGCAGAAGTGAACGCATACGTGAGTAGCGCCCGCATATGAAAACAGTGTTCAAACCACACATGTGAGGTATCGCCGCGATCAGTAGAGAGAGAACAATAATTCTAGCCCTAAACCTCCTCTGTAACTCAAAACATGCAACCTGTAGAATGTTTTAAATGTCGCCTATGGAGATTTTTAAGGGTAAAAGTTTGTCGCCATTCCACAAGTGGGTGCAATTTTGAAACGTGACACGTTGGGTATCAATTTACTCGGATTAACATTATCTTTCACAATATAAAAAAAAATGGCTAATTTTACTGTTGTCTTATTTTTTAATTCAAAAAAATAACACACTTATAAAATAACACTTTTCAAAAAAAGTGTGCTTGTAAGACCGCTGCACAAATACGGTGAAAGTATTGCAACGACAGCTATTTTATTCTCTAGGGTGTTAGAAAAAAATGTATAATGTTTGGGGGTTCTAAGTAATTTCCTAGCAAAAAAAAACAGTTTTTAACTTGTAAACAACACATCTAAAAAAGAGGCTCGGTCCTTAAGTGGTTAATGATGCGCTTATTCAAAAATGTGCATTAAACCTATTGATACCAAACCATATACAGTATATTATACGTTCAGTCAAGTTCCTCCACCCCAAATTCGCTCATCCATGTCTTTATGGATCTTGCTTTGTGTCCTGGTCCAAATCATTTGGTGGAGGAGGGATTATGGTGTGGGGTTATTTTTCAGGGGTTGGACTTGGCCCCTTAGTTCCAGTGAAGGGAACTCTTAAGGCGTCAGCATACCAAGACAGTTTGGACAATTTTATGCTTCCAACTTTGTGGGAACAGTTTAGGGATGGCCCCTTCCTGTTCCAGTTCCAACATGACTGTGCACCAGTACACAAAGCAAAATAAATACATGGATAAGTGAGTTTGGGGTGGAGGAAATTGAAATATTATGAAATATTTTTAGAAAAAACTTGGTGTTGATTTATTCACTTTTAGGTCATCATAGAGGACAAGGGGGCACTCTTTACGTCTAGAAGAAAAAGATTTCACAGGGAAATAGGGAAAGCTTTCTTCACAGTAGAGCTGTGAAAATGTGGAATGGACTCCCTCCAGAGGTGTTCTGTCCAGCTCAGTAGATTGCTTTAAAAAAGGCCTGGATTCTTTCCTAAATGTACAGAATATAACTGGGTACTAGAGATGAGCTTCGAGTTCGAGTCGAACTCATGTTCGACTCGAACATCGGCTGTTTGCCAGTTGCTGGCAAATTGAAAGCCGCGGAACACCCTTTAAAAGTCTATGGGAGAAATCAAAAGTACTAATTTTAAAGGCTTATATGCATGGTATTGTCATAAAAAGTGTTTGGGGACCCGGGTCCTGCCCCAGGTGACATGTATCAATGCAAAAAAGTTTTAAAAATGGTTGTTTTTTCAGGAGCAGTGATTTTAATAATGCTTAAAGTCAAACAATAAAAGTGTAATATCCCTTTAAATTTCGTACCTGGGGGGTGTCTATAGTATGCCTGTAAAGGGGCGCATGTTTCCCATGTTTAAAACAGTCTGACAGCAAAATGACATTTCAAAGGAAAAAAAGTCATTTAAAACTACTTGCGGCTATTAATAATTTACCGGTCCGACAATACACATAAAAGTTCATTGATAAAAACGGCATGGGAATTCCCCACAGGGGAACCACGAACCAAAATTTTAAAAAAATTATGTGGGGGGTCCCCCTAATATCCATACCAGGCCCTTCAGGTCTGGTATGGATATTAAGGGGAACCCCGGCCAAAATTAAAAAAAAAAAAAATGGCGAGGGGTCCCCCTCAAAATCTATACCAGACCCTTAAGGTCTATATAAAACAAAGCGGAGAAAGCGCCTCTGAGTGCAAGCATTTAATTAGACATATTAATCACATAAGTACACTTACAGTAAAGATAGACGGGGTTGAGTTGCAGTAAAAAAGTCATCTGGGATCAGTAGAACGTCCAAATAGCATATTCCTATGATGTGACTCCAGAGGGACGGCCGCGGACCTCCACTCGGGGTGACAGATAGTAAGGCGGCTAAGCTGGATTGGGGCTTCCGTGTTCCGGGCCGCTCGCTATGAGCGTGTGATGTCACCGAGAGACTGTAGTAGACGAGGGCACACAACGCGTTTCAAAGCATGCGCAAAGCTCACAGTGGGCATGCGCGCTCCTTTTTCAAGTGTGGGGAAGGCGGAAAGGATCGAATCTTAAATAATCCTATGTTGATGACCACTAGCATTCTCATTGGTTAAACACGAACCATGGGTGTGCTGGACAAAGGACTGGTATACAGATAATGTCTAAAAGGAACAAGCTTATAATATATCTCATAGGACAATAAACAGATATATTAATTAAATTAAAAACTAATTCATTAACAATCAATCAATTAAAAAATAAAATTAAAATTAAAATTAACAACCTCAGATGATAGTATTCATAAAATTATTTTGAAGATAAAAAAACTTTTAAAAACTTTTCAAATTGGAACATGTAGAAATAGGGTGAAGATAGCTGCACAGATATATTTTTCACATTTATTTATAGTTACTTGGAAGATATAAACTGGTCTTCCTTCCAGATCATCCCGTGTGTCAACGGCTGTCATATAGACGCTCAGTGACACACCAGATGCTATAAAAAGAATTCGTAATAATAGTTATTGTTACTCAGATGCCTCGGATGAAAAAAGGAAAAAGGGGGAGGGGGAAAAGGGAAAGAAGAAGGGGGGAAGGGGGGGTTTATAGTAAAAGACGGACAAATAAAACGTATAAAATTCCGGGAAACTATATAATAGTATTAATCTCTAATTTTCATTTAACCCATTGGGTGCCAGGGTGTCTAAAGTATAAATCCAAAACATTTCGCGTTCGCATAACTTAGCGAAACGTTCGGCTTCAGATAATTTACGTGGTATAGACTCTATCACCCACACTTGTAGACCTACAGTTGATTGATTATGGTGCTCTAGAAAGTGACGAGGAACGCTATGCTCATCGCAACCTTTTTCTATGAATCGGCGATGTTTGCCAAAGCGTTTTCGCAGAGGGCAAATTGTACGGCCTACATATAATAATTTGCATGGGCACGTTAAACAATACACTACATAATCGGTGGAACAATTATAGAATCTCTCCAGCTGATATGTCTTATTTCTATGTTGAAAACTGTGTTGGCCATGATTCACAAAGGAACATGTCTTACATAAGGCTTTATTACATCAATACATCCCTACAAGGGGAATAAGACACAAAGATTTTTCAACTTTGCTAGTCTTCAATTTACTGGGCGCTATCTTGTTTTTCAGAGTTGGTGCTCTTCTGTATGTTACCTTGGGTTTATTTCCAAGACTATTCTGGAGGAGGGGATCCTGTTTCAAAATATTCCAATGTTTATGGAATATACGTTCCATTTTTTTATGTTCGCTATGATATCTCGTAATGAACCGTACAGTATCATTGTTGGATGGTTTCATTGTTTTAGGTTTTTTACCCGGGAGAAAAGTGGCGTAGGCTTGATCTATTATTTTCTCTGAGAACCCTTTTTCCAAGAATTTTTTCTTTAGATGAACACTTTGGGAAATGTAGTCGGAGTCCCTAGTACAATTTTGCGTTCCTCGTCACTTTCTAGAGCACCATAATCAATCAACTGTAGGTCTACAAGTGTGGGTGATAGAGTCTATACCACGTAAATTATCTGAAGCCGAACGTTTCTCTAAGTTATGCGAACGCAAAACGTTTTGGATTTATACTTTAGACACCCTGACACCCAATGGGTTAAATGAAGAATTAGAGATTAATACTATTATATAGTTTTCTTGAGTTTTATACGTTTTATTTGTCTGTCTTTTACTATAACCCCCCCTTCCCCCCCCCCCTTCTTTCCCTTTTCCCCCTCCCCCTTTTTCCTTTTTTCATCCGAGGCATCTGAGTAACAATAACCATTATTACGAATTCTTTTTATAGCATCTGGTGTGTCACTGAGCGTCTATATGACAGCCGTTGACACACGGGATGATCTGGAAGGAAGACCAGTTTATATCTTCCAAGTAACTATAACTAAATGTGAAAAATATATCTGTGCAGCTATCTTCACCCTAATTCTACATGTTCCAATTTGAAAAGTTTTTAAAAGTTTTTTTATCTTCAAAATAATTTTATGAATACTATCATCTGAGGTTGTTAATTTTTATTTTATTTTTTAATTGATTGATTGTTAATGAATTAGCTTTTAATTTAATTAATATATCTGTTTAATGTCCTATGAGATATATTATAAGCTTGTTCCTTTTAGACATTATCTGTATACCAGTCCTTTGTCCAGCACACCCATGGTTCGTGTTTAACCAATGAGAATGCTAGTGGTCATCAACATAGGATTATTTAAGATTCGATCCTTTCCGCCTTCCCCACACTTGAAAAAGGAGCGCGCATGCCCACTGTGAGCTTCGCGCATGCTCTGAAACGCATTGTGTGCCCTCGTCTACTACAGTCTCTCGGTGACGTCACACGCTCATAGCGAGCGGCCGATACACGGAAGCCCCAATCCAGCTTAGCCGCCTTACTATCTGTCACCCCGAGTGGAGGTCCGCGGCCGTCCCTCTGGAGTCACATCATAGGAATACGCTATTTGGACGTTCTACTGATCCCAGATGACTTTTTTACTGCAACTCAATATGTCTAATTAAATGCTTGAACTCAGAGGCACTTTCTCCGCTTTGTTTTATATGGTCGTTTTAAGAGCTGGCTTCGCTCTCCATGAAAGCTGCCTTCAGCGCTGGTGATCATTAAAGACAAAAGATTTTATCTGCCTGCCCACCAATATGGACTTTTTAGAGACTGTTCTGATACCAAGTAACTACTATTGATCGTTATAAGGACTAAAGCGCTGATATTATTATATGTTATTCTGTCATTTGAATAGGAGCCTTATACAGCAGCTGGGTCTTTTTTAGTTTTCCATTGAAAAATATATGTGTACATGTCTCATTTTAATTATGCTTTTTTGAATGGTTTTAATCTCGATTGATTTTAGTGATATAATTTATTGAAAAATTAGATACCATTCAATTATTTTCTCCCTATTTATATCTATTTTAATAATAATTTTTCCCATAATTATTTGATGACCAATGGAACTTATTGAGGATATAGAACTTCATAAATATGAAATACTGGATACATTATATACAACCTTACCCACCACATTATTTTGTAATTCTTCCAAATTCACTCGCTCAGATAATCATCTTTGCGGCAAATTTAAGAAATCAGAAAGATTGATCCACACTGCCAATACTCACTGGTGGGATCAAATTTTTTCTGAAAAAAATATTTAGAAGGGAAAATCTCCCCTAGAGGATTAAGGATTCTAAAAACTTGTTCCTTCCTTGACGCCACTCATAACACAGAGTGGGAGAATTTAGCTGAATTCTGCACCATGAAATGGATAGGTGTCTTGATTAGTCAAAGAAACCTAAAATACAGCGAAATTATACATCAGATACAGATCCTATCACAGGAAATTACCTCTTTCAAACAAAAAATACCACCCACCGGGCTTGAGACCCTTAAAAAGAATACTAAAAACAAAGAAAATAATCTAATCCAAACAAAGCTTGGCAAATTTCATAGGGACTTGGAAGATTATAGACATAAAAAAAAACTTTTTCTTGGAAACACAATGATGCCATACCCCCTCTAATGTCTTTATCACCTCATCCTACTGAGTCTATCTTAAACCATAATAAAAGAGAGGGTAATTGTGCCCGCCCTTCCACTCAGGTTGTGAATCCTCGAGTCCCCAGTAAAAGACTACTTCCACCACACAGACCCCCCACATCTAATCATAAATCTCCGTCTCGTTGCGCAGAAAAACCTTTACCACAGAGATCTAACATGAGACACATCAAGAAAAACATATCATCACCAGTGAGAGTAAATTCCACACTCACTACACCAATCTCTCCTTCTGTTTCTAGTAATTCGCCTCAAACCTCATCTACATCTATAATTCTTGGACCCCATGATTATGTTGTCCCTACCGCTGATGGAGCTAATCCTCAGCCCTTACTCACTTTTACTGAAAAAAATATACACATATCCTCCTCTCCTACGCCCAACTCCGATCCCTTTCTCAATAATTTAGTGCTAGGTGATTTCCATAGTGGTGAAATAGCCTCCTACTCTGAAGCCTTGTCTTTTCCTTTTTTAGAGAAGGGCCCACATCGCAAAAGCGGCAAAAAAAGAAAACACATAGACGAGGATGCAGAGGGGGGCGCAATAAATCCAAAAATACATGCCAAACTTCAGAAACGATAAAAATATTTAATTTATTTACACATCTGTTATCCTCAGAAGAAATGACTTTGCTTGGGAAAGGACTCACTTTTTCACCCACTATACCATCCAACTCCTTCCTTTTATTCAAGGACCTTAATAAATTTATCAGGAATCTTACCCTAAAACGATATTTCAATATCCAACAGTGGCGGCTGGTGAAGTTTTAGGATGGGGGGGCGCCAGACCCCGCCCTTCCTTTTTGACCCCTCCCACTTGGTAAAAATGGGCGTGGTTTCAGTGAAATAGTGGGCGTGGCTCTAAGGTAGTGTGGTTAGCGTCTGAGATGAACGAGGGATAGAGGGAGAGGGAGAGAGGGACAGCAGGCCTATATCCTACACAACAATAGAAATGTGTATTCTACAAAGTTTAACAATCATCAGATAAAGATACTCCAAACACCTGGTGTTAGCGCTTCAATCATCCCGGCTCCATGGTTGTTATGGTGTCAGGATGATTGAAGCTCATTGTTTCTATTGTTACATTGTAATATAAAATGAAATCATTCAACTCACCATAATGCAGAATCAGTGGGAACCCCCGAGTGTGTCACTAGCCACGTCGCCTGCCACCAGATGCCATCAGGTGTCCCCAGTAGTCCGTCCTTACATGCAGCCTGTATCACATCAAATGCAGCCTCTGTCACATAAAATGCAGCCTCTGTCACATAAAATGCAGCCTCTGTCCCCCCCAAATACAGCCTCTGCCCCCCCAAATACAGCCTCTGTCCCCTTACATCAGAGTTGCCATCAGTGTCCCCCCACAGCATGTGTTCCCCACAGCAGGTGTCCCCCACAGCAGGTGTCCCCCATCAGAGCCCCCCACAGCAGGTGTCCCCCATCAGAGCCCCCAACAGCAGGTGTCCCCTTTAGAGCCCCCCAAGAGCAGGTGTCCCCCACAGCAGGGTGTCTCCATCAGAGTCCCCCCACAGCAGGTGTCCCCATTAAAGTCCCCCCACAGCAGGTGTCCCCCATCAGAGTCCCTCCACAACAGGTGTCCCCCATCAGAGTCCCCCACCAGAGCCCCCCACAGCAGGTGTCCCCATCAAAGTCCCCCCACAGCATGTGTCCCCCATCAGAGTCCCCCCACAGCAGGTGTTCCCATCAAAGTCCCCCCACAGCAGGTGTCCCACATCAGAGTCCCCCACCAGAGCCCCCCACAGCAGGTGTCCCCTATCAAAGCCCCCCACAGCAGGTGTCCCCCATCAGAGTCCCCCCACAGCAGGTGTCCCCCATCAGAGTCCCCCCACAGCAGGTGTCCCCTATCAAAGCCCCCCACAGCAGGTGTCCCCCATCAAAGCCCCCCACAGCAGGTGTCCCCCATCAAAGCCCCCCACAGCAGGTGTCCCCATCAAAGCCCCCCACAGCAGGTGTCCCCCATCAGAGTCCCCCCACAGCAGGTGTCCCCCATCAGAGTCCCCCCACAGCAGGTGTCCCCTATCAAAGCCCCCCACAGCAGGTGTCCCCCATCAAAGCCCCCCACAGCAGGTGTCCCCCATCAAAGCCCCCCACAGCAGGTGTCCCCTATCAAAGCTCCCCACAGCAGGTGTCCCCTATCAAAGCCCCCCACAGCAGGTGTCCCCCATCAGAGTCTCCCACAGCAGGTGTCCCCCATCAGAGTCCCCCACAGCAGGTGTCCCCTATCAAAGCCCCCCAAAGCAGGTGTCCCCCATCAGAGCACCCCACAGCAGGTGTCCCCCATCAGAGTCCCCCCACAGCAGGTGTCCCCCATCAGAGTCCTCCCACAGCAGGTGTACCCCATCAGAGTCCCCCCACAGCAGGTGTACCCCATCAAAGCCCCCCACAGCAGGTGTCCCCCATCAGAGTCCCCCCACAGCAGGTGTCCCCCATCAGAGTCCCCCCAAAACAGGAGTCCCCCATCAGAACCCCCCCACAGCAGGTGTCCCCATCAGAGCCCCCCCACAGCAGGTCAGAACCCCCCACAGCAGGTGTCCCCCATCAGAGTCCCCCCACAGCAGGTGTCCCCATCAGAGCCCCCCACAGCAGGTGTCCCCCATCAGAGCCCCCCACAGCATGTGTCCCCCATCAGAGTCCCCCACAGCATGTGTCCCCCATCAGAGTCCCCCACAGCAGGTGTCCCCATCAGAACCCCCCACAGCAGGTGTCCCCTACAGCAGTTGTCCCCATCAAAGTCCCCCCACAGCAGGTGTCCCCTACAGCAGTTGTCCCCATCAAAGTCCCCCCACAGCAGGTGTCCCCCATCAGAGCCCCCCACAGCAGGTGTCCCCCATCAGAGTCCCCCCACAGCATGTGTCCCCCATCAGAGCCCCCCACAGCAGGTGTCCCCTACAGCAGTTGTCCCCATCAAAGTCCCCCCACAGCAGGTGTCCCCCATTAGAGCCCCCCACAGCATGTGTCCCCCATCAGAGCCCCCCACAGCAGGTGTCCCCCATCAGAGTCCCCCCGCAGCAGGTGTCCCCCATCAGAGCCCCCCAAGAGCAGGTGTCCCCCAAAGCAGGTGTCTCAATCAGAGTCCCCCCACAGCAGGTGTCCCCATCAGAGTCCCCCCAAAACAGGAGTCCCCATCAGAGCCCCCCACAGCAGGTGTCCCCCATAAGAGCCCCCCACAGCATGTGTCCCCCATCAGAGCCCCCCACAGCAGGTGTCCCCCATCAGAGTCCCCCCACAGCAGGTGTCCCCCATCTGAGCCTCCCAAGAGCAGGTGTCCCCCAAAGCAGGTGTCTCAATCAGAGTCCCCCCACAGCAGGTGTCCCCATCAGAGTCCCCCCAAAACAGGTTTCCCCCATCAAAGCCCCCCACAGCAGGTGTCCCCCATCAAAGCCCCCCACAGCAGGTGTCCCCCATCAGAGTCCCCCCACAGCAGGTGTCCCCCATCAGAGTCCTCCCACAGCAGGTGTCCCCTATCAAAGCCCCCCACAGCAGGTGTCCCCCATCAAAGCCCCCCACAGCAGGTGTCCCCCATCAAAGCCCCCCACAGCAGGTGTCCCCTATCAAAGCCCCCCACAGCAGGTGTCCCCTATCAAAGCCCCCCACAGCAGGTGTCCCCATCAGAGTCTCCCACAGCAGGTGTCCCCCATCAGAGTCCCCCACAGCAGGTGTCCCCTATCAAAGCCCCCCACAGCAGGTGTCCCCCATCAGAGTCCCCCCACAGCAGGTGTCCCCCATCAGGGTCCCCCCACAGCAGGTGTCCCCCATCAGAGTCCCCCCACAGCAGGTGTCCCCCATTAGAGTCCCCCCACAGCAGGTGTCCCCATCAGAGTCCCCCCACAGCAGGTGTACCCCATCAGAGTCCCCCCACAGCAGGTGTCCCCTATCAAAGCCCCCCACAGCAGGTGTCCCCCATCAAAGCCCCCCACAGCAGGTGTCCCCCATCAAAGCCCCCCACAGCAGGTGTCCCCATCAAAGCCCCCCACAGCAGGTGACCCCCATCAGAGCCCCCCACAGCAGGTGTCTCCCCCATTCTCCACACAGCGGTACTTACCTTGGGTCTCCTGCAGTGTCCTCCTCCTCACACTGGCACCAGCATTCTTCCTGTTTCCTCTCTCGGGCACAATGAAAGAGAGAGGCAGGAAGTGACATCTGACTCAGGGCAGATGTCAATCAAATCTGAAGTGCCAAATAGCTTCCGCCCGGCGCCTGTAGTATGTATTACTATAGCCAAGCGGAAGCTACTCTGCGCTTCAGAAAACGCCCCAAGGCGGGCTAAACGCCCGCAAATGCAGCGCCACGTCTGCAATCTCGTGATTGCATAGACGTGGCGCTTCCTATAAGTGCACTGTGTCCGGCGACGCACTGTATCCGGCGTCCGAACACAGTGCACTTAAGGACCTTTTTTTTTCTTTTTTTTTTTTTTAAAGGGCCAGTAATAAAAAAAATTATTATTTTTTGACTTTTTTGCTGCCTGGAGGGGGGGGGGGGGTCAGCGCCCAGGCGCCCCCTATGGACGGGCCGCCACTGATATCCAATCTACTAAGAACACACCAGCCGTTAATAGCTCTGATATAATTAGGCCTGCCACCTCTCTTCACACCATTGTGCATGATATATCTGATAGTTTCGTGAGTGTCTATGAATCAGATTCAGAACTGGGCATTCTAGATCTTGAATCTAATCTTGAGCTATTAACTCAACATCCACAGAGCTCACCTCCAGTTAAACACACAAATCTTAAACCTAAATCGGTGTTCTATCCTACCAGATCAAAGGGCCCTTACTTAGAAACTTTTTATAGAGTGGTTTTTGCTGAACTTCAACAATTGTGTGACCATACGGGAAACACACAACCAACAACCTTGATATTGTCATTAAACCGGCAGATAAGGGTGGCGGGATCGTTATATTAGATCGTATCTCTTACATCACAGAAGCATTAAGATTACTATCAGATCCACAAACATATAGAAAATTGCCCTCAGATCCTTTGCCTCAATTTAGACTAGAGGCTGAGACACTAGTCAATCAGGCCCTTTTAGATGAAATAATTAACAAAAATGAAGCCCAGTTTTTATGTAAAGAATTTTATAGCACACCTTATTTCTATCATTTACCTACGGTGCACAAAAATTCATCCCATCCCCCTGGAAGACCTATCGTGGCATCCATGAATAGTGTATCTAGTGGCTTTTCTCAATATGTTGACTTCTTTCTACAGCCTCTTGCCCAGAACCTTCCCTCTTATGTACGGGACTTGACACATCTGATGGAGCTCCTGGAACCTTACAGATGGCAAGAGAGTTATTCTTGGCTGTCCCTAGACGTTAACTCTCTATATACATCTATTCCCCACCACATAGGTTTAATGGCAGTTCAACATTTCTTGTCTCTAGATCCTCTCATTAATGCAAAACAAGCTGTATTTATCTCAGAAGCTACTTCATTCTGTTTGCATCATAATTATTTTCATTTTGATGAGGAATTCTACCTACAGACCCATGGTACAGCTATGGGAACAAAATTTGCCCCTTCCTATGCAAACCTGACCATGGGTCTGTGGGAAGATAGGTTTATATGGAACAACAATCCCTATGCCCAACATCTGCTTTTCTTCGGCAGGTATATAGATGACATTATTGTTATCTGGGATGGTCCGCCTTCTTCTGTTGATGATTTCATTTCCCACTGTAATGCTAACGATTTAGGTCTTTCATTTACATTCGTACATAATACAGACAGTCTCTCTTTTCTTGATCTTGAGCTCTTTCATGACCATAATGCCATTTTGTCGCGCAACTACACCAAACCCACTGCTGGGAATTCTTATTTACATTTTAATAGTTGTCATCACCCACAGTGGGTTAATAATATTCCCAAAGGCCAGTATTGTCGACTACGACAAAATTGTACTAGGGACTCCGACTACATTTCCCAAAGTGTTCATCTAAAGAAAAAATTCTTGGATAAAGGGTTCCCAGAGAAAATAATAGATCAAGCCTACGCCACTATTCTCCCGGGTAAAAAACCTAAAACAATAAAGCCATCCAACAATGATACTGTACGGTTCATTACGAGATATCATAGCGAACATAAAAAAATGGAACGTATATTCCATAAACATTGGAATATTTTGAAACAGGATCCCCTCCTCTAGAATAGTCTTGGAAATAAACCCAAGGTAACATACAGAAGAGCACCAACTCTGAAAAACAAGATAGCGCCCAGTAAATTGAAGACTAGCAAAGTTGAAAAATCTTTGTGTCTTATTCCCCTTGTAGGGATTTATAGATGTAATAAAGCCTTATGTAAGACATGTTCCTTTGTGAATCATGGCAAATGCAGTTTTCAACATAGAAATAAGACATATCAGCTGGAGAGATTCTATAATTGTTCCACCGATTATGTAGTGTATTGTTTAACGTGCCCATGCAAATTATTATATGTAGGCCGTACAATTTGCCCTCTGCGAAAACGCTTTGGCAAACATCGCCGATTCATAGAAAAAGGTTGTGATGAGCATAGCGTTCCTCGTCACTTTCTAGAGCACCATAATCAATCAACTGTAGGTCTACAAGTGTGGGTGATAGAGTCTATACCACGTAAATTATCTGAAGCCGAACGTTTCGCTAAGTTATGCGAACGCAAAATGTTTTGGATTTATACTTTAGACACCCTGGCACCCAATGGGTTAAATGAAGAATTAGAGATTAATACTATTATATAGTTTTCCGGAATTTTATACGTTTTATTTGTCCGTCTTTTACTATAAACCCCCCCTTTTTTTTTCCCCTCCCCCCCCATTCTTTCCCTTTTCCCCCTCCCCCTTTTTCCATCCGAGGCATCCGAGTAACAATAACCACTATTACGAATTCTTTTTATAGCATCTGGTGTGTCACTGAGCGTCTATATGACAGCCGTTGATCTGGAAGGAAGACCAGTTTATATCTTCCAAGTAACTATAACTAAATGTGAAAAATATATCTGTGCAGCTATCTTCACCCTAATTCTACATGTTCCAATTTGAAAAGTTTTTAAAAGTTTTTTTATCTTCAAAATAATTTTATGAATACTATCATCTGAGGTTGCTAATTTTAATTTTATTTTTTAATTGATTGATTGTTAATTAATTAGTTTTTAATTAATATATCTGTTTATTGTCCTATGAGATATATTATAAGCTTGTTCCTTTTAGACATTATCTGTATACCAGTCCTTTGTCCAGCACACCCATGGTTCGTGTTTAACCAATGAGAATGCTAGTGGTCATCAACATAGGATTATTTAAGATTCGATCCTTTCCGCCTTCCCCACACTTGAAAAAGGAGCGCGCATGCCCACTGTGAACTTCGCGCATGCTCTGAAATGCGTTGTATGCCCTCGTCTACTACAGTCTCTCGGTGACATCACACGCTCATAGCGAGCGGCCCGGAACACGGAAGCCCCAATCCAGCTTAGCCGCCTTACTATCTGTCACCCCGAGTGGAGGTCCGCGGCCGTCCCTCTGGAGTCACATCATAGGAATTTGGACGTTCTACTGATCCCAGATGACTTTTTTACTGCAACTCAACCCCGTCTATCTTTACTGTAAGTGTACTTATGTGATTAATATGTCTAATTAAATGCTTGCAGTCAGAGGCGCTTTCTCCACTTTGTTTTATATGGTCGTTTTAAGAGCTGGCTTCCCTCTCCATGAAAGCTGCCCTCAGCGCTGGTGATTATTAAAGACAAAAGATTTTATCTGCCTACCCACCAATATGGACTTTTTAGAGACTGTTCTGATACCAAGTAACTACTATTGATCGTTATAAGGACTAAAGCGCTGATATTATTATATGAGACCCTTAAGGTCTGGTATGGATTTTAAGGGGAACCCCGCACCCCCCCAAAAAAATGGTGTGGGGTCTCCCCAAAAAATCCATACCAGACCCTTATCCGAGCACGCAACCTGGCAGGCCGCAGGAAAAGAGGGGGGGTGAGAGAGCACCCCCCCTCCTGAACCGTGCCAGGCCACATGCCCTCAACATTGGGAGGGTGCTTTGGGGTAGCCCCCCAAAACACCTTGTCCCCATGTTGATGGGGACAAGGGCCTCATCCCCACAACCCTTGCCCAGTGGTTGTGGGGGTCTGCAGGCGGGGGGCTTATCGGAATGTTGAAGCCCCCTTTAACAAGGGGACCCCCAGATCCCGGCCCTCCCCCCTGTGTGAAATGGTAAGGGGGTACAAAAGTACCCCTACCATTTCACAAAAAAAGTGTCAAAAATGTTAAAAATGACAAGTTTTTGACAATTCCTTCTTTCTTCTATCTTCTATCTTCCTTCGGTTTCTTCCTCCATCTTCTTCTTCTTCTGTGGAATGCCACAGGGAGGTCCCTGTGCATCAGAGGGGGCAGGGCCACCGGGTGGCCCCACCCTCCATTATTTAAGAACCGTCAGAAGAGAAGAAGCGTCACACAGTGGGAGCCTCCCATCCCATCATGCTGGATGCGGAGCGGCCCAGAAGAAGAAGGGAAGACGACGCTGGCGCCGCAGAGGAAGATGCCGGACGAGAACACCAGAGGAAGAACCAGAAGAACCAGAAGAACCAGAAGAAGATGGAGGAAGAAACCGAAGGAAGATAGAAGAAAGAAGAAAGAAGATAGAAGAAAGAAGAAGCATTTAAATAAAGGAATTGTCAAAAACTGTCTCTTGTCATTTTTAACATTTTTGACACTTTTTTGTGAAATGGTAGGGGTACTTTTGTACGCCCTTACCATTTCACACAGGAGGGAGGGCTGGGATCTGGGGGTCCCCTTGTTAATGGAGGATTCCATATTCTGATAAGCCCCCCGTCCGCAGACCCCCACAATCACCGGGCAAGGGCTGTGGGGATGAGGCCCTTGTCCCCATCAACATGGGGACAAGGTGTTTTGGGGGGCTACCCCAAAGCACCCTCCCAATGTTGAGGGCATGTGGCCTGGTACGGTTCAGGAGGGGGGGCGCTCTCTCATCCCCCCTCTTTTCCTGCAGCCTGCCAGGTTGCGTGCTCAGATAAGGGTCTGGTGTGGATTTTTGGGGAGACCCCACGCCATTTTTTTTTTGGCACAGGGTTCCCCTTAAAATCCATACCAGACCTGAAGGGCCTGGTATGGAATTTAGGGGGACTCCCCACTTCATTTTTTTTATTTTGGTTCGGGATTCCCCTATGGGTAAATCCCATGCCATTTTTATGAATGAACTTTTATGTGTATTGTCGGACTGGCAATTCATTAATAGCCGCGAGTAGTTTTAACCACTTCCCTACCGCCCATAGTAATAAGACGTCCCCAGATGGGATCTCCCATCCTGGGTGGACGTCATATGACGTCCTGGGATTCCCGGGCGTCTAGGGGGCGCGCGCGCGCCGCCGGGAGCGCGCGCGCGCGCCCGCCGCGTTCCTCGGGACCCGGTGCGTGTGCCCGGCGGCCGCAATGTCCGCCGGGCACCCGCGATTGCCCGTTAACCGGGCCGGCATGTGGATCTGTGTGTGTAAACACACAGATCCACAGCCTGTCAGCTCTGAGGAGAGCGATCTGTGTTCCCAGAACGGAGGAACACAGATCGGTCTCCTCCCCTAGTGCGTCCCCTCCCCCTTCAGTTAGTAATCACTCCCTAGGAAACACATTAACCCCTCCCCGCCCCCTAGCGGTTAACCCCTTCACTGCCTGTCACATTTACACAGTAATCAATGCAATTTAATAGCATTGATCGCTGTATAAATGTGATTGGTCCCAAAAATGTGTCAAAAGTGTCCGATGTGTCCGCCATAATGTCGCAGTCACCAAAAAAAATCGCGATCGCCGCTAAAAAAATAAAAAATTTTCAATCAATATACGCTTATTGTGATTTTTTTAAACAAAAATATGTAGAAGAAAACGTATCGGCCAAAACTGAGGAAAAAATGTGTTTTTTAAAAAAAAAATTGGGATATTTATTATAGCAAAAAGTAAAAAATATTGTGTTTTTTTCAAAATTGTCGCTCTTCTTTTGTTTATAGCGCAAAAAATAAAAACCGCAGAGGCGATCAAATACCACCAAAAAAGCTCTATTTGTGGTGAAAAAAGGACGTCAATTTTTTTTGGGTACAACGTCGCACGACCGCGCAATTGACGTTTAAAGTGCGACAGCGCTGAAAACTAAAAATTGGCCTGGGAAGGAAGGGGGTGAAATTGCCCTGTGTTGAACCGGTTAAATAACTTTTTTCCTTTAGAAATGTAATTTTGCACTCGGACTGTTCTAAACACGGGAAACATGCGCCCTTTTACAGGCATACTATAGACACCCCCAGGTACGAAATTTAAAGGGATATTACACTTTTATTGTTTCACTTTAAGCATTATTATAATCATTGCTCCTGAAAAAAGTCTGTTTTTAAAACTTTTTTTGCATTGATCCATGTCCCCTGGGGCAGGACCCGGGTCCCCAAACACTTTTTATGACAATAACTTTCATATAAGCCTTTGAAATGATCACTTTTGATTATTCATGTTCGTGTCCCATAGACTTTAACGGTGTTCACGTCTTCGAACAAATTTTTTGCCTGTTGCATGTTCTGATGCAAATCGAACAGGGGGGTGTTCGGCTCATCCCTACTGGGTACTAACATTTATAGAAGGATGAGCCAAGCACCCCCCCCCCGGTTCGGTTCACACCAGAAACTTGCGAACAGGCAAAAAATTCAGAAGAACACATGATCACAGTTAAAGTCTATGGGACACAAACATGAAAAAACAAAAGTGCTCATTTTAAAGGCTTATATGCATGGTATTGTCATAAAAGGTGTTTGGGGACCCGGGTCCTGCCCCAGGGGACATGTATCAATGCAAAAATGTTTTAAAAACAGACTTTTTTTTGCGGGAGCAGTGATTTTAATAATGCTTACAGTGAAATAATAAAAATGAAATATTCCTTTAAATATTGTGCCTGGGGGGTGTCTATAGAATGCCTGTAAAGTGGCGCATTTTTCCCGTGTTTAGAACAGTCTGACAGCAAAATGACATTTCTAAAGGAAAAAAGTTTCATTTAAAGCTACTCCCGGCTGTAATGAATTGTCGGGTCTCGGCAATATAGATAAAACTCATTGAAAAAAAAAGCATGGGATCCCCCCAGTCCATTACCAGGCTCTTTGGGTCTGGTATGAATATGAAGGGGAGCCCCCCAAAAAAAAAAAAAAAATTGTGTGGGGTCCCCCTAAAATCCATACCAGGCCCTTCAGGTCTGATATGGAAATTAAGGGGAACCCTGTGCCAAATTTTTAAAAAATGGCGTAGGGGTCCCCACAAAATACATACCAGACCTGATTTTAGGGGGATCCCTGCGCCAAAATTAAAAAAAAAATGTTGTAGGGCCCCCCAAAATCCATACCAGACCTTTATCCAAGCACGCAACCTGGCAGGCTGCAGGAAAAGAGGCAGGGATGAGAAAGCACCCCCCCTCCTGAACTGCACCAGGCCACATGCCCTCAACATGGGGAGGGTGCTTTGGGGTCTGACCCCAAAGCACCTTGTCCCCATGTTGATGGGGACAAGGGTCTCATCCCCACAACCCTTGACCGGTGGTTGTGGGGGTATGCGGGTGGGGGGCTTATCAGAATCTGGAAGCAAGGGGACCCCCAGATCCTGGCCCCCCTATGTGAATTGGTAATGGGTACATTGTACCTCTAACATTTCACAAAAAAAGTGTCAAAAATGGTAAAGAAGACAAGAGACAGCTTGGGACAAGTCCTTTATTAAAAAATAAAAAAATGTCCCGCAATGTAAATTCACGCCGCCCGACTGACGGTAAAAAAAAAGAAGCAACCGTTCCACCTCCATGGGAGGCTCCTGCCGACTGACGCTTCTTCTCTGTGACAGTTCTTATATAGCTGAGGGGGGCCACCCAGTGACGTAAACTGGTGACCCCGCCCACCCTCTGACACCATGGGGAAGCCACGGGGAAGGCCCCGTGGTTTCAGAGGGGGGTACAGTCGCCAGTTTACATCACTGGGTGGCCCCGCCCTCAGCTATATAAGAACTGTCACGGAGAAGAAGCATCAGTCGGCGGGAGCCTCCCATGGAGGCAGAACAGTTGCGGCTTTTTTTTTCTTTTTTTAGTCCATCGGGCAGCGTGAAGTTACATTGCTGGACATTTTTATTTTTTAATAAAAGATTTGTCCCAAGCTGTCTCTTGCCTTTTTTACAAATTTTGACTCTTTTTTGTGAAATGGTAGGGGTACAATGTACCCCATTACCAATTCACATGAGGGGGAGGCTGGGATCTGGGGGTCCCCTTGTTAAAAGGAGCTTCCAGATTCTGATAAGCCCCCCGCACGCATACCCCCACAGGGGTCAGACTGCATGTGGCCTTGTACAGTTCAGGAGGTGGGGGCGCTCTCTTGTCACCCCTTCTTTTCCTGCAGCCTGCCAGGTTGCGTGCTTGGATAAGGGTCTGGTATGGATTTTTGGGGGGACTCCACGCCACCCGGTGACCCCACCCTCTGTTATATAAGAAGTGTCAGGAGAAGCGAAGCATCACACGGCTGAAGACTCCCACTGAGGCGGATTGTGCAGATGGAGCGAAGAAGAAGCCTGGAGTAAGATGCGGGACGAGAAGAGCGGAGGAAGAAGAAGATGGAAAAGAAGAAGATGAAGAAGAAGATGGAGGAAGAAGAACACTGAAAGAACACCAGAAGAAAGAAGATGGAAGAAGAAGCCGAAAGAAGAAGAAATTAATAAAGGACTTGTCAAAAACCGTCTCTTGTGTTTTTTAACCTTTTTGACACTTTTTTTGTGAAATGGTAGGGGTACATTTGTACCCCATTATCAATTCACACAGGGGGGCAGGTATCTGGGGGTCCCCTTGTTAAAGGGGGCTTCCAGATTCCGATAAGCACCCCGCCTGCAGACCGACACAACCACCGGGCAAAGGATTTGGGGATGAGGCCCTTCTCCCCATCAACATGGGGACAAGGTGCTTTGGGGGGGCTACCTCAAAGCACACTCCCAATGTTAAGGGCATGTGGCCTGGTACGGTTCAGGAGGGGGGGCGCTCTCTCATCCCCCCTCTTTTCCTGCGGCCTACCAGGTTGCGTGCTCGGATAAGGGCCTGGTATGGATTTTTGGGGGGACCGCATGCCATTTTTAAAAAAAAATTGGCGCAGGGTTCCCCTTAAAATCCATACCAGACCTGAAGGGTCTGGTATGGATTTTGAGGGGGACCCCCATGCAATTTTCTTTTAAATTTGGCACGGGGTTCCCCTTAATATCCACACCAGACCTGAAGGGCCTGGTATGGAATTTAGGGGGACCCCCACACATTTTTTTTATTTTGGTTTGGGGTTCCCCTGTGGGGAAATCCCGTGCCATTTTTATCAAATAACTTTTATGTGTATTGTTGGAACGACAATTCATTAATAGCTGCGAGTAGTTTTAAATGACTTTTTTTCCTTTGAAATGTCATTTTGCTGTCAGACTGTTCTAAACACGGGAAACATGCGCCCCTTTACAGGCATACTATAGACACCCCCCAGGTACAAAATTTAACCACTTCAATACCAAGGACGTCATATGACGTCCTTGGCTTTGAGCGCTTATATCTGAATGATGCCTGTAGTTACAGATATCATTCAGATATTGCCGGTTTCAGCCGGCGAATCTCTACACCATAGGAATGATCATAGCGGCTGTTCCGCCGCTTGATCGTTCCTATGGGAGGCGAGAGGGGACGTCCCCCCCTCCCGCCGCCCTCCGGTGCCTGCTCCGACTCACCGTTACGATCGGTGAGGCGGAGAGTAGATCCGCCGACGCTGGAAGTAGATCATAGAGATTTCCGGCGGACCAGATGGTCCCCGGAGTCTCTATGATCGTCGGAGGCCCGGGCGCGATGTTATGACGTCACGCCCGGCCTCTCCATTCAAAAAAACGGCGCCGCTTCGGCTTGGAAGCGGCGATCGTTTTATTTTTTTTTTTTATTTCAGGCTTCCCAACCTAGTGGTGAGATGTGGGGTCTTATTGACCCCATATCTCACTATTAAGAGGACCTGTCATGTCATATTGCTATTACAAGGGATGTTTACATTCCTTGTAATAGGAATAAAAGTGATCAATTTTTTTTTTTTTCAAAAAAGTGTCAAAATAAAAAAAATATATAATTAACAATAAAAAAAAAAAAAAAAATTTTTAAAGCGCCGCTGTCCCCGTGTGCTCGCACGCAGAAGCGAACGCATACGTAAGTCCCGCCCACATATGAAAACGGTGTTCAAACCATACATGTGAGGTATCGCCGTGAACGTTGGAGCGAGAGCAATAATTTTGGCCCTAGACCTCCTCTGTAACTCAAAACATGTAACCAGTAAAAAATTTTAAAGCGTCGCCTATGGGGATTTTTAAATACCGAACATTGGCGCCATTCCACGAGCGTGTACAATTTTGAAGCGTGACATGTTAGGTATCTATTTACTCGGCGTAACTTCATCTTTCACAAAATGCAAAAACATTGGGCTAACTTTACTGTTTTGTTTTTTTTTTAAACACAAAACAGTTTTTTTCCCAAAAAAAAACGCGTTCGAAAAATTCCTGCGCAAATACTGTGTGAGATAAAAAGTTGCAACAACCGCCATTGCATTCTCTAGGGTCTTTGCTAAAAAAAACATATATAATGTTTGGGGGTTCTATGTAATTTTCTAGCAAAAAAATGATGATTTTTACATGTAGGAGCAAAGTTTCAGAATTGGCCCGGTATTGAAGCGGTTTTTAAAGGAATATTACATTTTTATTGTTTCACTTTAAACATTATTAAAATCACTGCTCCTGAAAAAACATCCATTTTTAAAACTTTTTTTTGCATTGATCCATGTCCCCTGGGGCAGGACCCGGGTCCCCAAACACTTTTTATGACAACACCATGCATATAAGCCTTTAAAATTAGCACTTTTGATTTCTCCCATAGACTTTTAAAGGGTGTTCCACGGCTTTTGAATTTGCCGCGAACACCCCAAATTGTTCGCTGTTCGGCAAACTGGCGAAACAGCCAAAGTTTGAGTCGAACATGAGTTCGACTCGAACTCGAAATTCATCCCTACTGCACTGCTTGTAGTAATGGATTCCGAGATCGATATTTAACATCTAACTTGATATCATAAAAAGTGTTGTTATTGTCTCATGATGTCTTGGCCATTACTAAGTGTGTTGTTGAATTGGCTATTCTATCTTATTCTTTTGTGTTTTGTTCGTCTTTAAAACTTTCAATACAAATTATTGGGACATAAAATATGCTGTGCTTTTTATTGCTGCCCCTACTACTATTTGCTGTTTTATCTGCCCCTCCCTATTTCTCCCTATGAGTTAATCACCAAAAAATGCAAAAAGTTAGGCGTTTGAATTATACACTTTTATTGGCTAAGTTAAAATATTAAAGATACAAGCTTTTGGGAGGCCTTAGATCCATTTTTCAAACTTTTTACAATTATGGAAATGGTTTAGAAACTCACACACAATATATACATATACAGGAGAAACAATGTTATATAACTATTAAACTAAATAAACTATTAAACTAAAAAAACAACAACAAGTTTTCTTGACACACTTGAGTAATAGGAGCAATGGGAAAGGGTTAGGCTATCAAGATAGAGATTAGAGTATACAAAAGTCATACTGGGGTAACTGAACTAGAGATAAGGGGGTTAATTTAATAAAGGCACATTTATTGTTCGCTTTCCAAGGGAAGTTGCTCTTTGCAACAGAATGTTCCCCAGAGCTTAGTAAATGGGGTGAAATTTCCATCATGTGTTCCAGGCACATGGCACAAAACAGCATTATTGCTTCCGCAGAGCGTCACCTCATTCCCCAAGTTATAGGGTATAAATTCCCATGCAAAGTGCAAATACCTTGTAACGTGAAGCAACCATTAATAAAATACGAGTTCTCTTCACACACTTGAATAGTAATAGTCATTCTAAATAATTAGGATACATCTACAGTTCCCAGAGCTTAAAGGGTAAGTTCACCTTTGCAGAAAAATCTGTAAGGCGAACTTACACAGGACCCCCTCCTCGCCCCCCAGTCCCGCTGACCTGCATGGTGGTGATCTCCCGTTCTGAGCCCTGGTATAGCCACCCTACGGTTCCGGGGCTTATAAATCCCCAGAGCTTAATCTCTTAAACGTACCCCGTCAGGAGGGAGGTTTAGGAGCATTCTAATTGGTTGGCACTGTCACATGGGCAGCACCTGTGTCGGTGCTGTCACATGGGCAGCACCTGTCAGAACCCGCGTAGCCCGTCCTCTCAGCGGGGAAGAAGAAGAGAGAAAGCTGAGGGGATCTCTAAGCGCCAGGGAGCCGTGAGGCAGCTATACCGGGGGTCAGAATGAGAGATCGTCATCATGAAGGTCAGCGGGACTGGGGGGGGGGGGCAAAGAGGGGGTCCAGTGTAACTTCACTTTACAGATTTTTCTTTAAAAGTTAACTGACAATTTAAGAATGCTATTAGACAAAATGGCTAGGAGATGAGAAGTCTAGGCTCACTTCAGTGAGGATGACAGTCCTTTTTGAAATGTCCATATCTGCCCAAAGTCTTGAGGGGAAAAAACAGTTTTATTGTCAGTAATCCACTTGCAATCACAGTGGCACACCAAAATCATGTCCCCATGTCAACCACAGTTTTGAGTTTTGAAGCTTTATATGCATTTACATCATCATTGAAACCTTCCTTTCTGTGGTTAGAAGTTCCCTATGTGTCCCATAATCCTGAGATCATTTATGCCGCTGCCTTTTCTCCAGAAATGGACCACTACGGGAACTTCTGTTTAGTTGCTATTTACAGTATTGTGAATATATGAAGGTTCAGTCCTTGGCCAAGGGTTTAACCCGTCTCTCCAACACAGGGTACTGTAAGGAATTTAGTATGGCCCATTTGAAGAACTGAAGCAAAAAGTCCCCTGTATCCTTTCCTCCTGCTCTAATCCCAGTACTGGTACTCTATGGGTGCTGTGGACATGAGGGTTCATATTTGTTCTGCGTGCAGGGAAATGTTCCATTTAGTATTGGGATCTTTATGGAAATTCTTACAATTCTTACTGTTTTAGATTGGGTGATTGATTGTTGGAGTGCTAGTAAAGGTAATTTCAGGAACATTTCTTGAAATCTTTCATCTGAGCAGAAGGATATTTTAAAAATATGGTTATATGTGGACTGATTGTATTACATTAATCAGCAAAAATGTTTAATAGTTGTGTTATTTGATTTAAGATTTTCAGGATATTTTGGTTGCTATACATTTTTTGTTTTTCCTGTCATATTATCATTACTTATTGTAAATGTAGATCTTTTGAGCCATAAAAATATTACAGTTAAGGCTCCATGCACACTGAAGCTCATAAACGACCGTTTTTGGGAGTTTGGGCGTTTTTTTTTTTTTTTAAAAGCCCATAAACTCCCCTCTATGTTATCCTATGTGTCCATGCACACATGGACGTTTTTGGATGTTTATCAGCAGTGGAGTTTATGGGCTATTTTCTGAACGCCATAAAATCGCGTTCAGGAGTCGTTTTTCTGAACACAAAAAAAAAACAAATGCTCATAAACGCTGATAAACATCGATAAACGCTCAAAAACGTGGCTCTCCAGCGTTTAAAAAAAAAAACACGCTAAAATACGCTAACGCAAAAACATGAAAAAACTTTGAAAGACTCACTGCAAAGTTACTGCCATTTTTATAAAGTTATTTTAACGTCCAGCGTGCATGGAGCCTTAAAAGGTAGTTCAGCCATCTTGATGAGTTAGAAGGTATCCAAAACCAAAAAAGCATTTCCAAGCTTCTCTAAGTTTGGGGTTTCCACTGATTATCAGAGCCGACTGAACTGCAGCAAAAGAGTTAACAGCCATCACACACATCCAGTGCCCCCAGCTTTGAAAAGCAAATATTTGAAAGGCATTCAAAGCAAAAACGATTTCAATGAAGGCATAAAAAGATACAAGGCAAATCATAACGTGGACTGCACTCTGATAATCTTTAACTTTGGTGCTACCATATTTCCCCACACCCCTCTGCTGCTTTAGGAACCATGCACTGGCAAATGTTGATGCCAGTGAAATCATGTATACCAAAGAATTTATTACTAGAAAGGGTTTCATTGAATTCACTTTTAGTTGGTGGTTACTACCTATGGGGCTGGTGGAGTTCTTAGGTAACCCTAAATCGTAAATGAGTACTGATAAGTAACTGACAAACATTGACACAAAGAGCACAGTTAATAACAACCAAGGGACCATCGTATCAATTTTTATCTTCATCCATGTAAGGAATCCGGGCGGAAAGTGTCGGATTTTGATAAAATAGAAGAAGCAGAGAATGGACGTAATCCAGGCACTGGAACAAGCACTGCATAATGTCAAAGAGTACACAGCATAAAAAACATTGGGTACATTGAACAACCACGGCCAAGCAAAGATACCCAGAGAAAAGACAGATATAAAAACAGTGAAGCTGACATTAGAAATACTCAGAGATATCAGGATACAGTTGCAGGATGTGATTTTTCTCTCCTTAAAACTTGTAAGGATAAGATGAAATATGATGAAGGCACTAGAGCATAGTCCAGCCATTGCCTCAAGTCCTAATACAACCAGACAGGCTATTGTATTTGGAGTGATCATTATGAAAGCTTAGAAATCAGAATTGTGTTTGAAAACACCAGATGTCCTTTGCAGAAGACAGGAGGTCTCAGGGTATAGAAGATGTCTGTCCCGTACAGAAGGTCCCCCTGCGTGGTAGATTCAGCACTTGTCCTTACTTCAGAAGAAATTTGTATATCCAGCAAACATCACATCTAATATCCATCTTCTAAAAAAATTAGGGCATAATTCAGTACAAAACGATTTGTCTACTCAGAATATCTTACCCGCATGCAAACCGAGAACCTAGACTCCAGTGGATGAGCTCATAGAACATATGCAAAGCCAAACCTGCATTATGTTGCATTGGGAAAATGCCCAGTCTATTTGCCTGTCGTTAAGTTCAAAGACCTAAGAGTGAACATATGTATGTGTTGTGGAGTAAATATTATTTTTGGATGAGATGATTATTATAGTAAAAAAATAGACAGAGTCAGGAGGTCTCTGACACATATACCATGGGATATCACTGTAACATCCCCAACCTCCCTGGTGTGTGCCCTCCCAAGCCCCCTGTGTGTGCCCTCCTGACCTCCCTGGTGTGTGTCCTCCTGACCTCCATGGTGTGTGCCCTCCTTGCCCTCCTGACCTCCCTGGTGTGTGCCCTCCCGACCCCCTGGTGTGTGCCCTCATGACCCCCTGTGTGTGCCCTTGCAACCGCCCTGGTGTATGCCCTCCCAATTTCCCTAGTGTGTGCCCTCCAAACCTCCCTGGTGTGTGCCCTCCTGACCCCCCCTGGTGTGTGCCCTCCCAACCTCCCTGGTGTGTGCCCTCCTAACACCCACCTTGTGTGTGCCCCCGCGACCCCCCTGGTGCGTGCCCTAACAATGCTGCCTGGTGTGTGCCCTCCTGACCTCCTCAGGTTCATGAACTCCCCACCCCCTGGTGTATGCACCCCAGACCCCCCTGGTGTGTGCCCTCCTGACTCACCTGGTGTGTACACTCATGACCCGCCAGGTGTGTGCCCTCCAGACCTTCCTGTTGTGTGCCCCCCTGACCCCCCCGGTTGTATGCCATACCAATCTCCTTTCTGTGTGTTCTCCCAGCCCCCCTGTTGTGTGCCTTCCCGCCCATACTGTGCCCCCCTGTTCCCCCTGCATGAAAAATGAACTGAATGTCTGTTTATGGTTTCTCTGTTTTCCATGGACTTACAGTATGTCTCATGAGAACATGCAGAGCTCCTTCTCTTGGGCCTACCTCTACACAGGCCCTTCCCTCTACCACAAATGCTGCTGCTATTTAACGTATCAACCATTTACTGCTCACAACCCCCCTGCTGCCAATAACTCCACTGGGTTCTGTTCAATGTCTTTCACCCCTCTATGCCCATCCCTCCACTAACCTCCATTAATTGTCCTCCACTAATCTCTGTCGATCCATCCACTGTTCTCCATTCAGTGTCCTCCACCCCTCTATGCTGATTCTTTCGCTGGCCTCTGTTAATTGTCCTCCACTCCTCTCTGCCAATCCCTCCACTGTACTCCATTCATTGTCCTCCACCCCTCTCTGCCAATACCTCCACTGGCCTACATTCATTGTCCTCCACACCTCTCTGCCAATACCTCCACTAGCTTCAGCTCACCAAACATATATAATTCAAAATACTTACGACATGCAAAATCATCCACAACTATGCCCCCAGCTACATCACCAACCTCAGCACCAAATAACACCCAAACCGTCCTCTTCACTCCTCCCAAGACCTCCTGCTTGCTAACTCTGACATCTGCTCATGCCATGCTTATCTCTAGGACTTCTCTAGAGCCTCTCCTGTGCTCTGGAACTCCCTACCCCAATCTGTCTAGCTATTCTGTTTGCCTTTAGATAGCCCCTAAAAGCTCATCTCTTGGAGAGGGCCTATCTCACCTCCATCTAAGGCCTCTTTCACACATGCACCGTCAGTTTAGCCACGTTAAAAAAGTATCAGTTCTTATCTGTTGCTCCATCCGTCTTCATCCGTCTTTTGTTCCGTTAACCTCCGTTTCCATCCATCTTCCGTTCCGTTAATATCCATTTTCATTTAATGTACACATTTACATCCATTTTTTCATCCGTTTTTGTATCCGTTTTGATCTGTTTACAGCAGTTTCTGTGCCTTTGAGGAAATTACCCAGAAAGCATTGCTCCTCCCATGCTGCATTGCAGTTTTCAGTGAGTGACTTGCCGTGTCCTTCCTTTGTCCTTGTCCTTGTGTGTGCTATCTGCATTGTGCAATGGATTCCAACTATTTTTTGGGACGGCGTGACATTGTTTGTCATATTTGCCTATAGGAAACATCTCTTGCCATGTTTCTCCTTGGGAATGTACTGGGGATGTACTGAGGATGTACTTCCTATTGTCCAATTACTGCCTGGGTCATAGGTTGAGTTCACAGATAAACATAAAAAAAATTATTTCTTCAAAACAGATCTTAACTGATCGGACGTTGACGGACATTGTCCGTTAACGTCAGTTATTATCTGTTTTCACGGATCTGGACGTAGCCTTGTATGTTAAAAAAAAAAACAGATAAAAACGGAAGCGGAGGTTAATGGATGGTAACGGATGGTCATACGTTTGCCCATAGGAATGCATTGTCGTCCGTTGACGGATGGAAGAAAAATGGATAGACGGTCCGTCCATTTGAAAGGGGCCTAACAACTGAACTTCTACTTCCTTCATCAGCTCAATCCTCACAGTTATTAACTTTTGTATGACTTGCCCATCCCTTTTAGATTGTGAGCTCTAATGACTCCTCCAGGACCCTCCAGTTTCTCTTGTATCTAACTGTACTGTAACTATACTGCCACTATTTACTTATTAATCTGCTGCACAAACTGTTGGTGCAATCTCAACTCTGAATAATAACATTAATAGTGATAACAATAAATCCCTTAGATGAATGGCTGCAAATCTTCCGTCACCAAATAATAACACCTCTTCCGGCCAGTGACAGATTATAACCAGTGACATTAGCAGTTGTGAAAGTTATGAGACATTATAAGAAGTGACAGTTGGTAGCACATTATATACAATAAAATAATTCAATATGAAATGTGGTATTGTATACTTTATAAAAAGTGACATTGATCAGTGTGATGTTTGGTGATATGTTATATACAGAGACATCAATCAATGTGACAGGTATGAGATACTGAACACTCACTGAAAAAGAATGGATTTAAAGCGGTGTTCCGCCCAAAAAAAGAAAAGCCAGCAGCTGCTGGCCTTTAACAATAGGACACTTACCTGTCCTGGAGTCCAGCAATGTCAGCACCGCAGCTGATGTTTCCGTCAGCTGTTGGGTGCTGCTGCCGCCATTGCGGGTAAGGGAACCCGGCAGTGTAGCCTTACAGCTTCATGCTGGCAACACTACTGTGCATGCATGAGGTCCCGCTGAGTGGAAGTTCCACTTTTGGGTGGAACTCCGCTTTAACACAAGTCAGTGTAATGGCTTGTGTGGCAGGCTATACAATGAATTTAGTGGGTGTAGTAGTCTATGACAGACTATATACAGTGATATTAATTGATAAGATAGATTGTGGGAGAGTCAGCACAATGCGTAGGGGGTTTTTTACTGTGAGGGCGGTAAGAATGTGGAACTCCCTTCCACCATCAATGGTGTCAGCAAGAAGTATTGACAGTTCTAAATGACTCTTGGACGTGCATCTTAGTGAACACAATATACAGGGATATAGGAAATAATTATCTATGTGAACACCCACCCACACAGGTTGAACTGGATGGACTATTGCCTTTATTGAACCTTACCAACGATATGTTGTGTTATATGTAACAGCTGCACAGATGCTAGAGCCAGGCCAGGATTTTATAGAAAATGAGGCACACACCGATGTACATAATCCGGCACTGCACACATTCCTTTATAATGACTCTCACTTACAAACCCCCCATCATTTAAGGTTTAAATTAACCACTTGCCAACCAGCTCACGCGGCAGGTCGGGTCTCCTGGACGAACCGACATACCTGTACATCGGTCCATGCAAGGAGGATAGCGGGCGTGCGTTCCGCAGGCAGAAGCGAGCCCACGGGTCTTGCAGGACTCGATGTCCGCTGGTGACCCATGATCGCTGTGTACAGAGGCAGAACCGGGAACTGCTATGTAAACAAGCCGATTCCCCATTCTACCCAATGACATGACAGAGATCTACTGCTGCCAGTGATCGGGAACAGTGATCTATGTCATGTCCCAGTGAGCCCATCCCCCCCTACAATTAGATCCCACTAGAAGCAAACACTCTTAACCCCTTGATCCCCCCCCTTAGTGTTAACCCCTTCCCTGCCAGTGTAATTTACACATTAATCAGTGCATTTTTGATAGCACTGATCAATGTAATAATGTCACTGGTCCCTCCATTTGGGGTCAGATTTGTCCGCCACAATATTGCAGTCCCGCTGAAAATAGCAGATCCCCGCCATTACCAGCAAAAACAATAAAACTGAAAAGTCCCTAAATCTATCCCGTAGTTGGTAGACTCGATAACTTTTGCGCAAACCAATTGCTTATTACATTTTTTTTTTACCAAAAATATGTATAAGAATAAATATCGGCCTAAACTCATGAATAAATTTGTTTTTTTATATATTTATTTGGTCGTGTGTACAGGGCATTAAGCCTCGTACACACGATCGGATTTTCGGCAGATAAAGCGTCAGACTTTTGTCCGAAGGGCGTGTGCCAGGAACTTGTCTTGCATACAAACGGTACACAATTGTTGGCCAAAAAACACAACCGTAGTGATGTACTATGTGGAATTTCAGCTCTTGAGCGCTACCCTTTGGGCACCTTCTGCTAATGTTGTGTTTGGTGAGCATTGATTCTGAGCATGCGTGTTTGTACTTTGGACTTTTGTGTGATGGATTTGTGTACACACGATACGAAAATCTGACAACAGACTGTTACATAGTAGGTGAGGTTGAAAAAAGGCACAAGTCCATCAAGTCCAACCTATGTGTGTGATTATGTGTCAGTATTACATTGTATATCCCTGTATGTTGTGGTCATTCAGGTGCTTATCTAATAGTTTCTTGAAGCTATCAATGCTCCCCGCTGAGACCACCACCTGTGGAAGGGAATTCCACATCCTTGCCGCTCTTACAGTACTGCTGGGAGTACAGTAAGAACCCTCTACGTAGTTTAAGGTTAAACCTCTTTTCTTCTAATTGTAATGAGTGGCCACGAGTCTTATTAAACTCTCTTCTGCGAAAAAGTTTTCTCCCTATTGTGGGGTCACCAGTACGGTATTTGTAAATTGAAATCATATCCCCTCTCAAGCGTCTCTTCTCCAGAGAGAATAAGTTCAGTACCCCAAACACTTTTTATGACAATAACTTGCATATAAGACTTTAAAATGAGCACTTTTGATTATTCATGTTCGTGTCCCATAGACTTTAATGGTGTTCGTGTGTTCTGCCAAATTTTTTGCCTGTTTGCATGTTCTGCTGCAAACCAAACAGGAGGGTGTTCGGCTCATCCCTAGTCACCAGTACAGTATTTGTAAATTGAAATCATATCCCCTGTGAAGCATCTCTTCTCCAGAGAGAATAAGTTCAGTGCTCGCAACCTTTCCTCATAACTAAGATCCTCCAGACCCTTTATTAGCTTTGTTGCCCTTCTTTGTACTCGCTCCATTTCCAGTACATCCTTCCTGAGGACTGGTGCCCAGAACTGGACAGCATACTCCCGGTGCAGCCGGACCAGAGTCTTGTAGAGCGGGAGAATTATCGTTTTATCTCTGGAGTTGATCCCCTTTTAATGCATGCCAATATTCTGTTTGCTTTGTTAGCAGCAGCTTGGCATTGCATGCCATTGCTGAGCCTATCATCTACTAGGACCCCCAGGTCCTTTTCCATCCTAGTTTCCCCCAGAGGTTCTCCCCCCAGTGTATAGATTGCATTCATATTTTTGCCACCCAAATGCATTATTTTATATTTGTCTACATTGAACCTCATCTGCCATGTAGTTGCCCACCCCAATAATTTGTTTAGGTCTTTTTGCAAGGTTTCCACATCCTGCGGAGAAGTTATTGCCCTGCTTAGCTTAATATCTTCTGCAAATACAGAGATTGAACTGTTTATCCCATCCTCCAGGTCGTTTATGAACAAATTAAATAGGATTGTTCCCAGCACAGAACCCTGGGGAACCCCACTACCCACCCCTGACCATTCTGAGTACTCCCCATTTATCACCACCCTCTGAACTCGCCCTTGTAGCCAGTTTTCAATCCACGTACTCACCCTATGGTCCATGACAACGGACCCTATTTTGTACAGTAAACATTTATAGGGAACTGTGTCAAATGCTTTTGCAAAATCCAGATACACCACGTCTACGGGCCTTCCTTTATCTAGATGGCAACTCACCTCCTCATAGAAGGTTAATAGATTGGTTTGGCAAGAACGATTCTTCATGAATCCATGTTGATTACTGCTAATGATATCATTCTTATTACTAAAATCTTGTATATAGTCCCTTATCATCCCCTCCAAGGGTTTACATACTATTGATGTTAGGCTAACTGGTCTGTAATTCCCAGGGATGTATTTTGGGCCCTTTTTAAATATTGGTGCTACATTGGCTTTTCTCCAATCAGCTGGTACCATTCCAGTCAGTAGACTATCTGTAAAAATTAGGAACAACGGTCTGGCAATCACTTGACTGAGTTCCCTAAGTACCCTCGGATGCAAGCCATCTGGTCCCGGTGATTTATTAATGTTAAGTTTCTCAAGTCTAATTTTAATTCTGTCCTCTGTTAACCATGTAGGTGCTTCTTGTGTTGTGTCATGAGGATAAACACTGCAGTTTTGGATACTGAAGCCCCCCGATTCACTCGTGAAGACTGAGGAGAAGAATAAATTCAATACCTTCGCCATCTCCCCATCCTTTGTAACCAGATGTCCTTCCTCATTCTTTATGGGGCCAATATGGTCTGTCCTCCCTTTTTTACTGTTTACATACTTAAAGAATTTCTTGGGATTTTTTTTGCTCTCCTCCGCTATGTGTCTTTCATGTTCTATCTTAGCCGTCCTAATTGCACCCTTACATTTCTTGTTGCATTCTTTAAAAAGTCTGAATGCTGAGGACGAGCCCTCAACCTTGTATTTTTTGAAGGCCTTCTCCTTTGCTTTTATATGCATTTTTACATTGGAGTTAAGCCATCCAGGATTTTTGTTCGCTCTTTTAAATTTATTACCCAATGGGATACATTGGCTAATGCCCTTATTTAATATGCTCTTAAAGCAAACCCATCTCTCCTCCGTATTCTTTGTTCCTAAGATTTTATCCAAATTTATGCCTTTTAGCAAGGTTTGTAGTTTAGGGAAGTTGGCTCTTTTGAAATTCAGTGTCTTTGTATTCCCTTTATGTTTCCTATTTGTGTGATTTATACTGAAACTAATTGACCTGTGATCGCTGTTACCTAAATTGCCCCGTATTTCCACATCCGTGATCAGGTCTGTATTGTTGGTAATCAGTAGATCCAGTAATGTTTTATTTCTAGTTGGTGCGTCTACCATCTGACCCATAAAATTGTCCTGCAAGACATTAAGGAACTGGCGAGCCTTAAATGAATGTGCGGTTCCCTCCGCCCAGTCTATGTCTGGATAATTAAAATCCCCCATTATGATAACACTTCCCATCCTTGCTGCTAATCCAATTTGTGATAGGAGATCCGTCTCCACTTCCTCCCTCAGGTTAGGGGGCCTATAGCATACTCCCAGTATTATTTTCCCCTTAGCTTCATCCCTTTGGAGCTCTACCCATAAGGTTTCCACCTCCTCCCTAGCTCCCTCAGTGATGTCATCTCTCACATTCACTTGTACATTATTCTTGATATATAGGCATACCCCTCCCCCTTTTTTACCCTCTCTATCCTTGCGGTATAGGGTATACCCTTGAATGTTTGCCAGCCAATCATGAGAGCTGTTGAACCAGGTCTCTGAAATCCCCACAAAATCCAAATCCTCCTTGTACAACAGTATCTCTAGTTCACCCATCTTGTCCGCCATGCTCCTGGCATTGGTGAACATGCCACATAGTTTAGACCGGTCGCATATTGTCCTCGTATTGGGTGTTTCAAGATTGCAACTAGGACTTGCTACTATACTCACCTTGTGTTTTTTTGCTTTGGTTAACCTACCACTAATGCCCCCAATACTACCCTCTGGAATATCTTCCGCGTTAGCTATCACTGTCTCTGGACCCTCCCCCCCATCACCTAGTTTAAAAACCCCTCTAACTTTTTGGCCATCTTCATTCCCAGCAGATCTGCATCCTCCTCATTTAGGTGCAGTCCGTCCCTTCTATATGCTGTTCTTTTATTGTTGTCCCTAGCATATTTGCTGTTTTTTTTTTTTTTTACTTGAAGAAAATTGAGAAAAAGAAAACAAAAAAGGCAACCCAAAAGGTTACCAAAATCAGTACAATAGCAAAGCAGGTACATTGTTTTCTCTGCCCCTCCTTTCCCCCCCTCTCTGTGTAATCACCAATAAATGCAAACATTTAGCAGTTTAAGTGATACGCTTGTATTGGCGAAGCTAAGATATACAAGCTTTTGGGAGGCTTTAGATCAGTTTTTCCGACTTTATACAATTATGGAAATGGTTTAGAAACTCATATACAGTACATACACTTAGGGAGGAGCAATGTGATATAACTATTAAAAAAACAACAACAACACATTTTCTTGACACACTTGAGCAATAAAGGCAATGGAAAAGGGTTAGGCTATAGAGATAAAGATCAGAGTATAGAAAGTTTTACTGGGGTAACTGAACTAGAGATAAAGGGGTATGTTTTTTTGAATTCAGTACTTTTTTTATTCTTTTCATAGCAGTACAAGTTATACATTTCTCCATACATTTTATTCCAGATACATAATCTTGCTTCTAACATTCACCCGCCCCAAAAAAAAAGAAAAAAAAAAAAAAAAAAAAAAACTAAAAAAGAAGGGGGCAAAACCCAACGACAACAAAAATAGATTTCCTCCCCCTGCTGTATCTCTCCCCCCCCCCGCGACCCCAAAAGCCCCCCCTCCATCCTCCCATCCTCTACCCAGACCCAACATTGTCCCTCTCCCATATTGATTCATCTTTTATTTTCATTGTCCCAGGCCTCTACCCAGCTTTTCCAGATGGCATCAAATTTATCTTGGCTCCCTCTATGTGTATAAATAAATTCCTCCTTTATTATGGCTTCTTTTATTTGTGTTCTCCATTCTTCGACCGTTGGGGGATATTTAGATATCCACTTCTGAGCAATTAGCTTTCGTGCCTGAAACAAGCCTCTCGTCATTGCGGTATGGGTATGTTTTGAAATATTTGGTTCCTCCACTATATTTAATAAACATAAATTTGGATCTAGTGAAATTTCTATACCCAATGCGCTATTTATGTTTTTAATTATATCCTGCCAGTAACGATGGAGTTTGGGGCATTTCCACAACATGTGTATTAGATTAGCCGGTGCACCACTGCATCGGGGGCATAAGGGGGATTCCCTGCGTTTCCATTTAAATAGTTTTTCGGGGGTGTAGTATGATCTATGTGTAATAAAAAGTTGTGTTAATTTTTGAGTAGCTGACAGAGATACCTTTGGGATCGCAGACAAGACCTCCGACCACTGAGCGTCAGTCAGTGCTCCCAGGTCTCGTTCCCACTGCGACCTGGCCGGTACCACTATAGTTTCCTTAAATTTACACTGCAATATCTCATATATTTCAGAGATAAGTCCCTTCTTTTGATCCCTTTTCTTCAACAATATTGTTATTTTAGAGACATTAAGCTTAAATACAGATATACGGGCCTGGACATGAAAAGCATGTCTAAGCTGGAGATACTGAAAGAACCTCTGTCTTGGAATCCCGAATTCCTCAGATATTTGCGCAAATGATTTTATCTTATCGTTCCAAAACAGTTGTTCCACATGTCTCAGCCCCTGAGTTTGCCAAAGCCCAAATCCCTCCAATCTCTGCACTTCCTCATAATTTGCGTTATTCCATATTGGTGTATAGGAAGTATAACCTGTAATGTTAGTAATCTTTTTTATTGCTAGCCATACCTTACTGAATAGCTCACCTGTCATGAATTTCTTATCTTTTTGAAAGGTTTTTGTCTCTAGTAGGGACATCAGTGAATATCCCTTACCCAGTGGAAGTAATAACCCCTGTATGGGATCATTCTCATCTACCTCTGTCCAGCCAAAAAATTGCTGGGTTTGTGAAGCCAAAAAATAATTTTTTGGATGTGGGATAGAGAGTCCCCCCTCATCTTTAGCCAGCATTAAGGTTGTTAATTTAATACGTGCATATTTTTTCTTCCAAATGAGTTCGCGAAAGAGCGATTCTATCCTTTTAAACCAAAATGCGGCTATCCACATCGGGCAATTATGAAAAATGTACAATAATTGTGGGGCCCAGATCATCTTTATAAGATTGGCTCTGCCAATCACAGTTAGTGGGAGTTTGCACCAGGTCCGACATTTATCTTTAAGCCTAGTCAATAGTGGTCTAAGGTTAAGGTCCACATAGTCCCCCACTTTTCGAGTTACCTGGATCCCTAAATACTTAATTTTATGTTTTATTTGAATTTGTTTTGCACAGTCTGGTAATGAAATTTTGGCTTTATGTAGTGGCATCAATACCGACTTCTCCCAGTTGATGCAAAATCCAGAAAACTGTCCAAATGCAGATACAAGTGCCATGAGTTCCTCTAAGGATTTTGTGGGGTCGCTCAGAAAGATTAAGGCATCATCTGCATATAAGGATATTTTGTCCTCTCTTCCTGCACGTCGGAATCCCTCTATCCCCGAAGACTGTCTAACTGCGGCGGCCAATGGTTCCACCGCCAATGCAAACAGCAACGGGGATAGAGGGCAGCCTTGTCTAGTTCCCCGGGATAACGGGAAAGCTGGTGACATAGTGCCATTGATACGCAGCCTTGCCCTAGGGTCTTTATATAATAATTTTAGCCAGGTTATAAAGCCTGGACCTATACCAAAGGCAATCAATACCATCCATAGATACTCCCATTCTACCATGTCAAATGCCTTCTGGGCATCCAATGACAGAATGGCACCAGCTCCCCCGTTGTCCATTGGCAATTGCAGATTCAAAAAGAGCCTGCGAATATTTGTTGCTGCTGATCTGGAGGGGATGAAACCTGTTTGGTCCCTATGGATCAAAGTATCAATATGTCTGGATAACCTATTTGCCAAGACCTTAGCTAGTATTTTAACATCAGATGTAAGGAGAGATATTGGGCGATAAGAACCGGGCTTTAGTGGATCTTTATCCGGTTTTAGAATTATGATTATTATTGTTTCCATCATCGATTTAGGGAGTTCCCGTGTGACATATGCTTCATTGAGTACTTCGAGGAGTTCTGGGATCAGGCTCTGACCGTATAGTTTATATATCTCCACGGGGAGTCCATCCATCCCTGGAGCTTTGTTGTTTTGAATTTGTCCCACCGCTTCCTCCAGCTCTGCCATTGTTATAGGAATATCCAAGGATTCCCTTTCTATTGAGGTCAGCTTGGGCATAGTTAGATTCTCTAAGAATTGTTCAGTCTTTTCCTTTACATTTAAGTTTTCAGATTCATACAGCTGTGAATAGAAATCTACAAATATCTTTTGGATGCCCTCTGTATCATACTTTACTGTCCCCTTTCTGTCTTCAATAGCAGCTATAGTGGATGGGCCTTCCTGGTTCCGTGTTATCATTGCTAACATATGACCCACCTGTTCCCCCATTTCATAGTGCTTTTGGTTCTGCAAGAATCTATTATTCTCTGCCTTGGTTAAGACCAACTTTTTATATAGATTCTGCGCGTCCTGCCATGCTCCAAATTTCTCCCTATTGGGATCTGATGTGTATTCTTGTTCTGTTTGCTTAACTCTCTGGGTTAACTCTTACTCCCGCTGTCTTGTGGCTAATTTAATTTTAGATATTTCTTTAATTATTAGGCCTCTAAGGTATGCTTTCATTGTATCCCACACCATCATCGCGGAACTTGAGCCCTTATTATCTCCAAAAAAGCCCATTAGCAGTTGTTTTATTTGACTGCTCTCTGGAATCAAGGATAGCCACTGTGGATTGACTTTCCACATTGGCCGAATCAGGTGTTCTGTCCACTCCAAAGTCACAGTTAATGGAGAGTGATCCGAGATTCCCTGTGCTTCGTACTGAATTATTTTTACTAATGGGAGAAAATGACCATTTCCCAAGGCCATGTCAATTCTGGATAGTGATCCATAAGTACTTGAATAGCATGAGTATTCTTTACTAACCGGGAATCTTACTCTCCATATATCTGATAGACCCATCTCATGTATCTGGCTGGCCCATCTTGTGACCTTTCCCCTCCCATTACTCTTTTTGTTACTTTGCCTGTCCAACTCTTCATTTAGTACATTATTAAAGTCCCCAATTATCACTGTTGGAACATCAGGCAGTTGTGCCATTTTTTCATGTTTAACGGGAAACTTGTTGTTCACTTTTAAAGGTAGGTTGTTCTTTGGAGAAAAAAATTCTCCAGAGCTTAGTAAAGCATCTGCCATTGGATGCTGGTGATGGCAATGAGCACTTAGATCTTCTCCTTTTTATCATTTATGGTCTGGTGTCCGTATTGAGCTTTGAGGAGTCTGGAAAGGAGTGTGTCACCTGTTTCAACACATTGATTATTGGGATCTGCTTGCATGACTACCTGTTAGTTCAGGAGTCCATGCCCCGAGGTAAGAGTAGATAATAAGACCTGAGGTGGAGGGACTGTCACCTATTGTGGATTATATCATCACTAGTGAAGGTTTTCTGGGACCTGTTGTCTATTAATTCTCTGGACTTACCCTCATTACTGCACTGAAAATACATTCTGGGACTTGTTGTTTTATCAACGTTTTGGACTGTTTTGTTTGCGCTGCACTTATACCCTGATATAACGGCAACAATAGATCCCCTTGAGCCAGGAATAACAACACCCCACCCCAGCAACAAAAGAGATCCCTCACACAACACCAGACTCCCCCAGCTACAATGGACCTCACCACAGCAACCATAGCCCCCCCAGCAACCATAGATCCCCTCAGCAACAATAGACCCCACCCCAGTAACAATAGTTCCCCCCACAACAATAGACCCTCCACAGAGCAAGATAGGACCACCCACAACAAAATACCACCCCCCAGCAACAAAATATCCACCCCAGCAACATTAGATCCCCCCACCGGCAACAACAGATCTCCCAGCAGCCAGCATCAAAAGACCCTCCAGCAGCCAGCAACAATAGACTTCTCTCTCAAAAGTAGATCCCTCTCAGCAACACAAGACCCCCCCGGCAACAGTAGATCTCTCACCAGCAACAATAAACCCTCACAAAAACAGATCCCCACCAGTGACAATAGATCCCCCAGCAGCCAGCATCAATAGACCCTCCAGCACACCCCCCACATCCATTGCTATTGAATATATTTAGTGCTGAAGGTGCTGGAACTGCATTCCCCCACATTCCTGCTGAAAAAAAAAAGCCCTGCAAAGAGTACTCAAGCCCCTGTGGCAAAAAACTGAATTATTACTTGCACGTGAATGATTTGAAGTCGGCAGAGCTTCACCTCATTCAGCAAGTTATGAGAACAATTCCATTGTAATTTGAACTTTGCAATGGAATTTTCCCCATAACTTGGTGAAGAAATGAAAATACAACCATTAATGAAATGCAACAACACACCAGAATAGTAACAGTTATTCTAAAAAAATAGGATACACCCACAGTTACCAGATGCTTAAGAATGTTACTGGGCTGATTGACTAGGAGATGAGAAGTCTCGGCACACGGCACAATTCTGGGAGGATGAGAGTCCTTTTGAAATGTCCATATATGCTCAAAGGCTTGAGGAAAAAAAAAAAGTTTCTTGACATAAATCCAACTGCAAAAAATTCTGTCCCTGTGTCAACCACAATTTTGAGTTTGAAGCTTTGTTCGAATTTACATCATCATTCCAACCTTTTTTTCTGTGATTAGAAATTCCCCATCAGTCCTATTATCTTGAGGTCATTTATGGCATTGGCTCTGCTCCAGAAATGGCCCACTAAATCAACTTATGTTTTATTGCTATTTACTGTGAATCTATGAAGGTTCGGTTCTTGGCCAAGGGTTTGACCCTTCTTCCCAACATTAGGTACTATAAGGTATTTAGTACACCATATTTGAGGAAGTTATTCTAAAAAAAAATAGGATACACCTACAGTTACCAGATGCTTAAGAATGCTTTTGGGCTGATTGACCAGGAGATAAGAAGTCTCAGCACACGTCACAGTTCCGTGAGGATTAGAGTCCTTTTGAAATGTCCATATATGCTCAAAGGCTTGAGGAAAAAATAAAAAAATATTGTCATAAATCCAATTGCAATCACAGTGGCACAAAAAAAATAATAATTCTGTCCCTATGTCAACCACAGTTTTGAGTTTGAAGCTTTGTATGTATTTACATCACCATTCCAACCTTTTTTCTGTGATTAGAAGTTCCCCATCAGTCCTATTATCTTGAGGTCATTTATTGCATCGGCTCACCTCTGCTCCAGAAATGGGCCACTAAATCAACTTCTGTTTTTTTGCTCTTTACTGTGAATCTATGAAGGTTGGTCCTTGACCAAGGGTTTGACCCTTCTTCCCAACATTATTTACTATAAGGCATTTAGTATACCATATTTGAGGAAGTAAATCTAAAAAAATATAGGGTACACCTACAGTTACCAGATGCTTAAGAATGCTATTGGGCTGACTAGTCTCCTGACCAGGAGATGAGAAGTCTCGACACACATCACACTTCAGTGAGGATGAGAGTCCTTTTGAAATGTCCATATATGCTCCAAGGCTTGAGGGAAAAAAAATTACAGTGGAACCTCGGATTGCGAGTAACACGGTTAACGAGCGTTTCGCAATACGAGCACTGTATTTCGTAACTCGGTTTGCGAGTGTTGTCTCGCAAAACGAGCACGATTCAGGCAAAAGCGGTGTGCGGTAACGTTTTTGGCCTGGAGTGGGGGGCGCCGGAGCCGAGCAGAACCGAACATCACGTTCGGAAATGCACGGAAAGGCCCAAGTACAGCACGTCTGACTTCGGCAAATCTCGGGTAGGAAGTCTTTCCGAGGTTTGCCAAGGTCCTCCGAAGTATCCTCCGGCCTTTTCGGGTGTTTCCGAGGCTCTCCGACGCCCCCCCGCCTCTGGCCGCATGCGGTATTGCATCCCATTGAAGTCAATGCGGAACAAATTATTTTCGTTTCCATTGACTTCAATGGGAAAACTCGCTTTGATATGCGAGTACTTTGGATTACGAGCATACTTCTGGAATGGATTATGTTCGTAATCCGAGGTTCCACTGTATTGTCATAAATCCAATTGCAATCACAGTGGCACAAAAAAAATAATTCTGTCCCTGTGTCAACCACAGTTTTGAGTTTGAAGCTTTGTATGAATTTACATCATCATTCCAACCTTTCTTTCTGTGATTGGAAGTTCCCCATCAATCCTATTATCTTGAGGTCATTTATGGCATTGGCTCTGCTCCAGAAATGGGCCACTAAATCAACTTCTGTTTTGTTGCTATTAATTGTTAATCTATGAAGGTTTGGTCATTGGCCAAGGGTTTGACCCTTCTCCCCAACATTAGGTACTATAAGGCATTTAGTATATCATATTTGAGGGACTGAAGTAAAAAGCACCCTTTACTCCTGCTCTGATTCCAGTACTGGTACTCTATGGGTGCTGTGGACATATAGGTTCCTATTTCTTCTACATGCAGGAAAATGTTCCATCTATTATTGGGATCTTTATGGAAATTCTTGCAATAAGCTGTCTTAGATTGGGTGATTGTTGATGTGCTAATAGAGGTCATTCCAGGAACGTTTCTGAGTAGATGGATATTTAACAAATATAGTTATATGTGGACACATTGTATTACATTAATCAGCAAAATTGATTGATAGTTGTGTTATTTGATTTAAGATTTTCATGATATTTTGGTTGATGTCCATATTTTTTCTTTATGTCATAATATCATTACTAATTACAGGTGTAGATTATTTGCATATGACAATGAGACATTTACTGTAAATGTCAGTATTATAGTTAAAAAGGTAGTTCAGCCATCTTGATGATTTAGAATGTTTCTAAAACCAAAAAAGCATTTCCAAGCTTCTCTAAGTTTGGGGTTTCCACTGATTATCAGACCCGACTGAACCGCAGCAATGGAGAATGTCACCATCGCACACAACCAGTGCCCCCAGCTCTTAATAGCAAATATTTGAAGTACATTCAAAACAAAAACTATGAAAATTAGGGCATGAAATGAAACAAGGCAAATCATAATGTGGACTGCATTCTGATAATCTTTCACTTTGGTGCTACCGGATTTCCCCACACTCCTCTGCTGCTTTAGGAACCATGCACTGGCAAATGTTGATGCCAGTGAAATCATGTATGCCAAAGAATTTATTATTAGAAAAGGGTTCATTGAATTCATCTGTAGTTGGTAATGTTTGAAGGTTACACTACCTGTGAGGTTGGTGGAGTTCTTAGGTAACCCTAAATCGTAAATGAGTACTGATAAGTAACTGACAAACATTGACACAAAGAGCACAGTTAGTATCAGCCAAGGGACCATCGTATCAATTTTTATCTTCATCCATGTAAGGAATCCGGGCGGAAAATGTCGTATTTTTATAAAATAGAAGAAGCAGAGAACTGACATATTCCAGGCACTGGAACAAGCACTGCATAAGGTCAAAAAGTACACAGCATAAAAAACTTTGGGTACATTGAACAACCATGGCCAAACAAAGAATACTAGAGAAAAGACATATAACAAAACAATGAAGTTTGCATTGGAAATGCTCAGAGATATCAGGATACAGTTGCAGGGTGTGAGTTTTCTCTCCTTGAAACTGGTAAGAAGAAGGTAAAATATTATGAAGGCACTAGAGCATAGTCCAGCCATTGACTCAAGTCCTAATATAACAAGACAGACTTCTGTATTTGGGGTGATCATTCTGAAAGCTTAGATAACAGAATTGTGTTTCAAAAAGCCAGATGTCCTTTGAAGAAGACAAGAGGTCTCAGGGTGTAGTAGATGTCTGTCCTGCACAGAAGGTCCCCCTGAGTAGGAGATTCACCGCTTGTCCTTACTTCAGAAGATATTTGTATATCCAGCAAACATCACATTTAATATCCATCTTCTAAAGGAACGAGGGCATAATTCAGTACAAAATCATTTGACTACTTTAGGATATCTTACCTGCATGCAAACTGGGAACCTAGACTCCGGTAGAAGAGTTCATAGAACATATGCAAAGCCAAACCTGCATTATGTTGCACTCAGAAAATGTCCAGTCTATTTACCTGTTGTTAAGTTCAAAGACTTAAAGTGATATTAAAGTCTAATTTTTGTTTCAAAATAACAAATAAGTTATACTTACCTGCTCTGTGCAGTGGTTTTGCACAGAGCAGCCCAGCCCTTCTTCGGTCCCTCTTTGGTGCTCCTGGCCCCTCCCTCCTGTTGAGTGCCTGCACAGCAAGCAGCTTGCCATGGGGGCACTGAGCCAAGCCACAACTGCGCGTTTCCATTCAGACAAGGAGCCGCGGTCTGCCCCCTCTCTCTCCTCATTGGCTCACTGACTTTTATTGACAGCAGCGGGAGCCAATGGCGCTTCGCTGCTGTCTCAGCCAATGAAGAGGGAAGGTCCTGGACAGCCGAGTCTCTCGTTCAACATCGCTGGATTGAGATGGGGCTCAGGTAAGTATTGGGGGGCTGAGGGGAGCTGCTGCACACAGAAAGCTTTTTATAGAATGCACCTTCTGCCTTTACAACCACTTTAATAGTGAAGATATGTATGTGTTGAAGAACAAATGTTATGTTTCAATGAGATGATTATTATAGTAAAAAAAAGAATCAGGAGATCTCTGACACATATAACATGGGATGCCACTATAACGTCCCCTGTCAAGGAAACAGCAGCACTGAAATCAGGTGATTATGAAAAATGTATCCAATGGAGCCCCCAAGAAGCTTAGGATGCCCTTATAACATATCCTTAGAACTTGCTTAAAAGTACAAATAAGTCATAAATAGGTGGGGAAAAATAAAAAACTAGCCGGATGTCTGTTTATGTTTTCACTGTTTTTGGTGGACTTAAAAAATATGTCTCATGAGAACATGCAGAGCTTCTTGTCATTTGCCTACCTCTACCAAAACTTTCCCCCTTCTGTCTTTCATAAAAGCTGCTGCTATCCAACTTACAGTATCAACCATTCCTTGCTCGCAACCCCCCTTCTACCAATTACTTCACTGGCTTCTGGTCATTGTCCTCCACCCCTATTTGCCCATCCCTCCACTGGCTTCTGTTCAATGTCCTCCACCCTTCTCTGCCCATCCCTCCACTGGCTTCTGTTCAATGTCCTCCACCCCTCTCTTCCCATCCCTCCAATGTCTTCTGTTCAATGTCCTCCACCCCTCTCTGCCCATCCCTCCACTGGCTTCTGTTCAATGTCCTCAACCCCTCTCTGCCCATCCCTCCAATGTCTTCTGTTCAATGTCCTCCACCCCTCTCTGCCCATCCCTCCACTGGCTTCTGTTCAATGTCCTCCACCCCTCTCTGCCCATCCCTCCACTGGCTTCTGTTCAATGTCCTCAACTCCTCTCTGCCCATCCCTCCAATGGCTTCTGTCCAATGTCCTCCACCCCTCTCTGCCCATCCCTCCACTGGCTTCTGTTCAATGTCCTCAACCCCTCTCTGCCCATTCCTCCAATGGCTTCTGTCCAATGTCCTCAACCCCTCTCTGCCCATCCCTCCACTGGCTTCTGTCCAATGTTCTCAACCCCTCTCTGCCCATCCCTCCAATGGCTTCTGTTCAATGTCCTCCACCCCTCTCTGCCCATCCCTCCACTGGCTTCTGTTCAATGTCCTCAACCCCTCTCTGCCCATCCCTCCACTGGCTTCTGTTGAATGTCCTCAACCCCTCTCTGCCCATCCCTACACTGGCTTCTGTTCAATGTCATCCACCCCTCTCTTCCCATCCCTCCAATGGCTTCTGTTCAATGTCCTCAACCCCTCTCTTCCCATCCCTCCAATGGCTTCTGTTCAATGTCCTCAACCCCTCTCTTCCCATCCCTCCAATGGCTTCTGTCCAATGTCCTCAACCCCTCTCTGCCCATCCCTCCAATGGCTTCTGTTCAATGTCCTCAACCCCTCTCTGCTCATCCCTGAACTGGCTTCTGTTCAATGTCCTCAACCCCTCTCTGCCCATCCCTCCAATGGCTTCTGTTCAATGTCCTCAACCCCTCTCTTCCCATCCCTCCACTGGCTTCTGTTCAATGTCCTACACCCCTCTCTGCCAATCCCTCCACTGGCTTCTGTTCAATGTCCTCAACCCCTCTCTGCCCATCCCTCCACTGGCTTCTGTTCAATGTCATCCACCCCTCTCTTCCCATCCCTCCAATGGCTTCTGTTCAATGTCCTCAACCCCTCTCTGCCCATCCCTCCACTGGCTTCTGTTCAATGTCATCCACCCTTCTCTTCCCATCCCTCCAATGGCTTCTGTTCAATGTCCTCAACCCCTCTCTTCCCATCCCTCCAATGGCTTCTGTCCAATGTCCTCAACCCCTCTCTGCCCATCCCTCCAATGGCTTCTGTTCAATGTCCTCAACCCCTCTCTGCTCATCCCTGAACTGGCTTCTGTTCAATGTCATCCACCCCTCTCTTCCCATCCCTCCAATGGCTTCTGTTCAGTGTCCTCAACCCCTCTCTTCCCATCCCTCCAATGGCTTCTGTCCAATGTCCTCAACCCCTCTCTGCCCATCCCTCCAATGGCTTCTGTTCAATGTCCTCAACCCCTCTCTGCTCATCCCTGAACTGGCTTCTGTTCAATGTCCTCAACCCCTCTCTGCCCATCCCTCCAATGGCTTCTGTTCAATGTCCTCAACCCCTCTCTTCCCATCCCTCCACTGGCTTCTGTTCAATGTCCTACACCCCTCTCTGCCAATCCCTCCAATGGCTTCTGTTCAATGTCCTCAACCCCTCTCTGCTCATCCCTGAACTGGCTTCTGTTCAATGTCCTCAACCCCTCTCTGCCCATCCCTCCAATGGCTTCTGTTCAATGTCCTCAACCCCTCTCTTCCCATCCCTCCACTGGCTTCTGTTCAATGTCCTACACCCCTCTCTGCCAATCCCTCCACTGGCTTCTGTTGAATGTCCTCAACCCCTCTCTGCCCATCCCTCCACTAGCTTCTGTTCAATGTCATCCACCCCTCTCTTCCCATCCCTCCAATGGCTTCTGTTCAATGTCCTCAACCCCTCTCTGCCCATCCCTCCACTGGCTTCTGTTCAATGTCCTCAACCCCTCTCTGCTCATCCCTGAACTGGCTTCTGTTCAATGTCCTCAACCAATCTCTGCCCATCCCTCCAATGGCTTCTGTTCAATGTCCTCAACCCCTCTCTTCCCATCCCTCCACTGGCTTCTGTTCAATGTCCTACACCCCTCTCTGCCAATCCCTGCACTGGCTTCTGTTGAATGTCCTCAACCCCTCTCTGCCCATCCCTCCACTGGCTTCTGTTCAATGTCATCCACCCCTCTCTTCCAATCCCTCCAATGGCTTCTGTTCAATGTCCTCAACCCCTCTCTTCCCATCCCTCCACTGGCTTCTGTTCAATGTCCTACACCCCTCTCTTCCCATCCCTCCAATGGCTTCTGTTCAATGTCCTCAACCCCTCTCTGCCCATCCCTCCACTGGCTTCTGTTCAATGTCATCCACCCCTCTCTTCCCATCCCTCCAATGGCTTCTGTTCAATGTCCTCCACCCCTCTCTTCTCATCCCTCCAATGGCTTCTGTCCAATGTCCTCAACCCCTCTCTGCCCATCCCTCCAATGGCTTCTGTTCAATGTCCTCAACCCCTCTCTGCTCATCCCTGAACTGGCTTATGTTCAATGTCCTCAACCCCTCTCTGCCCATCCCTCCACTGGATTCTGTTCAATGTCCTACACCCCTCTCTGCCAATCCCTCCACTGGCTTCTGTTCAATGTCCTCAACCCCTCTCTGCCCATACCTCCACTGGGTTCTGTTCAATGTCCTCAACCCCTCTCTGCTCATCCCTCCACTGGCTTCTGTTCAATGTCCTCCACCCCTCTCTGCCAATCCCTCCACTGGCGTTGGCTCGCCCAATATATACAATTCAAAATACTTACAACTAGGGATGAGCCGAACACCCCCCGGTTCGGTTCGCACCAGAACCTGTGAACGGACCGAAAGAACCTGCGAACGGACCGAAAATTCGCACGAACATTAGAACCCCATTGACGTCTATGGGACTCAAACATTTGAAATCAAAAATGCTCATTTTAAAGGCTAATTTGCATGGTATTGTCCTAAAAAGGGTTTGGGGACCCGGGTCCTGCGCCAAGGGACATGTATCAATGCAAAAAAAACTTTTAAAAACGGACGTTTTTTTCGGGAGCAGTGATTTTAATGATGCTTAAAGTAAAAAAGAAAAGCAAAATATTCCTTTAAATATCGTACCTGAGGGGTGTCTATAATATGCCTGTAAAGTGAACATGGGGACAAGGTGCTTTGGGGTGAGGGGGCGCAGGGCGCCCCCCTGCCCCAAAGCACCCACCCCCCCATGTTGAGGGCATGCAGCCTGGTACGGTTCAGGAGGGGGGCGCTCGCTCATCCCCACCCCTTTTCCTGATCGGCCGGGCTGCGTGCTCAGATAAGGGTCTGGTATGGATTTTGGGGGGACCCCCACGCCGTTTTTTTTTTTACGTAGGGGGTGCCCCTTACAATCCATACCAGATCGAAGGGCCTGGTATGCTCTTGGAGGGGAAACCCATGCAGGTTTTTTATTTAAAATTTGGTGTGGAGTTCCCCCTCAAGATTTATACCAAACACAGTGCCTGGTATTCGCAGGGATTCAAGTTGGATCCCCGTTTATTGAAAGTCGGATGTATGTCGCCTTCAAGTCACAGGGCGAAGTTGGATCCAAAGTAGGATGGCTGTCGTGTCGCACCAGTGTGAACCTGGCCTTACAGATGATATAGAGATGCAATCATTCTTATGAGGGAAAATGATGAATATACAATGTAGGGAGTGAGATTTACACATGACACTCTGGTATGTGCATCCAACACCGGGGGAGGAGGATAGGTACTCTTACCCCAAATCATGGACACACACGCCAGCGGCGGTGGGTCAATCAAGCATAAAACGATCCTCCAAAGTGAACTCTCCAACCAGAACTCCTGCAGAGAATACGATGTATACCAGCATCAACATCCAGGGGAGGCAGTGGTAAGTTGTCGCAGTAGGGGCTCCAACAGGTAGGTGTTTGTTGTCATCCAAATGGCGGTATTGATCATGGGAAAAAGGTAAAACAAAAAGGCCTCCACATAGTGCAGATGAATCCGGGATAAAAATGTATTAAAAAAAAAATAGGTAAAAAACGTACAAAACATTGTTCAAGATGCATACAGTACCTGACCGCGAGATTGTGTTTCAAGCGCGATACCATTGCGCTGGTTCTCAGTGACAGGTACTGTGCATGTCGCGCTGGCTCGCTCATCGGGAAAGGAAAACTTTTTTTCCTTTCGCGATGAGTGACAGGCAGTTCTAACAGCTGTCTGGTATGAATCCTGAGGGGGGAATGCCGCGCCAAATTTTAAATAAAAAAACGGCGTGGGTTCCCCCCGGGTCATACCAGGCCCTTAGGTCTGGTATGGATTGTAAGCGGAACCCCCTACGCCAAAAAATCGGCGTGGGGGTCCCCCCCAAAATCCATACCAGAACCTTATCCGAGCACGCAGCCCGGCCGGCCAGGAAAGGGGGTGGGGACGAGCGAGGGCTGCATGCCCTCAACATGGGGGGTGAGTGCCTTGGGGGAGGGGAGCACCCTGCGGCCCCCCACCCCAAAGCACCTTGTCCCCATGTTGATGAGGACAAGGGCCTCTTCCTGACAACCCTGGCCGTTGGTTGTCGGGGTCTGCGGGCGGGGGGCTTATCAGAATCCGGGAGCCCCCCTTTAATAAGGGGGCCCCCAGTTTCTGGCCCCTCACCCTATGTGAATGAGTATGGAGTACATGGTACCCCTACCCATTCACCTAGGGAAAAAAGTGTAAAAAAAAACCACAGTACACGGATTTTAAGAGTAATTTATTAGGCAGCTCCGGGGTCTTCTTCCGACTTCGGGGGGTCTCCTTCCGACTTCTCCCGGTGTTCGGCCTCTTATCCCGGGCCCCTCCGCTATCTTCTTCCAGCTCTTTTGCCAGCGAGGGGTCCGGTCTGCTGCCGCTGTCTTGTTGCCGCTGTCTTGTCGCCGCTGTCTCGTCGCTTCTTCTCCCGGGCCCCTCCGCTATCTTCTTCCAGCTCTTTTGCCAGCGAGGGGCCCGGTCTGCTGCCGCTGTCTTGTCACCGCTGTCTCGCCGCTTCTTCTCTTCTTCTCTCCTTCCTATGTTGACACGACGCTCTCTCCGGCTGGAATGCTGTGTGCGAGCTGCGGAGCCATTTATATAGGCGGTGATCCCGCCCCCTTGTGATGTCACGGTCCCAGCATGCGCGGGGACTCTGGCGTCATAAGGGGGTGTGACCCCAGAGTCCCTGCACATGCTGGGACCGTGACATCACAAGGGGGTGGGGTCATCACCTATATAAATGGCTCCGCAGCTTGCACACAGCATTCCAGCCGGAGAGAGCGTCGTGTCAACATCGGAAGAAGAGAAGAAGCGGCGAGACAGCAGCGACAAGACAGTGGCGACAAGACAGCGGCAGCAGACCGGGCCCCTCGCTGGCAAAAGAGCTGGAAGAAGATAGTGGAGGGGCCAGGGAGAAGAAGCGACAAGACAGCGGCAGCAGACCGGGCCCCTCCCTGGCAAAAGAGCTGGAAGAAGATAGTGGAGGGGCCAGGGAGAAGAGGCCGAACACCGGGAGAAGAGACTGAACACCGGGAGAAGTCGGAAGAAGACCCCCCCGAAGTCGGAAGAAGACCCCGGAGCTGCCTAATAAATTACTCTTAAAATCTGTGTACTGTGGTTTTTTTTATTGACACTTTTTCCCCTAGGTGAATGGGTAGGGGTACCATGTACCCCATACTCATTCACATAGGGTGGGGGGCCGGGATCTGGGGGCCCCCTTATTAAAGGGGGCTCCTGGATTCTGATAAGCCCCCCGCCCGCAGACCCCGACAACCAACGGCCAGGGTTGTCGGGCCCTTGTCCTCATCAACATGGGGACAAGGTACTTTGGGGTGGGGGGCCACAGGGCGCCCCCCTCCTCCAAGGCACTCACCCCCCATGTTGAGGGCATGCGGCCTGGTACAGCTCAGGAGGTGGGGGCGCTCGCTCGTCCCCACTCCCTTTCCTGGCCGGCCGGGCTGCGTGCTAGGATAAGGGTCTGGATGTATGTATGGATTTTGGGGGGGACCACCACGCCGATTTTTTGGTGTAGGGGGTTCCCCTTACAATCCATACCAGACCTAAGGGCCTGGTATGCCCTTGGGGGGAACCCACGCCGTTTTTTTAAAATTTGGCGCGGCGTTCCCCCTCAGGATTTATGCCAGACAGCTGTCAGCACTGCCTGTCACTCATTGCAAAAGGAAAAAAGTTTCCCTTTCCCGATGAGTGAGCCATCTCGGCGCTGGCTCCTGCGACGGGGCTCACAGGTGTCAAATCTCGCCGAGAAATGCGGCAAGATTGACACAATATCGCGGTCACCTACTGTACATAGCGTGATCACTGACATCAAATTATAAAAGCATGGTATGTAGAGCCAAGCAGGCTATGTACCCGACATGTTTCAGACTAACGTACTTCTACTGCCATAGGGATGTCCCTGTGGATCACAGTGTGGCCCCGCCCTCAGTTATAAAAGAGCTGTCACCTGAGAGGACGGTCATTATGGCGGGTGCCTCCCATGGGGGCAGGTCAGTCGCTTTTTTTTTTTGGTCCATCGGCAGAGCAAGAGAAGAAGAAGAAGACTTTGTGGGACTTTTTTTTTTTAATAAAGGACTTGTCCCAAGCCGTGTCATGTAATTTTTACCATTTTCACACTTTTTTTGTGAAATGGTAGGGTACAAACGTTACCATTTCACACAGGGGGAGGCCAGAATTCTGATAAGCCCCCCGCGCACAGACCCCCAAAACCACCGGGCAAGGGTTGTGGGGATGAGGCCCTTGTCCCCATCAACATGGGGACACGGTGCTTTGGCTACCCCAAAGCACCCTCCTCATGTTGAGGTCATGTGGCCTGGTACGGTTCTGGAGGGGGGGCACTCTCTCATCCCCCTTCTTTTTTTGCAGCCTGCCAGGTTGCGTGCTCGGATAAGGGTCTGGTATGGATTTTGAGGGGGGCCCCATGCCATTTTATTTTTATTTTGGCACGGGGTTCCCCTTAATATCCATACTAGACCTGAAGGGCCTGGTATGAAATTTGGGGGGACCCCCACACAATTTTTTTTTAAACTTTGGTTCGAGGTTCCCCTTAATATTCATACCAGACCCTAAGGGTCTGGTAATGGACTGTGGGGGAATCCCATGCCTTTTTTTTTTCAATGACTTTTATGTGTATTGCCAGGACTGACAATTCATTAATAGCCGCAAGTACTTTTAAATGACTTTTTTTCCTTTAGATATGTAATTTTGTTGTCAGACTGTTCTAAACAGGGGAAACATGCGCCCCCTTACAGGCATACTATAGACACCCTCCAGGTACGAAATTTAAAGGAATATTTCACTTTTATTGTTTCACTTTAAGCATTATTAAAATCACTGCTCCCGAAAAAACAGCCATTTTTAAAACTTTTTTGCATTGATACATGTCCCCTGGGGCAGGACTCAGGTCCCCAAACACTTTTTATGACAATACCATGCATATAAGCCTTTAAAATTAGCACTTTTGATTTCTCCCATAGACTTTTAAAAGGGTGTTCCGCGGCTTTCAAATTTGCCGCAAACACCCCAAATTGTTCGCTATTCGGCGAACAGGCAAACACCCGATGTTCGAGTCCTAATTACGTTCAACTCGAACATCAGGCTCATCCCTAATCATGAACTTTTTGACTAAAGCCTCATACACACAATCGAATTGTTGGCCAACAAAACCGTGGACTTTTGTCCGAAGGGCGTTGGCCCAAACTTGTCTTGCATACACACGGCACACAATTGTTGGCCAACAATCACGAACGTAGTGACGTAATACATGTTTTTTCAGCTCTTTAGCGCCACCCTTTGGGCTCCTTCTGCTAATTTCGTGTTAGTAGAAGTTTGGTGAGTGTTGATTCGCGCTTTTCTTTTCACGCTTTTCAGGTCGTGCTTTTCAGTTTGTTTCTGAATGGCTGTTCGTCAACCAGACATGTTGCGGAATCGGAAGAGATAACGTGTTATTTATTATTGGCCTTGGAGTTATTGCTTTGACATTATTTTTTTGGTTGAATAATAATGATTTGATTTGGTATATTTTCTATATTTTTGGATGCATAGAATGCCCTTTTTGGTTAAGTTCTATTGGCAGATAACATGTCTAATTTTATTTGTTTTCTTTTTTAATGCACAATAAAAAATTTGTGTACAATAATACTTGGCTATGTGTTTTACTTCAAATGACAGTTTGGGAGTCGGCAGCTACATTTAAAAAAATACAATGTAAAATTGACAAGGGACATCAACATAGTTTTATCTTTGATCTTAAAAACAACGGGATAATGGTGTTGTGGTGTTGTGGCCCAAATACAAAAAATTAAAAAAGCATAATAATATTATTTTTGATATCACTAGAAAAAAAAAGCCTTTGATAATTTGTTTGCAATAACTCCATCAGTATCACCAGCAAAGCAGCTTCATTATTATCCCATTAAAGAAGAAGAGAATCTTGCACTGGATTTTGATATTTCAGAATTTGCCACGTCACAAATGTTAATGCTCCATAACGAGCGCTAGTTTACAAGACCGACTTCTGTCTAATCCTTGCTTCCGAGCATGCGTGTTTGTACTTTGGACTTTTGTCCGACGGATTTGTGTACATACAATCAGAAAATCTGACAACACATTTGTCCACGGAAAATTTGAAAACATGCCATTCAAAATTTGTCTGCGGAAAATCCGACAACAATTGTCCGATGGAGTGTACACACGGTCGGATTTACCGGCAACAGCCTGTCAACACACATTTCCTGTTGGAAAATCTGATCGTGTGTACGAGGCTTTAGCTTAACAGAGTGAAATACTTCCTATGCTCATTCCCGCTCCTTCTCGATAAACTACATTCCCTTGGCCTCCGAGATTCTGCTCTATCCTGGTTCTCTGGCTATTTATCACAGCGCTCCTTCAGTGTCACCTACAACTCTGTCTCCTCCTCTCCATTGCCCCTTTCTGTGGGGGTCCCCCAATGCTCGGTTCTTGGACCCCTTCTCTTCTCTATCTACACCTCCTCCCTTGGTCACTTGATAACCGCCCATGGCTTCCAATACCACGTATACGCTGATGACACCCAAATCTATCTGTCTACTCCTCACCTCACTCCTTCAGTCTCCTCTCGCATTACTAACTGACATATCAGCTTGGATGTCGCACGACTTCCTTAAACTAAATCTCTCTAAAACTGAGCTATTAATATTCCCCCCCGCCTGTGCCCCCCTCCATGACTTTTCCATCAAAATCAACAATGCAACCATCAGTCCCTCCCCTCATGCCAGGGTACTCGGTGTAATCCTAGACTCTGACTTGTCATTTCAGCCTCAAATCCAATCGTTGTCAAAAGTTTGTAGAATTCACCTCCGTAACATCTCTAAAATTTGCCCCTTTTTAACAAATGAAACCACCAAGCTCCTCATTCACTCCCTTGTTATCTCTCGCCTTGACTATTGCAACTCCCTTCTCATTGGCCTGCCTCTCCATGGGCTCCTCCATTCTTCAGTCTACCATGAATGCTGCTGCCAGACTTATCCACCTTACCAACCGCTCAGTGTCTGTCAACCCTCTACTCCAATCCCTACACTGGCTCCCAATCACCCAGCGAATTAAATTCAAAATACTAACCACAACATACAAAGCCATTCGCAACTCTGCCCCGAGCTACATCACCAATCTTGTCTAAAAATATCACCCAAATTGTCCTCTCCGCTCTTCTCAAGACCTCCTGCTTTCAAGCTCTCTCATCTCCTCCTCCCATGCTCGTCTCCAGGATTTCTCCAGAGCCTCTCTCATCCTCTGGAACTCGCTACCTCCATCTATCCGGCTATCCCCTACTCTTGCTACCTTCAGGCGATCCCTGAAAACTCATCTCTTCAGGAAAGCCTATCACGTCTCCAACTAATCTCCCACCACTTCCACCAGCTCATTCCCCACAGTTACAACCTTTTGTACCACCTGTCCCACCCTATTATATTGTAAGCTCTTCTGAGCAGGGCCCTCTTAATCCTCTTGTATTTTATTGTATTATAACTGTATTGTCTCCCTTTTATATTGTAAAGCGCTGCGTAAACTGTTGGCGCTATATAAATCCTGTATAATAATAATAATAATTCTGCAATTACTTGCCCCCAGTGTTCTACCTTATCTGTAGTAGTATCATTGCATGCCAGTCCCTGAGCCTCAATGGTATTCATTTTGTTCATCAATTTATTCAGTGATTAGTGTTCAATAATAAAAAAAAAAATAAAAATGTGCTGTGCTACTATTGTTGTTCCTTTTGCCATTTTCTGTTGTAAGTCTGGTACACACAGGAAGTTTTTCTTTTTTTTTTTTCGTTTAATCCAGCAGGCTGAATGAAAAAAAAAAAACTGAGGAGGTTGCTGCATTAACCATGCAATGTTAGTACAGAGATCTCCCCTGCTGCGCTTTTTGTGTTCTGATAGGGGGACCACCCGCCAGCCAGAACACACTGGAGAGTGCTCACAGCCATTGGCTGCAAGTGCTGACCAGATGCCAATCGGCTACTTGTTTTCCAGCATCCTTGTTGGACAGGTACGACTGGCTTCTGTCTGATGAGGAGCTGTACGTGAGGGATGAAAGTTGGCCAACCAACCGTTTTCGACTGCATTTTTGGCCCTTGTGTACCTAGCATTATTGGAACCCTTTCCCTCCCCTCATGTTAACCATCAAGAATGCAGAAATGTAGGTCTGTAGGTGATACACTTTTATTGGCTACCTTAAGATTATAAAGATACAAGTTTATGGGATGCATTAGATCCCTTTTTCAGGCTTTATACAATTCTAGAAATGTTTAAAAAATGTATATATGTATACACAGGGATGAGCAATGTTATATAACTATTAAAAAAAATGATCTTGACAAAATTGGGGCAATAAATAATAAAAAATGTACATGAACTCAAAGAATAATCTGCTCTGTGCACAGAATAAAGCAGACACCTTACAATTGTAATACCAGTTCAAAGCAATTTTAAAACAATTAGAGCAGCATTAAAGCCTTAAAAATATATATTTATAAATAATAAAATATACATATATATATATATATATATATATATATATATATATATATATATATAGATATATATATATATATATATATCTATATATATATATATATATATATCTATATATATATATATATATAGATATATATATATAGATATCTATATATATATATCTATATATATATATATATATGAACCCTCAGGCCCCGAGGTACCCAGTCTAAGTGCAATACACTATAATTTAAAATACATACACAATGAAAAAACTTAAACCAGTTTGTAAAATTTCACGCCCGCTTGGCTACAACGTCATCACGCATGCATGCCAGCTGGCATTGAGGATCAGCCTGCTACACAGAAAAAAGCTATTGCTAGGGGTGGATAAAAATTTTTTTTTAAAAATTTATTAAAAAAAAGATTTTTTTTTTAAATCAGATTTTTTGGGGTTTTTATCAAATTAATTTTAAGAAAATGCTTTTGAAGTAAAAATGTATCTAAAGATAGTTTTCTATTTAAGATACATTAATAATTGAGTTTATTCAGCATGAAACTGAGCTTAGTTATTTAGCATGAGGCTGTATATTCTGAAATATTTACATTTGTGGTAAAATCATTCAATGAATCCAAGCTCTGCAAGCTGAGATAACATGCACTGCATTGATGCATTCACACAATTTCACACTAACTATGAGATAAAACAAAGTTCAGGAATATTCCTTCATCACATTGTTTTGCAAAAAACAAAAAAAAACACTGCAAACTGTATGATTGTTTGAAGAGAAATGTATCTGTAGCAGGCTCTAAGTGTGAGGAGGAAGGGCAAGCAGTAAAAATGAAAGTGAAACCTTCTAAGCAGCTCATGTGCCTTGTAATCTTTCTGCATATAGCTTGAAGTGCTTTATTATTCCCCCCATTGAGATGTAAAATGGCAGCAGGCCATAAAAGAGACCCAGTTTGTGAATATTTTATCTGCTTGCCAATCAGCCGGCATAGTTGTATTGCTCCCGGTTGGCTCAGCTACGCAAATCGCCATAATTGTACGTCGGGTGTGTACACGGCGATCTGTGGATGCGCACACGCCCATTCGCTAGCGGGGGAGCCAACCGGGGGGGTCAGATGGAGACGATGTCCGCCGGCCACCCACAATCTCTCCAGAGAGAGGCAGAACGAGGATCTGCCAGTGTAAACAGACAGATCCCCGTTCTGTCAGGGGAGCACAGTGAAATCGTCTGTTCCTAGTAATTGGGAACAGCAATCTCTCTCCTCCTCCAGTCAGCCCAGCCCCCATACAGTAGTCACCACTAGTGTTTAACCCCTTCCCTGCCAGTGACATTGACACAGTAAGCAGTGTGGACTGCGACATTGTGGCGGACAGATCGGACACGTTTGACACTTTTTTGGGACCATTGACAATTATACAGCTTTCAGTGCTATAAAAATGCACTGATTACTGTGTAAATGACACAGGCAGGAACGGGGTTAACTACTAGGGGGCAAGTGTGTCCTAGGGAGTGATTCTAACTGTGGGGGGATGGGCTACTACTCACATGACAGCGGTCACCACTCCCGATGACAGGGAGCAGTGATCTCTGTCATGACACAAGACAGAACGGAGAAATGCCTTGTTTACATAGGCACTTCCCCATTCAGCCGCTCCGTGACACGATCGCCACGGGCACGGTCACGCTATACGTGGTGCGCACCAATTAAAGGGGACGTACAGGAACACCCATTTGCCCCCCGCTGCCATTGTGCCAACATATATCATCGTGCAGTGGTCGGCAAGTGGTTAAGCAAACACAAGAATGAGTCCTTACATTTTAAAGAGCGCCTGTTATTTCAGATCCATCATGGCGGCGCCTGTTAGAGGGCATCCACTCACCTGCTGCCGCCACGTCCCTCACCTTGTTGTGTCACTGCCGCATCACCAGCCACCCCATTAAAGTGAATGGGACTGTCAGTGAGTCAACAGTGGGTCAGAGGAGGAGCCAACAGAGGGTCAGAGGAGGAGCCAACAGCAGGTCAGAGGAGGAGTCAACAGCGGGTCAGAGGAGGAGCCAACAGCGGGTCAGAGGAGGAGCCAACAGAGGGTCAGAGGAGGAGCCAACAGCAGGTCAGAGGAGGAGTCAACAGCAGGTCAGAGGAGGAGCCAACAGCGGGTCAGAGATGACAGTTGCTCTTTAAAAATGATGATTTAAATCGAGCCTTTTTACTAGTTATTTAAATTGTGATTTAAATCAACTTGATTTAAATCAAATCCACGCTGGCTATTGGAGTTATATATTTTTAGATGTTTTTGTTCTATTGGTGTATTTTGGAAGCTTTTAATAAAAGCTTAATGATTACATACCTCAGGATGGATATGTACTGCTGTCCCGTATATACGGTGGTGGAAGCCCAGGTCTACACCGGGATTAATCGGTTTAAGTGTTGTTGACCATTTATGATTTAATGGTTCACGCCATTTGGTAAGAGGCTCTTTCAGCTGCGGTGTACGGTGGTGGAAACACTGATCTATTCTTGGATCATAGAAGAGCGGAAGCACACTGAGTTAAAAACTGAACTATGACTTAGTATTTTGTGAAATTTTATGGTTTTTCATCCAATATGTATTTTAAATGATAGTGTGTTGCACTTAAACTTTAATTGTTATATGGTTTACATCCTTTTGCACTTTTGTGATACATGAATTGTATCAGTGGTGGCCCATCCATAAAGGGCGCATGTGTGCCGCCCCCCCATCCCTGATCTACACATCAGTTGCGCCGGACTATGGATTCCAATGTGGGGGGGTGTTTTTTTTAAGCACATGATTAGAGCCAGAGGCTCCAATAGGCTTCAAAAAAAGGGTGCAGTCGGGGCGCAGTGCGCCCAGATCCCACCCAATTGTGTGCCGATAGCGAATACATTTTGGCTATATTCACACTAAAGCTCCTCCCTGCAGGAGGCAGGTCGTGAGAACTGTTTCCCAATTAGCCAAAGCTATCTGGCGATCCTATTGGATGCCTAGCGATTAGGAGGCACAGAGAGGAGACAGGCGGTGGAGGAAGCCGCCGGAGGAGCGGACACCGGAGTCGCTGCCCGCACCCTGGAGAGGAGACCACAGCCCGCCATCCCTAGATCGGTTAGGTGCCTGACTGCCAGCCGCCTGAGGGGTGGGGTTATCAATGCCACACCGCCAGCCTCCGGGAGGGTGGTGTCAGTGCCTCGCCACCGACCGCCTAGAGGGGGGGTGCTTGTTTGCCACCCCCCAAACGAAAAACCCACCAGCCACCACTGAATTGTATTTACATTTATTTTTTGAGTATTTAGCGTTGCTCTAATTGATTGAATATAATAAATAATAAAAGGCAATGGGAAAGGGTTAGGTTACAGAGATGGGGATCAGTGTTTGGAAGTGTTACTGGGGAAAATTACTTAAATATAAAGGGTTTGATTTACTAAAGGTACATTTGTTTCTCACTTTCTAAGCAAAGTTGCCTTTTCCCCAGAGCTTAGTGAATGCGGTGAAATTGCATTTTACAATAACTACCCAATCATGTGCAAGGTGGATAAAAAAATGCACATGCACCTCATTCACCAAGCTCTGGGGAAAATTTCTATGCCAAGTGCAAATTACCTTGCAAAGTGAAGCAATGGAAAATATTGATCAAAAATATAACTAGTTTTCTTAAAGTGATATTAAAGCCTTGTTTCTGTGTAATGGTTTTGGCACAGAGCAGCCCCGATCCTCCTCTTCTCAGGTCCCACGCTGGCGCTCTTAGCTCCTCCCTCCTACCAGGGGCCTCCACAACAAGCAGCTTGCCCTGGGGAGCACTCAAGCAAGCATGCCCCCGTCCCCGGCTCGGTGTTTCCATTCACACACACGGAGCCATAGCTTGTCCCCGCCCCCTCTATCTCCTGATTAGCACACGGGCTGTGATTGACATCAGCAGGAGCCAATGTTTCGCTGCCAAAAGTCAATTGGTAGTGCAAGTCCCCGGAGAGACAAGACATTGCTGGATCGAGAGGGCTCAGGTAAGCATTTGGGGGGGCTGCTGCACACAGAAGATTTTTTACCTTCATGCATAGAATGCATGAAGGTAAAAAACCTTGTGCCTTTACAACCACTTTAATACACTTGAATAGTGGAGGTTATTCAAAATAATTAGGATACATCCACATTTACCATAGCTTAAGAACGCTATTAGGCTAATTGACTAGGAGATGAGAGGTCCAGGCACATGTCACATTTCAGGCATGGAAATGTCCATAAATGCTCAAAGGCTTGAGATAACAAACAGATTTATTATTATTATTATTATTATTATTATTATTATTATTATTATTATTATTTATTATGATTTATTGTGAGAAATTCAATTGCAATCACAGTGTCACAAAAATGTCCATCCTTATGTTGACCACAATTTGTATGAATTCACACATTATCATTCCAGCCTTTCTCTCTGTGATTAGAAGTTCCCTAGTCTATCAGTCCCATAGTCTTGAGATCATTTATGCCGAAGCCTCGGCTCCAGAAATGGGCCACTAGAGGAACTTCTGTTTTGTTGCTGTTAATTATGAATATATGAAGGTTCAGTCCTTGGACAAGGGTTCGATCCATCTCCCCAGCATAGGGTATTGTCGTTTATTCAATATACCACACTTGAGGCACTGAAGCAAAAAAGTACCCTGTATCCTATACTCCAGGTCGGGTCCCAGTCCTGGTACTCTATCGGTGCTGTGGACATGTAGGTTCCTATCTCTTCTGCATGCAGGGAAATGTTTCATTTAGTATATATTGGTATATTTACGGAAATTCTCACAATAAGCTGTCTTAGATTGGGTGATTGTTGATGTGCTAGTAGAGGTTTTTCCAGAATTTTTTCTTGAAGTCTTTCATCTTAGCAGAAGGATATTTTAGAAAATATGATTATATGTGAACAAATTGTATTAAATTAATCAGCAAAAATGGTTATTAGCTGTGTTCGTTGATGTAGAATTTTCACAACATGTTGGTACTGTCTCATCTACACTGTATTGTCAAAAGTATTGAGACGCATGGAAAAGGAAAGAATGAATAGTGGGCGTTGAACGGTCACCTCCAGATATGTATAATATTACACCAAAATATAAAAATATAAAATTTATAGTAGATAGAAAAAATACATATACATACGGGGGGGGTGGAAACCTACTCCCCTATATCAGAGAACAATAATACATATACAAACAATGTTACATAAAAGCAGAGAATAGCCAACATGTTTTGCGGTTAATAGACATATCCACTTCTTTAAGGTTTGGTTGCTTCTTGATTTAATGAATGGCAAGATACCATTCCAAAGTGTAAGCACTTGTTTGGATACACTTTGGAGTGATATCTTGCCATTGACAGTGATACACTTTTTGGCATCCATTTTCTTCTGAAGCTCTTAACATCGGAGTCACCACCCACTGTATGTGGACTCTTTCCCGGGCGGGTGTTCCTTCTTCAGTCTAGCCTTAGTCAGGCGGCCTTTAGATTAAGAATAAATCAAGAAGCAACCAAGCCTTGAAGAAGCGGATATGTATATTAACTGTGAAACATGTCGGCTATTCTCTGCTTTTATGCAACATTGTTTGTATATGTATTATTGTTCTCTGATATAGGGGAGTAGGTTTCCAACCCCCCCCCCTATATGTATTTTTTCTATCTACAATAAATTTTATATTTTTATATTTTGGTGTAATATTATACATGTCTGGAGGTGACCGTTCAACGCCCACTATTCATCCTTTCCTTCATATATTCAGGGTTGGCACTCCATGACTGGTTTGGGTAAACCAGATGGGTGGGTCTTGACCTTATATTTATGATCTTACCTCACTCTATTATACAGATATTGGGACGCCTGCCTTTACATGCACATGAACTTTAATGACATCTCAATCTTATTCCATAGGGTTCAATATTGAGTTGGTCCTTAAAGACAGGGATAAGAGAGCTGCTTCTATAAGATTGTTCTTAATCCTTTTGTTTACAGGGTGGAGGAACTTGACTGGTCTGCTCAGAGTTCTTACCTCAACCCGATAGAACACCTTTGGGATGAATTAGAGGGGAGACTTATAGGTTGGACTTGATGGACTCGTGTCTTTTTTCAACCTCACCTACTATGTAACTATGTATGACTGTGAGCCAGGGCTTCTTATCCAACATCAGTGCCTGACCTCACAAATGCTCTTCTGGAAGAATGGTCAAACATTCCCATAGACACACTTCTAAACCTTGTGGACAGCCTTCCCAGAAGAGTTGAAGCTGTTATCGCTGCAAAGGGTGGGGCAACTCAATATTGAACCCTACGGACTAAGACTGGGATGCCATTAAAGTTCATGTGCATACTTTTGACAATATAGTATTTTCATGCCATGGTGTCATTACTAATTAGAAGTGTTAAACAATTGCATATGAAAATGAGCCATAGCATTGTCACTATTATTCCGAAAATGGTAGTTCAGCCATCTTGATGATTAAGAAGGTATCTAAAACCAAAAAAGCATTTCCAAGCTTCTCTAAGTTTGGGGTTTCCACTGATTAAAAGAGCCGACTGAACCGCAGTGAAGGAAAATTTAAACATCAGACACATCCAGTACCCCCAGCTCTTAAAAGCAAATATCTGCAGCGCATCCAAAGCATAAACTATGTAAATTAAGGTATAAAAAGAGACAAGGGAAATCATAATGCGAACCGCACTCTGATAATCTTTAACTTTAGTGCTACCATATTTCCCTACACTCCTTTGCTGCTTTAGGAACCATGCACTGGCAGATGTTGATAGCAATGACACCATGTATGCCAAAGAAGTTATTATTAGAATGGGTTTCATATTTGGTTGGTGGTCTTTTAAGGTTGGACCACCTATGAGGTTGGTGGAATTTTTAGGTAACTCTAAATCAAAAATCAGTACCAACAAGTAACCAGCAAACATTGACACAAAAAGCACAGTTATTATCAACCAAGGGACCATCCTATCAATTTTCATCTTTACCCATGCAAAGAATCCGGGTTTAAAGTGTCGGATTTTTATAAAATAGAAGAAGCAGAGAATAGATGTAAGCCATGTACTGGAACAAATGCTGCAGGCCAAAGGGATTAAAACATAATAAACATTTGATATATCCCACAACCACGGCCAAACAAAGATACCTAGAGAAAAGACACATAAAGAAACAGTAAAGCTGACATTGGAAATACTCAGAGATATCAGGATACAGTTGCAGGGTGTGACTTTTCTCTCCTTGAAACTGGTAAGCATGAGATAAAATATTATGAAGGCACTAGAGCATAGTCCAGCCATTGACTCAAGTCCTAATATAACAAGACAGACTTCTGTATTTGGGGTGATCATTCTGAGAGCTTAAATATTAGAACTGTGTTTGAAAAAGTTAGATGTCCTTCGCAGAAGACAGGAGATCTCAGGGTGTAGAAGATGTCTGTCCCGTACAGAAGGTCCCCCTGTGTGGTAGATTCAGCACTTGTCCTTACTTCAGAAGAAATTTGTATATCCAGCAAACATCACATCTAATATCCATCTTCTAAAGAAATGAGGGCATAATTCAGTACAAAATCATTTGACTACTTAGGATATCTTACCTACATGCAAACTGGTAACCTAGACTGCAGTAGAAGAGTTCATAGAACATATGCAAAGCTAAACCTGCATTATGTTGCATTGGGAATATGTCCAGTCTATTTTCCTGTCGTTAAATTAAAATACTTAAGGGTGAGTGTATGTCTGTGTAGTGGAATAAATGTTATGTTTGTATGAGTTGATTAATATAGCAAAAAAAATAGAATCAGGAGATCTCTGACACATATAACATGGGATGTCACTATAATGTCCCCTCTCAATGAAACAGCAGCACTGAAATCAGGTGATTATGAAAAATGCATCCAATGGAGGTCCCAAAAAGCATAGAATGCACTTATAACATCCTCAGAGCTTCCTGAAAAGGTTAAATGAGTCATAAATAGGTAGGGAAAAAATCTAACAATGTCTTTTTATGTTTTCTCTGTTTTTTGGTGGATTAAACTAAATATGTATCAAGAGAACATTCAGATCGCTCTCTAATGGGCCTACCTCTACATAGGCTATCCCTCTTCCATCTATCATGAATGCTGCTGCTATCCAACTTATCAACCATTCCCTTCCCACAATCAGGGATGAGCTTGATGTTCGGGTTGAACATAAGTTTGACTCGAACATCGGGTGTTTGCCCATTCGCTGAAGAGCGAACATTATGGGGCATTTGCGACAAATTTGAGTGCCGCGGAACGCCCCATAATGCACTGCGAGATCGCAGTGAAATGCTGTATGATGATTGGCCAAAGCACTCACCTTACCTGCATGCTTTGGCCAATCCCAGTGCCCTCTGCTAAGAGAGTCATAATTGGCCAAAGGCAGGGTGCCTTTGGCCAATCATGGCTCAGGGGGACTAAGTCCACACCCCACACTATATAAGGCTGCCTGCACGGCGGCCCTGTGTAGTGTTGTTGGCGTGGGTGGGTGGAGAGATAGCTTGATTTAGATTAAGCAGGCAGGTTTTATATATATATATATATATATATATATATATATATATATATATATATATATACTCTGCATTTAGCATAGCCTATAAATTCAGTGTTTACTTTATATTCAGTCAGTGCAGGCAGTGTATTAATATATCTATACTCTGTATCCAGTGTAGCCTATATCTACAGTGCATTCGGTGGTGTACTGTTTCTAATACACTTCAGGCGGTGTACACAGTATCTAATACAGTGTGTACAGTGTCTACTACACTTCTGGTGCTGTACACAATACACAATACAGTGCATCCATAGTATAGTTGTTAATACAGTGCAGGTGGTGTACACCGTACACAATACAGTGTATACAGTTTCTACTACTTTTCTGGTGGTGTACACAGTAAACAATAAAGTGCATCCGTAGTACAGTTGTTAATACAGTGCAGGTGGTGTACACCGTACACAATACAGTGTATACAGTTTCTACTACTTTTCTGGTGGTGTACACAGTAAACAATAAAGTGCATCCGTAGTACAGTTGTTAATACAGTGCAGGTGGTGTACACCGTACACAATACAGTGTATACAGTTTCTACTACTTTTCTGGTGGTGTACACAGTAAACAATAAAGTGCATCCGTAGTACAGTTGTTAATACAGTGCAGGCGCTGTACACAGTATCTAATACAGTGTGTACAGTGTCTACTACACTTCTGGTGGTGTACACAGTACACAATACAGTACCTAGAATTATTAAAACCCTTTCCCTCCCCCCCATGTTAACCATCAAGAATGCAGAAATGTAGGTCTGTAGGTGATACACTTTTATTGGCTACCTTAAGATTATAAAGATACAAATTTATGGGATGCATTAGATCACTTTTTCAGGCTTTATACAATTCTAGAAATGTTTCAAAAAATGTATATATGTATACACAGGGATGAGCAATGTTATATAACTATTAAAAAAAATCTTGAAACACTTGAGGCAATAAATAGTAAAAAATGTAAATGAAATCAAAGAATAATCTGTGCTGTGCATGGAATAAAGTAGACACCTTACAATTGTGATACCAGTTCAAAGAAATTTTAAAACAATTAGAGCAGCATTAAAGCCTTAAAAAATATATAAATAAAATGTGTGTATATATATATATATATATATATATATATATATATATATATACATTCATAACCCACTTTTAAGTACACAATGGGGTTTATTTACTAAAGCTGGAAAGTGCAAAATCAGTATCACTTCTTCACTTCTACCAGTTCAAAGCAATTTTAAAACAATTAGAGCAACACTAAAGCCTTAAAAAAAAATAAAAAAAATAAAATGTATAAATATATATATGTGTGTATATACAAAATGCAAAAGGAAAAAAGGAAGTAAACCATATACCCATTAAAGCGCAAGTGCAATACACTATAATTTAAAATACATACACAATGAAACAAAAACTTAAACCAGTTTGTAAAATGTCACGCCCGCTTGGCTACAACATGACGTCATCATGCACGAATGCCAGCTGGCATTGAAGATCAGCCTGCTACACAGAAATAAGCTATTGGTAGGGGTGGATAAAAATCTATGATTCTTAAAAAAATAAAAAATAAAAAGATTTTTTTTTTTTTTTTATTTGATTCTGATTTTTTGGGGTTTTTATCAAATTTATTTTAAGAAAAGGCTTTTGAAGTAAAAATGTATCTAAAGATTATTCAGCATGAAACGAAGCTTAGTCATTTAGCATGAGGCTGTATATTCTGAAATATTTACATAACTCATTCAATGAATCCAAACTCTGCAAGCTGAGACAACATGCGCTGCATTGATGCAGTCACACAGTATCTATGAGATAAAACACAGTTCAGGAATATTCCTTTATCACATTGTTTTGCAGAAACAAATTATACTACAAACTGTATGATTGTTTGAAGAGAAATGTATCTGTACCAGGCTCTAAGTGTGAGGAGGAAGGGCAAGCAGTAAAAATGAAAGTGAAACCTTCTAAGCAGCTCATGTGCCTTGTAATCTTTCTGCATATAGCTTGAAGTGCTTTATTATTCCCCCCATTGAGGTGTAAAATGGCAGCAGGCCATAAAAGAGACCCAGTTTGGGAATATTTTAACTGCTTGCCAACCACCCGCCACAACTGTACTGCGGCATGTTGGCTCAGCCGCGTGAATCGCCCTCATTGTACGTTGGATGTGTACGCGGCGATCTATGGATGCGCACACGCCCATTCGCTAGCGGTGGAGCCAATCGGCGGGTCAGACGCAGATGATGTCCGCCGGCCACACACGATCGCTCCAGAGAGAGGCAGAACGGGGATCTGCCAGTGTAAACAGACAGATCCCCGTTCTGTCAGAGGAGTACAGTGAGATCGTCTGTTCCTGTCAATTAGAAACAGCGATCTCTCTCCTCCTCTGGTTGGCCCAGCCCCCATACAGTTGTCACCACTAGTGTTAACCCCTTCCCTGCCAGTGACATTCGCACAGTAATCAGTGCATTTTTATAGCACTGATCGCTGTATAATTTTCAATGGTCCCAAAAAAGTGTCAAACGTGTCCGATCTGTCCGCTGTGATGTCGCAGTCCCGCTAAAAAAAGTTAAAAAAAAATAATAATAAAAATGTCACACATCTATCCCCTTCTATTGTAGACACAATAACATTTGCGCAAACCAAACAATATACGCTTATTGTGATTTTTTTTACCAAAGATATGTAGAAGAATACATATTGGACTAAACTGAGGAAGAATTTTTTTTTTATTTATTATAGCAAAAACTTAAAAATATTGTTTGTTTTTTTTCAAAATTGTCGCTCTTTTTTTTGTTTATAGCGCAAAAAAAATAAAAGCGATGATCAAATGATCAAATACCACCAAAAGAAAGCTCTATTTGTGGGGGAAAAAAGACATCAATTTTGTTCACGCAACCGCAAAATTGTCAGTTAAAGCGACGCAGTGCCGTGTCGCAAAATAATGGCCTGGTCCGGAAGTGGTTGATGAAGTTCCTCTATCTATGGGTAAAGCAGGTATGTGTGCAAAATACGAGCAATGCAAAAAAGCGATGGAAGGCCTCGTGGCCCAAATGAAACATCATGAGAAGACGTGCCGTGGTGAAAGGACCATTTTTTTTTATGTGGATCCAGCTGATATATTCAGTTTAAGTTCTTTTGTTTGTTTGTTTTTTTCAAAGATATTTTATTTACGCACTAAAGTTACTAAATATTGTTATTTAAGCAAATACAAGAATGAGTCCTTACATTTTAAAGAGCACCTGTCATTTCAGATCCATCATGGCAGCGCCTGTTAGCGGGCATCCTCTCACCTGCTGCCGCCACGTCCCTCGCCATGTTGTGTCACTGCCGCATCACCAGCCGTCCCATTAAAGTGAATGGGACTGTCGGTGAGTCAATAGCGGGTCAGAGGAGGAGCAGCTGCAGGACAGAGGTGACAGTTGCCCGTTAACCACTTCAGCCCCGGAAGATTTGGCGGCTGAATGACCGGGGCATTTTTTTGTGATTCGGCACCGCGTCGCTTTAACTGACAATTGCGCGGTTCTGTAACGTTGCACCCAAACAAAATTTATGTCTTTTTTTCCCACAAATGGAGCTTTCTTTTGGTGGTATTTGATCGCCTTTGCAGTTTTTATTATTTGCGATATTAACAAAAAATAGCAACAATTTTGAAAAAAACACAATATTTTGCACTTTTTGCTGCAATAAATATCCCCATTTTTTTTTTTGAAAAGCAATTTTTTTCTCAGTTTATGCCAATATGTAATCTTATACATATTTTTGGTTAAAAAAAAAATCGCAATAAGCGTTTTTTGATTGGTTTGCGCAAAAGTTATAGCGTCTACAAAATAGGGGATTGATTTATAGCATTTTTATTATTATTATTTTTTTTACTAGTAATGGTGGCGATCTGCAATTTTTATCTGCAAAAACATTATGGCGGACACATCGGACACTTTTGACACATTTTTGGGACCATTGACATTTATGCAATGATCAGTGCTATAAAAATGCACTGATTACTGTAAAAATGTCACTGACAGGGAAGGAGATAACATTAGGGGGCGATCAAGGTGTTAACTGTGTTCTCTGTGTGTGTTTCTAACTGTAGGGGGAGGGGACTGACCTAGAGGAAGTGACAGATCGTGGTTCCTAGCTATTAGGAACTCATGATCTGTCACTCCTCATAGAACAGAACAGGGATTAATGCGTTTACACACACGTATGTGTTCTGCGATCGCTGATGGACGGCGATCATCGCGATCATCGGCCAACAGCATCAGCACCCCCCCGCAGTACAGCGGGCACGCGCGCGTCTGCTATCCCGATCCAGCAAGCCGATGTATAGCTTCGACAGTGCGTGGGATCGTGCCAACCTGCCACATTATAACCGCTTCAGCCCTGGAAGAATTTAACCCCTTCCTGACCAGAGCACTTTTTGCGATTCGGCACTGCGTCGCTTTAACTGACAATTGCGCGGTCGTGCAACATGGCTCTGAAACAAAATTGACGTCCTTTTTTTCCCACAAATAGAGCTTTCTTTTGGTGGTATTTGATCACCACTGCGCTTTTTATTTTTTGCGCTATAAGCAAAATAAGAGCGACAATTTTGAAAAAAATGCATTATTTTTTACTTTTTGCTATAATAAATATCCCCAAAAATATATAAAATAACATTTTTTCCCTCAGTTTAGGCCGATACGTATTCTTCTACATATTTTTGGTAAAAAAAAATCGCAATAAGCGTTTATTGATTGGTTTGCGCAAAAGTTATAATGTTTACAAAATAGGGGATAGTTTTATGGCATTTTTATTAATAATTTTTTTTTTTACTAGTAATGGCGGCGATCAGCAATTTTTATCGTGACTGCGACATTATGGCGGACACGTCGGACATTTTTTGACACATTTTTGGGACCATTGTCATTTATACAGCGATCAGTGCTATAAAAATGCACTAATTCCTGTGTAAATGACACTGGCAGTGAAGGGGTTAACCACTAGGGGGTGGGGAGGGATTAAATCAGTACTAGGGAGGTGTTTCTAACTGTAGGGGGGAGGGGCTGTGTGTGTCAGTACACTGATCTCTGCTCTGATGACAGGGAGCAGAGATCAGTGACACTTGTCACTAGGCAGAACGGGGAGATGCTGTTTACATCAGCATCTCCCCGTTCATGCTCTCTGTGAGACGATCGCGGGTATCCCCCCGGCGATCGAGTCTGCTGGACCCGCGACCTGACTCACGGAGCTCCCGGCGGCGCGCACGCAATGACACGGGGGGGATTTCAAATGGACGTATATATACGCCCATTTGCCCAGCCATGCCATTCAGCCGACGTTCATAGTCGTGCGCCGGTCGGGAAAGGGGATAATGATGGCGGCTGGTCAGCATGCGGTTAAAAATGATGATTTAAATCTATCCTTTTTACTAGCAATTTAAATTGTGATTTAAATCGACTTGATTTAAATCAAATCCACGCTGGCTATTGGAGTGATATATTTTTAGATGTTTTTGTTCTATTGGTGTATTTTGAAAGCTTTTAATAAAAGCTTAATGATTACATACCTCAGGATGGATATGTACTGCTGTCCCGTATATACGGTGGTGGAAGCCCAGGTCTACACTGGGATTAATCGGTTTAAGTGTTGTTGACCATTTATGATTTATTGGTTCACACCATTTGGTAAGAGGCTCTTTCAGCTGAGGTGTACGGTGGTGGAAACACTGATCTATACTTGGATCATAGAAGAGAGGAAGCACTTTAAAAACTGAACTATGACTTATGCGGCGTACACACGAGCGGACTTTACGGCGGACTTTGCTCGGCGGATTTTTCGACGTACTTTACGACGGACTTTCTGAATGAACGGACTTGCCTACACACAATCCACCAAAGTCCATCGAATTCGTACGTGATGACGTACGACCGGACTAAAACAAGGAAGTTCATAGCCAGTAGCCAATAGCTGCCCTAGCGTGGCTTTTTGTCCGTCGAACTAGCATACAGACGGCGGACTTTTCGACCGGACTCGATTTCAACGGATAAATTTTAAACAAGTTTCAAATCTAAGTCCGTCCAACTTTTGAGCAAACAAAGTCCGCTGGAGCCCACACACGATCGAATTGTCCGACGAAATCCAGTCCGCCGGGCAAAGTCCGCCGTAAAGTCCGCTCGTGTGTACGCGGCATTAGTATTTTGTGAAATTTGATGGTTTTTCATAGAATGCCTGAAGGTAAAAAACCTTGTGCCTTTACAACCACTTTAATACACTTGAATAGTGGTGGTTATTCAAAATAATTAATAATAATAATTAATTAATAATAATTAGGATACATCTACATTTACCATAGCTTAAGAATACTATTAGGCTAATTGACTGGAAGAATTCACATTTCAGGCATGGAAATAAATGTCCATAAATGCTCAAAGGCTTGAAATAACAAACAGATTTATTGTGAGAAATTCAATTGCAATCACAGTGTCACAAAAATGTCCATCCTTATGTTGATGATGACCACAATTTTGAGTCTATCAGTCCCATAGTCTTGAGATCATTTATGCCGAAGCCTCGGCTCCAAAAACTTGCCACTAGAGGAACTTCTGTTTTGTTGCTGTTAATTATGAATATATGAAGGTTCAGTCCTTGGACAAGGGTTCGGTCCATCTCCCCAGCATAGGTCATTTATTTAGTATACCACACTTGAGGTACTGAAGCAAAAAAAGTACCCTGTATCCTATACTCCAGGTCGGGTCCCAGTCCTGGTACTCTATCGGTGCTGTGGACATGTAGGTTCCTATCTCTTCTGCATGCAGGGAAATGTTTCATTTAGTATATATTGGTATATTTATGGAAATTCTCACAATAAGCTCTTAGATTGGGTGATTGTTGATGTACTAGTAGAGGTTTTTCCTTGAAGTCTTTCATGTGAGCAGAAGGATATTTTAAAAAATATGATTATATGTGGATGAATTGTATTAAATTGATCAGCAAAAATGGTTATTAGTTGTGTTCTTTGATGTAGAATTTTCACAACATTTTGGTACTGTCTCATCTACATTGTCAAAAGTATTGGAACGCCTGGAAAAGGAAATGATGAATAGTGGACGTTGAACAGTCACCACCAGACATGTATAATATTACACCAAAATATAAAAATATATAATTTATAGTAGATAGAAGAAAAACATAATCATACAGGGAGGGAAAAAACCTACCCCCCAATAGCAGAAAACAATAATACATATGCAAACAATGTTACATAAAAGCAGAGAATAGCCGACATGTTTTGTGGTTAATAGACATATCCGCTTCTTCAAGGCTTGGTTGCTTCTTGATTCAATCGATGGCAAGATACTATTCCAAAGTGTATCCACTTGTCTGGAAACACTTTGGAGTGATATATTCCCATTGATAGTGATACACTTTTTGGCATCCATTTTCTTCTGAAGCCCTTAACATTGGAGTCACCACCCACTGTATGTGGACTCTTTCCCGGACGGGTGTTCCTTCTTCAGTCTCCCTTTAGTCCGGATGTCTCAGACGGCCTTTAGATTTTGAATAAATCAAGAAGCAACCAAGCCTTGAAGAAGCGGATATGTATATTAACTGTGAAACATGTGGGCTATTCTCTGCTTTTATGTAACATTGTTTTTTATATGTATTATTGTTTTCTGATATAGGGTTTTTTAGTTTTTTAGTTTTTAGTAGGTTGTTAGTAGTTTTTTTTTCCCTTCCTGTATGTATATGTATTTTTTCTATCTACAATAAATTTAATATTTTTAGATTTTGGTGTAATATTATACATGTCTGGAGGTGACCGTTAACGCCCACTATTCATCCTTTCCTTCATATATTCAGGGTTGGAACTCCATGACTAGTTTGGGTAAACCAGATGGGTGGGTCTTCACTTTATATCTATGATCTTACCTCACTCTACTATATAGATATTGGGACACCTGCCTTTACACGCACATGAACTTTAATGACATCCCAATCTTAGTCCATAGGGTTCAATACTGAATTGGTCCTTAAAGACATGGATAACCGAGCTGCTTCTATAAGATTGTTCTTAATCCTTTTGTTTACAGGGTGGAGGAACTTGACTGATCTGCTCAGAGTTCTTACCTCTACCCGATAGAACACCTTTGGGATGAATTAGAGGGGAGACTTATAGGTTGGACTTGATGGACTTGTGTCTTTTTTCAACCTCACCTACTATGTAACTATATATGACTGTGAGCCAGGGCTTCTCATCCAACATCAGTGTTCTGGAAAGAGTTCTTACCTCAACCGGATAGAACACCTTTGGGATGAATTAGAGGGGGAGACTGCAAGCCAGGGCTTCTCATCCAACATCAGTGCCTGACCTCACAAATGCACTTCTGGAAGAATGGTTAAACCTTCCCATAGACACCCTCCTAAACCTTGTGGACGGACTTCCCAGAAGAGTTGAAGCTGTTATAGCTGCAAGGGGTGGGCCAACTCAATATTGAACCCTACGGAATAAGACTGGGATGCCATTAAAGTTCATGTGCATACTTTTGACAATATAGTATTTTCATGTCATGGTGTCATTACTAATTAGAAGTGTTAAACAATTGCATATGAAAATGAGCCATAACAATGTCACTATTATTCTTAAAATGGTAGTTCAGCCATCTTGATGATTTAGAAGGCATCTAAAACCAAAAAAGCATTTCCAAGCTTCTCTAAGTTTGGGGTTTCCAATGATTAAAAGAGCCGACTGAACCGCAGTGAAGGAAAATTTAAACATCAGACACATCCAGTACCCCCAGCTCTGAAAAGCAAATATCTGCAGCGCATCCAAAGCATAAACTATGTAAATTAAGGTATAAAAAGAGACAAGGGAAATCATAATGCGAACCGCACTCTGATAATCTTTAACTTTAGTGCTACCATATTTCCCTACACTCCTTTGCTGCTTTAGGAACCATGCACTGGCAGATGTTGATAGCAATGACACCATGTATGCCAAAGAAGTTATTATTAGAATGGGTTTCATATTTGGTTGGTGGTCTTTTAAGGTTGGACCACCTATGAGATTGGTGGAGTTTTTAGGTAACTCTAAATCAAAAATCAGTACCAACAAGCAACCAGCAAACATTGACACAAAAAGCACAGTTATTATCAACCAAGGAACCATCCTATCAATTTTCATCTTTACCCATGCAAAGAATCCGGGTTTAAAGTGTCTGATTTTTATAAAATAGAAGAAGCAGAGAATGGATGTAAGCCATGTAATGGAACAAATGCTGCAGGCCAAAGGGGTTAAAACATAATAAACATTTGATATATCCAACAACCACGGCCAAACAAAGATACCTAGAGAAAAGACACATAAAGAAACAGTAAAGCTGACATTGGAAATACTCAGAGATATCAGGATATAGTTGCAGGGTGTGACTTTTCTCTCCTTGAAACTGGTAAGCATGAGATAAAATATTATGAAGGCACTAGAGCATAGTCCAGCCATTGACTCAAGTCCTAATATAACAAGACAGACTTCTGTATTTGGGGTGATCATTCTGAGAGCTTAAATATTAGAACTGTGTTTGAAAAAGTTAGATGTCCTTCGCAGAAGACAGGAGATCTCAGGGTGTAGAAGATATCTGTCCCGTACAGAAGATCCCCCTGTGTAGGAGATTCAGCACTTGTCCTTACTTCAGAAGAAATTTGTATATCCAGCAAACATCACATCTAATATCCATCTTCTAAAGAAATGAGGGCATAATTCAGTACAAAATCATTTGACTACTCAGGATATCTTACCTACATGCAAACTGGTAACCTAGACTGCAGTAGAAGAGTTCATAGAACATATGCAAAGCTAAACCTGCATTATGTTGCATTGGGAATATGTCCAGTCTATTTTCCTGTCGTTAAATTAAAATACTTAAGGGTGAGTGTATGTCTGTGTAGTGGAATAAATGTTAGGTTTGTATGAGTTGATTAATATAGCAAAAAAAAAATAGAATCAGGAGATCTCTGACACATATAACATGGGATGCCACTATAATGTCCCCTCTCAATGAAACAGCAGCACTGAAATCAGGTGATTATGAGAAATGCATCCAATGGAGGTCCCAAAAAGCATAGAATGCACTTATAACATCCTCAGAGCTTCCTGAAAAGGTTAAATGAGTCATAAATAGGTAGGGAAAAAATCTAACAATGTCTTTTTATGTTTTCTCTGTTTTTTGGTGGATTAAACTAAATACGTATCAAGAGAACATTCAGATCGCTCTCTAATGGGCCTACCTCTACATAGACTATCCCTCTTCCATCTATCATGAATGCTGCTGCTATCCAACTTATCAACCATTCCATTTCCCACAATCAGGGATGAGCTTGATGTTCGGGTTGAACATAAGTTGAACATCGGTTGTTTGCCCGTTCGCCGAAGAGCGAACATTATGGGGCATTCGCAGCAAATTTGAGCGCTGCGGAACGCCCCATAATGCACTGTGAGATCGCAGTGAAATGCTGTATGATGATTGGCCAAAGCATGCACCTGACCTGCATGCTTTGGCCAATCCCAGCGCCCTCCGCTAAGAGAGCCATAATTGGCCAAAGGCAGGGTGCCTTTGGCCAATCATGGCTCAGGGGGACTAAGTCCACGCCCCACACTATATAAGGCTGCCTGCACGGCGACCCCGTGTAGTGTTGTTGGCGTGGGCGGAGAGATAGCTTGATTTAGATTAAGCAGGCAGGTTATTCAGTTAGTGGCAGTGTATTTGATATATATATGTATTTGATATATATATATATATATATATATATATATATATATATATATATATATATACATTCAGTCAGTCTAATATAGTCTATAAATTCAGTGTTTACTTTATATTCAGTCAGTGCAGGCAGTGTATTAATATATATATATACTCTGTATCCAGTGTAGCCTATATCTACAGTGCATTCAGTGGTGTACTGTTTCTAATACACTTCAGGCGGTGTACACAGTATCTAACACAGTGTGTACAGTGTCTACTACACTTCTGGTGGTGTACATAGTATACAATACAGTGCATCCATAGTACAGTTGTTAATACAGTGCAGGTGGTGTACACAGTATCAAATACAGTGTGTACAGTTTCTACTACTTTTCTGGTGGTGTACACAGTAAACAATAAAGTGCATCCGTAGTACAGTTGTTAATGCAGTGCAGGCAGTGTACACAGTATCTAATACAGTGTGTACAGTGTCTACTACACTTCTGGTGGTGTACACAGTACACAATACAGTACCTAGAATTATTAAAACCCTTTCCCTCCCCCCCCCCCATGTTAACCATCAAGAATGCAGAAATGTAGGTCTGTAGGTGATACACTTTTATTGGCTACCTTAAGATCATAAAGATACAAGTTTATGGGATGCATTAGATCCCTTTTTCAGGCTTTATACAATTCTAGAAATGTTTCAAAATTAATATATGTACACGCAGGGATGAGCAATGTTATATAACTATTAAAAAAAAAATCTTGACACACTTGAGGCAATAAATAATAAAAAATGTACATGAAATCAAAGAATAATCTGTGCTGTGCACAGAATAAAGTAGACACCTTACAACTATACCCATTAAAGTGCAAGTGCAATACACTATAATTTAAAATGCATACACAATGAAAAAAACTTAAACCAGTTTGTAAAATTTCAAGCCCACTTGGCTAAAACGTGACGTCATCACGCATGCATGCCAGCTGGCATTGAAGATCAGCCTGCTACACAGAAATAAGCTATTGGCAGGGGTGGATAAAAATCTATGATTCTTAAAAAAAAAAAAAAAAAAAAAAAAGAAAGATTTTTTTTTTTTTTTATTTGATTCTGATTTTTTTGGGTTTTTTTTAATCAAATTTATTTTAAGAAAAGGCTTTTGAAGTAAAAATGTATCTAAAGATAGTTTTCTATTTAAGATACATTAATAATTGAGTTTATTCAGCATGACACTGAGCTTAGGTATTTAGCATGAGGCTGTATATTCTGAAATATTTGTGGTAAACTCATTCAATGAGTCCAAGCTCTGCAAGCTGAGATAACATGCACTGCATTGATGCATTCACACAATTTCACACTAACTATGAGATAAAACAAAGTTCAGGAATATTCCTTTATCACATTGTTTTGCAAAAAAAACCCTACAAACTGTATGATTGTTTGAAGAGAAATGTATCTGTACCAGGCTCTAAGTGTGAGGAGGAAGGGCAAGCAGTAAAAATGAAAGTGAAACCTTCTAAGCAGCTCATGTGCCTTGTAATCTTTCTGCATATAGCTTGAAGTGCTTTATTATTCCCCCCATTGAGATGTAAAATGGCAGCAGGCCATAAAAGAGACCCAGTTTGGGAATATTTTAACTGCTTGCCAACCAGCCGCTACAGTTATACTGCGGCATGTTGGCTCGGCTGCGTGAATCGCCGTCATTGTACGTCGGGTGTGTACACGGCGATCTGTGGATGCGCAAACGCCCATTCGCTAGCGGGGGAGCCAACTGGGGGGTCAGATGGAGACGATGTCCGCCGGCCACACACGATCGCTCCAGAGAGAGGCGGAACGGGGATCTGCCAGTGTAAACAGACATATCCCCGTTCTGTCAGAGGAGTACAGTGAGATCGTCTGTTCCTAGTAATTGGGAACAGCGATCTCTCTCCTCCTCCAGTCAGCCCAGCCCCCATTCAGTAGTCACCACTAGTGTTAACCCCTTCCCTGCCAGTGACATTCACACAGTAATCAGTGCATTTTTATAGCACTGATCGCTGTATAATTGTCAATGGTCCCAAAAAAGTGTCAAACCTGTCCGATCTGTCCGCTGTGATGTCGCAGTCCCGCTAAAAATTGCTGATCATTGCCATTACTAGTAAAAAAATAATAATAATAATTTTTTTTTTTAGTAATGGCGGTGATCTGCAATTTTTATCATGACTGCGACATTATGGCGGACACATCGGACACTTTTGACACATTTTGGGGACCAAATGTTTTTTTGAAGCACATGATTAGAGCCAGAGGCTCTAATAGGCTTCAAGAAAAGGGTGCAGACAGGGCGCAGTTCACCCAGATCCCACCCAATTGTGTGCCGATAGCGAATACATTTTGGCTATTTTCACACTAAAGCTCCTCCCTGCAGGAGGCAGGTCGTGAGACCTGTTTCCCGATTGGCCAAAGCATCAGGCGATCCTATTGGATGCCTAGAAATTAGGAGGAGCAGAGAGGAGACACACAGTGGAGGAGGCCACGGGAGGAGCGGACACCGGAGACACTGTCCGCACCCCAAAGAGGAGGAGAGGACACCACAGCCCGACAGCCCTAGATCGGGTAGGTGCCTGACTGCCGGCTGCCCAAGGGGGGGGTTGACAGTGCCGCACCGCCAGCCTCCGGGAGGGTGGTGTCAGTGCCGCGCCACCGGCCGCCTGGAGGGGGGTGCTTGTTTGCTGCCCCCGCCAAATGAAAAAGCCACCAGCTGCCACTGAATTGTATTTATATTTATTTTTTGAGGACTTAGCGTTGCTCTAATTGATTGAATATAATAAATAATAAAAGGCAATGGGAAAGGGTTAGGTTACAGAGATGGGGATCAGCGTTTTGAAGTGTTACTGGGGAAAATGACTTAAATATAAAGGGTTTGATTTACTAAAGGTACATTTGTTTCTCACTTTCCAAGCAACGTTGCCTTTTCCCCAGAGCTTAGTGAATGCGGTGAAATTGCATTTTACAATAACTACCCAATCATGTGCAAGGTGGATAAAAAAATGCACATGCACCTCATTCACCAAGCTCTGGGGAAAATCCCTCTGCCAAGTGCAAATTACCTTGCAAGTAATGGAAAATATTAATTAAAAATATAACTTGTTTTCTTAAAGCGCTATTAAAGCCTTGTTTCTGTGTAATGGTTTTTTGCACAGATCAGCCCCGATCCTCCTCTTCTCAGGTCCCACACTTGCGCTCTTGGCTCCTCCCTCCTACCAGGTGCCTCCACAACAAGCTGCTTTTCCTGGGGATACTCAAGCAAGCATGCCCCCGTCCCCGGCTCTATGTTTTCATTTACACACGGAGCCATGGCTTGTCCCCGCCCCCTCTATCTCCTGATTAGCACACGGGCTGTGATTGACATCAGCAGGAGCCAATGTTTTGCTGCCAAAAGCCAATTGGTAGTGCAAGTCCCCGGAGAGACAAGACATTGCTGGATCGAGAGGGCTCAGGTAAGCATTTGGGGGGACTGCTGCACACAGAAGATTTTTTACCTTCATGCATAAAATGCATGAAGGTAAAAAACCTTGTGCCTTTACAACCACTTTAATACACTTGAATAGTGGAGGTTATTCAAAATAATTAGGATACATCTACATTTAAAATAGCTTAAGAATGCTATTAGGCCAATTGACTAGGAGATGAGAGGTCCAGGCACATGTCACATTTCAGGCATGAAAATGTCCATAAATGCTCAAAGGCTTGAGATAACAAACAGATTTATTATTATTATTATTATTATTTTTATTATTATTATGATTTATTGTGAGAAATTCAATTGCAATCACAGTGTCAAAAAAATGTCCATCCTTATGTTGACCACAATTTGTATGGATTTACATTATCATTCCAGCCTTTCTTTCTGTGATTAGAAGTTCCCTAGTCTATCAGTCCCATAGTCTCGAGATCATTTATGCCAAAGCCTCGGCTCCAGAAACTGGCCACTAGAGGAACTTCTGTTTTGTTGCTGTTAATTATGAATATATGAAGGTTTAATCCTTGGGCAAGGGTTCGATGCATCCCCCCAGCATAGGGTACTGTCGTTTATTTAGTACACCACACTTGAGGCACTGTACCAAAAAAGTAGCCTGTATCCTATACTTCAGGTCGGGTCCCAGTCCTGGTACTCTATCGGTGCTGTGGACATGTAGGTTACATAGTTACATAGTAGGTGAGGTTGAAAAAAGACACAAGTCCATCAAGTCCAACCTATGTGTGTGATTATGTGTCAGTATTACATTGTATATCCCTGTATATTGCGGTCATTCAGGTGATTATCTAATAGTTTCTTGAAGCTATCAATGCTCCCCGCTGAGACCACCTCCTGTGGAAGGGAATTCCACATCCTTGCCGCTCTTACAGTAAAGAACCCTTTACGTAGTTTAAGGTTAACCCTCTTTTCTTCTAATTTTAATGAGTGGCCACAAGTCTTGTTAAACTCTCTTCTGCATGCATGGAAATGTTTAATTTAGTATAATTTGGGAGTTTTATGGAAATTCTCACAATAAGCTGTCTTAGATTGGGTGATTTTTGATGTGCTAGTAGAGGTTTTTCCTTGAAGTCTTTCATCTGAGCAGAAGGATATTTTAAAAAATATGATTATATGTGGACACATTATATTAAATTGATCGGCAAAAATGATTATTAGTTGTGTTAATTGATGTAGAATTTTCACAACATTTTGGTACTGTCTCATCTACACTGTATTGTCAAAAGTATTGGGACGCCTGGAAAAGGAAAGGATGAATAGTGGGCGTTGACCGGTCACCTCCAGACATGTATTATATTACACCAAAGTATAAAAATATATCATTTATAGTAGATAGAAAAAATACATAGAGGGAAAAAAAACTACTCCCCTATATCAGAAAAACAATAATACATATACAAACAATGTTACATAGGAGCAGAGAATAGCCGTCATGTTTTGCGGTTAATAGATATATCCACTTCTTCAAGGCTTGGTTGCTTCTTGATTTAATCGATGGCAAGATACCATTCCAAAGTGTATCCACTTGTTTGGATACACTTTGGAGTGATATCTTGCCATTGACAGTGATACGCTTTTTGGCATCCATTTTCTTCTGAAGCTCTTAACATTGGAGTCACCACCCACTGTATGTGGACTCTTTCCTGGGTGGGTGTTCCTTCTTCAGTCTCCCCTTAGTCACAGATGGCCTTTAGATTTTGAATAAATCAAGAAGCAACCAAGCCTTGAAGAAGCGGATATGTATATTAACTGTGAAACATGTCGGCTATTCTCTGCTTTTATGTAACATTGATTTTTATATGTATTATTGTTTTCTGATATAGGGTTTTTTAGTTTTTTAGTTTTTAGTAGGTTTTTGGTAGGTTTTTTTTCCCTCCCTGTATGTATATGTATTTTTTCTATCTACAATAAATTTAATATTTTTATATTTTGGTGTAATATTATACATGTCTGGAGGTGACCGTTCAACGCCCACTATTCATCCTTTCCTTCATATATTCAGGGTTGGCACTCCATGACTAGTTTGGGTAAACCAGATAGGTGGGTCTTGACTTTATATCTATGATCTTACCTCACTCTACTATACAGATATTGGGACGCCTGCCTTTACACGCACATGAACTTTAATGACATCCCAATCTTAGTCCATAGGGTTCAATACTGAGTTGGTCCTTAAAGACATGGATAACCGAGCTGCTTCTATAAGATTGTTCTAAATCATTTTGTTTACAGAGTGGAGGAACTTGACTGGTCTGCTCAGATAGAACAGCTTTGGGATGAATTAGAGGGGAGACTTATAGGTTGGACTTGTTGGACTTGTGTCTTTTTTCAACCTCACCTACTATGTAACTATGTATGACTGTGAGCCAGGGCTTCTCATCCAACATCAGTGCCTGACCTCACAAATGCTCTTCTGGAAGAATGGTCAAACATTCCCATAGACACACTTCTAAACCTTGTGGAAAGCCTTCCCAGAAGAGTTGAAGCTGTTATAGCTACAAAGGGTGGGCCAACTCAATATTGAACCCTACGGACTAAGACTGGGATGCCATTAAAGTTCACGTGCATACTTTTGACAATATAGTATTTTCATGCCATGGTGTCATTACTAATTAGAAGTGTTAAACAATTGCATATGAAAATAGGCCATAACAATGTCACTATTATTCCGAAAATGGTAGTTCAGCCATCTTGATGATTAAGAAGGCATCTAAAACCAAAAAAGCATTTCCAAGCTTCTCTAAGTTTGGGGTTTCCACTGATTATAAGAGCCGACTGAACCGCAGTGAAGGAAAATTTAAACATCAGACACATCCAGTACCCCCAGCTCTGAAAAGCAAATATCTGCAGCGCATCCAAAGCATAAATTACGTAAATTAAGGTATAAAAAGAGACAAGGGAAATCATAAATTGAACTGCACTCTGATAATCTTTAACTTTAGTGCTACCATATTTCCCTACACTCCTTTGCTGCTTTAGGAACCATGCACTGGCAGATGTTGATGGCAATGACACCATGTATGCCAAAGCAGTTATTATTAGAATGGGTTTCTCTGAATTCATAGTTGGTTGGTGGAGTTTTAAGGTTAGACCACCTATGAGGTTGGTGGAGTTTTTAGGTAACTCTAAATCAAAAATCAGTACCAACAAGTAACCAGCAAACATTGACACGAAAAGCACAGTTATTATCAACCAAGGAACCATCCTATCAATTTTCATCTTTACCCATGCAAAGAATCCGGGTTTAAAGTGTCTGATTTTTATAAAATAGAAGAAGCAGAGAATGGATGTAAGCCATGTACTGGAACAAATGCTGCAGGTCATAGGGATTAAAATATAATAAACATTTGATATATTCCACAACCACGGCCAAACAAAGATACCTAGAGAAAAGACACATACAAAAACAGTAAAGCTGACATTGGAAATACTCAGAGATATCAGGATATAGTTGCAGGGTGTGACTTTTCTCTCCTTGAAACTGGTAAGCATGAGATAAAATATTATGAAGGCACTAGAGCATAGTCCAGCCATTGACTCAAGTCCTAATACAACCAGACAGACTTCTGTATTTGGGGTGATCATTCTGAGAGCTTAAATATTAGAATTGTGTTTGAAAAAGTCAGATGTCCTTCGCAGAAGACAGACAGGAGATCTCAGGGTGTAGAAGATGTCTGTCCCGTACAGAAGGTTCCCCTGTGTGGTAGATTCAGCACTTATCATTACTTCAGAAGAAATTTGTATATCCAGCAAACATCACATCTAATATCCATCTAAAGAAATGAGGGCATAATTCAGTACAAAATCATTTGACTACTTAGGATATCTTACCTGCATGCAAACTGGGAACCTAGACTCCAGTAGAAGAGTTCATAGAACATATGCAAAGCCAAACCTGCGTTATGTTGCAGTGGAAAAATGTCCAGTCTATTTTCCTGTCATTATGTTAAAATACTTAAGGGTGAGTGTATGTCTGTGTAGTGGAATAAATGTTATGTTTGTATGAGTTGATTATTATAGTAAAAAAATGAATAGAATCAGGAGATCTCTGACACATACAACATGGGATGCCACTATAATGTCCCCTGTCAATGAAACAGCAGCACTGAAATCAGGTGATTATGAAAAATGCATCCAATAGAAGTCCCAAAAAGCATACAATGCACTTAAGTAACCGGGTGACCCCGCCCCCTCTGACAACACGGGGAAAGACACAGGGAGGTCCTCGTGAATTCCCCGTGCGTCAAAGGAGGGCAGGGTCACCGGGTGGCCCTGCCCTCCGTTATATAAGAAGTGTCAGAAGAACCGAAGCGTCACACGGCGGAAGACTCCCACTGAGGCAGATCGTGCGGACGGAGCGGAGAAGAAGCCGGAGGAAGATCCCGGACAAGGGAGAAGAAGATGGAAAAGAAGAAGATGGAGGAAGAAGAAGAACACCGAAGGAAGACCAGAAGAAAGAAGGTGGAAGAAGAAGTGGAAAGAAGAAGAAATTAATAAAGGACTTGTCAAAAACCGTCTCTTGTGTTTTTTAACCTTTTTGACATTTTTTGTGTGAAATGGTAGGGGTACATTTGTACCCCATTAGCAATTCACACAGGGGGGCCAGGATCTGGGGATCCCCTTGTTTGTCCGATAAGCCCCCCGCCCACAGACCTCCACAACCACCAGGCAAGGGTTGTGGGGATGAGGCCCTTCTCCCCATCAACATGGGGACAAGGTGCTTTGGGGGGCTACCCCAAAGCACCCTCCCAATGTTGAGGGCATTTGGCCTGGTATGGTTCAGGAGGGGGCGCTCTCTTGCCCCCCCTTTTTTCCTGTGGCCTGACAGGTTGCATGCTCGGATAAGGGTCTGGTATGGATTTTTGGATTTTTTTTTTTAATTTTGGCGCGGGGTTCACCTTAATATCCATACCAGACCTGAAGGGCCTGGTATGGAATTTAGAAGGACCCCCACGCATTTTTTAAAAAAATTTTGGTTCAGGGTTCTCCTGTGGGGAAATTCCATGTCGTTTTTATCAATGATTTTTTATGTGTATTGCCGGACTAACAATTCATTATAGAAATGTCATTTTGCTGTCAGACTGTTCTAAACACGGTAAACATGAGCCCCTTTACAGGCACACTATAGACACCCCACAGGTATAAAATTTAAAGGAATATTACACTTTTATTGTTTCACTTTAAGCATTATTAAAATCACTATGTCAGTTTTTAAAACTTCTTTTTGCATTGATACATGTCCCCTGGGGCAGGACCCGGGTCCCCAAACATTTTTTATGACAATAACTTGCATATAAGTCTTTAAAATGAGCACTTTTGATTATTCATGTTCGTGTCCCATAGACTTTAACGGTGTTCATGTGTTCAAACTAATTTTTTGCCTGTTTGCATGTTCTGGATGCAAAGCGAACCGGGGGTGTTTGGCTCATCCCTAGTATCTAATCTAGTATCTGGTAGTGTACACAGTACACAATACAGTGCAGCCATAGTACATGTTCTACTACACTTCTGGTGGTATACACAATACACAATACAGTGCAGCCATAGTACAGTTGTTAATACAGTGCAGGCGCTGTACACAGTATCTAATACAGTGTGTATAGTGTGTACTACACTTCTGGTGGTGTACACAGTATAAAATACAATGCATCCGTAGTACAATTGCTAATACAGTGCAGGCGGTGTACACAGTATCTAATACAGTGTGTACAGTTTCTACTACACTTCTGGTGGTGTACACAGTACACAATACAGTGCATCCATAGTACAGTTGCTAATACAGTGCAGGCAGTGTACACACTATCTAATACAGTGTGTAGAGTTTCTACTACACTTCTGGTGGTGTACACAGTATCTAATACAGTGTAGTGTGGTGTTGCAAAACAAAATATACATCATGTCCGGAAGGCCACCAAGGCGAGGCAGATGCTCACAGGCCACTAAAAGGGGGCAAGCAGCCTCTGTGTCTACAGTCAACAGTGCTGGTCATGGACATGGTGCATACTCTGCAGGTGGCCGTGCGGCACGCTTTTCCTTTTTTTTCTGCTGCTGGCCGTGGTTTTGAGCCACAACATGCAGAAGAGTTGGTGGAGTGGATAACAAATCTGTCCTGATCCTCCTCATCCTCTGTCACCCAGGCTCAGAGTAGTTTGCCTTCCAATTCAGCTGCCAAAGCAGCCTATTTCACCGGCTCCTTGTCCACAGTCACTCCTTCCATAGCCCCACCATCATGCACGGAGGAGTCCCCAGAACTATTCGACCACAGTGTCGGGTACATGCTGCTGGAGGATGCTCATCGATTTGAAGGCTCCAATGTTGGTTCCCAGGTTGAGGAAGGGAATAACGTGAGCCTAAAGAGAGGGGGTGCCCAAGAAGGACAAGAATATGGCAGTCATGTTCCTCCAGCTGCAGCATACTGCCAAGTTTGCTCCAGTGACGAGGAGGGAGGGGATGATGAGGTCACTGACTCTACTTGGGTGCCTGAGAGAAGAGAGGAGGAGGAGGCACAACTCCAAAAAGGCAGGATGTCCTCTAGGGGGCAGCTTAAGGGCAGCCACCCTATTGCATCACACCGCAGAGCCCCGTGCACTGCTTACTTCCCGCTGACTTTTAAAAGTTCCTTGGTGTGAGCCTTTTTTGACACGTGTGCAGCAGATCACACCGTTGCTGTTTGCAACCTATGTCTGAAGCAGATCAAGCATGGTGACCTGCCATGCAGTCCATTGGCAACAGCACTTGAAAGACCCACATCAAAGAAAAATGCAGACTTCTCCTTGCTCCTCATCTGTCATCTCCAACCCCACTATACCTCCAGTCCTCTCAAAAACCTTCACTGAAAGGAATGAAGGTATACCAATAGGTGTCCCAAGTACTTGCAGCCAATCTGCTAGCAGTACACCACCATCTGATTTTAGCAGGCAAATTTCCCTTCCCCAGTTGCTGAACCGTAAAAAGAAATTTGGTCCCAGCCATCCACATGCTCAGCGTCTGAATGCTAGCTTGGCCAAATTACTAGCACTGCAACTGCTGCCTTTTCAGCTGGTAGACTCTTCTCCCTTTCATGAATTTGTGGAATGTGCTGTACCTCAGGTGGCAGGTTCTAAAATGCCATTTCTCTTCATGGAAGGCCATTCTGGCTCTCTACCAGCATGTGGAAGGCCTCGTTGGACAGGGTGGTCAGCAGTAAAGTGCATATTACCGCTAACTCATGGTCCAGAAGGTATGGGCAGGGACATTACCTTTCCTTCACAGCGCACTGGGTAACTCTGCTGGCAGCAGGGAAGGATGCAGGACAAGGTTCAGTATTGTTGAAACTTGTTCCACCACCACGCCTCCAAAATGCTAGTGGTGATTCTGTCACAGCACTCTCCTCCACCCCCTCCTATTCTTCTTCCTCTACGGCCTCATCTGCAGATTTATCCTCTGAACCAGCAGTGTTCCGTAAGCATTCAAGGGGCTATGCAAGCAGTCAGGCAAAAAGATGCCATGCAGTGCTTGAGTTGGTCTGCTTAGGGGACAGGAGTCACACTGGGGCATCGATTCTTTCAGCTCTGCAGTGGCAGGCTCACAGGTGGTTGACGCCACGCTAGCTTCAGCCAGGAATGGTTGTATGCGACAATGGCACCAACCTTCTCTCCACCCTCTGACAGGGCCACTTGACCCATGTTACATGTTTGGCACACGTCTTGAATTTGGGGGTGTAGCTGTTCTTGAGCAGGTGCCCAGGCTTACAAGATCTCCTAGGGCAGGCCAGAAAAGTCTGTGGTAATTTCCGACGGTCATACAATGCCAGTGCTTGTCTGGCTGACATTCAAAGGAAATGCAACCTGCTCACCTCATTTGTGACATGCCCACCAGGTGGAACTTAATGTTGGCAAGGTTGCAGATGCTGCACATGCAGCAGAGGGCCATCAATGAGTACCTGTGTGAGTATGGCACCGGGACAGGATCAGGGGAGCTTGGCTTCTTTTCACCACGCCAGTGGCTACTGATGAAGGATGCATGCACTGTCCTGTCACTATTTGAGGAGGCCACAAGGATGGTGAGCAGTGACAATGCATGCATCAGTGACACTGTCCCTCTAGTCTTCCTGTTGGAGCACACACTTTGTAGAATAATGGACAGGGCACTTGAGGCAGAACAGTGAGAGGAAGAGGAGGACTTCCTTACCTCTCAAGGCCCCCTTTATCCAGATAGCATTTTTGCGGGCCCCCCAAACACACAGGAAGAAGAGGAGGAGGATTGTGTCAGCATTAACGTGGAGGATAACACTCAGCAGCAGTCTTCAAGGGATGGTTTTCAGTCCCCAGAAACCCAAGGAGTTGTACATGGCTGAGAGGAGGTTGTTACGGATCATGTGATCCCTAGTGACCCAGAGAACTCTGAATCAAATGCCTCTGCAAACTTACGCTGCATGGCCTCCCTGATTCTGTAAAGCCTGTGAAAGGACCCTAGGATTTGTGGTATCAAGGAGAGGGATCATTACTGGCTGGCAACCCTTCTTAAACCACGTTACAAGGGTAAGGTTGCAGAACTCATCCTGCCTTCGCAGAGGGAGTAGAGGATGAAACATCTTCAGGAGGCCTTGCAGAAAGGTTTGTGCAATGCATTTCCAGACCCTGAGAGGTTACAATTTCCTGGTGCTGGACAACGTGTTGCTGAGGCTTCGTTCAGTCAGAGGAAGAGCAGTGGAGAAGGTGGCCGGCTGACCAATGCCTTCAGACAATTTTTCAGTCCTCAGCACCAAGGTCTGATTGGTTCAAGCAACCATTGCCAGCGTCTGCATTACATGGTGCAGGAATATCTAGGGGCAAGAGCAGACTTGGAGACCTTTCCAACAGAGCATCCACTTGGTTATTGGGTCTTGAGGATGGACCACTGGCCAGAACTTGCTCAATATGCAATTGAGCTACTGGCCTGTCCTGCATCCAGCGTTCTTTCTGAACGCACATTCAGTGCTGCTGGAGGGTTTGTAATGGATCATAGAGTGCGCCTGCCCACAGACTCCATTGATAGGCTCACATTCATAAAAATGAATAAGTCTTGGATCAGCAGCTATCAAGCCCCTTATGCTGATGTAACTGATTGCATTTTTTATGGATGTGGGATCCCTTGAAGACTGCCTATGCTGACTATCCTATCCCTCTTCAATCTTGATGACGCTAGCTTCCAACAATATTTTTGGTTTATGGCACCACCACCACCCAAGGCCCACTTTTTCTGCCCCTGTTTAACAGGGGCATGTAATTAAAATGTTTGATATAATATTTCAACACAGGGCCTGTTCCTGGGCCCAGCAAAAGTATCTGTGAGGGGTTACAGTGTTGTGGCACCACCACCACCAAACAAGGCCCAATTTTTCTGCCCCTGTTTAACAGAGCATGTAATTACAATTTTTGATATTATAATATTTCAATGCACGGCCCGTTCCTGCACCCAACAATAGTATCTGTGAGGGGTTAAAGTGTTGTGGCACCACCACCAAAGGCCCAATTTTTCTGCCCCTGTTTAACAGGGGCATGTAATTACTTTTTTTATATAGTATTTCACAGCAGGGGGGCCTGTTCCTGTGCTCACCAAGAGTAACTGTGAGGGCTTACAGTGTTATGGTACCACCAACACCTAAGGCCCAATTTTCAGCAGAGTATATAGGGCAGGCCGTATAGTATATATACTGCTGTTCAGAGTATATAGTGCCTGGGGGCCTTGGGGACCCCCACACCATTTTATTTTTATATTTGGGTGCGGGGTTGCCCCTAATATCCATACCAGACCCAAAGGGCCTGGTAATGGACTGGGGGGGGACCCATGACGTTTTTTTCAAAGATTTTCATCTATATTGCTGAGACCCGACAATTCATTACAGCTGCAATCAGTTTTAAATTACTTTTTTCCTTTAGAAATGCCATTTTGCAGTGGTATTGTTCTAAATACTGGAAAACTGTGCCACTTTATAGGCATACTATAGACACACCCCCAACCCCCCCCGGGCACGTTATTTAAAGGAATATTACACTTTTATTGTTTCACTTTAAGCATTCTTAAAACTTTTTTTTGCATTGATACATGTCCCTTGGGGCAGGACCCGGGTCCCCAAAACACTTTTTATGGCAATAACTTGCATATAAGCCTTTAAATTCGCACTTCTGATTTTTCATGTTCGTGTCCCATAGACTTTAACGGTGTTCATGTGTTTGAACTATTTTTTTGCCTGTTCGCATGCTCTGCTGCGAACCGAACCGGGGGGGTGTTTGGCTCATCGCTACTCGCAATACCCCTTCTACCAATTACTCCACTGGCTTCTGTACAATGTCCTCCACTCCTCTCTGCCAATCCCTCCACTGTCTTCTGTTCAATGTCCTCCACCCCTCTCTGCCAATCCCTCCACTGTCTTCTGTTCAATGTCCTCCACCCCTCTCTGCCAATCCCTCCACTGTCTTCTGTTCAATGTCCTCCACCCCTCTCTGCCAATCCCTCCACTGTCTTCTGTTCAATGTCCTCCACCCCTCTCTGACAATCCCTCCACTGTCTTCTGTTCAATGTCCTCCACTCCTCTCTGCCAATCCCTCCACTGTCTTCTGTTCAATGTCCTCCACCCCTCTCTGCCAATCCCTCCACTGTCTTCTGTTCAATGTCCTCCACCCTTCTCTGCCAATCCCTCCACTGTCTTCTGTTCAATGTCCTCCACCCTTCTCTGCCAATCCCTCCACTGTCTTCAACTTGTCCAAACTTTACAATTTTAAATACCTACAACATTCAAAGCTATTTACATCTCTGCCCCTAGCTACTGAACATCACCAATCCCATCTCCAAATATCACCCAAACCATCTTCTCCATTCCTCCAGAGACCTCATGCGCTAAAGATTCCTCATCATCTCCTCCCATGCTTATCTCCAGGACATCTCTAGAGCCTCGCCCATGCTCTGCTGAAGCCTCCACTGCCTTTCTTCCAGAGCACCACTGACTTGACAGGAGGCTTGCTGCTGGAAATGATTTGCATAATACTAACAACTAATTAATTATCTACATCACTACACTACTTCACTACAAGCAGGAGCTCGTAGCTAATGGAGATACTGTACATGTTTCAAAGGCAAGACAGTCTCAGGAAGAAGGCGGATGTTTGCCTTTAAAAAAAATGTTTGTTATGGGCAGGAAAGGAGCTCAGAATGATGGCTGACCCCAAATCAACCACAAAATACAATGATTATTTATTAATATTATATAGGATTGATATAGAGTCAACAGTTTAAAATACAAAGGGAGACAGTACTGTTACAATATAGTATGAAAGAGAAAAAAAGCCCCTATAATAAAAACAATGCAAACCTCCCTGCTAACCATAGTTAAAAATCCATGCAAGGCATTATGGTTGAAAATAATTCTCCTATTTTTTGTATGTTAGCCTGCCATACAGCAGGGGTAATGCCTATTTACTTTATTTATATTTTTCATGTTTTGATTTTTTACATATATTGTGACAACATTGCAGTAAAAAAAAATATTGATAAAAAAAGAAAATATTTCTCATAGATGAACATAAATTCACCTGGAATGAGAATCCCAGACCCACAGGATATGCTATGGTGGTGGTTAACCCAAACCCCATTCCTAACCAAAACCTGGATAAATGAGGACCTTCACAAATATTACATAACCACAAAACAGTTTATTTAAAATAATTCACAATGCATTCAGTAAAATAATTGTTTTGCCTTAATATTTTAAGTACAGGTAAACATTTGCCTCCAAGCTTCTTTGAGTTTGGGATTACCGGCAATTAAGAGACTAGACTGAACCAGAGCAAATGAAAAAAGCAGCATCAAGCAGATCCATGACCCCAAACTTTGATAGACAAATCTTTCTAGCCCTATAATAAGTGTAACAGCATATAGCAATGCATAAAAACATGTAAGACAGGACATGGTCTTGATAGCACTCTGATAATCTTTTACACCGGCATGAGAAGCTCCCGCATTCCTCTTAATATATTGGCTTTGCCGCTTCAAAAACCAAGCACTGACAGCCATAGATAATATTGAAATTAAGAAAGGCAAAGAAAATAGCATTAGAACAACAAATGTGAACCTGAGGATCAGTTTGTCATTCTTTGAGGCCACCTCAGTCATAATCATAGTTACGTTTTTAGTTGATTCTTGATTGTAGACAAGGAAGTAAAGAAAACTCCCAGACAGAGAGATAAATTCCACAGTAAGTATCATCCAAGGTATTATTGTGTCGATGTTATTCTTCACCCAAGCAAGGAATCCAGACTTAAACTGTAGAATTTTTATGAAGTAGAAAAAGCACAGACTGCCGGTAAGCCATGAGCTGGAGGTAATGATGAATACGGTCAAATACTGCACAAGGTATTTGACATAAGGTATATCATACAACGATGGCCAAATAAGGCTTATTAAATTGTTTGTAGACATCAGTATGGTGTAGCCAATATTGGACAAGCAGAGAGAAATTAGAATGCTGCTGTAAGGCGTCAATTTTTTCTCTTGGTAGCCAGAAACGATGAGAGAAAATATTATGAAGATGTTAGAACACAAGCCGGTAATGGCCTCAAAGCCGAGGACACTGAGCCAGATCATTGTGGTTGGGCTAATCATCTTGAAAAAGGGCTGGTTCAGGATGTCCTCCACAAGACCAATAGAAAGGGGAATCCAATGACTTCTGGTAGTCTCTTTTCCATCGAAATGTTTGGCTTCTGTAAGGATTGCTCTTTTATCTTCTCTTTCCTGACCTTGTAAAATCTGCCTGTATAATCCATCTTCTGAAACGATTTTAGTGGGCTGAGTTTGAATACATGCAAAAGGTGAATACGAAGGATCAAATGACAAAACCCAAATAGAACATGCAAATGTGATGTTGTTTGTGGCATAATCTATTAAAAAGACAAATTGTTATGGATATGAACAGAAAACAGGGAGGGGGAGAGAGAGAGAGAGAGAGCGCCTCTGTCTAAGTGTAATAGTGATAGGAAAATCAATAGAAAACTGGATAATTAGTATTGGACTCACATATAAATAGATAAAACACAGCGTATCAATATGTTCAGTGAAGATATCAACGGACAGAAGCTACTTAAAGTGGTTCTACAGGCACAAGTTTTTTTTTACCTTCATGCATTCTATGCATGAAGGTAAAAAAACATTCACTGTGCAGCAGCCCCCCCCCAATACTCCCCTAACACTCACCTGAGCCCCATCTTGATCCTGCAATGTGCATGAGAACTTTGGCTCACCGGGGACTTTCACTCTTCATTGTCATAGACAGCAGTGGGTGCCATTGGCTCCCATTGTTGTCAATCACATCCAGTGAGCCAATGAGGAGAGAGAGAGGAAGCAGGGCCAAGACACAGCTCTCTGTGTGAATGGACACGCAGAGCCACAGCTTGGGGGTTCCCATTGCAAGTTGCTTGCTCTGGGGGCAGGAGAAAGGGGCCAAGAGCGCTGGTGAGGGACCTGAGAAGAGGAGGATTGAGGCCGTTCTGTGCAAAACCATTACAGAGCAGATGAATATGACATGTTTGCTTTTTTATTTTTTTATTTTTTTACTAAAGCCTTTAGAATCACTTTAAGAGTACTCAAATCAATATAAAACAATAAGAAAGAGGAGAGAAGGGAAGCACACCAGTCCCAGTGTAGTGTTAATAAAAGGCAATGTACAAAAAATGCGATGCCCTCACATGAAGATTGTGTACCACAGGCATTACTTGATATGTCCAGCAGGTGGCTTCCTTGATGGTACCCAATGGAGATGTATGAAGGGTGGAGAGGGAGCTGCTCCTGGTGGATGATCTCATCGGGGGATGTAAAAATATGGAGGAAAAAAAAACAAAACAAAAGGAGAGTGGGCTGCTCTAAGTGTATTAATTTTTATTAAATACAAAGATAAATGATAAAAATGCACTCACATGCTCACATGTTTTCAGTAAAGCAACAGGCAATATACCAAAAATTTCCAGCTGGTAATGTTATGCCATGGGTCCCAATGGATAGTCAGTCCTGGGTGGTAATAGGTGGATAAGTCTGCCATGAAGCACAAGAGTCTCTCATAGGATGAAATCCAGGAAGAACCCACACTGGTGTGTACGTCTCTTGAAATGGCAGAGTACCAGCTTGTGATGAAGCAGAGGCAGGTAGCTGGCACTCTGTCATTGCAGGGAATTCATGTACTACTGAAAAACCCAGCTACCCCATGTCCAAGAACTTAGCAGTGGGAAAAAAAGCTTTATTTTGATGTTATGTCACTCACACATCAGCTTTCAATTACTATTTATTGATTTATGCAGAGCAAAAAAGGGATGAAAGAACTTTATAGGGGTTGCAAACCCTCGCCGTTTTTCACCTTAATGCATTCTATGCATTAAGGTGAAAAACATTTTTTAATGCAGCAGCGCCCCCGAGCCCCTTTTATACTTACCTGAAAAACAATGCAAACCTCCCTGCTAACCATAGTTAAAAAGCCATGCAAGGCATTATGGTTGAAAATAATTCTCCTATTTTTTTGTATATTAACCTGCCATACAGCAGGGGTAATGCCCATTTACTTTTTTATTTTTTTTTGTTTTGTAATGGTTTTTTTCTTACTTTGATTTTTTTACATGTATTGTGACAACATTCCAGTAAAAAAAAAATATTGACAAAAAAAAGAAAATATTTCTCCTAGACGAACATAAATTCACCTGGAATGAGGACCTCAAACCCACAGGATATGCTATGGTGGTGGTTAACCCAAACCCCATTCCTAACCAAAACCTGGATAAATGAGGACCTTCACAAATACTACATAACCACAAAACAGTTTATGTAAAATAATCCACAATGCATTCAGTAAAATAATTGAATTGCCTCAATATTTTAAGTACAGATAAACATTTGCCTCCAAGCTTCTTTGAGTTTGGGATTACCGGCAATTAAGAGACTAGACTGAACCAGAGCAAATGAAAAAAGCAGCATCAAGCAGATCCATGACCCCAAACTTTGATAGACAAATATTTCTAGCCCCATAATAAGTGTAACAGCATATAGCAATGCATAAAGACATATAAGACAGGACATGGTCTTGATAGCACTCTGATAATCTTTTACACCGGCATGAGAAGCTCCCGCATTCCTCTTAATATATTGGCTTTGCCGCTTCAAAAACCAAGCACTGACAGCCATAGATAAAATTGAAATTAAGATAGGCAAAGATACTAGCATTAGAAGAACAAATGTGAACCTGAGGATCAGTTTGTCATTCTTTGAGGCCACCTCAATCATAATCATAGTTACGTTTTTAGTTGATTCTTGATTGTAGACAAGCAAGTAAAGAAAACTCCCAGACAAGGAGATAAATTCCACAGTAAGTATCATCCAAGGTATTATTATGTCTATTTTATTCTTCACCCAAGCAAGGAATCCAGACTTAAACTGTAGAATTTTTATGAAGTAGAAGAAGCACAGACTGCCGGTAAGCCATGAGCTGGAGGTAATGATGAATAAGGTCAAATATTGCACAAGGTATTTAACATAAGGTATATTATATAGCAATGGCCAAATAGAGCTTATTAAATTGTTTGTAGACATCACTATGGTGTAGCCAATATTGGACAAGCAGAGAGAAATTAGAATGCTGCTGTAAGGCGTCAATTTTTTCTCTTGGTAGCCAGAAGCGATGAGAGAAAATATTATGAAGATGTTAGAACACAAGCCGGTAATGGCCTCGAGGCCGAGGACACTGAGCCAGATCATTGTGGTTGGGCTAATCATCTTGAAAAAGGGCTGGTCCAGGATGTCCTCCACAAGACTAATAGAAAGGGGAATCCAATGACTTCTGGTAGTCTCTTTTCCATGGAAATGGTTGGCTTCTGTAAGGATTGCTCTTTTATCTTCTCTTTCCTGACCTTGTAAAATCTGCCTGTATAATCCATCTTCTGAAACGATTTTAGTGGGCTGAGTTTGAATACATGCAAAAGGTGAATACGAAGGATCAAATGACAAAATCCAAATAGAACATGCAAATGTGATGTTGTTTGTGGCATAATCTATTAAAAAGACAAATTGTTATGGATATGAACAGAAAACAGGGAGGGGGGGGAGAGAGAGAGAGCACCTCTGTCTAAGTGTAATAGTGATAGAAAAATCAATAGAAAACTGGATAATTAGTATTGGACTCACATATAAATAGATAAAACACAGCGTATCAATATGTTCAGTAAAGATATCAATGGACGGAAGCTACTTAAAGTGGTTCTACAGGCACAAGGTTTTTTTTACCTTCATGCATTCAATTTTTCTGTGCAGCAGCCCCCCCCCCAATACTCCCCTAACACTCACCTGAGCCCCATGTTGATCTTGCAATGCGCATGAGAGCTTTGGCTCACCGGGGACTTTCCCTCTTCATTGTCTTAGACAGCAGTGGGTGCCATTGGCTCCCATTGTTGTCAATCACATCCAGTGAGCCAATGAGGAGAGAGAGAGGAAGCAGGGCCAAGAAACAGCTCTGTGTGTAAATGGACACGCAGAGCCACAGCTTGGGGGTCCCCATTACAAGTTGCATGCTCTGGGGGAACTCGGCAGGAGGAAGGGGCCAAGAGCGCTGGTGAGGGACCCGAGAAGAGGAGGATTGAGGCCGTTCTGTGCAAAACCATTACAGAGCAGATGAATATGACATGTTTGCTTTTTATTTTTATTTTTTTACTAAAGCCTTTAGAATCACTTTAAGAGTACTCCAATCAATATAAAACAATAAGAAAGAGGAGAGAAGGGAAGCACACCAGTCCCAGTGTAGTATTAATAAAAGGCAATGTACAAAAAATGCGATGCCCTCACATGAAGATTGTGTACCACAGGCATTACTTGATATGTCCAGCAGGTGGCTTCCTTGATGGTACCCAATGGAGATGTATGAAGGGTGGAGAGGGAGCTGCTCCTGGTGGATGATCTCATCGGGGGATGTAAAAATATGGAGGAAAAAAAAAAAACAAAACAAAAGGAGAGTGGGCTGCTCTAAGTGTATTAATTTTTATTAAATACAAAGATAAATGATAAAAATGCACTCACATGCTCACATGTTTTCAGTAAAGCAACAGGCAATATACCAAAAATTTCCAGCTGGTAATGTTATGCCATGGGTCCCAATGGATAGTCAGTCCTGGATGGTAATAGGTGGATAAGTCTGCCATGAAGCACAAGAGTCTCTCATAGGATGAAATCCAGGAAGAACCCATACTGGTGTGTACGTCTCTTGAAATGGCAGAGTGCCGGCTTGTGATGAAGCAGAGGCAGGTAGCTGGCACTCTGTCATTGCAGGGAATTCAAGTACTACTGAAAAACCCAGCTACCCCATGTCCAAGAACTTAGCAGTGGGAAAAAAAGCTTTATTTTGATGTTATGTCACTCACACATCAGCTTTCAATTACTATTTATTGATTTATGCAGAGCAAAAAAGGGATGAAAGAACTTTATAGGGGTTGCAAACCCTCGCCGTTTTTCACCTTAATGCATTCTATGCATTAAGGTGAAAAACATTTTTTAATGCAGCAGCGCCCCCGAGCCCCTTTTATACTTACCTGAAAAACAATGCAAACTTCCCTGCTAACCATAGTTAAAAAGCCATGCAAGGCATTATGGTTGAAAATAATTCTCCTATTTTTTTGTATATTAACCTGCCATACAGCAGGGGTAATGCCCATTTACTTTTTTATTTTTTTTTGTTTTGTAATGGTTTTTTTCTTACTTTGATTTTTTTACATGTATTGTGACAACATTCCAGTAAAAAAAAAATATTGACAAAAAAAAGAAAATATTTCTCCTAGACGAACATAAATTCACCTGGAATGAGGACCTCAAACCCACAGGATATGCTATGGTGGTGGTTAACCCAAACCCCATTCCTAACCAAAACCTGGATAAATGAGGACCTTCACAAATACTACATAGCCACAAAACAGTTTATTTAAAATAATCCACAATGCATTCAGTAAAATAATTGAATTGCCTCAATATTTTAAGTACAGATAAACATTTGCCTCCAAGCTTCTTTGAGTTTGGGATTACCGGCAATTAAGAGACTAGACTGAACCAGAGCAAATGAAAAAAGCAGCATCAAGCAGATCCATGACCCCAAACTTTGATAGACAAATATTTCTAGCCCCATAATAAGTGTAACAGCATATAGCAATGCATAAAGACATATAAGACAGGACATGGTCTTGATGGCACTCTGATAATCTTTTACACCGGCATGAGAAGCTCCCGCATTCCTCTTAATATATTGGCTTTGCCGCTTCAAAAACCAAGCACTGACAGCCATAGATAAAATTGAAATTAAGATAGGCAAAGATACTAGCATTAGAAGAACAAATGTGAACCTGAGGATCAGTTTGTCATTCTTTGAGGCCACCTCAGTCATAATCATAGTTACGTTTTTAGTTGATTCTTGATTGTAGACAAGCAAGTAAAGAAAACTACCAGACAAGGAGATAAATTCCACAGTAAGTATCATCCAAGGTATTATTATGTCTATTTTATTCTTCACCCAAGCAAGGAATCCAGACTTAAACTGTAGAATTTTTATGAAGTAGAAGAAGCACAGACTGCCGGTAAGCCATGAGCTGGAGGTAATGATGAATAAGGTCAAATACTGCACAAGGTATTTAACATAAGGTATATTATATAGCGATGGCCAAATAGAGCTTATTAAATTGTTTGTAGACATCACTATGGTGTAGCCAATATTGGACAAGCAGAGAGAAATTAGAATGCTGCTGTAAGGTGTCAATTTTTTCTCTTGGTAGCCAGAAACGATGAGAGAAAATATTATGAAGATGTTAGAACACAAGCCGGTAATGGCCTCGAGGCCGAGGACACTGAGCCAGATCATTGTGGTTGGGCTAATCATCTTGAAAAAGGGCTGGTTCAGGATGTCCTCCACAAGACTAATAGAAAGGGGAATCCAATGACTTCTGGTAGTCTCTTTTCCATGGAAATGGTTGGCTTCTGTAAGGATTGCTCTTTTATCTTCTCTTTCCTGACCTTGTAAAATCTGCCTGTATAATCCATCTTCTGAAATGATTTTAGTGGGCTGAGTTTGAATACATGCAAAAGGTGAATACGAAGGATCAAATGACTCAATCCAAATAGAACATGCAAATGTAATGTTGTTTGTGACATAATCTATTAAAAAGACAAATTGTTATGGATATGAACAGAAAACAGGGAGGGGGAGAGAGAAAGAGAGCGCGCCCCTGTATAAGTGTAATAGTGATAGGAAAATCAATAGAAAACTGGATAATTAGTATTGGACTCACATATAAATAGATAAAACACAGCGTATCAATATGTTCAGTGAAGATATCAACGGACGGAAGCTACTTAAAGTGGTTCTACAGGCACAAGTTTTTTTTACCTTCATGCATTCTATGCATGAAGGTAAAAAAACATTCACTGTGCAGCAGCCCCCCCAATACTCCCCTAACACTCACCTGAGCCCCATCTTGATCCTGCAATGTGCATGAGAACTTTGGCTCACCGGTGACTTTCACTCTTCATTGTCTTAGACAGCAGTGCGTGCCATTGGCTCCCATTGTTGTCAATCACATCCAGTGAGCAAATGAGGAGAGAGAGAGGAAGCAGGGCCAAGACACAGCTCTGTGTGTAAATGGACACACAGAGCCACAGCTTGGGGGTCCTCATTGCAAGTTGTTTGTTCTGGGGGCACTCGGCAGGAGGAAGGGGCCAAGAACTCTGGTGAGGGACCAGAGAAGAGGAGGATTGAGGCTGTTCTGTGCAAAACCATTACAGAGCAGATGAGTATGACATGTTTGCTTTTTAATTTTTTTTACTAAAGCCTTTAGAATCACTTTAAGAGTACTCTAATAAATATAAAACAATAAGAAAGAGGAGAGAGGGGAAGCACATCAGTCCCAGTGTAGTATTAATAAAAGGCAATGTACAAAAAATGAGATGCACTCACATGAAGATTGTGTACCACAGGCATTACTTGATATGTCCAGCAGGTGGCTTCCTTGATGGTACCCAATGGAGATGTATGAAGGGTGGAGAGGGAGCTGCTCCTGGTGGATGATCTCATCGGGGGTTGTAAAAATATGGAGGAAAAAAAAACAAAACAAAAGGAGAGTGGGCTGCTCTAAGTGTATTATTATTTATTAAATACAAAGACAAATGATAAAAATGCACTCACATGCTCACATGTTTTCAGTAAAGCAATAGGCAATATACCAAAAGTTTCCAGCTGGTAATGTTATGCCATGGGTCCCAATGGATAGTCAGTCCTGGATGGTAATAGGTGGATAAGTCTGCCATGAAGCAATAGAGTCTCTCATAGGATGAAATCCAGGAAGAACCAACACTGGTGTGTATGTCTCTTGAAATAGCAGCGTGCCGGCTTGTGATGAAGCAGAGGCAGGGAGCTGGCACTGTGTCATTGCAGGGAATTCAAGTACTACTGAAAAACCCAGCTACCCCATGTCCAAGAACTTAGCAGTGGGAAAAAAAAAGCTTTATTTTGATGTTATGTCACTCACACATCAGCTTTCAATTACTATTTATTGATTTATGCAGAGCAAAAAAGGGATGAAAGAACTTTATAGGGGTTGCAAACCCTCACCGTTTTTCACCTTAATGCATTCTACGCATTACGTTGAAAAACATTTTTTAATGCAGCAGCGCCCCCGAGCCCCCCTTATATTTACCTGAGCCCCAAAATTTGCGCGACGGGAACGAGCACACCAGTTCCGGCCGGTGTCTCGTGTCCTGATTGGATAGATTGATAGCAGCGCTGCCATTGGCTCCCACTGCTGTCAATCAAATCCAATGATGCGGGCGCCAGGGGGCGGGGGTGAGTCATTCCTTTTTGTGGCTATGGACGCCGAATGATGGACTCCGGAGCGCACCCGCAAGGTAACCCCCTCAGAGAGCACTTTTCCTAAGGGGTTATCTGATGTGGGGAGGAGTCGCAAGAGTCGCCAGGGGACCCTAGAAAAAAATGTTCAGGGCCACTCTGTGCAAAACGAGCTGCACAGTGGAGGTAAGTATGGTGTGTTTGTTATTTAAAAAAACAAAAAAAAACAAACCCTTACAATTACTTTAAGGATCCTGGAAACATTAAAAATAAGCAAATTACCATTACCAAGTGGAGGTGCCAGAAATTGGATTACCATTATGAAATCTTTTCATACTAATATACTAAATCTACTACTTAATTGCTTCTACCACAATGTGCCTTGCACACAATGTTCATTGCCAGGGTAAGGTTGTTATAACTTTTATGCCTGATGAGGCTGCTTTGATGTCATTAACTCAGAATTAGACATGTGCAATTTGTTTAGTTCTGAATTCGTTTTTTAATGAATTTCGACAAATTCATTAATTCGGAAATATCTGAATTAATGAAAAACCCTGATTAATAAATGTTCTGAATATTCATGAATTAGAATATTCATAATTTGAAAATTCATAAATTCGTAAATCCGAAAACCCGAAAATTCAAAAATCTGAAATGATAACTAACTAATAATAACGTAACTATTACTAACTTTTAAATTATAGTTATTGGAATTTCCTTTCAAATTTGGCTGTTAGTGTACGTAACAAATACGATTTTAGCCAAAGTTACGAATTATCTGAAAAAAACCAAATGCCGTATCTAAACGAATGGAACGTACCAAATTAATAATAATAAATAACAATAATACTAATAATACGTTTTTATTATTATTATTATTTATTATTATTAATTAGTTCCATTCCATTTGTTTAGATGTGGCATTCGTTATTTTGGATAATTCATAACTTCAGATAAATTTGTATTTGTTACGTTCACTAACAGACAAATTTGAAGGGAAATTCCAAAACCTATAATTTAATAATTAGTTATTATTAGTTAGTTAGTTATCATTCCAAATATTCGGATGTTCTTTCTTATTCTCGGATTTTCGAATTTACAAATTTTCTAATTTATGAATTTACAAATTGCGATCATAACGAATGACCTGAAAAACGAAAAAAAAAAACGAATGAAACCAAAATAGAATCAAACTAATTTTTCGGCAGTGCACATGTCTACTCATAATTTCATAAACAGAGATGGAGAAACAGCAAATCATCATTTCTGAAGGTAATTTACCTTTGTTGTTCACCAACCCTACAGCACACATTCATTGTAATAAAGATGTAATTACATTTTGGGTTACACTGAATCAGCAGAATATTTTTTCACGGGGGTAAACGCAAATGTTGTCATTAGATCAACCAAATTCCATGAATAGTAGTTTAACGTGTCTGAAAAAGTTTTTGTAAGCGACAATGAAAAATAAAAGAGATAGAACATCAGGCAACACACCAGTGTTTTTATAAGTCCTTGAACCCATTTTAGTATTAGTACTGTTAGAGGAGCCAACAGTTCTGCTCATTTTATGTATGTGCAAAAGAAGGGATAGTGTAGTGAATCATTATCCCAACCCCGAAAGCCACAACTCTGCCCACATTTTGTTGGGTCAAAGTCTTCTGTCATGTTGGATGAAGCAATATCTGAGCTGGTATTTGACCTCCCACAGAAGCTCCCACAGAAGGAGGCTTCTTGAAATACCATTATCATACTTGGTATACTTGGCATACATTATGACATCAATCTTCCTTTTCACCAAGGAGAAGATACGGGATTGGAACTGTAAAATTTTAATGAAATAGAAGAAGCACAAGCAAGACAACATCCATGGACAGGACGATGTTCCGTACAAGTCCATGGAGTACATAATAGTGTCTACATAGATAGACGTAGGTAAAACTGAAAATTCTGTGAAAATAGGATGGGGTGACGGAGCTGAAAGGCATGTATTGGATAAGCTCCCTACACATAATATTTTGTCCAATGTTTTGAGAGTTTCTCCTTTACAAATGTCTCCTAAAATGGTGATCATGATGAACAAAACTGGAGCCAATCCCAAATAAAGTTTCAAGGACAAGTACAAAAACTCCTGCATCCAGAGCCATGGACAGTAGAAGAGTTGAACTTTATTTAAGAGTTCCTTATGTGAATCCAAGACACCGATCCGTACCTAATCCACCTTCTCTTCTGTTGTTTATTCCGGAACAGATTATGTCTGTCAGCCTTTCTCCGTGTATATGAAAAGACAGCGAAGTGATTCTTCAATATGAGTGGATACATAGGAAAGCCCTCTGATGTATAGAGATATTTGTAAAAAAAAAAAAAAAATTTGCATACATTCAAAGCATAATGATTAAGATTAACTTTGTGACACAGAAACAATTTCAGTGATAAATATTTTTAAAGCTGAATCAACAGACTATTTTAGTTATACTGAAAGCATTTTGTAACTATATTATAAGTTGTTTAAAAAATTAGGGTGTGTATCATTATCTGAATGTGTGCTGTATTAGTGTTTTCACATGTTATAATGTTTCTTTGTACGCTATTGAAGTTCCACCCTAAACGGCTTCCTCCCCCCTCTGGTGCCACATTTGGCACCTTTCGGGGGGGGGATGGGTACCTGTTTTTGACATGTGCCCTTCCCCATTTCCAAGAGACGGCGCCGTCCCTCGGAGGTTCGGCCTTCCTCCTCTTCTTCTGCTGCCGGGCCAGCTAGAAAGCGTACCGCGCTTCACACATGCGCAGTAGGGAACCAGCTGTGAAGCCAAAAGGCTTCACTGCTGGGTTCCCTTACTATGAATGGCAGTGGCAGCAACCCGAGAGTCAATCCTAAAATCGGCTGGGGTACCGAGATTGTGGGAACCCTGGACAGGTAAGTGTCCTAATATTGAAAGTCAGAAGCTACAGTATTTGTAGCTGCTGACTGTTAACTTTTTTTGAGGTGGGGCGGAACTCCTCTAGTAGGTCAATTTTTAAAAAAGTGGTATGACCTTACCTTACTGCAAAAAATCCTACCATCACACAGGAGGAGGAGCAATTTTGTCAAAACAAAGCCATCAAGACCAGACCATCAAGACAAAGGCCAGGGATATGCAATTAGCGGACCTCCAGCTGTTGCAGAACTACAAGACCCATGAGGCATAGCAAGACTCTGACAGCCACAAACATGACACCCAGAGGCATAGGCAAGATGGGACTTGTAGTTTTGCAACAGCTAGAGGTCCGCTAATTGCATGTCCCTAAAATAGACCAGTGTGATAATACACAGGCAGCAATAATGCGATTGTGATAATTAATTGGCAAAAAAAGATCATTGTGGAAATACAAAGTTTTAGCCATCTCAGTTGATTTCAAAAAAGTGCTGGCCATCTAAACACAGACAGCGACTCCCTGTTGCATAATCGTGAACAAGATGGGTAAAAGATGGCTTCAGCTCCTGTTCTCTAACTGTAGAAAACTCCTCAGATGTGTTTGGCTCTTTTTCTGGGCTTAATCGTAAAGGCCTCTACGATTAAGCACTGAAAAGGACAACACGCATCCAAGGAGTTCTCTACAGGTGGAGAACAGGAGCTGAAGTGAGGAGGGGGTGCAGGTGGGGCCGAACACATGTGCTACAAGCCGCTATGGGGGCTGCTCTGCGCAAAACCATTACACAGAGCAGGTTAGTATAACATGTTTGTTATTTAAAAAAAAAAATATCTGTAATATAAATTTAATTCCCATTTCTACCACAAGGTGCCTTGCACACATTGTTAATTATTAGGGTTAGGTTGGTATTACTTTTTTCTTGATGAGGCTGGTTTGATGTCATTAGCTCATCATTTCCTATTTTTATAACCTTTGTTACTCACCAACCCCACGGCACACATTTATTGTATTAAAGATGTAATTATATTTTGGGTTACTCTGAGTCAACAGAATATTTAGCATGGGGATGAAGGCAAATGTTACAATTAGATCAACCAAATTCCATAAACTGTGGTTTAACATGTCCGAAAAAGATTCTATAAACAACATTGAAGAATAAAATAGATGAAAAATCAGGAGACACACCAAAGTTTTTACACCTTCTTGAACCCTTTTAGTGTTAGTGTTGTTAGAGGAGCCCCTGGTTCTGCTAATTTTATGAACATGCCAGAGAAGGAATAGTGTGGTGAATGCAGTTATCAATGTCCCAGCCCCAAAAGACACTAATTGAGTCAAATAAAAAATATCTCCAAATTTCGTTTGGCTTGAGTATCCTGGCATGCTGGATATGGTAAAATCTGAGCTAACATTTAAGCTGTCATAGAAAATATCCATTGATGTACAAAAAACACCTCCCCATAAGGAAACAGCTTGTATTATCAGTATCATACTCTGGATTATGACATCAATCTTCCTCTTCAACAAGGAGAAGATACGGGATTGGAACTGTATAATTTTAGTGAAATAGAAGAAGCACAGGCAAGACAATGTCCATGAACAAGAGATTGTTCCATACAAGTCCAAGGAGAGTATAATACATTTTGTATAACCATCCAGAGTAAGAGAAAATAAATCAGTATAAATATAATGGGGCAACACAGATGAATAGCATGTATTGGAAAAGCTCAGAGCACACAATATTTTATCCAATGTTTTTAAAGTTTTCCCTTTAAAAATGTCTCCTAAACTGGTGATCATGATGAACAAACTGGAGCCAATCCCAAGTAAAGTTTCAAGGACAAGTATGAAAAGACAAACGGCTGATCCTGCATCCAGATCTATGGCCATTATTGGTTGAACTAGATGGACTTGTGTCTTTTTTTCAACCAAACTAACTGTGTAAGTACCTGACCAGTAGAAGAGTTGGTCTTTACGTAGAAGATCCTCGTAAAATCCTGTTTTCAAAAACAGCAATTAGTACCTACTGTAGTTCACCTTCTATTTTGTATTCCCAACAAGATAATGTCTGTCAGCCTTTCTCAGTGTATATGAGAGGACAGTGAAGTGATTCTTCAATGTGAGTGGCTATACTGTAGAGGAATCCTTCTGATGTATAGAGATATTTGCAGAGACAGTTTTGCATACATTCAAAGTACAATGGTATACCTCTGCTCTGTGACACAAAAGCAAATTCTGTAACCAAATATTTTTAAAGCCAAATCAACAGAATCATATAGTTATATATATATAAGTATTTTGCAAATGTGCTATACATTTTTTAAAGTCTCAGGGCATGTATAATTAACCACATGGGTGCTGTAATGTTGTGCTCACAGATATGTGAGCACACCAAACTAAACAGCAGTGTTTATCCTCATGACACAACACAGGAAGCACCTACATGGTTAACAGAGGACAGAATTAAAATTATACTTTGTAAACTTAACATTAATAAATCACCGTGACCGGTTGGCTTGCAGCCGAGGGTACTTAGGAAAACACAGTCAAGTAATTGCCAGGCCATTGTTCCTAATTTTTACTGACAGTCTACTGACTGGAATGGTACCAGCTGATTGGAGAAAAGCCAATGTAGCACCAATATTGAAAAAGGGCCCAAAATACATCCCTGGGAATTACAGATCACTTAGCCTAACATCAATAGTATGTAAACTCTTGGAGGGGATGAAAAGGGACTATATACAAGATTTTAGTAAAGAAAACTATATCATTAGCAGTAATCAGCATGGATTCATAAAGAATCGTTCTTGCCAAACCAATATATTAACCTTCTATGAGGAGGTGAGTTGCCATCTAGATAAAGGAAGGCCCGTAGACATGGTGTATCTGGATTTTGCAAAAGCATTGACACAGTTCCTCATAAACGTTTACTGTACAAAATAAGGTGCGTTGGCATGGACCATAGGGTGAGTACATGGATTGAAAACTGGCTACAAGGGCGAGTTCAGAGGGTGGTGATAAATGGGGAGTACTCAGAATGGTCAGGGGTGGGTAGTGGGATCCCCCAGGGTTCTGTGCTGGGACCAATCCTATTTCATTTGTTCATAAATGACCTGGAGGATGGGATAAACAGTTCAATCTCTGTATTTGCAGACAATACTAAGCTAAGCAAGGCAATAACTTCTCCGCAGGATGTGGAAACCTTACAAGAAGATCTGAACAAATTAATGGGGTGGGCAACTTCATGGCAAATGAGGTTCAATGTAGAAAAATGTTAAATAATGTATTTGGGTGGCAAAAATATGAATGCAATCTATAGACTGGGGGGAGAACCTCTGGGGGGATCTAGGATGGAAAAGGACCTGGGGGTCCTAGTAGATGATAGGCTCAGCAATGGCATGCAATGCCAAGCTGCTGCTAACAAAGCAAACAGAATATTGGCATTAAAAAGGGGATCAACTCCAGAGATAAAACAATAATTCTCCCACTCTACAAGACTCTGGTCCGGCCGCACCTGGAGTATGCTGTCCAGTTCTGGGCACCAGTCCTCAGGAAGGATTTACTGAAAATGGAGCGAGTAGAAAGAAGGGCAACAAAGCTAATAAAGGGTCTGGAGGATATTATTTATGAGGAAAGGTTGTGAGCTCTGAACTTATTCTCTCTGGAGAAGAAATGCTTCACAGGGGATATGATTTCAATTTACAAATACCGGACCCTCCTGTTCGGTTTGCAGCAGAACATGCAAACAGGCAAAAAATTTGGCAGAACACACGAACACCGTTAAAGTCTATGTGACATGAACATGAATAATCAAAAGTGCTCATTTTAAAGGCTTATATGCAAGTTATTGTCATAAAAAGTGTTTGGGGACCTGGGTCCTGCCCCAGGGGACATGGATCAATGCAATTTTTTTTTTAAATCACGCGTTTTTTCCAGAGCAGTGAAACAATAAAAGTGAAATATTCCTTTAAATATTGTGCCTAGGGGGGTGTCTATAGTATACCTGTAAAGTGGCACATTTTTCCCGTGTTTAGAACAGTCTGACAGCAAAATGACATTTCTAAAAGAAAAATTGTCATTTAAAATTGATCGCAGCTGTAATGTATTGTCGGGTCTCGGCAATATAGATAAAACTCATTGATAAAAAGAGCTTGGGACCCCCCCCCCCAGTCCATTACTAGGCCTTTTGGGTCTGGTATGAATATTAGGGGAACCCAGAACCAAAATTTAAAAAAAAATGTTCTTCATCAGTTTAGGCCAATATATATTCTACATGTTTTGTGTAACAAAATTACAATAAGCGTATATTGATTGGTTTGCACAAAAGTTATAGCATCTACAAAATAGGGGATAGATTTATGGCATTTTTATTATTATTTTTTTTTTACTAGTAATTGCGATGATCAATGATTTTTAGCGGGACTGTGGCATTGCAGTTGATGCTGTTAAAAGGGACCGTCGTACAGCTATGGCGGTTTGCGGGAACGAGCCGACCCGCCGCGGTATATTGGCGGAGAGCTGGTCGGCAAGTGGTTATAAAAAAAGTGGAATGACCTTACTGCAGCAAAACAATTCTGAGCTATGAGCAAGCACTCAGCTCCGAGTGCGAAACGCGTCAGAGAATCCTGTACTTTATGCATGATGGTCTTGTAATTTTGATGATCCCATCTTTCTAATGAAGTCAAGTTTTCCACTACATCCGGTGTACGGCATCCAGATCTTCTCATTTCAAGCCTGTTCCACTTAGCATTCAGCCAGCACCTGGAACTCTTCTGCTCTTGAAATCCTACATCAATCTCACACCTGGGTCTGTGTCCACCTGAGCGGTGAAACACCCTCTTTGCCTGTCAGCAAAACATATCTGACATCACATAAGCAACAAATAGGCAATTTTTACAATGAATAGGCAGCAGAAGGGCAATTGTGGCAACGCATGGGTGACTAATTACCCTTTGTGATAATACACAGACAACAAAAGGGAAATTGTTACAATACATGGGCAACACATGTACAATTGTGGTAATACATAGGCAACCAATGGTCCATTGAAACAATACACAGGTGACAAATAGACCATTGGGATAATATACAGGCAATAAATGGGAAATTGTGACAATACACGGGCAACAAATGTACAATTTTGATTTTACACGGGCAACAAATGTACAGTTTTGATTTTACACAGGCAACAAATGTACAATTTTGATTTTACACAGGCAACAAATGGTGTTTTGTAACAATACAGGAGCAATAAATTGACCGTTGTAAAAATACACAGGCAACAAATGTGACATAACACAGGCAACAGAAGGACCATTGTAACGATATATGATATTTCACCTGTTTACTAGTGCGCTTTTTTAAATCATCCAAACAATGTGTACAACAAAAATATCTAAATAAAATATCTAAATAAATAGTGGTAACTTGATACAATCCTTATGAAGGTATTTGAAATAAATGAAAAAAACATAATGAATGCTTGAATATAGTCCTCAAAAAAATCTGATTTGTTATCTGCCTGCTCAATATTTTTTTCTCCCATGCTTAATCTTATTTATATGAAAATCTTTAATAAATTCTTTAATAAATAAAGCTTCTGTACAGTGAAAAAAAAATCAAAGGCTTAAAATCAGTACATATTTTACAGCTTAGGATATTTGATCTGCATGCAAAATATGACGATTGAATTCAAATAGAGTATGGAAAGTACTTGGGCGAACATATGAAGATCACAACATGTAGTGTGTTGCATATTGAACATGCCAAACTGCCAAACTCAATTTATTTATTTTTTATAATTAACTTTAAAAACATTTAAATCTTTTTACAAATGTGTTAAACGGTTCTTTTTTTTTTTTTTTTGCCTCTTATAATTAAAAAAAAAATGGTGCAAAGTATTTTAAAGCCAAAAAGCATTTTATAAAGGGAGATGATGTTGATTTCACTAATCATATCCAAACATCCCTTGCTTCCTTGTTTTTGCCCATGGTAGAACACAGGGATGTAAACCAAATTACTACAAATTACTAAAATCTCATATAAAGGTCAAATTACGTAGATGTGTGCCGCAAAGTGTTTTATACTACTGGAGACGAAATTGCGTGTTTGCAGGGGTCTCGAAGAGTATGAAGGTTTGTTTTTGAGATGACATTGCGTGGTTGCAAGGGTCTCAGTCTGGTTTGCTGAGATGATATTGCATGGTTGCAAGGGTCTCAATGAGTATGAGGTTGTGTGAGACAATATTGCGTGGTTGCAGGGGTCTCAGTCAGGTTTGCTGAAACGGTATCGCATGGTTGTAAGGGTCTCAGTGAGTGTCAGCAAGGGTCTCAATGAGTATGATTTTTTTATATATATATTGTTTTCTTTATGATGATATTGCATGGTTGTAAGGGTCTCAACGAGTGAGGGGTTGCTGAAACACTATTGCGTTTTGCAAGGGTCTCAAATGAATGTCAGGCTGCTGAGACGATATTGCATGACTGCAGGGGTCTCAATGGGTGTCGGGTTTGCAGAGACAGTATTGCGTTTGCAAGAGTCTCGATGAGTGTGAGGCTGCTGAGATGATATTGCGTTTAGAGATGGGGCTCAGGTAAGTATTAGGGGGACTGAGGGGGGCTGCTGCACACAGAAGGCTTTTTATCTTAATGCATAGAATGCACCTTCTGCCTTTACAATCACTTTAACCAGTTAAGGACCTGGTCTTTTTTCTGACATTTATTGTTTACAAGTTTAAAATAGTATTTTTTGCTAGAAAATTACTCAGAACCCCCAAACATTATATATATTTTTTTTAGAGAATAAAATGGCGGCTGTTGCAATATTTTATGTCACACTGTATTTACGCAGCAATGTTTCAAGCGCAATTTGTTTGAACAAAATACAATTTCATGATTAAAAAAACAGGAAAATTTGCCTAATTTTTTTATATACGGTGAAAGATAAAGTTAGGCCGAATAAATAAATACCAAACATGCCATGCTTCTGAATTGCGCATGCTTTTGGAATGGCGACAAACTACGGTACATAAAAATCTCCAAGGGCGATGCATTAAAAATCTGTACAAGTTACATGTTTAGAGTTACAGAGGAGGTCTAGTGCTAGAATTATTGTTCTCATTCTAACGATCGTAGCTATACCGCACATGTGTGGTTTTGAACACAGTTTACATATGTGGGTGCGATTTACTTATGCGTTCGCTTCTGCGCATGAGCACCAAGAGACAGGGCCCTTTAATTTTTTTTTTCTTATTTATTTTACTTTTTATTTTTGTTTTTTATACTGTCAATTTAACCGGTTCAATACAGGGCAATTTCACCCCCTTCCTTCCCAGTCCAATTTTTAGTTTTCAGCGCTGTCGCACTTTAAACATCAATTGCGCGGTTGTGCAACGTTGTACCCAAAAAAAATTGACGTTCTTTTTTTCCCCACAAATAGAGCTTTCTTTTGGTGGTATTTTATTGCTTCTGCGGTTTTTATTTTTTGCGCTATAAACAAAAGAAGAGCGACAATTTTGAAAAAAACACAATATTTTTTACTTTTTGCTATAATAAATATCCCAATTGTTTTTTTTTAAAAACAAATTTTTTCCTCAGTTTATGCTGATACGTATTCTTCTACATATGTTTGGTAAAAAAAAATCGCAATAAGCGTATATTGATTGGTTTGCGCAAAAGTTATAGCGTCTACAAAATACGGGATAGATTTATGGCATTTTTAAAAAATATATATTTATTTATTTTTTTAGCGGCGATTTTTCATGACTGCGACATTATGGCGGACACATCGGACACTTTTGACACATTTTTTGGACCATTCACATTTATACAGCGATCAATGCTATAAAATTGCATTGATTACTGTGACAGGCAGTAAATGTGACAGGCAGTGAAGGGGTTAACCACTAGGGGGTGGGGAGGGCTTAATATGTTTCCTAGGGAATGCTTCTAACTGTAGGGGGAGGGGACGCACACGGGGAGGAGACCGATCAGTGTTCCTCCATTCTGGGAACACAGATCGCTCTCCTCTCACCTGACAGGCTGTGGATCTGTGTGTTTACACACACAGATCCACGGTCCGGCCCGGTTAACGGGCAATCGCGGGTGCCCGGCGGACATTGCGGCCGCCGGGCACACGCACCGGGTCCCGAGCAACGCGGCGGGCACGCGCGCGCCCCCTAGACGGCCGGGAATCCCAGGATGTCATATGACGTCCACCCAGGATGGGATATCCCATCCCAGGATGTCATATGACTATGGCTGGGTAGGGAAGTGGTTAAAGAAAAAAAAATGATCACTTTTATTCCTATTACAAGGAATGTAAACATCCCTTGTAATAGAAATAAGCATGACAGGTCCTCTTTGATTTGAGATCTGGGGTCAAAAAGACCTCACATCTCACATGTAGACTTAAAAGCTAAAAAAAAAATATATATATATATATATATATATCATTTTACATTTACTAACAAAAAAAGGCCCTTTAAGGCCTAGAAGCAGAAGTGACGTCAGACATCACTCCGGTCCTCCAACTTGCCCTCACTTGACTCACTGCCAATCCCTCCAGCACATCAGATCATTTTCACCGCTAACGATGGCACCAGTAAGTGGGGAAGACGCCCGGGAAGTGACGAAAGGGGGTCACCTCTCCCGCTGCCCATAAAAGTAATACCATGGTGAACCTGCCGCCAGGACCACTTTTATGTGAAAGAGGATCGCCCACTGTATAAAAATATACCAGGGTTATGGCAGCTATCTGTCTCTATACCCACGGTATATGACATCAAAGTAATGATGTATACATACAGTGGGCGGAAGTGGTGAGATGAAATGTGAAATAAATCCCAAAACAGTTCATACGAAGCTCAAACAATATAGGTATCAATGTCCATATACATTGCTCTGTCCTCAGTTTTTTCAGTGTGTCACTTTTTTTTAGAGCACTGTGTATGAACATTGATGCACTTTATTGTTAGAGCTTTGTATTAAAGGGGTTGTAAAGGTACGTGTTTTCACCTTAATACATCCTATGCATTAAGGTGAAAAAACACCTGGCAGTGACTGCCCCCCAGCCCCCGCCATTTTACTTACCTGAGCCCCTTCATCTCCTCGGTGGGGATGCGCTGCTGTCAATCAAATCCAATAAAGCGGGCGTCGGGGATGGGGCTGAGTCCGGCATTCATGTTGTGTCTTTTTTAATGTCATGTGACTTATATGCAGCACTGATGGGCACTCATAGGTGGCATTGATGAGGCGTGGACTGTGTCAGAAGTTTTTTATTTTTTTACAATTCTATTTTTTACAATTTTTTTTTTAATTATTTTTTTTAACCTTTAAATATTTATTATAATTCCTTCTTTTTTTTATGGGTTTGGTGAGATATCAGGTGTCTCCCCTTTGAGACAGGGAAAAGGACTGAGGACACAAATTCCCCAGTCCTTTTCCCTGCAGCCTCAGCTGCACTGAAGAAGAATGGACAGGAGACAGTGGCTTCTCTCCATTCTTAAACTCAGTTTACAATGCTCAGTTATGAATAGACAGTCAGATTATTCTGAAAATGACAGATTTACCAGCTCCTTCCTCCACTCTCCATCCTGAAAGATCCAGGATAGGGGGACCTAAGGAGGACCTGGGGAAAGTGAGGATTATACAGGGGAGCTGGGAGGGACCTGGTGAGAGCAAGGATTATACAGGGGAGCTGGGGGGACCTGGTGAGAGCGAGGACAATATAGGGAAGCTGGGGGACCTGGTGAGAGCGAGGACAATATAGGGAAGCTGGGGGACCTGGTGAGAGTGAGGACAATATAGGGAAGCTGGGGGACCTGGTGAGAGTGAGGACAATATAGGGAAGCTGGGGGACCTGGTGAGAGTGAGGACAATATAGGGAAGCTGGGGGACCTGGTGAGAGTGAGGACAATATAGGGAGGCTGGGGGACCTGGTGAGAGTGAGGACAATATAGGGAAGCTGGGGGACCTGGTGAGAGTGAGGACAATATAGGGAAGCTGGGGGACCTGGTGAGAGTGAGGACAATATAGGGAGGCTGGGGGACCTGGTGAGAGTGAGGACAATATAGGGAAGCTGGGGGACCTGGTGAGAGCGAGGACAATATAGGAGAACTGGGGGGAGACCTGGTGAGAGTGAGGACAATATAGGGGAGCTGGGGGACCTGGTGAGAGTGAGGACAATATAGGAGAACTGGGGGGGGGCTGGTGAGAGTGAGGACAATATAGGGGAGCTGGGGGGACCTGGTGAGAGCGAGGATTATACAGGGGAGCTGGGGGGACCTGGTGAGAGTGATGACAATATAGGGGAGCTGGGAGGGACCTGGTGAGAGCGAGGACAATACAGGGGAGCTGGAGGGGGACCTGGAGGGCCAGGGGAGGAGGACACATGGGACGATTGGTGTAGTCTTGGGGGGAGTTACAAGCATCGATCTCCCTGCACAGCTTTCAATAGAGAAGCAGCTGTCAGATGCTTTATTGAGAGTCACGCAGGGAGATCGATGTAACCCCCCCACCATCGCACCGAGTGTGAAGCTGCCCACCCTCCCTGCTATGCTGAGAATGCCTGGCCGATAAAACACGTATTGGATCAAGCATTGGTGCATTTGCACGAGTACTGATATTTGTGCAAATGCTTGGTATCTGCACCGGTACTGATACAAGTATCGGTATTGGTGCAACCCTAAATAAAATACAGATGGAGAAACAGCATATCATCACTTCAGAAGGTAAGAGACCTTTGTTGCTCACCAACCCTACAGCATGCACTCATTATATTAAAGACGTAATTATATTTTGGGTTACTCTGAATCAACAGAATATTTAGCACGGGGGTGCTAAATATTACAAATACTACAATTAGATCAACCAAATTCCATAAATGAGAGCCACAATGAAAAATAAAAGAGATTAAAAAAAATCAGGAGACACACCAGTGTTTTTTTATAACCCCTTTTGTCTGACGATATGAAAATCAGATGGAAAAATTCGCACGACGAGCTGTCTGCCGATTTTTGGATCCTTAGTATGGTGCTTTGGACAGCCGATTACGCTTTTTCATCAGAGAAAAAGCTGGAGGTGTGGACTGTAAAATCTTTGTTGGATGTGAACTCAAAGTCCAATTTTCGTTTCATTAGTACAGTTTTCGTATAAAAATAATCGTAAGAGCAAGACTAGGCATGCTCAGAAATGAAAGAATACATACAAAACTATTCAGCACATTACGTCACTTCTGACGATGTATTCTGTTGTACGAAAATTTTCGTATTGTGAGTAGCCTCTTCACTTTACACATGAGACTAGCATGTCACAAAAAAACAGACGTTTGGTCGTCCGAAAATCTAACCGTGTGTACAAGGCTTTAGTACTGTTATGCCCCGTACACACAATAGGATTTTTCAACAACAAATGTTCGATGGGAGCTTGTTATCAGAAATTCCGACCGTGTGTAGGCTCCATCGGACATTTTCTGTCGTAATTTCCAACAAACAAAATTTGAGATCTGGATCTCAAATTTTCCGACAACAAAATCTGTTGTCGGAAATTCCGATCGTGTGTGGACAATTCCAACACACAAAATTCCACTCATGCTCGGAATAAAGCAGAAGAGCTGCACTGGCTATTGAACTTCATTTTTCTCGGCTCGTCGTATGTGTTGTACATCACGTTCGGAAATTCCGACAACATTTGTGTGACCGTGTGTATGCAAGACAAGTTTGAGCCAACATCCGTCAGAAAAAAACATGGAAAAGCATTAGAGGAATTAACAGATCTGCTCATTTTACAAACGTGCAACAGAAGGGATAATGCACTGAGTTAAGCCTCGTACACACGATCAGATTGTTGGCCAACAAAGCGCCCGACTTTTGTCCGAAGTGCGCGTGCCAGGAACTTGTCTTGCATACAAACAGCACACAATTGTCGGCCAACAAACACAAACGTAGTGACGTACTACAAGGCATTTCAGCTCTTGAGCGCCACCCTTTGGGCACCTTCTGCTAATGTCGTGTTTGGTGAGCATTGATTCCGAACACGCGTGTTTGTACTTTCAACTTTTGTGTGACGGACTTGTGTACACACGATACGAAAATCTGACAACAGACTCTAGTCCGCCAACAGCCTGTCATCACACATTTCCCATCAGAAAATCCGATCGTGTGTACACGGCTTTAAGCCGTGTACACACGATCGGATTTTCTGATGGGAAATGTGTGATGAGAGGCTGTTGGTGGAAAATCCAACCGTTTGTACGCTCCATCAGACAATTGTTGTCAGATTTTCCATGGACAAATGTTGGATGGCAGGTTTTAAAATGTTTTTTAAAACAAACAAATGTTTGTTGTTGGATTGTCCGATCATGTGTACACAAGTCTGTCAGACAAAAGTCCAAAGTACAAACACGTATGCTCAGAAGCAGAAGTGGTCAGTCTTGTAAACTAGTGTTCATAATGGAGAAATTTTTTAAATGTAACTGCCGACTCCCAAACTGTCATTTCAAGTAAAACACATAGCCAAGTATTATTCTACACAATTTTTTTATTGTGCAATAAAATAAGAAAACAAATAAAATTAGACATGCTATCTGCCAATAGAACTTAACCAAAAAGTGCATTCTATGCATCCTAAAATATAGAAAATGTAACAAATCATTATTATTCAACCAAAAAAATAAAATAAAAGCCTCATACATGTGTCCTGCTTCTTAATATAGGGGGTCAGCATTGCCAAGAGTTGCTGAAAGCAGGGGTCCGTCATCCGGAAGTAATTCTGAAAATCATCTGGATTATTCTCCTGGAGCTCCCACAGCAAAGGCATATGACATAATTGGTCACGATTAATAAAGCAACCAATTTCTGGTCCGAGAACTCCTCCTCTTCCTGTTCCTGGACTGGACTTGGGTCAAAGCAATAACTCCAAGGCCAATAATAAATAACACGTTATCTCCCCCGATTCCGCAACACGTCTGGTTGATGAATGGCCGTTCAGAAACAAACTGAAAAGCACAAAATGAAAAGCGCTAAATGAAAAGCGCTAAATGAAAAGTGCGAAATGAAAAGCACGTATCAACACTCACCAAACTTCTGCTAACACGAAATTAGCAGAAGGAGCCCAAAAGGGTGGCACCAAAGAGCTGAAAACCCACGTAGTACGTCACTACATTGATGTTTGCTGGCCGACAATTCCTTGCCATCTGTATGCAAGACAAAATCCAGCCACACGCTTTCGGACAAAAGTCTGAGGTTTCTGAGGAAGCTTCTGCTTCCGAGCATGCATGTTTGTACTCAAGTACTTTGTACTTGAAAATCTTTGTCATTTGTCTATGAAAAATTTGAAAACCTGCCATACAACATTTGTTGGCAGAAAGTCCGACAACAATTGTCAGATGGAGCATACACACGGTCGGATCTACCGCCAACAGCCTGTCATCGAACATTTCCCATCGGAAAGTCCGATCGTGTGTACGCGGCTTTAAAGTTTGTCGCCATTCCACGAGCGGGCGCAATTTTGAAGCGTAACATGTTGGGTATCAATTTATTCACCGTAACATTATCTTTCACAATATAAAAAAAGTTGGGCTATCTTTACTGTTGTCTTATTTTTTTAATTTAAAAAAAGTGTATTTTTTCCCAAAAAATTGCGATTGTAAGACCGCTGCGCAAATACGGTGTGACATAAAGTATTGCAATGACCGCCATTTTATTCTCTAGGGTGCCTGAAAAAAATATATAGTCTTTGGAGGTTCTAAGTAATTTTCTAGCAAAAAAAAAAGATTTTAACTTGTAAACACCAAGTTTAAAAAATAGGCCTGGTCCTTAACTAGTTAAAACACTGGTATGAACCTTACTACAGCAAAAATATTCAAGTGGGCAACAAATAGGCAAAACAGACATGTGCATTGACAAAAAATTTGTTTGTTTTTGTTTTTGTTTCATTCATTTTTTGGCTTTTTTCAGAAATTGGAAAATTTGGAAATTAGGAAGTTTGAAATGTAAATTTGAAATTTGAAATTTGGAAATTCGGAAAATTCGGAGTTTGGAAATTCGAAATTCGGAAATTAACGAATTTGTCAAAATTCGTTAAAAAACAAATTTGGAACTAAACAAATTGCAAATGTCTATTACAAAACATAGGCCGCAGATTTGACAATTGTGGCAATATACGGGCAACAAATGGACCATTGTGACAACGTACGGTCAATTGTGACAAAATAAGGGAATCACATGAACGATTCTAATAATACAAAGAGGCAAGTATTTTGTAAATGTTTTCGATAATTTTAAGCCATGTGTCTTGTCTGTATACTTATCTAAATGGGTGCTGTGTTAAGCAGGCTATACATTATACAATTTTCTTTCCTTCAACCTCAGGTTGAATTTAAGAAAATTGCTTGATTCCCCCATCAACACAATCAGTGTTGATGGAAGAATCCCTCCCAAAGTGCTATTGCGTTCTGTTGGCGGGAAGTGCGGAGAGCCCTCCCCATCAGAAGAATATAATGATCACTGCTGGCAGCTATAGCCATCTGCAATGATCGGTTAAAAAAATCCCCCGATGCGCTGGTTGTAGTGAAATTGATTGATGGATCAACTTCAGTACAATCAGCCTGCCCATAGACGGATTGGAATTAGTCTGAATTAGTGCTGAACTGGCCAAATTTTGGTCCGTCTATGGACATCTTTAGTGTGTTTACATGCATTGATGTTTCCTTGTACACTGTTTGGTCCATTTGTACCAAATGGCCCATTTTTAAAATACTGGTATGACCTTACTGCAGAACAAAAAAAAAGACATCACATAGGCAACAAGTAGGCAATCATTATAATACATAGGCAGCAGAAGGGGCAATTGTGGTAAGATACGGGTGACAAGTCGACCATGGTGATAATACACAGATGAACAATAGAAAATTCTGACAAAACACGTGCAATAAATGAACCAGAAGAGGGCAGCAGAGGGACAGTTGTGCCAATATAAAGGCAACAAATGGACCATTATGACAATACACAGGTAGCAAAAGGGCAACTGTGGCAATGCATGGGCAACACATGGGTCATTGTGGAAATACATCGTTTAAGATATCTTGGTTTTAAAATAAATGATGCATTATTAAATGCACAAAATATAATTCGCAATTAATTTAAAAAAGAAAAAAAAAATAGAGTTTGTTTATCTAAGGCAGTGTTTCTCAACTCCAGTCCTCAAGGAGCCCAAAACAGGTCATGTTTTCAGGCCCTCCATTATTTTGCACAGGTGATTTGATCAGTTTCCCTGCCTTAGTAATTACCACAGCTGTTTCATCTGAGGGAAATCCTGAAAACATGACCTGTTGGGGCGCCTTGAGGACTGGAGTTGGGAAACAGTGATCTAAGGCATATCTGATTACCTTAGGGGATCAGCAAAGATTTTTTTTTTCCCCATGCTATAACATATTAGAAAAATATAGGAAAAAAACAAAGGTACATGGTGCAATACCGTTTATTTGATTAAAAAAGTAAAATCAATGCACTTACAAAAATCAAGTAAAAGCATGCGTCCATATCCTGCAGTGGGACTCCCTGGATGAAAACCACTCCGGGCACCGTAAATGCTCAATCATCCACAGGCTGGGTCCCAGTATTCAGCATGCAATATAACATTTTGGACCATGCTTTATACATTTTCTCTTCCTCTAGATCAGTGCTCTCCAAACTGTGGCCCGGTGGCCGGATGTGGCCCTTTGTTTGCTTTTATCTGGCCCTTGAGGTACTATTTTATCAACAAACTGCAAATAATACAAATAATATATAAATAATGGAGCATAATTCCCCCACTGACACCAACGACGGGGCACAATTCCTCCCATTGACACCAACGATGGGGCAAAAATTTTCTCCCAATGAAACCAACGATGGGACACAATTCCTCCCAATGACACTGATGATGGAGCAAAAGCTCTCCCAATAACACCAGCAGTGGAACACAATTCCTCCTAATGACACCAATCATGGGGCACAATTCCTCCCAATGACATACAACGACGGGGCACAATTCCTCCCAATGACACCAACGATGGGGCACAATTCCTCCCAATGACACCAATGATGGGGCAAAATGTTTCTCCCAATGAAACTAACGATGGGACACAATTCCTTCCAATGACACTGATGATGGGGCACAATTCCTCCCAATTACACCAATGATGGGGCAAAATTTTTCTCCCAATGAAACCAACGATGGGACACAATTCCTCCCAATGACACCAAAGATGGGGCAAAAGCTCTCCCAATGACACCAGCAATGGAACACAATTCCTCCCAATGACACCTGTGATGCAACATAATTTCTCCCAATGATGGGGCACAATTTATCCCAATGACACCAACAATGGGGCCCAATGACACCATTGATGGGACACAATTTCTTCCAATGGCATTTAAGAAGGGGTGCAATTCCACCCACTAACACCAATGATGGGGCATAACTCCTCCACTGATACCAAAGAAGGGGCATTAATTTTTCTCACAGACGCCAGGACCTTTTCTACTTCCAATGGCCACAGTCCGGCCCTCCTAAAGACTCAAGGACAGCAAACTGGCCCTTTGTTTATAAAGTTTGGAGACCCCTGCTCTAGATCAACCTCGAGAACCATGCAGTTTTGGGTTCCAAATGAACTTTATTATTCTCTGAGGATTAGACAAATCTATATTTATACATTCAGGATAATAAAAATACGGCATTTACTAACTTGACGGATCTGTGAGTAGATCTTCTTTTCTTGTAATCAGGTAAATGATATGTATTTCTAGTTCAATGTTTTTTATTGAATTAAAAAAAGCATAGAAACATACAGACTGTGATTCCATTATAGATACCACAGGCAAGACAAGTTGGTAATGATTGCTCACACATAAAGTACATCCTCAATATACTTATAAACATCTTCTAGAATTCAATATATCTCTCACACCAACATGTAAGTAACACCAGTCTGAATCTTATCAAGGGCAGTGAAAAGTACAAAGAAAAATAAAATAGAACTAACAACAAATAGGTACTTATCCTCACAGTTGCATAAAATTAAATGCCCATGCACAACAGATTATATAAAAAAGTAAATAGGAAGTAGAGTCTGGAGTTTGCTAAACATTATCCAGGGTTCCTATTCAATTCTAAATTGCTCATTGCTACTGTTAACCACTACAAAGAAAAATAATATGTATTTTTATACATTTTGTGTTTCTGAATAAAAAGTTAAAAAAACATTGTATTACATGTTCCTGTACTTAACCAAATCAAAAATTTTGCCACATCCCAATTGTCTAGAATACAAAAAAATCCAAATAAGCAAAAACCCCCAAAGGGGAGCAAATGACTTTAATAGGTGTTCACTGATTATACATATTTTTAAAAAATTACTATTTTTATTTAGCATCGAATAAAAAGCCCCATATAAATTTGAGGCTTAAAATACATTACAACAAAGTCATAAAAGCCTAAGAGCATAACTCATGCTATAAATGAGAAAAAATAAATACAAGATAATAACACAGTATGAAACCCCCATATTACATTTTCCACATGAAGAGTAAGAATGCACAATGAGAGACCCCCCCCCCCCAAAAAAAAAAAAATAAAAATAAAAAAATAAAAAATAAATAAAAAATGTAGGCATTTGTAATTTTTAAAATTATGTGTAATTACTGAGTGCACTCAAAGATCTAGGACCATTTCTATGTACACAAAGGGCCTATTTCTCTCAAATATTGTTCCAAAATCTGTCCAAATCTGTGTTAGTGAGCACTTCTCCTTTGCCGAGATAATCCATCCACCTCACAGATGTGGCATATCAAGATGCTGATTAGACAGCATGATTATTGCACAGGTGTGCCTTAGGCTGGCCACAATAAAAGGCCACTCTAAAATGTGCAGCTTTACTGTATGGGTGGGTTGGGGGGGCCGAAATACAGTCAGTATCTGGTGTGACCACCATTTTCCTCACACAGTGCAGCACATCTCCTTGGCATAGAGTTGATCAGGTTGTTGATTGTGGCCTGTGAAATGTTGGTCCATTCCTCTTCAATGGCTGTGCGAAGTTGCTGGATATTAGCAGGAACTGGAACACACTGTCATATACGCCGATCCAGAGCATCCCAAACATGCTCAATGGGTGACATATTCGGTGAGTATGCTGGCCATGTAAGAACTGGGATGTTTTCAGCTTCCAGGAATTGTGTACAGATCCTTGCACCATGGGGCCATGCATTATCATCCTGCAACATGAGGTGATGGTCGTGGATGAATGGCACAACAATGGGCCTCAGGATCTCGTCACGGTATCTCTGTGCATTCAAAATGCCATCAATAAAATGCACCTGTGTTCCATCCACAACATTGACATCAGCAAACCTCTCACCCACACGATGCCATACATGCTGTCTGCCATCTGCCCTGTACAGTGAAAAACGGGATTCATCTGTGAAGAGAACACCTCTCCAAAGTGCCAGATGCCATCAAATGTGAGCATTTGCACACTCAAGTCTGTTATGATGACGAACTGTAGTCAGGTTGAGACCCCCGATGAGGATGATGAGCATGCAGATGAGCTTCCCTGAGACGGTTTCTGATAGTTTGTGCAGAAATTCTTTGGTTATGCAAACCGATTGTTGCAGCAGCTATCTGGGTGGCTGGTCTCAGACGATCTTGGAGGTGAAGATGCTGGATGTGGAGGTCCTGGGCTGTTGTGGTTACACTTGGTCTGTGGTTGTGAAGCCGGTTGGATGTACTGCCAAATTCTCTGAAACACTTTTGGAGACGACTTCAATTCAATTCAAGGCTCTGGTGGACATCCCTGCAGTCAGCATGCCAACTGCACGGTCCCTCAAAACTTGCAACATCTGTGGCATTGTGCTGTGTGATAAAACTGCACATTTTAGAGTGGCCTTTTATTTTGGCCAGCCTAAGGCACACCTGTGCAATAATCAAAGAATAATATATGTAATAGTATGTAATAGTGCGCTTAAACCTAATTATAATATCGCACAAAACCAATACTTGCATCCACAAACATGTATATATATATATATATATATATATATATATATATATATATACAATTAATTGTGCTTCCTCCTCTGTGACAAATAAAAACAATCAATTGCAGTCAACCGTGAATTAACTACACAATCAGTGTATATGAAAATATGTCTGAATTTTTTTTTGCCCCTTAAGAAAGTCACGTGACCTGTGACGCAGCGCATCGGGAGGAGCCAGTGACGTCAACCTCGGAGTTTCACTATGCCGAGTGTGTAATGAGGTGGAAGCCTGTGAGCATCTCTTATCGTTTTACAAGCATGTTTTTAGCCCTGCTAAATGTGAGGGAATTAGCCCGCATTGCTGTGGGGGGTGTATTTAATCATACAACACTGCGCAATGATTTATTTTTTATTTTTATGAGCAACCTCTTTAGAAACTAACATCTGGAACAACAACATGAACCCTCTGAACCTCGGGAATCCATAATCCCATCGGAGCGGGGATTACATGACCTGGAGAGTATCATTGGGACTCAGGTTTTTGGATTCATTAATTGAAAGGTGGCTTGGGACAATCACTTCCTCGGGTGGTGATTGTAAATGCTATTGGAATTTTTTCATATGCACTGAGTATGTAGTCAATACACGGTTGGCTGCAATTGATTGTTTTTACTTGTCACAGAGGAGGAAGCACAATTAATTGTTTATATATATATACATGTTTGTGGATGCAAGTATTGTGAGATATTATAATTAGGTTTAAGCGCACTATTACATATATTACTCTTTGTATTCTTGTGTCACCAGAGCACGTTAAATAGATGCAGCTGAACTAGATTCTTATACTTATTAGGGTCCATATCAGCGCTTTAGTATATTTTTTTGCATGTGCAATAAGCATGTTGTCTAATCAGCATCTGGATATGACACACCTGTGAGGTAGATGGATTATCTCGGCAAAGGAGAGGTGCTCACTAACACAGATTTAGACAGATTTGTGAACAATATTTGAGAGAATTAGGCTTTTTGTGTACATAGAAAGAGTCAGAGATCTTTGAGTTCAGCTCCTGATAAATAGGGGCAAACACAAAAGTGTTGCATTTATAATTTCGCTCAGTGTAGGTAAGTACAGGAACATGTAATGAAATACTTTTTAACTTTTTATGCAGAAACACAAAATGTATAAAAATACATTTTCTAAGATTTTGAATAAAAAAAATTGATTCAAAAAATACATTTTGTTTCTGCATAAAACATTTAAAAAATATTTTTGAATGAACTTTTACAAAAAGACAAAGCAGTGCCTTCCTGCAAGGCACAGGATTTCATGCTATTACTCACTATAAATGAGCCCTTTACCAGTGTTGGTATTTTCTTGCAGGTTGGTGTATGGGCAGCCCTAGAAGAGTTATCTCTTGGTTTCTAAAAACTTAGCAGTGAAATATTTTCTTTATTATGATGTTGTCTTAGTTACTTAGGCCCCTTTCACACTGGGGCGGTTTGCAAGCGTTATTGCGCTAAAAATACCGCCTGCAAACCGCCCCTAAACAGCATCCGCTGTTTGTTCAGTGTGAAAGCCCGAGGGCTTTCACACTGAAGCGGTGCGCTGGCAGGACGGTAAAAAAGGTCCTGCGAGCTGCATCTTTGGAGCGGTGAAGGAGCGGTGTATTCACCGCTCTTTCACCGCTCCTGCCCATTGAAATCAATGGGACAGCGCGGCTATACCGTGGCAATACCGCGGCTATAGCCGCGCTGTACGAGTGGTTTTAACCCTTTTTTGACCGCCAGCAGGGGGTTAAAACCGCACCGCTAGCGGCCGAATACCGCGGTAAAACAGCGCTAAAAATAGCGCTGTTTTACCGCCGACGCCCCCTACTGCCCCAGTGTGAAAGGGGCCTTACATACAGTATTAGCAGTCAATTAGTGTAGCTGGGTCTGGCTGCAGATTTTAGTGCTTTAGATTGCCTCTTGCAGAGCAGAAAAAAAGGGTGGAAACCCCTCAAGACTGCAGATAATTAGTAATTGCTCACTGTTCTAAGAAAAATTTATCATAAAACAAGTGGTAGTGCCAAGTATTGGATTATCTTTATGAATCTTTTTATACTAGTATACTAAATCCTTAAATGCTTCCACCACAAGGTGCCTTGCACACATTGTTCATTGTCATGCACACTGGGCGTTATAATAATGTTCTAAAAACGTCAGTAGCTTTGCAGTGAGTTTTTCAATGTTTTTCATCGTTCTTGCAATAGCATTTTTTTTTTAGCAGTTTTTAGCGTTAGCGTCTCTTAGCGTTTTTTTTATTTTTCAACGGATCAAAAACATTAGAAAACGCCAGTGAGACGCGTTTTTTAGCGTTTATCTGCGTTTTTAGGCATTTTTTGATATTAGTTTTTTTTTTTTACAGCCAAAAAATGTCCCAGCCAAAAACAGTTGATAACAGCCTATGTGTGCATGGACATATAGGATAACATGCTGGAGAGTTTATTGACTGTAGAAAAAAATGTCCGAGGCCAAAAACAGCTGCTGTAAAAATGTCCAGTGTGCATGAAGTTTAAGGTTAGGTTAGGTTGGCATGACCTTTACCCCTTTTCATGACAAAGTGCTCATGCGCGAAACGCGTCGTTAAGGCAACCACACGGCAGTGGCCCCAGCTAGAGCCGTTCTCAGTGAGCCCTGATCCATCCATCCATCCATTCATCCACCTCTTCTGTGAAGCCGCCTCTTCAACCAGCAATGGTTTTTCCTCAGCTTCATCATCTCCACCACCCTTTCCTGGTTTGGCGACTCCCGATCAAGTTTTCCCCCTTTGCTCCATTTTTTCATTTACTTATTGACTACATGATTTTCGGATGATCCCCAGGCTGGTAAGGCAGATGTGAGCTCCATCAGCCTGCCGCCAGTATCATTTCCCCCTTGTTTGGCTTCTCAGATCCATTACTGATCCCAGTGCAGTGTCACCACTTCGCACTGAGGAGTTTTCATCCCTGTGGAGATACCATCTGGCGAGTCAGCGGTCTGTTTTCATTCACTGCGGCTCCCCTGTGCTGACGTCATCTTTCACCGCCCCGGAGTCCCGGCCAGGCTGCTCTCCGTACGGCGGAGCGGTGCACCATCTACGCTGCGGCCATCTCACAGTCTGTGTGAGCCAGCAAGCCCCCCTGCATTATGCCAGTCTTCCCAATGAACAGGGCAGCTATGAACATTTTCATCTTGCTGTTAGTACTCTGTTTGGCCCCACCACTTCGTCCACTGTCTCCTGCTTTGAGTTCTGTGTTCTGTTTTCACCCAGTGTTTCCTGTGGGGCATTTTTGGATGGATCTCCTGTGATGGTCTCCTGCTGTTCAAGGCTGACTGTCCCCCAGTTTAAGCACATGTTGATATTTAGTGCAATACTTATCACTTATAATTTTCCATTATTGTGAGATTGTGGTTTTTAATATTGTAATACTGTGTTACTGTGTTTTTTTTTCCTGCAACAGTGCTTTTTAACTTGGTTTCAATCAGCAGTTATTACTGTCACTTTATATTATTTTTTACTGGTCTATTAAATTATTCTAATTTCTATGCCTGTTGCAGTTTGCTTTTAAATATCCTGAGCGCTGGACTTTATGTGTTTTCCATGACCTTTACCCCTAACAAGGCTGATTTGATGTCATTAGCCCACAATTTCCTATCATTATTATTATTATTATTATTATTATTATATTGTTATTGTTATTATTATTATTATTATTATTATTAATAAAAAGATCAATAAAATAGGGATAGAAAAGCAGTAAATCATCACTTCTGAAGGTAATTTACCTTTGTTGCTCACCTACCCTGCAGCACACATTCATTGTATTAAAAATGTAATTATATTTTGGGTTACTCTGAATCAGCAGAATATTTAGTACAGGGGTAAAGGAAAACGTTACAATTAGATCAACCAAATTCAATAAATAGTAGCTTAACATTTTAGAGTATCTTTCTATAAACAACAATGAAAAATAAAAGAGATAAAAAATCAGGAGGCACACCAGTGTTTTTACACCCTCTTGAACCCCATTAGCCTTTGCACTGTTGGAGGAGCCCACGGTTCTGCTCATTTTATGAATGTGCAACAAAAGGGATAGTGCAGTGAATGCTGTGATCATTGTCCCAGCTCCAAAAGACACTAACTGGATAAATAAAAAAATATCTAAAAATTTAGTTTGGTTAGAGTACTCCGTCATGTTGGATGAAGCAAAATCTGAACTGATATTTAAGCTATAGAAAATATCCATCAATACATAAATAAAGCTTCCACAGAAGGAGACTGCTTGAATTATCAATATCATTCTTGGGATTATGACATCAATCTTCCTCTTCAACAAGGAGAAGATACGGGATTGGATCTGTATAATTTTAATAAAATAGAAAAAACACAGGCAAGACAACATCCATGTACAAGAGGTTGCTCTGTAGACGTTCAGGATGAATACAATAATTCCTTGATAGATATTCAGAGTAAAATCCAAAATTTCAGTGAAAATATTACAGGACAAAACAGTTGAATTGCAGATATTGGAAAAGCTCAGAGCACACAATATTTTATCCAATGTTTTTGGAGTTTTTCCTTTAACAATGTCTCCTAAAGTGGTGATCATGATGAAAAAACTGGAGCCAATCCCAAATAAAGTTTCAAGGACAAGTATGAGAAGACAAATGGCTGATCCTGCATCCAGATCCATGGCTGGTAGAAGAGTTGGTCTTTATGTAGAAGATCCTCAGAAGAGGCCAAGACAGCGATCAGTACCTAGTCTACCTTTTGCTGTGTAGTCCCAAACTGATAATGTCTGTTAGCCTTTCTCCGTGTGTATGAATGGACAGTGAAGGGATTCTTCAGTACGAGTGGATACATAGGAAGCTCTCTGATGTATATTTGCTGACTATTTCCATAACTTTGCATACATCCAAAGTACAAATGTATGGATTTGCTTCTTGACACAAAAACTGTTTTGGTGACAAATATTTTTAAAGCTGAATCATCGGACTATATACTGAACATATTTTGTAAATGTATTATACAATGTTTAAAGTCTTAAGATGTGTATCCACTATGGTTGCCACCTCATCCCTTTAAACCTGAACACATATTAATTACCCAGGTTCTGTGGCTGATTAAGGTGGTAATTAAATTCACTTGGTGCCTTATCTGCATTTAATTAGCCTCAGAACCTGTATAATTCAAAGGTGTTCCGGTTTAAAGGGATGAGGTGGCAACTCTAGTATCCACCTGGGTTCTGTATTAGTGTGCTTACATGTATTTAGTGGTGGCTTGTGCTCAGTATTTTTGGGGGGGCAGCAAACAAATCTGCCCCCCCTCACTCGGACATACTGCCACCACTACTGCTGCCACCAACCCCCCCCATGCACAGGCTGTCCCCAGTACTCACACTGCTCCCGCTCTCAGCACCGGCTACCGCTCACCATCCCATCTGCAATCCATCCGCTCTGTTTCTTCCCTCCTGGGCACCTCTCATTACAGGCATCGCTTCTCCTCCTGGCTGAACAGGAAGTGGGTCCTCAGACCTGATTGGCCAGGAGTCCTAAGACTTGGAAGGAGAAACAGGAAGACATTAGCGAATATTAATTAGCTAATTTCACACAACTGGGTGGGCTCAGGTCGCAGTGATCTGCACCCTGAGCCCACCCTTTTTTGAAGCCAATTAGAGCCTCAGGCTCTAATCATGTGCTTAACCACTTCAGCCCCGGAAGGATTTGCCCCCCTTAATGACCAGGACAATTTTTGCGATACGGCACTGCGTCGCTTCAACTGTAAAATTGCGACGTTGTACCCAAACAAAATGGACGTCCTTTTTTTGCCACAAATAGAGCTTTCTTTTGGTGGTATTTGCTCATCTCTGCGGTTTTAATTTGTTGTGCTATAAACAAAAAAGAGCGACAATTTTGAAAAAAATAACAATATTTTTTACTTTTTACTATAACTATCCCAAAAAAAAACTATTTGAAAAAAACTAATTTCTTCATCAGTTTAAGCCAATATGTATTCTTTTACATATTTTTGGTAAAAAAAAAATTACAATAAGCGTATATTGATTGGTTTGCACAAAAGTTATAGCGTCTACAAAATAGGGGATAGATTTATGGCATTTTTAGGGCATTTTTATAATTTTTTTTACTAGTAATAGTGGTGATCTGCAATTTTTAGCGGTACTGCGACATTGCGGCAGACAGATTGGACACTTTTGACACATTTTTGGGACCATTGACATTTATACAGCGATCAGTGATAAAAAAAAATGCACTGATTACTGTGTAAATGTCACTGGCAGGGAAGGGGTTAACACTAGGGGGTGATCAAGGGGTTAAATGTGTTTCCTAATTAGTGTTTCTAACTGTGGGGAGATGGGACTGCCTGGGGGAGGAGACAGATCGCTGTTCGCAATTACAACAAACAGCAGATCTGTCTCTACACCGTTAGAGGTCCATTTATAAAACAGTGGAATGACCTTACTGCAGGAAATAATGCTGACATTTATTGGGCAACAAATAGGCAATCATTACAATATATAGACAGCAGAAGGGCAATTAAGGCAATGAATGGGTGACTAATTAATCATTGTGACAATACACAGGTGACACATAGGAAATTATGACAATACGTGGGCAACAAATGGACAGTTGCGACAATATAAAGGCAAATGAAGAGAGGACCCCCACCATGCCAAAATCCATAGTTATATGAAAAAGATTGAGGCAGTAGAAACTTCCTCAAAGAAAAAAAAAAGACTTTGTAAATTTGTTTGCAATAACTCCATCAGTATCACCAGCAAAGCAGCTTCATTATTATCCCATTAAAGAAGAAGAGAATTGTGCGCTGCATTTCGAGATTTCATAATTTGCCTCGTCACGAATGTTAATTCTCCATTACAAACGCGTATTTACAAGACTGACTGCTTCTGCTTCCGGGCATGCGTGTTTGTACTTGTGTACACACGCTCAGAAAATCCGCCAACACACATTTGTCCGTGGAAAATGTGAAAACCTGCCATACAACATTTGTTGGCGGAAAGTCCAACAACAATTGTCCGATGAAGCGTACACATGGTCGGATTTATCGCCAACAGCCTGTCATCAAACATTTCCCATTGGAAAGTCCAATCGTGTGTATGCGGCTTTAAAGTTTGTCGCCATTCCACGAGCGGGCGCAATTTTGAAGCGTAACATGTTGGGTATCAATTTACTCGCCGTAACATTATCTTTCACAATATAAAAAAAAGTTGGGCTAACTTTACTGTTGTCTTATTTTTTTAATTTAAAAAATGTTTATTTTTTCCAAAAAAATTGCGCTTGTAAGACCGTTGCTCAAATACGGTGTGACATAAAGTATTGCAATGACCGCCATTTTATTCTCTAGGGTGCCTGAAAAAAAAGATATAATGTTTGGGGGGCTCTAAGTAATTTTCTAGCAAAAAAAAGTATTTTAACTTGTAAACACCAAGTTTAAAAAATAGATTGGTCCTTAACTAGTTAAAACACTGGTATGGACCTTACTACAGCAAAAATATTCAAATGGGCAACAAATAGGCAAAATAGACATGTGCATTGACAAAAAAAATTGTTTGTTTTTGTTTTTGTTTCATTTGGGGTTTTTTTGCTTTTTTCGGAAATTCTAAAATTGGAAAATTTGGAAATTCGGAAGTTCAAAATTTGAAATTTGTAAATTTGAAATTTGAAATTTGGAAATTCGGAAATTCCAAATTCGGAAATTTGAAATTTAGAAATTAACAAATTTGTCAAAATTTGTTAAAAAACGAATTCAGAACTCAACAAATTGTACATGTCTATTACAAAATATAGGCCGCAGATTTGGCAATTGTGGCAATATACGGGCAGCAAATGGACCATTGTGACAACATACTGTACGTTCAATTGAGACAAAATAGGGGAATCACATGAACGATTCTAATAATATAAAGAGGCAAGTATTTTGTAAATGTTTTTGATAATTTTAAGCCATGTGTCTTGTCCGTATACTCTAAATGGGTGCTGTGTTAAGCAGGCTATACATTATACAATTTTCTTTCCTTCAACCTCGGGTTGAATTTAAGACAATTGCTTGATTCCCCCATCAACACAATCAGTGTTGATGGAAGAATCCCTCCCAAAGTGCTATTGCCTTCTGCTGGCGGGAAGTGCGGAGAGCCCTCCCCATCAGAAGAATATAATGATCACTGCTGGCAGCTATAGCCATCTGCAATGATCGGTTAAAAAAAACCCTGATGCGCTGGTTGTAGGGAAATTAATTGATGGATCAACTGGATTGGAATAAGTCTGAATTAGTGCTGAACTGGCCAAATTTTGGTCCATCTATGGCCATCTTTAGTGTGTTTACATGCATTAATGTTTCCTTGTACACTGTTTGTACCAAATGGTCCATTTTTAAAACACTGGTATGACCTTACTGCAGAAAAAAAATTGACATCACATAGATAACAAGTAGGCAATCATTATAATACATAGGCAGCAGAAGGGGCAATTGTGGTAAGATACGGGCGACCATCACGATAATACACAGATGAACAATAGAAAATTCTGACAAAACATGGGCAATAAATGAACCAGAAGAGGGCAGCAGAGGGACAATTGTGCCAATATAAAGGCAACAAATGGACCATTATGACAATACACAGGTAGCAAAAGGGCAACTGTGGCAATGCATGGGCAACACATGGGTCATTGTGGAAATACATCGTTTAACCACTTCAGCCCCGGAGGATTTGGCTGCCCAATGACCGGGCCATTTTTTGCGATTCGGCACTGCGCCACTTTAACTAACAATTACGCGATTGTGCGACCTTGCTCCCAAACAAAATCAATGTCCTTCTTTCCCCACAAATAGAGCTTTCTTTTGGTGGTATTTGATCACCTCTGCGTTTTTTATTTTTTGCGCTATAAACAAAAATAGAACGACAATTAAAAAAAAAAAAAGCAATATTTTTTTACTTTTTGCTATAATAAATATCCCCAAAAAATATATAAAAAACCTATTTTTTTCCTCAGTTTAGACCGATACGTATTCTTCTACATATTTTTGGTAAAAAAATCACAATAAGCGTTTATTGATTGGTTTGCGCAACAGTTATAGCATCTACAAAATAGATTAATGGCATTTTTATTAATATTTTTTTTTTTACTAGTAATGGCAGCGACCAGCGATTTTTATCATGACTGCGACATTATGGCGGACACATCGGACACTTTTGGCGCCATTTTGGGTCCATTCACATTTATACAGTGCTTAGTGCTATAAAAATGCACTGATTACTGTGTAAATGTGACTGGCAGTGAAGGGGTTAACCAGGAGGGGGCGGGGAAAGGGTTAAGTGTGTCCTAGGGATGTGTTCTAACTGTAGGGGGATGGGCTACGTGTGACACGACACTGATCACCGCTCTCGATTTCAGGGAGCTGTGATCAGTGTCCTGTCACTAGGAAGAATGGGGAAATGCTTGTTTACATCAGCATTTCCCCGTTCATCCTCTCCATGGGATGATCGCGGGACTTCTGGTGGACATTGAGCCGAGCATCAGCACCCACGCTGTGCGCACGCCTGCTATCTGGACCCCGCGAGATCACGTACATTAACGTGATTTCACGAAGGGGAGCCAACCTGCCACAGTAAAACTGCGGCGGCTTGTCCGGAAGCAGTTAAGATATCTTGGTTTTAAAAATAGATGATGTATTATTAAATGCACAAAATATAATTCGCAATTAATTTAAAAAAGAAAAAAAAATAGAATTTGTTGGCATACCTGATTACCTTAGGGGATCAGCAAAGATTTTTTTTTTTCCCCATGCTATAACATATTAGAAAAATATAGGAAAAAGACACGGGCAAATGGTGCAATACCATTTATTTGATTAAAAAGAAGACAGTAAAATCAATACACTTACAAAAATCAAGTAAAAGCATGCGTCCATATCCTGCAGCGGGACTCTCTGGATGGAAACCACTCCGGGCACCGTAAATGCTCAATCATCCACAGGCTGGGTCCCAGTATTCAGCATGCAATATAACATATTGGACCATGCTTTATACATTTTCTCTTCCTCGAGATCAGTGATCTCCAAACTGTGGCCCGGGGGCCAGATGTGGCCCTCTGTTTTCTTTTATCTGGCCCTTGAGGTATTATTTTATCCACAAACACAAATAATATACATATAATGGAGCATAATTCCCCCACTGACATCAACGATGGGGCACAATTCCTCCCAATGACACCAACGATGAGGCAAAATTTTTCTCCCAATGAAACCAACAATGGGACACAATTCCTCCCAATGACACCGATGATGGGGCAAAAGCTCTCCCAAAAACAACAGCAATGGGACACAATTCTTCCCAATGACACCAACGATGGGGCACAATTCCTCCCAATGACACCAACGATGAGGCAAAATTTTTCTCCCAATGAAACCAACGATGGGACACAATTCCTCCCAATGACACCGATGATGGGGCAAAAGCTCTCCCAAAAACAACAGCAATGGGACACAATTCCTCCCAATGACACCAATGATGGGGCACAATTCCTCCCAATGACACCAACGATGGGGCAAATTTTTTCTCCCTATGAAAACAACGATGGGACACAATTCCTCCCAATGACAACGATGATGGGGAAAAAGCTCTTCCAATGACACCAGCAATGGGACACAATTCCTCCCAATGACACCAACGATGGGGCACAATTCCTCCAAATGACACCAATGATGGGGCACAATTCTTCCCAATGACACCAACGATAGGGCAAAACGTTTCCCAATGACACCAACAATGGGACATAATTCCTCCCAATTGCATCAATGATGGGGCAAAATTTCTCCCAATGTCACCAACAATGGGACACAATTCCTCCCAGTGACACCAGTGATGCAACATAATTTCTCTCAATGATGGGGCACAATTTATCCCAATGACACAAACAATGGGTCCCAATGAGACCATTGATGAGACACAATTTCTTCCAATGACATTTAAGAAGGGGTGCAATTCCTCCCACTATCACCAATTATGGTGCATAACTCCTCCACTGATACCAAAGAAGGGACATTGATTTTTCCCACAGATGCCAGGACCTTTTCTACTTCCAATGGCCACAGTCCGGCCCTCCTAAAGACTCAAGGACAGCAAACTGGCCCTTTGTTTATAAAGTTTGGAGACCCCTGCTCTAGATCAACCTCGAGAACCATGCAGTTTTGGGTTCCAAATGAACTGTATTATTCTCTGAGGATCACACAAATCTATATTTATACATTCAGGATAATAAAAATACGGCATTTACTAACTTGGCGGATCTGTGAGTAGATCTTCTTTTCTTGTAATCAGGTAAATGATATGTATTTTTAGTTCAATGGTTTTTATTGAATTAAAAAAGCATAGAAACATACAGACTGTGATTCCATTATAGATACCACAGGCAAGACAAGTTGGTATTGATTGCTCACACATAAAGTACATCTTCAATATACTTATAAATATCTTCTAGAATTCAATATATTTCTCACACCAACATGTAAGTAACACCAGTCTGAATCTTATCAAGGGCAGTGAAAAGTACAAAGAAAAATAAAATAGAACTAACAACAAATAGGTACTTATCCTCACAGTTGCATAAAATTAAATGCCCATGCACAACAGATTATATAAAAAAGTAAATAGGAAGTAGAGTCTGGAGTTTGCTAAACATTATCCAGGGTTCCCATTCAATTCTAAATTGCTCATTGCTACTGTTAACCACTGCAAAGAAAAATAATATGTATTTTTATACATTTTGTGTTTCTGAATAAAAAGTTAAAAAAAAACATTGTATTACATGTTCCTGTACCTAACCAAATCAAAAATTTTGCCACATCCCAATTGTCTAGAATACAAAAAAAATCCAAATAATCAAGAACCCCCAAAGGGGAGCAAATGACTTTTATAGGTATTTATTATTTATACATATTTTTAAAAAATTACTATTTTTATTTAGCATCGAATAAAAAGCCCCAAATAAATTTGAGGCTTAAAATACATTACAACAAAGTCATAAAAGCCTAATTCCCAGTACACACGATTATAAATTCCGCCAGCAAAAGTCAAATGTGAGCTTTTGGTCAGAAATTCTGACCGTGTGTACGCTCCATCGCACTTTTGCTGGCAGAATTCCAGCCAGCAAAAGATTGAGAGCGGGTTCTCTATTTTCCCGTCGGAAAAAGTTCCTATCCGAAAATCCATTCGTCTGTATTCAATTTCAATGCGCATAAAAACGACGCATACTCAGAAACAATTTAACGCATGCTCGGAAGCATTGAACTTCATTTTCTCAGCTCCTCGTAGTGTTGTACGTCACTTGACGTTCTTGACGGTCGAAAGTTCAGAGAACTTTTGTGTGACCGTGTGTATGCAAGGGAAGCTTGAGCGGAATCCCGTCGGAAAAACCATCCACGTTTTTTCTGACGTAATTTCTGATCGTGTGTATGGGGCATAAGAGCATAACTCATACTATACATAAGAAAAATAAATAGAAAAAGATAATAACACAGTATGAAACCCCCATATAAAATTTTCCACATGAAGAATAAGAATGCACAATGAGAGACCCCCCTCAAAAAAAAAAAAAAAAAAGTAGACATTTGTAATTTTTAAAATTATGTGTACTTATTGAGTGCCTATAAAAGTCCTGTGTTCCCCTTTTCCCCTTTTGGGATTTTTTTTTTAACCTCTTCAATACCAGGCACTTAGACACCTTCCCGCCCAGACCAATTTTCAGCTTTCAGCGCTGTCGCAATTTGAATGACAATTGCGCGGTCATGCAACACTGTACCCAAACAAATTTTTTATCATTTTGTTCCCACAAATAGAGCTTTCTTTTGGTGGTATTTGATCACCTCTGCGGTTTTTATTTTTTGCGCAACAAATAAAAAAAGACCGAAATTTTTTTAAAAAAACAAGTTTTTCTTTGTTTCTGTAAATTTTTTTTGTAAATAAGTATGTTTTCTTCTTCAATGACGGGCACTGATATGGCTGCACTGACGGCCACTGATACGGCGGCACTGATGGGCACCGATGAGGTGGCACCAATGAGGTGGCACTGATGAGGTGGCACTCAAGGGCACTGATGATGGGCACTGATAGGCGGCACTGATGGGCACTGATAGGTGGGACTGATGGGCACTGATAGGTGGCACTGGTATGCGGCACTGATGGGCACTCATAGGTGGCACCAATGGGCACTCATAGGTGGCACTGATGGGCACTTGTAGGTGGCATTGATTGGTACATATGGGTGGCACTGATGGGTACTTATGGGTGGCACTGATAGGTGCCACTGATGGGCACTGATAGGTGGGCACTGATGGGCACATATGGGCACTGACAGGTGGCACTGATGGGCAATGACAGGTGGCACTGATGACACTGATTGGTGGCACTGAAAATGTATTTGTGGCATTGCTGGGCATAACTAAAACATAATGGTGCCAGTCAGTGCCCATTTGTGGGCACTGATTGGCACAGATTGGGCACATTGGGCACATGTGGATGGCCATGGGGTATATACCTGGCCATCCACATGTTGCCCCTTCCCTGGTGGTCCTAGTGGCGATCCCTGGTGGTCCAGTGTGGTGATCTGAGGGGGGCTGCGCTGCGCTCTCCTGTCTCCTGTCAGGAGAACCGCCGATCGGCTCTCCTCTACTCGCGTCTGTCAGACGCGAGTGAGGAAAAGCCGATCAACGGCTCTTCCTATTGACAGCGTGATCAGCCGTGATTGGACACGGAGGCTCTTTACCAAGATCGGTGTAGCGGTGTGTCAGGCTGACACACCGCTCCACTGATCGCCACGATGCGTGCCCCCGCGGGCGCGCGGCGGCATGTTATCCTGCTGGACGTCATATGAAGTCCAGTCAGGATAACGGAACCACTTCCCAGATGTCAATCCGCTATAGGGCGGGCGGGAAGTGGTTAAATATAGACAAGTGGATGTGGCAATTCGATCTACACTGAGCAAAATTATGAACGCAATACTTTTGTGTTTGCCCCTATTTATCATGAGCTGAACTCAAAGATCTACGACCATTTCTATGTACACAAAGGGCCTATTTCTCTCAAATATTGTTCACAAATCTGTCCAAATCTGTGGTAGTGAGCACTTCTCCTTTGCCGAGATAATCCATCCACCTCACAGGTATGGCATATCAAAATGTTGATTAGACAGCATGATTATTGCACAGGTGTGCCTTAGGCTGGCCACAATAAAAGGCCCCTCTAAAATGTGCAGCTTTACTGTATGGGTGGGTTGGGGGGTCCGAAATACAGTCAATATCTGGTGTGACCACCATTTTCCTCACACAGTGCAGCACATCCCTTTGGCATAGAGTTGATCAGGTTGTTGATTGTGGCCTGCGGAATGTTGGGACATTCCTCTTCAATGGCTGTGTGAAGTTGCTGGATATTAGCAGGAACTGGAACTCGCTGTCATATACGCCGATCTAGAGCATGCCAAACATTCTCAATGGGTGACATGTCCGGTGAGTATGCTGGCCATGTAAGAACTGGGATGTTTTCAGCTTCCAGGAATTGTGTACAGATCCTTGCACCATGGGGCCGGGAATTATCATCCTGCAACATGATGTGATGGTCGTGGATAAATGGCACAACAATGGGCCTCAGGATCTTGTCACGGTATCTCTGTGCATTCAAAATGCCATCAATAAAATGCACCTGTGTTCATTGTCCATAGCATATGCCTGCCCATACCATAACCCCACCGCCACCATGGGCTACTCCATCCATAACATTGACATCAGAAAACCTCTCACCCACGCAATGCCATACATGCTGTCTGCCATCTGCCCTGTACAGTGAAAAACGGGATTCATCTGTGAAGAGAACACCTCTCCAAAGTACCAGATGCCATCAAATGTGACCACTCAAGTCTGTTACGATGACGAACTGTAGTCAGGTTGAGACCCCGATGAGGATGATGAGCATGCAGATGAGGTTCCCTGAGACGGTTTCTGATAGTTTGTGCAGAAATTCTTTGGTTATGCAAACCGATTGTTGCAGCAGCTATCTGGGTGCCTGGTCTCAGACGATCTTGGAGGTGAAGATGCTGGATGTGGAGGTCCTGGGCTGTTGTGGTTACACTTGGTCTGTGGTTGTGAGGCCGGTTGGATGTACTGCCAAATTCTCTGAAACACTTTTGGAGACGACTTCAATTCAATTCAAGGCTCTGGTGGACATCCCTGCAGTCAGTATGCCAATTGCACGATCCCTCAAAACTTGCAACATCTGTGGCATTGTGCTGTGTGATAAAACTGCACATTTTAGAGTGGCCTTTTATTGTGGCCAACCTAAGGCACACCTGTGCAATAATCATAGAATAATATATGTAATAGTGCACTTAAACCTAATTATAATATCGCACAAAACCAATACTTGCATCCACAAACATATATATATATATATATATATATATATATATATATATATATATATATACACAATTAATTGTGCTTCCTCCTCTGTGACAAATAAAAACAATCAATTGCAGTAAACCGTGTATTAACTGCACAATCAGTGTATATGAAAATATATCTGAATTTTTTTTGTCCCTTGAGAAAGTCACGTGACCTGTGACGCAACGCGTTGAGGGGAGCCATTGACATCAACCGCGGAGTTTCACTACGTTGAGTGTGTAATGAGGAGGAAGCCTGCAAGCATCTCTCATCATTTTACAAACATGTTTTTAGCCCTGCTAAATGTGAGGGAATTAGCCCGCATTGCTGTGGGGGTGTATTTAATCATACAACACTGCGCAATGATATTTTTTTTTTATGTTTATGAGCAACCTCTTTAGAAACTAACAGCTGGGACAACAACATACCCTCTGAACCTCGGGAATCCATAATCCCATCAGAGCGGATATACATGACCTGGAGAGTATCATTGGGACTCAGGTTTTTGGATTTATTAATTGAAAGGTGGTTTGGGACTATCACTTCTTTGGGTGGTGATTGTAAATGCTATTGGAATTTTTTCACATGCACTGAGTATGTAGTCAATACACGGTTGGCTGCAATTGATTGTTTTTATTTGTCACAGAGGAGGAAGCACAATTAATTGTTTATATATATATATATATATATATATATATATATATATATATATATATATATATATATATATATATATATGTTTGTGGATGCAAGTATTGGTGTTGTGCGATATTATAATTAGGTTTAAGCGCACTATTACATATATTATTCTTTGTATTCTTGTGTCACCAGAGCACGTTAAATAGATGCAGCTGAACTAGATTCTTATACTTATTAGGGTCCATATCAGCGCTTTAGTATATTTTTTTGCATGTGCAATAAGCATGTTGTCTAATCAGCATCTGGATATGACACACCTGTGAGGTAGATGGATTATCTCGGCAAAGGAGAGGTGCTCACTAACGCAGATTTAGACAGATTTGTGAACAATATTTGAGAGAATTAGGCTTTTTGTGTACATAGAAAAAGTCGTAGATCTTTGAGTTCAGCTCCTGATAAATAGGGGCAAAGACAAAAGTGTTGCATTTATAATTTGGCTCAGTGTAGTTAAGTACAGGAACATGTAATGCAATACTTTTTAACTTTTTATGCAGAAACACAAAATGTATAAAAATACATTTTGTTTCTGCATAAAACATTTAAAAAATAGGCAAGGTACAGGATTTCATGCTGTTACTCACTATAAATGAGCTCTTTACCAGTGTTGGTATTTTCTTGAAGGTTGTATGGGCAGCCCTAGAAGAGTTATCTTTAATGCAGCGTACACACGATCGGAATTTTCATCAGAAAAACCTTGGATGGTTTTTCCAACGGAATTCCGCTCAATCTTGCCTTGCATACACACGGTCACACAAAAGTTCTCTGAACTTTCGACCGTCAAGAACACGGTGACGTACAACACTACGACGAGCCGAGAAAAATAAAGTTCAATGCTTTTGAGCATGTGTCGAATTGTTTCCGAGCATGCGTAGGAATTTTGCACGCCGGAATTGCTACAGACAATCGGAATTTCTGATAGGAACTTTTTCAGTTGGAAAAATAGAGAACCTGCTCTCAATCTTTTGCTGGCGGAAATTCCGCCAGCAAAAGTCCGATGGAGCATACACATGGTCGAAATCTCCGACCAAAAGCTCACATCGGACTTTTGTTGGCGGAATTTCCGATCGTGTGTACAGGGCATTCATTTCTAAAACTTAGCAGTGAAATATTTTCTTTATTATGATGTTGTCTTACTTACATATTAGCAGTCAATTAGCATAGCTGGGACTGGCTGCATATTTTAGTGCTTTAGATTGCCTCTTGCAGAGCAGAAAGAAGGGTGGGGACCCTTCAAGGCTGCAGATGATTAGTAATTGCTCACTGTTCTAAGAAAAGTTATCATAAAACAAGTGGTAGTGCCAAGTATTGGATTATCTTTATGAATCTTTTTATACTAGCATACTAAATTTTTAATTGCTTCCACCACAGGGTGCCTTGCACACATTGTTCATTGTCATGCACACTGGATGTTATAATAACGTTCTAAAAACGTCAGTAGCTTCGCAGTGAGTTTTTCAACATTTTTCATAGTTTTTGCAATAGTGTTTTTTTAGCAGGTTTTTAGCGTTAGCGTTTTTTAGCGTTTTTTTTTTTTTTTAATCAAAAACATTAGAAAACACTGGTGAGCCGGGTTTTTGAGCGTTTATCTGCGTTTTTAGGCTTTTTTTTACAGTGTGCATGAGGTCTAAGGTCAGGTTAGGTTGGTATGACCTTTACCCCTAACAAGGCTGATTTGATGTCATTAGCTCACAATTTCCTATTATTATTATTATTATTATTATGCCCCGTACACACAGTCGGATTTTCCGATGGAAAATGTCCGATCGGAGCGTGTTGTCAGAAATTCCGACCGTGTGTGGGCTCCATCGGACATTTTCCATCGGATTTTCCAACACACAAAGTTTGAGAGCAGGATATTCCGATCGTGTGTACACAAATCCGACGGACAAAGTGCCACGCATGGTCAGAATAAATAAAGAGATGAAAGCTATTGGCCACTGCCCCGTTTATAGTCCCAACGTACGTGTTTTACGTCACCGCGTTCAGAATGATCGGATTTTCCGACAACTTTGTGTGACCATGTGTATGCAAGACAAGTTTGAGCCAACATCCATTGAAAAAAATCCTAGGATTTTGTTGTCGGAATGTCCGAACAAAGTCCGACCGTGTGTACGGGGCATAACTATTATTATTATTATTATTATTACTACTATTATTATTATATTTTTTAATATTATTAAATAGATCAATAAAATAGGGATAGAAAAGCAGTAAATTATCACTTCTGAAGGTAATTTACCTTTGTTGCTCACCTACCCTGCAGCACAAATCCATTGTATTAAAAATGTAATTATATTTTGTGTTACTCTGAATCAGCAGAATATTCAGTACAGGGGCGAAGGCAGACTTTGCAATTAGATCAACCAAATTCAAAAAATAGCAGCTAAATAGTGGTAAAGAGTATCTTTCTATAAACAACAATGAAAAATAAAAGAGATAAAAAATCAGGAGGCACACCAGTGTTTTTACACCCTCTTTAGCTTTTGCACTGTTGGAGGAGCCCACGGTTCTGCTCATTTTATGAATGTGCAACAAAAGGGATAGTGTGGTGAATGCTGTGATCATTGTCCCAGCCCCAAAAGACACAAACTGGGTAAAAAAATAAATATCTACAAATATAGTTTGGTGGTTAGAGTTTTCTGTCATGTTGGATGAAGCAAAATCTGAGATGATATTTAAGATATAGAAAATATCCATCGATACAAAAATAAAGCTTCCACAGAAGGAGACTGCTTGCATTATCAATATCATTCTTGGGATTATGACATCAATCTTCCTCTTCAACAAGGAGAAGATACGGGATTGGATCTGTATAATTTTAACAAAATAGAAAAAACACAGGCAAGACAACATCCATGAGCAAGAGGTTACTCTGTAGACATCCAGGAAGAATACAATAATTCCTTGATAGATACTCAGAGGAAAATGCAAAATTTCTGTGAAAATATTACAGGACAAAACAGATGAACTGAAGATATTGGAAAAGCTCAGAGCACACAATATTTTATCCAATGTTTTTGGAGTTTTTCCTTTAACAATGTCTCCTAAACTGGTGATCATGATGAAAAAACTGGAGCCAATCCCAAATAAAGTTTCAAGGACAAGTATGAGAAGACAGGTGGCTGATCCTGCATCCAGATCCATGGCTGGTAGAAGAGTTGGTCTTTATGTAGAAGATCCTCAGAAGAGGCCAAGACAGCGATCAGTACCTAGTCTACCTTTCGTTGTGTAGTCCCAAACTGATAATGTGTTTCAGCCTCGCTCTGTGTATATGAATGGACAGTGAAGGGATTCTTCAGTACGAGTGGATACATAGGAAGCTCTCTGATGTATATTTGCTGACCATTTGCATAACTTTGCATACATCCAAAGTACAAATGTGTGGATTTGCTTCTTGACACAAAAACTGTTTTGGTGACAAATATTTTTAAAGCTGAATCATCGGACTATATACTGAACATATTTTGTAAATGTATTATACAATGTTTAAAGTCTTAAGATGTGTATCCACCTGGGTTCTGTATTAGTGTGCCCTTCATGTATTTAGGTTACTTTCAGTGGAGGCTGGTGCTCAGTATTTGGGAAAGGTGGCAAACCAACCTGCCCTCCCCTCACTCGGACATACCGCCACCATTACCGCCGCCACCAACCCCCCCATGCACAGGCTGTCCCCAGTAATCACACTGCTCCCGCTCTCTGCACCGGCTACAGCTCACCATCCCATCTGCAATCCATCCGCTCCGTCTCTTCCCTCCTGGGCACCTCTCATTATAGGCATCGCTTCTCCTCCTGGCTGAAAAGGAAGTGGGTCCTCAGACCTGATTGGCCAGGAGTTCTAAGACTTGGGAGGAGAAACAGGAAGACATTAGCGAATATTAATTTGCTAAATTCACACAACTGGGTGGGCTCAGGTTGCAGTGCTCTGCATCCTGAGCCCACCCTTTTTTGAAGCCAATTAGCGCCTCAGGCTCTAATCATGTGCTTAACCACTTCAGCCCCGGAAGGATTTGCCCCCTTAATGATCAGGCCATTTTTTGCCATACGGCATTGCATCGCTTTAACTGTAAAATTGGGCGGTCGTGCAACGTTGTACCCAAACAAAATGGATGTCCTTTTTTTTCCCACAAATAGAGCTTCCTTTTGGTGGTATTTGCTCATCTCTGCGGTTTTAATTTTTTTGAGCTATAAACAAAAAAGAGCGTCAATTTTGAAAAAAATAACAATATTTTTTACTTTTTGCTATGATAAATATCCCAAAAAAAAACATTTGAAAAAACAAATTTCTTCACAAAAGTTATAGCATCTACAAAATACACAAAGGCCATATTAAGAAGAACTACTAGTAATAGGATAGTGAAGTTGAACAGGGGACTCTCCTGAGGCATTTCAAGTTGCCTGTTGGATGAACGGTGTTCATTTTAAATGGGCTCAGAAGATTCTAAGGCAAGACCTTTGACTAGGGGAGGTGAGCATTTGGTTTAATGCCCCGTACACATAATCAACACTTTCCGACAGGAAATGTTGGATGTGAGCTTGTTGGTTGAAAGTCTGACCGTGTGTATGCTCCATCGAACATTTGTTGTCTGACTTTCCGCCAACAAATGTTGGCTAGCATGTTCTCATATTCTGCGCCAACAAATGTTTGTTGTCAAACTTTCTGATCGTGTGTACACAAGTCCGTTGGACAAAAGTCCAAAGTACAAACACGCATGCTCAGAAGCAGAAGCGGTCGGTCTTGTAAACTTGCGTTCGTGATGGAGAATTCACATTCGTGATGCGGCAAATTATGAAATCTCCAATTCTCTTCTTCTTTAATGGGATAATAATGAAGCTGCTTTGCTGGTGATACTGATGGAGTTATTGCAAACAAAGTTTCAAAGGTTTTTTTTTTTTTTTTTTCTAGTGATATCAAGAATAATATTATTTTGTTTTATTTTTATTTTTTTTGGCAAGTTACCACAACACCATTATCCCGTTGTTTTTAAGATCAAAGATACAACTATGTTGGTGTCCCTTGTTAATTTTACATTGTATTTTATAAAATGTAACTGCCGACTCCCAAACTGTCATTTGCAGTAAAACGCATAGCCAAGTATTATTCTCCACAATTTTTTTCTTGTACATTAAAAAAATAAAATTAGACATGCTATCTGCCAATAGAACTTAACCAAAAAGTGCATTCTATGCATCCAAAAATATAGAAAATATACCAAATCAAATCATTATTATTCAACCAAAAAAATAATGTCAAAGCAATAACTCCAAGGCCAATAATAAATAACATGTTATCTCCTCCGATTCTGCAACATATCTGGTTGATGAACGGCCGTCCAGAAACGAACTGAAAAGCGCTAAATGAAAAAACGTGAAAAGAAAAGCGCGAATCAACACTCACCAAACTTCTACTAACACAAAATTAGCAGAAGGAGCCCAAAGGGTGGCGCAAAAGAGCTGAAAAAACACGTAGTACGTCTAGTACGTACTACGTTCGTAATCGCTGGCCAACATTTGTGTGACCATGTGTATGCAAGACAAATTTGAGCCAAAACCCTTCGGACAAAAGTCCACGGTTTTGTTGGCCAACAATCCGATCGTGTGTACGAGGCATTAGAGGCCACCAATTAAAAGGCACAAAGCATGTTTCCCCACTGACCACCCCTTTATCACTGCACTGTCATAACACACTTCTCTACAGTTCTACGCTGATAACCCGTTGTACTAGCACCCCCTACTTATATATCAATTAATGTACTGTACATGCACTTATTATTTATTTAAATAATAACTGAACTTATCCATATTAGGACAACTGCCCAACAATTCCAACAATTGCACATTTGTTGTCCACAGGCACATATTGCCACAATTGCCCATGTGTTGCCTTTATGATGTCTGAAAAGGATTGAGGCAGTAGAAATGTCCTCAAAGAAAAAAAGGACTTTGCAGGCACAACAGGAGGCAGAAAGGATATATAGAAATATATATATGTCTTTATTACAAAAATACAAAGAGAAATATTAACACTAAAATATGACTAAAAACAACAACACCCTCAACTGGACAAGGTCAATAGATACCCAGATACCAAACAAGGAGGCATGGATTCTTTCAATGAGTTGTAAAACAATCCATTGTGAAATACATGTGTATCAAGAAATGGGGTCCATGAACTCCTCCAAGCTTGTTAGTCTAAGCTTGGAGGAGTTCCTGGACCCCACTTCTTGATATACGTATATAATTTAGTATTCAGTTTTCTCTTTGTATTTCTGTATTTTTGTAATAAAGACATATATATCCTTTCTGCCTCATGTTGTGCCCACAAAGTCCTTTTTTTCTTCGAGGAAGTTTCTACTGCCTCAATGTTTTTCATATAATTATGGATGTTGGCATGGTGGGGGTCCTCTCTTTATTTGCCTTTATATTGTCACAACTGTCCATTTGTTGCCCACATACTGTCACAATTTCTTCAGCTGTCTATATATTGTAATGATTGCCTATTTGTTGTCCAATAAATGTCAGCATTATTTGCTGCAGTAAGGTCATTCCACTGTTTTATAAATGGACCTCTAACGGTGAATAAAGAAACCAGTGGCGGGCGCTCCATTAGGGGCACAGGGGCACCGCCCCCTAATCCATGTGCCCGGTCCCTAATCTACATGTGGGGTGCTGGATGGATGGAGTTCAATTTTTTTTTTTAACCACTTGCTGACCAGCTCCTGTATATATACGGCGGCAATGTGGCTCCCTCCCAGGAATCGCTGTATATGTACGGCGGTGCCTTTAGGAGCCATAGCAGGCACACGCACCCGCTGCCCACCGGGGGGGACCCGATGCGTGGGCATGAGAGCCAGAACGGGGATTTATGTATGTAAACACACGAATCCTCGTTCTGACAGGGGAGTAGAGACAAATCTGCTGTTTGTAGTAATTGCGAACAGCGATATGTCTCCTCCCCCAGTCAGTCCCATCCCCCCACAGTTAGAAACCCTAACTAGGGAACACATTTAAAGCCTTGATTGTCCCCTAGTGTTAACTCCTTCCCTGAGAGTGACATTTACACAGTAATTAGTGCATTTTTTTAGCACTGATTGCTGTATAAATGTCAATGGTCCCAAAAATGTGTCAAAAGTGTCCAATCTGTCTGCCGCAATGTCGCAGTCCTGCTAAAAATTGCAGATCACCGCCATTACTAGTAAAAAAATAATAATAAAAATGCCCGAAAAATGCCATAACTCTATCAGCTATTTTGTAGACGCTATAACTTTTTTTTTAAATAGACAATACTTTCGCGCCCGTGATAATAAATATGGAAAAATTAATAAATAAATATGGTAAGTGTGAATAACACACAAAAAACACAAAAAATTACAAATACAAGCTGCTCCCCTAGTTTGAATAAAACAATCAAATAAGTAATGGTGTACAGTAGGGGGCGCTAGAGACCTGAAAACATATGTATCTGCCAATAGATACACGCACTAACTATATCAACCACAGTGGATTAAATAGTGCTGTTTGTGCTAAACTGAAATTATATCAAATACATAGTTTATAATAAAAATAAAATATAAAGAATGAAGTGAAAAGTGATATTAAAATCAACAAAATTCTTAGTGCAAGTGTGATAAATGAAATCGTGATGTTTGATTGTCCCAATCCATTGAAAAGATCAGAGCAAACACTTGAAACCAACATCAAAGCAGGCACATGGATCCTCAAAGATGCAACAATTCTTGCGATGATATAAAGATTCCGTCACCCAAGAGGAAAAAACACCTGAAGATAATAGATATCTGCTTACCAGATACCAATGACTTCTTTAACTAAAAAGAAAGTCATTAGTGCTTGTACAGGATTGTGCCTGTTCACATGAAGGCTGGAAGGCTGGATGGTACTTTAGGCATAGATCCCTCCCGTCCCATTCATTCAGGATAGGAAATATGAGAAACAAAAGGGAATCTCCATAGCGTAAAACCGTTTAATGTATAAAAATAGAGAACAATAAAATAGCCAATTGGCCTCTTACATTGATCGGTGCCTACCCGGCACTGGGACTGCTCGCATGTCAGGGTGAATGGAGTCAGGAACCCTTCGCATCACATCGCACATGCGGCGTGCGTTCCACCCCGTGCGTCTAGCTAACCAGATGATCCGGAAGTAGGTGGGACGATTCTGGACATGTGACCACGTACCGCTCCGACGTACGTTTCGTTTGTGAACGTCTTCAGGGAAGCGTCTTTTTTTTACCAAAAATATGTAAAAGAATACATATTGGCCTAAACTGATGAAGAAATTTGTTTTTTCAAATGTTTTTTTTGGGATATTTATCATAGCAAAAAGTAAAAAAAAGACTTGAGATTGGGGTGGAGGTTCACCTTCCAGCAGGACAATGTCTCTAAATATACAGCCAGAGCTACAATGGAATGGTTTAGATCAAAGCATATTCATGTGTTAGAATGGTCCAGTCACAGTCCAGACCTAAATCACATTGAGAATCTGTAGCAATACTTGAAAATTGCTGTTCACAGACGCTCTCCATCCAATCTGACAGAGCTTGAGATATTTTGCAAAGAAGGATGGGCAAAAATGTCCCTCTCTAGATGTGCAAAGCTGGTAGAGACATCTCCAAAAAGACTTGCAGCTGTAATTGCAGAGAAAGGCGATTATACAAAGTATTGACTCAGGGGGGCGCCATACAAATTACCCCCCCAACCACCACAATTTTCACATATTTATTTGTAAAAAATGTTGAAAACCATTTATCATTTTTCTTCCACTTCACAATTATGTACCACTTTGTGTTGATCTATCACATAAAATCCCAATAAAATACATTTACGTTTTTGGTTGTAACATGAAAAAATGTGCAAAATTTCATGGCACTGTATATTCGAGGGTTCCATAAATGCTAGACATCATAAGTGATCTACGCATTAATATGCCTATGTAAGGATTACACAGATCTGCGATCTCTTGTGTACCCGGTGCTCAGTAACTGACAGTCCCGCCCGGCTCATATGGTAGACAGAACAGTGGTGGTCCAATGCCAGGCCTGGGTGGTGGGACTGTGTGTGAGCGCCAGGTACACAGGAGATTGCAGCTCTGTGTAATCCAGCAGTGCTTGTCCCCTCCTTCCACTCCGAGGCATCAGGAATCAGCGTATAACACGCACACACGAAAGGTGTGTGTTATACGCCGATAAATACGATAATTTAAAATAGACCAATAACATAAGGATAGAGAATCAATAAATCATCAATTCTGAAGGTAATTTACCTTTGTTGTTCACCAACCCTACAGCACACTTTCATTGGATTAAATATGTAATTATACTTTGGGTTACTCTGAATCAACAAAATATTTAGCACGGGGGTGAAAGCAAATACTAGAATTAGATCAACCAAATTCCATAAATGGTAGCTTAGCATGTCTGAAAAAATTTCTAAAAACATCAATGAAAGATAAAAAAGATCATAAATCAGGAGACACACAAGTGTTTTTACAACATCTTGAACCCGTTTAGTATTAGAACTGTTAGAGGAGCCAGCGGTTCTGCTCATTTTACGAACATGCAACAGAAGGGATAGTGCAGTGGTGATCAATGTCCCAACCCCAAAAGGCACAAATGTATTCAAATAAAAAGAATCTATAAGTGTAGTTTGGTTTGAGTTTCTTGTTATGTTGGATAAACCTAAATCCGAGCTGATATTTAGGCTGACATATAAAATTTCCATTAATATACAAAAAAAGCTTCCACACAAGGTGAATGCTTGAATTATCAATATCGTACTTTGGATTATGATATCAATCTTTCTCTTCATCAAGGAGAAGAAACGGGATTGGAACTGTATCATTTTAATGAAATAGAAAAAACAAAGGGAAGACAACATCCATGGGCAAGAGGCTGCTGCATACATGTCCAAGAAGAGTATAATAATTTGTGGATAGAAATCCAGAGTAAAGTAAAAAAACTTCAGTGAATATATAATGGGGCAACCTAGCTGAAAAGCATGTATTGGAAAAGCTCAAAGCACACAATATTTTATCCAATGTTTTTAAAGTTTTCCCTTTAAAAAGGTCTCCTAAACTGGTGATCATGATGAACAAACTGGAGCCTACACCAAATAAAGTTTCAAGGGCAAAAATGAAAAGACAAATGGCTGATCCTACATCCAGATCCATAGCCGGTAGAAGAATTGGACTTTATTTAGGAGGTCCTCAGAAGAGTCCAACACAGCGATCAGTACCTGGTCCACCTTTCGTTGTGTAGTCCTGAACAGATAATGTGTGTCAGCCTTTCTCGGTTGGATATAAGAGGACGGTGAAGTGATTCTGCGGTATGTGATGTACAGAGACAAATTTGCATACATTCAAAGTACAGGGTTATAGATTTGCTTTTTGACGTAGAAAGGACTTCTCTGAGTAGTATTTTCAAAGCTGAATCAACAGACTCTTATAGATAGACTGAAAGTATTTTGTAAACGCATTATGCATTGTATAACCATTTCCCAACCGTATAACTTACATACAGATACTCCTCGTTTAACGACTTACCTGTTTAACGACCACTCGGACTTACAACCAGCTCTCCCCACTTAAAGTGGTTGTAAACCCTTACAGACCACTTTTTACTACAGGTAAGCCTATAATAAAGCCTATAATAGAACTAACCTGTAGCTATCTCCTAAACCTACACATTTTAGGAGATATCCCCTGTATCAGCATGAGCCGGTGTCATTGTAGCCCGCGATCCCCAGGAAATAACTCGCCGGGCAGAGCAGTGTGTCGCGACCACTGCGGGGGCTTCGATCTAAGGTATTTTATAATGAGCTAGTATGCTATGCATACTAGCTCATTATGCCTTTGCCTTGCAGGGTTTTTTTTGTGGGTTTACAACCACTTTAATCTACGCAATATACATCATTGTATTGTGCAGTACAGTACAGAATTTTAATTTGTGTTCTTTACTTATGCAAATTAAAACAACATTATTGAGTTGGAGTTTTGTGTTTAGACCTTCTTTTCACAGTACAGTACAGTACAGTAGTTAAGAATGCTTAAAATATTGACCACTTGTGGCTCCTTGTTTAACAACCAATTTGTTCACTGACCTGGTTATTGGAACGGAACCTGGTCGTTAAGTGAAGAGTACCTGTATAGGGTGGCAAAGTGGCACTGCTGTACCGGATCACATACCTGGCACGTGATGTGACACTTCCGAGTAGGGGGGCATGCATATTGATCGGCAGGTATGCCCATCATTGCAGCCTGCTTAGTGTCCATCTGCAGCCTCTAATATGCCCATCATTGTAGCCTGATTAGTGCCCATCTGAGGCCTCTAATATGCCCATTATTGCAGCCTGTTTAGTGCCCATCTGCAGCCTCTAAAATGCCCATCATTGCAGCCTGCTTAGTGCCCATCCGCAGCCTCTAATATGTCCATTATTGCAGCCTGTTTTGTACCCATCTGCAGCCTCTGATATGCCCAATGTTTCAGCCTGTTTAGTGCCCATTTGCAGCCTCTACTATGCCCATCATTGCAGCCTCTAATATGCCCATCATTGCAGACTGTTTAGTGTCCATCTGCAACCTCTAATATGCCCATCATTGTAGTCTGATTAGTGCCCATCTGCAGCCTCTAATATGCCCATCATTACAGCCTGTTTAGTGCCCATCTGCAGCCTCTAAAATGCCCATCATTGCAGCCTGATTAATGCCCATCTGAAGCCTCTAATATGTCCATTATTGCAGCCTGTTTAGTGCCCATCTGCAGCCTCTAATATGCCCATCATTGCAGCCTGCTTGGTGTCCATCTGCAGCCTCCAAAATGCCCATCATTGCAGCCTGCTTAGTGCCCATCTGCAGCCTCTAATATGCCCATCATTGCAGCCTGCTTGGTGTCCATCTGCAGCCTCCAAAATGCCCATCATTGCAGCTTGCTTAGTGCCCATCTGCAGCGTCTACTATGCCCATCATTACAGCCTGCTTAGTGTCCAAATGAAGCCTCACCTTTGTCGATCATTTCAGCCTCTCCAGTGCTGGATTACACAGATCTGCGATCTCCTGTGTACCCGGCACTCAGTCACTCACAGACCCGCCCAGGTCATATGATAGACAGAACAGTGGTGGTCCAATACCGGGCCAGGGGGGCGGGACTGTGTGTGACTGAGCGCCAGGTACACAGGAGATTGCGGCTCTGTGTAATCCAGCGACGCTCGTCCCCTCCTTCCACTCCAAGGCAGCATGAATCGGCGTATAACACGCACACACGAAAGGTGTGTGTTATACGCCGATAAATATGATAATTTAAAATAGACCAATAACATAAGGATAAAGAATCAATAAATCATCACTTGTGAAGGTAATTTAACTTTATTCACCAACCCTACAGCACACTTTCATTGGATTAAAGATGTAATTATACTTTGGGTTACTCTGAATCAACAGAATATTTAGCACAGGGGTGAAAGCAAATACTAGAATTAGATCAACCAAATTCCATAAATGGTAGCTTAGCATGTCTGAAACATTTTCTAAAAACATCAATAAAAAATAAAAGAGATCATAAATCAGGAGACACACCAGTGTTTTTACAACCTCTTGAACCCCGTTAGTATTAGTACTGTTAGAGGAGCCAACGGTTCTGCTCATTTTTTTGAACGTGCAACAGAAGGGATAGTGCAGTGAATGCGGTGATCAATGTCCCAACCCCAAAAGGCACAAATACATTGAAATTAAAAAAATCTTTAAGTGTAGTTTGGTTTGAGTTTCTTGTTATGTTGACTGAACCTAAATCCGAGCTGATATTAAGGCTGCCATAGGAAATTTCCTTTGTTATATAAAAAAAGCTTCCACACAAGGAGAATGCTTGAATTATCAGTATGGTACTTTGGATTATGATATCAATCTTCCTCTTTACCAAGGAGAAGAAACGGGATTGGAACTGTATAATTTTAATGAAATAGAAAAAACAAAGGCAAGACAACATCCATGGGCAAGAGGTTCCTCCATACAAGTCCAAGAAGCGTATAATAATTTGTGGATAGAAATCCAGAGTAAAGTAAAAAACATCAGTGATTATATAATGGGGCAACACAGCTGAAAAGCATGTATTGGAAAAGCTCAGAGCACACAATATTTTATCCAATGTTTTTAAAGTTTTCCCTTTGAAAAGGTCTCCTAAACTGGTGATCATGATGAACAAACTGGAGCCTACACCAAATAAAGTTTCAAGGGCAAAAATGAAAAGACAAATGGCTGATCCTACATCCAGATCCATGGCTGGTAGAAGAATTGGACTTTATTTAGGAGATCCTCAGAAGAGTCCAACACAGCGATCAGTAGCTAGTCAGCCTTTCGTTGTGTAGTCCTGAACAGATAATGTCTGTCAGCCTTTCTCGGTTGGATATAAGAGGACGGTGAAGTGATTCTGCGGTATGTGATGTACAGAGACAAATTTGCATACATTCAAAGTACAGGATTATAGATTTGCTTTTTGAAGTAAAAACAATTTCTCTCAGAAGTATTTTTAAAGCTGAATCAACAGACTCTTATAGATAGACTGAAAGTATTTTGTAAATGCATTATGCATTGTTTAACCATTTCCTAACCATATAACCTACATACAGATACTCCTCGTTTAACGACTTACCTGTTTAGCGACCACTCAGACTTACAACCAGCTCTCCTCACTTAAAGTGGTTGTAAACCCTTACAGACCAATTTTTTACTGCAGGTAAGCCTATATCTAGGCTTACCGTAGCTACCCCGGATATCTCCTAAACCTGCACGGCTTAGGAGATATCCCCTGTATCAGCATGTGCCGACATCATCGGCACATGCGCACTGAAGCAACGGCATGAACGTTCGTGCCGCTGCTTCAGCTATCGCGCCGTTACCGGTGGCTCCCGCGTGCATGCGTAGGAGTGACATCATAGCAGCTCCGGCAAAACACAACGTTGGAGCCCCCGATAGCCAGAAATACCTTGCCGGGCAGAGCAGTGTGCCGGGACCGCTGAGGGGGCTTCGATCTAAGGTATTTTATAATGAGCTAGTAAGCTATGCATACTAGCTTATTATGCCTTTGTCTTGCAGGGTTTTTTTTACAACTAATTTAAACTACACAATACACATCATTGTATTGTGCAGTACAGTACAGAATTTTATTTTTTTTTTTTACTTATGCAAATTTAAACAACATTATTGAGTTGGAGTTTTGTATTTAGACCTTCTTTTCACAATACAGTACAGTAGTTAAGAATGCTTAAAATATTGATCACTTGTGGCTCCTCATTTGACAACCAATTCCTTTACCAACCTAGTCATTGGAACAGAACCTGGTCATCAAGTGAGCAGTACCTGTATATGGCGGCAAAGTGGCACTGCTTAGCCAGATCATGTACCTGGCATGCGATCTGACGCTTCCTGGGTAGAGGGGCATGCATGTTGATCAGTCACAATGTCTGCCGGTGCCCACTGATCCTTCAGTACAGACTGAGAATGGCGGTCTGCCTATGTAAACAAGGCAAATTGCTGTTCTGTCAGTAGGGAAGGCATGGATCTTGTGTTTCTGCAAAACAGGGACAAGGATCCATGTCTTACCCCAGTAAAAGCACCTCCCACACGGTGCACAAATTCACTACCTAGGCACACAATTACCCTTTGATTGCCCCTGATGGTCCTAACCATTGTCATTAGTACATTGACAGTGCATTTGTATTAGCTATGATCACTGTATTATTGTCACTGGTCCCCAAAAAGTGTCAAAAGTGTCAGTTAGTGTCCGACTTCCCACCGCAATATCGCAGTCCTGCTATAGGTCACTGATAACTGCCATTACTAGTAAAAAAAAAAAAAATAAATACAATCATACCACAGTTTATATAACTTTTGCGCAAACCAATCAATATACACCTTTTGGGATTTTTGTTTACTAAAAATACATATTGGCCTAAAGTGATGAAGAAATTAGATTTTTTTAACATTTTTTTTTATTGAATGTTTTATAGAAGAAAGTCAAATATATATATATATATTTTTTTTTCAAAATTGTCGGTCTTTTTTTGTTTATAGCACAAAAATTAAAAAATGCAGAGGAGAACAAATACCACCAAAGAAAGCTCTATTTTTGGGGAAAAAAATGACATACATTTTATTTGGGTACAGCATCACACGACCGTGCAATTGTCATTTAAAGTAACACAGTGCCGTGTCGCAAAAAATGGACCGGTCATTAAGGGGCAAATCCTTCCTGGGGTGAAGTGGTTAAACATTTTCCAGCTGTATAACTTACATATACGGTGGCAAAGTGGCACTACTGTGCCGGATCACATACCTGGCACATGATCCAAAACTTCTGAGTAGAGGGGCATGCATGCTGATCAGCGGGTACCGCAGATACAATGTCCGCCGGTACCCATTGATCCTTCGGTACAGACTGGGAATGGCGGTCTGCCTATGTAAACAAGGTAGATCATCATTCTGTCAGTAGGGGAAGGCATGGATCCTGTGTTCCTGCAAAGTAAAAGTACCTCCCACACGGTGAACAAAATCACTAGCTAGGCACACAATTAACCCTTTAATTGCCCCTGATGACCCAACCAGTGTCTTTAGTACAGTGACAGTGCATGTGTTTTAGCCCTGATCACTGTATTAGTGTCACTAGTCCCCAAAAAGTGTCAAAAGTGTCAGTTAGTGCCTGACTGTCCGACTGTCCGCCGCAATATCGCAGTCCTGCTGTAGGTCGCTGATCACTGCCATTACTAGTAAAAAATAAATCTGAATTGAGCCAGAATCTGCCTCAAAAGTTAAGAAGGGGATTTTCCGTTTCTTTTTAGTGGCTGCCAGGGCGATAATTTTGAGACATTGGAACAATAATAGATTGGATAACTGAATTAAACAAGCTTCTGAGAATGGAAGATTTATCGGTGGAGCTGCAAGTCCGATACCCTCATTTTTAAGATGTATGGCTCCCCTGGATATCCTTTAACCCCTTCACATCCCCCTTTAGCTGAATGATGGCTACAGATCTGGCTACAGATCTACTTTTCCGGGAGGCCGTCAATAGACGTCCTCCCCTTTGCACGCTCCTCGCGCGTCCTGTAATGAGACTCAGGTGATCACAGTTTGGCGTAAGGGGCCAATCCCGGACCCTTACCATGTGATCAGCTGTCAGCCAATGACAGCTGATCACATGAAGTAAACAAAAGCGCGGTAATCGTTTTTTTTTCTCCTCAAGCCGATCACCAGCTTCTGTGCAAGAGACATCAGTCCCGAAGAGGAAGAGGCGAAGCCGCCTCATCTGTGCCCATCACTACTGCCTGCCAGTGCCACCTGCCAGTGCCCACAGTGCCACAAATCAGTGCCCACCAGTGCATAAATGCCAGCAATCAGTGCCACCTACCAATGCCCATGAGTGCCACCTATCAATGCCCACCAGTGGTGTCAATCAGTGCCTCATTTGTGCCACCTAGCAGTGATGCCTATCAGTGTCCCCTACCAGTGCCGGTCAGTGCCCATCACTGCCACCCATCAGTGCCCATCACTGCCACCCATCAGTGCCCATCACTGAATATAGTGAAAAGTTAGGAGATTAGGGTGCTCAAGACCTCATTATATCTAAAAAGTCTCTATATAAAAAGTCCAATCAATATAGTGATGGCGATAGTATGAGAAGTCTTTAACACTAATGGCTGCAGCTTGACAGAACGAAGCAAGATCTATGGAAACATAAACAAACAAAAGGCACCTCTAAGTGTATCATCACTGCCAGCTATCAGTGCCACCTATTAGTGCCCTTGAGTGCCACCTATCAATGCCCTTCAGTGCCACCTATCAGTGCCCACCAGTGCCACCTCATCAGTGCCCATCAGTGCCGCCTATTAGTGCCCATCAGTGCTGCCTCATCAGTGCCCATCAGTGCTGCCTCATCAGTGCCCATCAGTGCTGCCTCATCAGTGCCGATCAGTGCAACTTAACAAATTAACAAAATATAAAACGGTTTTGTATTTTTTTTTATATTTTGGTTTTCTTTATTTTTTTTAACAAAAAATGAAAAACCCAAAGGTGATTAAATACCACCAAAAGAAAGCTCTATTTGTGGGAAAAAAAATTATAAAAATGTCATTTGGGTACAGCGTTGTATGACTGTGCAATTGTCGTTCAAAGAGTGACAGCATATAGGCAGCAAATAGGCAATTGTTATAATTACAAAGGCAACAAATGGATCATTGTGATCACACACAGACAACAAATGGGCAATTGTGTCAATACATGGGCAACAAAAGGGTTGCTCTGCCTAGACATGTGCACTGCCGAAAAATCTGTTTGTTTTTGTTTCATTTGTTTTTTTTTCTCTTTCGTTTTTCGGGTCATTCGTTATGATCGTAATTCATAAATTAGAAAATTCGTAAATTTATAAATTTGTAAATTTGTAAATTTGTAAATCAGAAAATTTGTGAATTCATAAATTTGTAGATTTGAAAATTTGAAAATTCGTAAATTCTTAAATGCGTAAATTCGAAAATACGAAAATAAGATAGAAAATCAGAAAATTTGAAAGAACAAAAATACAAAAATTCTAAATAATAACTAACTAATAATAACTAACTAATAAATTATAAATATTGGAATTTCATTTCAAATTTGGCTTTTAGTGAACATAACAAATACGAATTTATCCAAAGTTAAGAATTATCCGTAATAACGAATGCCGCATCTAAACAAAGGGATCGGATCAAATTAATAATAAATAATAATAATAAAATGCTTTTATTATTGTTATTATTGTTTATTATTATTATTAATTCGTTACGCTCCATTCTTTTAGAAACGGCATATATTTAGGATAATTCAAGACTTTGGATACATTTGTATTCATTACGTTCACTAACAGCCAAATTTGAAAGGAAATTTCAATACCTATAATTTAATAGTTAGTTATTATTTCAGAATTTGTAATTCTCGGGTTTATGGATTTTCACATTTAGAATTTCCGAATTTCCGAGTTTACAAATTTTCAAAATTACGAATTTACAAATTTACGAATTTTCAAATTTATGCATTTACAAATTTACGAAATTTAACAAATTTTTGAGTATTCAAATTTATGAATATTTGGAAAAATGTGTTAAACGGGTTTTTGATTCTGATGTTTCCACATTAATGAATTTGTAATTAGTTAAAAAACGAATTCGGAATGAAACAAATTGCACATATCTAGTTGTGACAATACGCAGTTTTAGGGATCCTAGTTGGTTGCTTTAAAAAAGATAGATTTATTATAAAAGGATACATTTTACCATAAGAGGAAGTGGTTGTTTCCATACACTACCTCCTATGGACAGTACTTGTATTAAGCTGGCCATATACTATGCAATCTGATTGTACAATCTCCTTTAGCTCTGCCATCAACCAGGTAGAGAGAAAGGATAGGGCATTGCAACCAGCCCTCCTGTACTGGGCCCGGGCCCCATCAGTTCAAAAGGGGGACCCATGGACCTACTTAGCAGAAGAGCTGGCTGTATTGTCGTATTGCAGACACCAATCCTCTTCTGTCTCCCCTTACAGCACTGCCAGATTCTCCTCCTCCTTCTCCCTCCGGCTGCACTGCGTGGGAGTGGTTCTACCACATGTGTCCCTTCCATCTGATCTCCGGGCCCCAGTAAATACTGTAAATAATTTATTGGCCCCTTCCTTTCCTGAATGAACACAGTGAGTGATCGGTACCAATCACAGTTAATGCCTTGATCGACCCCTAGTGTTTATACATTGATCGGTGCATTTTTATAGCACTAATCAATATAATAATGCCACCGGTCTATAAAAAGTGTCACTTGGGGTCAGATTTGTCCACCGCAATGTCACAGTCCCGCTAAAAGTCACAGATTGCCGCCATTACTAGTAAAAACATAAAAAGTCCATAAATCTATCCCCTATTTTGTAGACGCTATAACTTTTTGCGTAAACCAATAAATATGCTCTTTATTGCGATTTTTTTTTTTTTTACCAAAAATATGTAGAAGAATATATATCGGCCTAAACTGATGAATACTTTTTTTATAAAGTAAATTTTTTTTGCACAGTTTTGCACAGAGTGGCCCCAAACCTCATCTTCTGGGGACCCCCGGTGGCTCTTGCGGCTCCTACAGACATCTGATAACCCCCTTGGAGAAGCTCTTCCCTGAGGGGGTTACCTTGCGGGTGAGCTCCCGAGTCTAGCATTTGCGTCTATAGACACAGAATGCCAGACTCGACCCGCCCCCCCCGACACCTGCATCATTGGTTTTTATTGACAGCAGCGGGAGCCAATGGCTGCGCTGCTTTTCAATTTATCGAATCAAGAGACCCGGGAGCCCATGGAGGAGGAGCCAGCACATCCCCGCCGACTGAATGAAGGGGTTCAGGTAAGTAAAACTGGGGGGTTAGAGGGCCGGTGACTGGCAAGTGTTTTTTTCACCTTAATGCATATGATGCATTAAGGTGAAAAAACACGTACCTTTACAACCCCTTTAAATGTAATTGTTGTGTGTGTGCGCTATAATCTATTTTGTTTTACTAGCTAAACTGAGATCTGCTGAACAACTCCTTGTGCTCTCCCCCACGGTGGCCAGCCTACGCACAGTGACCGCTTTACATAGCTAACTTAAATCTCATGCTATGTCGGGTATTGCTAAGTCCTTACTCAACAACACAACAAAAATTTATACATTTTCCAACAAAACCCTTAGAATGCTGGTGCCTAGAATCAACCCCCGCCCTTTCCACTCCTTCCCCAATTTTCTGCTGCAACCTGATGGTGCACCTACACATTGTCCCCAATCTATGGTTCGGGTCTTTGGTGTGTTCTATATTAAACTTTACAATTGTCTGACCCCAGCCCTCCACTCCCCCTTTAATCAGGAGGCCTCTGACTCATTCCTTGCTGACATACATTTTGTCATCTGCTGATCTTCAGAAACGAAATGCTTTTATTACTGTGGAAGAACTCACTGCTACTGGTAAACATCTACCTACACATAAATCTCCAGGCCCAGACGGACATCTTTATTCATACCTAAAACCATCTCCACATCCTGGCCCCTCTCTTGATATCCCTCTATAATTCTCTCCTTCAAGGAGAGGCTCCTCAACCTTCCCTTAGGCATTCTTTTATATCTGTTATCCCAAAGCCAGATAAGGACCCATCTCGACCTGACAACTATAGACTGATTACACTCCTTAACTCAGATTACAAAATCCTTACAAAGATCCTGGCCAATCGCTTATCCCAATTGTTTCTTAAACTTATCAACAGAGATCGAGTGGGCTTTGTCCCAGCTAGACATGCGGGGACAATACTAGGCGTACAATAGATCTAGTTGATGTGCTGAATAGAGTCCACTGCCCAGCTCTGATTCTGAGCCTAGATGCTCAGAAAGCATTTGATCGGTTAAGTTGGCCTTATATATTTGCCCCTGGACGACCTAACTCTATTACGAAACGCCACGTAGGGCGGAGCGACGTGTTCGCATCACCTCCCACCACTGCTGTGACACCAGTAGGATGGGCTGTCTGTGAGCTTCCGGCCAGCACTCCAGACTTCTTTTCTAGGCGCTTAACATTGAACATCCACATGTGAGTATTTTTTACTTTGATTTTATAATAAAGCTAAACAATTTTACACTATTGGAGCTTCTTTCCGTTTTATATCATATCCACTCTGCTGAGAGTTTGATGCTCTAAATCCCACAAGTGTGAACAACTCAATCATCACATCAAGGCCCCTGATGTTCCATCCCAGTGCCAATTTTTGGTCTTTCGGTGGTAGCCCGGAGTAACAGTTCAAACAGCTTACTCTGACCCTCTGTAGTGGGGGGTCATGAGTTTCTGGTAAGCGGACAGTCTCTCTATATGTGGTGGTGGACCAAGCACTTTGTCCTTATTCAGTAGGACCTTAATTGATTTCTAGTAATCACCTGAGTGATTCATCTTATTGTCTACATACGGACTTATATATTTTTTTCACTGTTGTATATGAATAACGCATTTTTGATGGATTATTTATTTATTATTTATCTATTCACATTGGTAGTTCATTATAATTTATATGTTCTACAAACATAATTAACACTTATTCACTTACAAGGACAATTGATGGTCATCTATGGTCACCAGTCCCCTTCTCAGTGCGACCCCATTTTTCTAATTTATATACTTGCAGTATTATCTCAGTATGGTTTCCAAGGCCCTTTTATTTCTGCCCTCCAAGTTCTTTATCCCAACCCCACGTCCCAGGTTCAGTTGTCTTCCTTTCTCTCGCAGACCTTCCAGATGTCCAACAGCACCAGACAGGGGTGTCCGTTGTCACCTTTGTTTTTTATCCTTTGCTTAGAACCCTTAGCAGCTGACTATCCATGCCCATCCTGACATCTGGGGTGTCCCTATGAGGGAATACAAGCTGTCATTTATTAATGACATTCTGCTCACCCTGACACACCCCTATACTTCTCTACCATCTCTACACGTGCTATTGACCCAATTCAGCTCCCTCCTTGGTTACAAAATAAACACCTCCAAGACAGAAGCCTTACCTTTCCATATTCCCCCTGATATGCTAGCCACATTGCAGCAGACATTTCTATAATGCTGGTTCCCCAATTCTCTTAAATTTTTATGGTGTGCAAATTACAACCACTTATTCTTCCCTATATTCACTAACTACACCCCATTGCTCTGGAACATTCTATTCTATTTTCATTCCAATGTCCTTTGTCCCTTGACATATTAACGGGTTTCTTTTTTTCAATTTCACAGTCCCCCCTTTTTTTTCCTTTCTCTTTTTAATTTTCCTTTTGTTTCTTGTTTTTTGTATTTTTTTTATAAGGATTGATATATTTTCCTAATACAGGCTTGTACAGATGTTGCGTTTCTAACTGACCTACTTGTCTTGCATTTTTACGAGTCTTATTTTGTCTTTTATGGCTCGCTGTGTTTATTGCCTCTTCTTCATTGTAACGCTACCTTATATTTTTGAAAACCTTTCAATAAAAATACAATTTATAAAAAAAAAAAAACAGTGGCATGACCTTACTGCACCAAACAAAATGCTGACATTGGCAACAACTAGGCAAACGTTACAAAACATAGGTGGCATAGGGGTATATTTTGGCAATGGGTGGGCAAAAATAGACCATTGTAATAATACACAGTTTTAGCCCTCTCAGTTGTTTGTTGTAAAAAAAAGATGAATGAATTATTAAATGCACAGAATATAACTGATAGACATGTGCACTTTTTTGCTTTTTTCGGAAATTCGAAAATTCGGAAATTTGGAATTTGGAAATTCGAAAATTCCGAATTTGGAAATTCGGAAAACCGAAAATTCAGATTTTCGAATTTCCGAATTTTTGAATTTCTGAATTTTTGGATTTCCGAAATTTTCACATTTTCGAATTTCCGAATTTTCAAATTTTCAAATTTTTCGAATTTTCAAATTTCCGAATCTTCGAATTTTGAATTTCCAAATTTTCAAATTTACAAATTTCGAATTTATGAATTTTCGAATTCTGAATTTCTGAATTTTCAAATTCCGAATTTCCGAATTTTCAAATTCGGAATTTCCAAATTTTCAAATTCCGAATTCCCGAATTTTCGGAATTCGGAAATTCAAAAATTCAAAAATACGAAAATTTGAAAATCTGAAAAAAAGAAAGAAAATCAGTAAAATTTGAAATAACTAACTAATAATAACTATTAAATTATTAATAATTTGGAACTAAACGAATTGCACATGTCTAATAACTGGCAATTAATACTTAAAATACGTAAAAAAACAGACTGTTTATCCACTTGACCTTTGAAAGGTTTACCCCCCTTCATGACCAGGCCATTTTTTGTGATACGCCACTGCATTAGTTTAACTGACAATTGTGCGGTCATGCAACGCTGTACATAAATTAAATTTATGTAATTTTTTTCCCCACAAATAGAGATTTCTTTTGGTAGTACTTGATCGCCACTGGGTTTTTTATTTTTTTGTGCTATGAACAAAGAAAGAGGGACATTTTTGAAAAAAAAACATTATTTTTAACTTTAAAACATATCCAGTAAAATAAATGTTAAAAATCAAATGTCTTAATCAATTTAGGCCAATATGTATTCTGCTACATATTTTTGGTAAAAAAAAATCCCAAAAAGTATTTATTACCATATATACTCGAGTATAAGTTGAGATTTTCAGCCCTTTTTTGGGGGCTGAAATTGCCCCCCTCGACTTATACTCGAGTCACCGCCATCTGCCTACATGATCAGCGTGTCATGCAGGCAGACGGCGGCCAGCATGTGCTATTACCATTTGGCGGCCATTCACTGTTCAAAAGCCGCGCCTCCTCCTCCTCTGTGATAGGCAGAAAACTCCATTTCCCAGCAGTCAGTGTACAGCCTATCACGGACATTCTCTCATCCTCGTCTGTGGTATGAGGATTAGAGAATGAGAATGATAGGCTGACAGCTGACTGCTGTGAAATGGAGTGTTCAGCCTATCACGGACGAGGAGGAGGCGCGGCTTTTGAACAGTAGAATGGCCGAATTGTATTATGACACGCTGATCGGTGCAGATCAGCACACGGAGGCATGCAAAGGACACAGATAGGATGCACACATACACAGGACCCATGCACACATACACAGGGACACATACACAGGGACACATGTAGGTGACACATGCACACATACACAGGGACACAGGGAGGTATACAGCTGCAGATGGGCACTGTTGACCCTCTTTTTCCACTTACAGTAGCTGCTGCATTTCTCGTCTTATACTCGGGTCAATAAGTTTTTCCCATTTTTTGGGGGTAAATTAGGGCCTCGACTTATACTCGGATTGACCTATACTGTATATACGGTAATTGGTTTAGGGAAAAGTTATATTGTCCACAAACTATGGGATCTACTGGAATTTTTATTTATTTTATTTTTCTTTTATACTAGAGATGGCGGTGATCAGCAACCTATAGCAGGAGTTTGGTTAGAAACCACGGTAATGCTGATGCATCTCCTCCCTTGAATGACAAGAATAAAGATGAGAGAGTGTTGGGATTATAGTGGTGCCAGAAACGAGATTACCAAAGATAATAAAATTAACACATTTTTATTGATCCAAGATAAAAACATAGTAGATAAAATGTACATATTCAAGTTATGGTCAAACTATATATCTTAGGTAGAAGTTGGTACTGTAGTGTCCACTCCTGACATGTTTCGCCGCTAATGGCTTCTTCAGATGAGAGTGTTGTGATTTATAGCGGTATCAGAAACAAGATTAACACAGATAATAAAATTAACTAATTTTAATTGATCCGAGATTAAAACATAGTAGATAAAATGCACATATTCAAGATATGGTCAAATTATATATCTTAGGTAGAAGTTTGTACTGTAGTGTCCACTCCTGACATGTTTCGCCATTAATGCCTTCTTCAGGGAAGTTTATAAGACACTAGTAACTTGAAAGACTATAATAAAAAGAAAGAAAATACATAATAATAATGTGAAAATAACATCATAAGCTTGAATACAAAAATGCATTAGATTATCAATACACATATATTTATCCTGTCACAGCTAACACCTGCTTACCCAAGCAATCACTGATGAAATCCCACCTGACCGTCAGCATCAAGGGATGGAGAAGGATTGCCGCATGACCACAAGAAGGCATATAAAGACCAAGCCAAAATAAATGAAGTATTCAATTTCAATACTCAATGATAAGTGGACATGAATGAGTCCATAATAAGGTTTGCATCAGCTCAACATTGTTACTTACATAATGTGCACAAGAATAGAAGATAAGGCCGAGGACGGACAACACGATATAACACCAATTCAACAGTTACTGGAAACAGAAAAAGGAGAATAAAAAGAGCTGCCTATAAGGCAGAATATAATAGCCCCAGGCTTCAAAGGCGAATTCCTGTCACACATCTACTAAAGGGTCTGGATCATCAATTGAGTATATATTGTATATTAAACTAATTAAACCTACAGCTTAGCATAGCTTCAAAATCGATGCCGCATATCAAAAAAGTTCCCAGAATCGGGTAAGTTAAGGTGTGTGAAATCAATTAACATAGGCATATTGATCCTGATGACTGTACAGCTCAGCAGAGCCAATCAATTAACATAGGCATATTGATCCAGATGACTGTACAGCTCAGGAGAGCCTCTCAGCCTGTGCTGTGTGTCAAAAGCAGTCCAAGGCTAGGTAGATAACAATGCTTAAAATCAATTAAAAGAGGCAAATAAACATCTAGCAAAAGAGCCATAGGTGTCACCAAATCACTAATAGTGCTCCAGAAGTCAATATACAGAAAAAACAGTCCACTTACTGTAACGGTATATCCAGGTCTGTATAGCCCTCGGGTTTCCAGCAGTAAGAAAACCAGAGATGCCGGCTTCATATACCTTCCACACATCTGGCATCTGATGTCACCGACCATGTGCGGAGGAAAAGAATACTACCGCGCATGTGCCAATGCATGAGCAACCCGACCGACTGCAGAGCCCTTAGGGCTGTGCGAGCGGTGGGCGGAGACATGCGCAAAGGAGTAAACAGGCCAACGAGGGGGGAGAGAGAAGATTTCCCACCCATCGCCCCAGTGACCCCATGCCCAAGCCAGCTAGGCGGGGACCTGGAATGTGGTTGGGCATGGGGGATGACAGGGTAGCATCCGGGGGTCACATGGAAAAGTCAATGCATCCAAACAGCACCAGGCCACAGGGACCAAAGGAAGATGCAGGGCAAAATAGAATGGCACCGCCAAGCTGAAGCCAACAAGTGCCCTGGGTGTCTGTGCAATCATGCATGGCTAAACCAAACTCCAAATGCAGACAAACAGGGGGAGTGACAGGGAGAACCAGGCAAACAGAGATAGCCGCACCTCCAATGGAAAGGGACCACAGGGGTGCAGGACAGGATGAATCTCACAAAAACAAATATAAACAACTAGATACATGTTTTTATATAAGGCATAACTATGAAAAAAGCTCACATTACATTGTTTACAGTCATAAAATGTCTCATCTAGAAAGGCACTGAAAAATCAATAAACAAAGACTGATCATTTGTGGGAATAAGGGAGGGGGCTTAAAAAATACCAGGGCTGAAAAAATGGATTTAAAGAAAAGGTTTGAAGCTTAAGACAAAGGTAAACACATCCATAAAACATTTTCATTCAGTTTCATTTTTTTCCGATAGGAGGGTTTACTTGCACTTTAACCACTTAAGGACCGAGCCTCTTTCTGAGATTTGTTGTTTACAAGTTAAAAACAGTTTTTTTTGCTAGAAAATTACTTAGAACCCCAAACATTATAAATTTTTTTTCTAACACCCTAGAAAATAAAATGGCAATACTTTCTGTCACACCGTATTTGCACAGCGGTCTTACAAGCACACTTTTTTTGGAAAAAATATACTTTTTTGAATTAAAAAATAAGACAACAGTAAAGTTAGCCCATTTTTTTTAATATTGTGAAAGATGATGTTACACCGAGTAAATTTATACCTAATCTGTCACGCTTCAAAATTGCGTCCGCTCGTAGAATGGCGACAAGTTTTTACCCTTAAAAATTTCCATAGGTGACGTTTAAAAATGTTTACAAGTTGCATGTTTTAAGTTACAGAGGAGGTCTACCGCTAGAATTATTGCTCTCACTCTACCGATCGCAGCGATACCTCACATGTGTGGTTTGAACATAGTTTTCATATGCAGGCGCTACTCACGTATGTGTTCGCTTCTGCACGCGAGCTCGGCGGGATAGGGCACGTTTAAATTTTTTTTTTCTTATTTATTTTACCTTTTATTTTTTTATTTTTATGCTATTTTTTTTTTTTTTAAATGGTGTCACTTTTATTCCTGTTACAAGGAATTTAAACATCCCTTGTAATAGAAAGAAAGCATGACAGGACCTCTTAAATATGAGATCTGGGGTCAAAAAGACCTCACATCTCATATTTACACTTAAATGCAATAAAAAAAAAATCTGTCATTTAAAAAATTTTAAAAATGGTCCTTTAAGTGATATGGGCGGAAGTGACGTTTTGACGTCTCTTCCACCCTGCATTGTTATGGAGATGGGATCTTCCCCCCACTCGTCTCCATGCCCAGTAAGGGTGAAGATCCAATCACCTCCGCCGCTCCCGACGGCTCCGGTATTATATATATTTTTTTTTACTAAAGGCAAATTGACCGTGCACCTTCAAGTACAGTTGATCCAGAGCTTAGTAAATGAGGTAAAGCTTCACTTTGCAACCCCTCCCCAAAAAAAAAAAAAAAAAGTATTTTTGCTTGCACATGATTGGATGGTGAAAGTCAGCAGAGCTTCTGCTCATTTACTAAGCTCTGGAGCAACTGCTCTTGTATAGTGCAATTGCACCTTGCAAAGTGCACAGTCTATTTGCCTTTAGTAAATCCCACATATTGTTCACTGTATGCACTTTAAGGAGTAACTGCAATAGTAGCTGGCATTACTTGTGTCCCTGATAAGGGTGCTTGGTCGTTACTCATGATTTAAAATTCAATCCTAACAGACCAATACAAATGAATTTTTGGAGAAACAGCAAATCACCATTTCTAAAGGTGATTTACCTTTGTTGCTCACCAACTCTACAGCACACATTTAGTTTATTAAAGATGTAATTATATTTTGGGTTATTCTGAATCAACAGAATATTTAGCACGGGGGTGAAGGCAAATGTTGTAATTAGGGCAACCAAATTCCATAAATGGTAATTTAACATGTCTGTAAAAATCTCTAAAAGGATCTGTGAAAAATAAAAGACATAAAACATCAGGAGACACACCAGCGTTTTTAGAACCCTTTCAACCCCTTTAGTATTAGTACTGTTAGAGGGGCCAATGGTTCTTCTCATTTTACGAACATGAAAGAGAAGGGATAGTGCAGTGAATACAGTGATCAATATCCCAAACTGTATGGACACCAACACATTATAATAAAAAATATCTCTAAATGTACATTGATTTGGGGATCCTGTCACATTGGATGAACCAAAATCTGAGCTGATATTTAACCCGTCACAGAAAAAATCGATTGATATGCAAGTAAAGCTCCCGCACAAGGAGGCTGCTTGAATTATCAGTATAATCATTGGGATTATGACATCAATCTTCCTCTTCAACAAGGAGAAGATACGGGATTGGAACTGTGCAATTTTAATGAAATAGAAGAAGCACAGGCAAGACAATGTCCATAGACAAGAGGTTGTTCCATACAATTCCATGGAGAATATAAAAATTCTTGGAAAGGTATCCAGAATAAAATCAAAAAATTCTGTGAAGATATAATGGGGTGACGCAGCTGAAAAGCATGCAGTGGAAAAGCTCAGAGCACACAATATTTTATCTAATGTTTTTAGAGTTTTTCCTTTAAAAATGTCCCCTACAGTGGTGATCATGATGAACAAACTGGAGCCAATCCCAAATAAAGTTTCAAGGGCAAATATGAAAATACAAATGGCTGATCCTACATCCAGATCCATGGCCGGTATAAGAGTTGGTCTTTACTTAGGAGATCCTCATAAAAGACCAAGACAGCGATCAGAACCTAGTCCGTCTTTTGTTGTATTTTTATGAACAGAAAATGTCTGTCAGTCTCTCGGTGTATATGAAAGGACACTAAAGTGATTCTTCAGTCTGAGTGGAAAAAACACGCTGTTGTATCAAACTATCTGCAGAGACACAATTTTGCATACATTCAAATTACATCGATATAGATTTGCCTCATGAGGCAGAAACAGCCTCTGTGATTAACATTTTAATGGATGAATCAACAGAATTTTATAGTTATATTGAAAGTTTGCAAATTAATTGTTATTATTATTATTATTATTATTATTATTATTACTATTATTATTATATTACTATTATATTTAATTATTCAGGTTTTATAAGGTACCAACAGTTTGAGCAGACAGGAAAGTTACAATATAATTCAATACAGGAGGAATTGGAGGGCCCTGCTTATTAGAGCTTACAATCTAATAAGGAGGGTCAAGTGATACAAAAGGTAACATCTGTGGGGGATGAGCTGATGGAGAAAATAAAAGTACAGATGTTAGGTGGAGATAGGATAGGCTTCTCTGAAGAGAAGGGTTTTTCAGGTATTGCCTAAAAGTGGACAGAGTATGTATATTGCCATGATACCATGTACTATACATACTTTAATAAATAGTCTGTAAACAAAAAAAAAGTGGACAGAGTTGAAGATAATCGGACAGATTGGAGTAAGGAGTTCCATAGGATGGGGGACGTTCGGGAGAAGTCCTGGGGGCATGCATGGAAGAAAGTGACAAAGGAGCTAGAGGAGGAGGCCTTAAAAGCTACAAACTGAATGATTTGGTTGGTATTTTGAGACAAGGCTAGTGATGTAGCTGGGGGTAGAGTTGTGGATGGCTTTATAAGTTGTTAGTATTTAGAATTTATTTAGTTGGGTGAGTGGAAGTCAATGGAGGGCTTGGCAGACACTGAATGGTTGGCAAGATGGATGAGTCTGACAGCAAAAGGGGAAGCTCCACTTGTTTGTTTCCTCCCTTGTCGGGAGGAAGTGGATACCTGTCAAATCCAGGCTTCTGTTCCCACTTCCGTGTAAGATCACTGCATCCTTGTGCGGCGATCTACAAAACTTCCAGCCCCTCCTCCTGCCTCCCCACCCCCACTGCCTTCTGGGAGACACACAGGTCGCAGAAGGAAGCAGGACCATTCAGAAAGCACAGCGCAACTCGCGCATGAGCAGTAGGAAACAGGCTGTGAAGCCGTAAGGATTTGCTTCCTGTTACCCTTAGTGAAGATGCCGGCGCCTGCACCCCGAGCCCATGGATGGATCAGCTGGGGTGCCGACATCACGGACTCCCTGGACAGGTAAGTGTCCTTATAATAAAAGTTCGCAGCTACAGTATTTGTGTTATTTTATTTTTCCCCTCCTTAAGGGGAATATCTTATGTAAGCTACCCTTTGAGGAGGGAGTTGCAGTGGTTGAGGCGAGAGATAACAAGGGAGTGAATTAGGAGCTTTGTGGTGTAGTTGGTCAGGAAGGGGCATATTTTGGAAATGTTGCGTAGGTTGAGGTGGCAGGATTTGAGAGTAATTGGATGTGGGGAGTCCAGAGTCCAAGACTATTATTATTATTATTATCATTATACAGGATTTATATAGCACCAACAGTTTGCGCAGCGCTTTACAACATCGGGGAAGACAGTACAATTACAATACAATTCAATACAGGAGGGATCAGAGGGCCCTGCTTGTTAGAGCTTACAATCTAGAAGGAAGGGTCAAGTGGAACAAAGGGTAGTAGCTGTGGGGGATGATCAGATGAACAAAATGAAAATACAGTTGTCAGGTGTGGGTAGGATAGGCTTCTCTGAAGAGGAGGGTTTTCAGGGATCGTCTAAAAGCCAGTAGAGTGGGAGATAGATGGACAAATTGGGGTAAGGTGTTCCATAGGCTTGGAGAGGCTCTGAAAAAGTCCCAGAGATGAGCATGGGAGGAGGGGATAAGTGAGCTAGAGCAGGAGGTCTTGGGAAGAACGAAGAGAACGATCAGGTTGGTATTTTGAGACTAAGTCAGTGATGTAGCTGGGGGCAGAGCTGTGGATTGCTTTGTAGGTAGTTGTTAGCATTTTGAATTTAATTCTTTGGGTGAGCGGAAGCCAGTGGAGGGATTGACAGAGAGAAGTAGCAGACACAGAGCGATTGGTAAGGTGGATGAGCCTGGCAGCAGCATTCATGATGGACTGAAGAAGGGGTTAGAGTATGCAGAGGTAGGCCAATGAGGAGGGAGTTGCAGTAATCAAGGCGAGAGATAACCAGGGAGTGAATAGGTTGAGGTGGCAGGATCTGAGAGTAATTGGATATGGGGAGTCCAGAGTCCAAGATTACACCTATCACCCTGTCACGTGGGGGCCGAGCTGATAGCTGTGCCATCAATCTTGACAGAGAAGTCAGGAGAAGGGGCACATGGGGGAGGAAATAATATGGGCACAGTTTTAGAGGAAGTAGTGTGATATGTCCATTAGCAAATCAATGATGCATGAAAAGACTGATGGAGTGAGCTGAGGGGTAGAGAGATAGATTTGGGTGTCATCTAGGGTGGAAAAGGACCTGGAAATAGGCGGAAATAGGCTCAGCAAGCTGCTGCAAGCAAAGCAAACAGAATATTGGCATGCATTAAAAAGGGGATCAACTCCAGAGATAAAACGATAATTCTCCCACTCTACAAGACTCTGGTCTGGCCGCACCTGGAGTATGCTGTCCAGTTCTGGGCACCAGTCCTCAGGAAGGATGTACTGGAACTGGAGAGAGTCCAGAGAAGGACAACAAAACAAATTAAGGGACTTAGTTATTAGGAAAGGTTGCGAGCGCTGAACTTATTCTCTCTGGAGAAGAGACGCTTGAGAGGGGATATGATTTCAATGTATAAATACCATACAGGTGACCCCACAATAGGGATAAAACTTTTCTGCAAAGAGAATTTAATAAGACACGCAGCCAATCAATAAAATTAGAAAAAAATCAGTTTAACCTTAAACTGTTCTTAAACTGAGGGTTCTTTACTGTAATGCCCCGTACACACAGTCGGATTTTCCAATGGAAAATGTCCGATCGGAGCGTGTTGTCAGAAATTCCGACCGTGTGTGGGCTCCATCGGACATTTTCCATCGGATTTTCTGACACACAAAGTTGGAGAGCAGGAGATAAAATTTTCCGACAACAAAATCCGTTGTCGGAAAATCTGATCGTGTGTACACAAATCCGACGGACAAAGTGCCACGCATGCTCAGAATAAATAAAGAGATGAAAGCTATTGGCCACTGCCCTGTTTATAGTCCCGACATACGTGTTTTACGTCACCGCGTTCAGAACGATCAGATTTTCCGACAACTTTGTGTGACCGTGTGTATGCAGGACAAGTTTGAGCCAACATCCGTCGGAAAAAATCCTAGGATTTTGTTGTCGGAATGTCCGAACAAAGTCCGACCGTGTGTACGCCCTATAAGAGTGCTTAGGATGTGGAATTCTCTTCCACAGGCAGTGGTTTCAGTGGGAAGCATCGAAAATTTCAAAAAAATATTAGATAAGCACCTGAACGACCACAACATACAGTGATATACAAGGTAATACTGACACATAATCACACACATAGGTTGGACTTGATGGGCTTGTGTCTTTTTTCAACCTCACCTACTATGTAACTATGTATTCTATCAGCATAGAAATGGAATAGGAAGCCATGGGAGGTGTTGAAGATCAAGAATAGGAGAGGTCTAAGAACAGAACCTTGGAGGAACCCGATGGAAAAAGCAAGAGGAGAAGAGAAGATAGAAGTGTAAGCAACTGGGGGCATGGCTAGTCACGGTGCCATGCAGACATGTGTGACAGAGCTCACTGTTTCCAGGATCTATGCAAAAGATTAGTTTGGATCCTCATCTGCTTTCTAAACACATGCCTATGCAGAGAAAGTCTCAGGGCATATCTTGGGACAGAACTCCGACATAGGTATTTTTAAGAACTTGGGGTAAACCGGGCAGCCCTCTAGCCCGTGCCCTGTGAGAGACTACAAACAAGCACTTTATACTGATAGTGACATCCCCCCAGGGTAAGAAATGTTGTAAATCTTTACAGCTATTCTTGAAGAGTACCTAAGTTCTTCAGGTCTCCCATGTCTATCCGCCCAGGACAGTGAGGGGTTGGAGGGCCCCATTACCAAAGCTGAAGTGATGAAGGTGACTCAGTTAAATTGATGATAGGCAACTCCTATCCTCATATTGATTAGTGGTTCCAAATTAATAATAACTACTGCAGTAGGAAACAGACACAAAAGATACGCTCAGCATCTTTCCAAATAACTGTTCTGCTTTATTATGACGCAATTGAAGGTTTTTATGCACATGATTATGTAGGTATCACATTAATATTACAATTGTAGGTTTATCGTAACAAGGGGCGTTACATAGGCAGGCTTATTCTAATCAGGACTCGAAAGAATGTAAACATTCACTGAAAACATTAATAGTGCCGTGTGCACAGTGAGGGCAGTGTGCAATACATACAAAATAGAATACAATTATATACAGAACTTACAAATTTCCATTACAATCACTAACCATACCTGCTATAACCTTTAACCTGAAACCTCCTCACGCTTAGGTGGAGGTAGTCCTGGCCAAAGAGGCAAAAAAAAAACTCCATTGTGGAGAAAATAATAGCTGAGCAACTTTTTCATTACCAAATGACTTTTCGTTGTGAAAAACAAATGATTGATAAGACATATTTACAGAGTACTGGCTGTACACTCCTGTGGCCAGAATGGCCTTCTAGCTGAATTGTTGGCATGCTGACTTATCAGCATATGTAAACACAGACAATTCTACATAAAATGGAAGACGTACAAAAGACAAATATGACTTCAACATGGCTAAACTACTTTTCAAATATATATATCCCTTACAATTAAAGTAATTGAATCAAAAGTATCCTAGACTGTTATCACAAGAGGGAAACAAATCAAACACAGAGATTTCTTTAATTTAGTCATTTTTGCAGTGTCTGGTGTGGATCCAGGTGACTTTTCCTTCAAGTTTTGCAAAAACTGTACATGAAATAGATGCTGTATTGAGTCTCCAAACGTTTCCTTATATATAAATGTCTCTTAACAATCCACAAGTCACCTGGCTTTAGTTTTAGATCCTTCCAAACTTTTAGGATCTGGAATTGGGGAGAAAACACATAAATGAGTTTGTCAAAAACCTTAAAAGATCAGCAACATTCTCTGTGAGATCCGAATGGAGGACTTCAGCTGCTGAGACAAAATATAAGCAAGTGAGTAACACACTCCCAAACCAAATCCCATAGGGAGAGAGTCCAACATCCCCCTTAGGGGCTTCATAAAATATAAGAAAACATTCAGGCAAAAGTTTTCTAGTTTCTTACTCTACTTTGTCCGCTACATTGTAGACAGTAGGGAGTGTAAAAATAAAACCTCAAAACTTCTAGTAAGGACTCTCCTATAAAAAATGATTTCCTCTGTTACTCTCTGTACTTTCTGGCACTCTGTACTTACAAACTACTTCTGATAACACTTTTTACTGTGGCCTTTGCAGTAACATTTGCCACTGGACATCCAGAAAACGTGTCCATACAGACAAAATGCATACTCGTAAGATCCTGACTTGGGCATCTGGATATATCTTTTTGTAATCTCTGGAAGGAATGTTCAGCTTTTGGTAACACCTTTGGTAACAGGTAAAACAAGAAGTGGTATGTTATAAAAACAACTGTGGTGAACCCTGGCTCTATCCCATGCTCATTTACTAAGGCAGCCATAACTGCTTGTGACTGATGACACGGTCCATGTGTCAAGCTGGAGGGAAAAGAGTGGCTGGCAGACATAAATTATCACCTTTTCCAAAGTCCTGTTTCATAAGAAGTTGCCCCCTGTGGACCACTTGTTCTTCTCGTTCTGGGGTCCTTAAAGTTGAATTATTAATCCCAGCTATACTGGGCCAGAACTAGGGTGGAATCTGTGAGTTGCACAGACCCATCAAGTGTCCGGGGCTGTAAATGCAGCATCCTTAGTCACCTGGTCTGCTTCCATGTGTGAAAGTTAATATGGCTACCTCAGCAAGAACCTGGAAGGCTGAAAACAGCCGATCAAATTAACTTGGCATGCTTGATTGGTTTACCTGCCGAAGTAAAAACAAACTTCTGGCCCTTTAAATGGAACCAAAAGCTCTCTATATCTCGACTATCTATATAAATATACACTATTTTTATAGCTCACAGGCTTTGCTAAAACATGGAGCTCTGCTTCTTGAGCTGGGGAAAAAGGATCCAATGACTTTGAATACAGAGTATCCTTCTGGGTGATAAACTGCATCCTCAAATCTACAAAAAATGTAATATCTGGGTCTTCAGGGAGTGTGTCCTGCACTGGGCTCACAGCAGGTGATTCCTACATCAATTTAACACATGTGTCTTCCTTTGTCTCCAGCCTCCTCCAATAGAGGCAATAAAGTGGCTGGATTCAAATGTAAGCATTTTTCATTGTTAGATTTGTACATAAACAAACTCATATTTTAAACCTTTCATTAGACAAACATTTAGTTATCTGTATATTTGCTGCGCAGAATGTCGGACCATTGAAAATTAAATGTTTGACCAAAACAATATCTAACTTTGTCTAATAGGACCTTTGCATAAAAGCTACAGCTCTGATATATCGGGGTGAACCCTTCATTACTGGGTCCAGCTTGCATAAATATATTACAATGGCTTGTTTTCTATCATGCTATTTGTGTAAGAACTCCAGTTTCATGTTTCAAAAGACAACTTCTTCCTGGCAATATTATAATAAATGATAACAATACCCTGCGGTCATGGAGAGATGCCCATAAATCCAAAATATTCTTCTGCTTATACCACGGCACTTACAAGAAAAAGGGGCACATCATTTCACAATCCACACATTCTGCTTAGGATTTCAAAAATAAAAATAAATAAAACAAAAGGACCAACAATCTGTATGATGGACCAGAAAGCATCAAAAACTATAAAACAACTGGCTGCAGGTGGCATCTATCCTAACAGGGTGTGTGGACTTGATGTGATGGGACTGTTATATTTAAATTTTATTTATTATTACTCCCACATCATGGACTGACATCAAGTTATTATCAAAAAACTTAAAATTTCATTTTTGTAGAAGAACTTCTTATGTATCCCATCCATCTTGGCTTTGTTAAATATTATGGCAGCTTTATTCAAAATAACAACCTCACCTTAATCTTTTTTTTCTCTCAATAAGGGCTTATTGTATAAATGTAAAATTACAAAATTGTTATCTTAATCTAAACTAATCTCATTCATTACAAATTTCCCCAATAACCTGGATTTCATTTCCAACCAAAGGTTGTCTAAACCAGTTTCAATATATCTATATTATTAATAAAATTGTTAAACTCATATTAGATAATACTCATTATTACTTAATTTTACTTAATTTCCCTTTTTTACATGCACTGTTTCCACTATCAAAGGATATTCAATGTGTGCAATACACGGTTAAATGTAACCTTCATTTTACCATGTTTGGAAAACAGATTCAAAATAATTGTGATCACATTGTTTACCATTAGATTCGTTAACCCGTCATATTTTGTTATAAATGTTTTGTCTAAAAAACTGGAATTGGCAATGGTGTCCTTCCAGCTTATCACTGACCTCTCATCCCAGCCACATTTCTTTCATGAGAGCACAAAGGAGGGGGTCACATCTGCGTACATGACACACACAAGAGATAGAACTAAAAGTCCCAGCATTCACACACACATACACCAATATCTCTCTCACTTTCTTTTAACTCTCATTAATATTTTCCTGTCTAAATTCTACTTTCTTTATTTTGTTCAGATATCTTTTATATCTAGCTTCTATGATCAGACGGTCAGCCAGAGTGCTCATCCCATCTTCTCTCTCTGACAACATATAAAGTATTCTGTTTTACCTCTCATTTCTCTGTTTCTGACTTTTACTAGTTGTAGTGCCTGACCCCAAATTCATCCCACAACTTAACATGAAAATGTCCCTTTCTGTCTAGTGTTAATGTCACCCTTGATCCATCCTGCTCACATTGATAGCTGTTTCTTTAGCTATTTACTCTGCATGATTCTTAGTCCCTATGGCCTTTGGTAACCCAGTTACCCATTGTGGATCCCTGTCCACTCTAACCATTAATCTAGGGGCTCAGTATAGGCGGAACCGCACCTTTGGTTCATATGTAGCGCTCCTCTTGCGCTGGGCATTTTTGAGGGTCTCTTACCCTTCATTCCCTTACTTAATTCAATGCCCATAATGACTGGCCAGTCTTCTCTCTTCTCTACTTGTGCCTATACCCTCTTGCCTCTAAACGACTTTATCTAGCAGATGTACTACATATACCTGTGAACAGCACTATTCTTCCCTTTCTTATCTATAACACTCCGATGGACAATAGACAGGGACAACATAGCATATAACCACCAATCAATACAGTTCGATTAAGGGGAGTAAAATAGGTACCCTTTGTCCCAAAAATGCCTTACCGATCAAGGAAGTCTGATAACTCAAATGTAAGCAAAAGGCTTACCTCAGCCGGCTGATTATCAGAAATTCCCGGATCGTCTCAAGCTCATCGTTTCGGATACTCAGGGTCACCTGGAATCCCCTCCTAAGGCAAAGCTCGCCATGCTGACTCGGTTAAATTGATGATAGGCAACTCCTATCCTCATATTAATTAGTGGTTCCAAATTAATAATAACTACTGCAGTAGGGAACAGACACAAAAGATACGCTCAGCATCTTTCCAAATAACTGTTCTGCTTTATTATGACGCAATTGAAGGTTTTTATGCACATGATTATGTAGGTATCACATTAATATTACAATTGTAGGTTTATCGTAACAAGGGGCGTTACATAGGCAGGCTTATTCTAATCAGGACTCGAAAGAATGTAAACATTTACTGAAAACATTATTAGTGCCGTGTACACAGTGAGGGCAATGTGCAATACATACAAAATAGAATACAATTATATACAGAACTTACAAATTTCCATTACAAAGTCAATGCAAGGTATGGAGATGGGGCAATAACCAGGTGTTAGTGGATTCCAACTACTTTATAAGTGTCTTTCTTCTATGCACCTTTTACCCCTCCTGGTACAGGCCTGTAATGTTTTGTTGGAGGATGTATCTCTAGCTAAAGTTATGCTTCAGGCACATTTTACATTACTGCCCAAGGAGGGTAAGGATGATACAGATTGTGAAAACTTCTGCCCCATCTCTTTATTAATGTGGATTAATCCTATCCTTCCAACCTAAGGAGACATTCATAGACTAAGAGGGCAGATACCTAATTGTAACAGGGGACATCAACTCCAAAACATACACACTGCTAACATTATATTCCCAAACTCTCACCAGCTCCGATTTACCAGGAGAGTGATTAAAAAGGCCAACTCTATGAAATACGGAAGTCCCCTTGTATGTAGAGACTTTAACTTGATATCTGACCCCAAAATGGATACCACTATGAGCAAACTGAATGGCACTGCGTCCCTTCACACCTTACTTCATACAGAGGAACTGTTCAATGCATGGAGATGCCTTCATGCCAACGAGAAGCACTACCCCTTTTTCTCACATAGACACTGCTCATATTCACTTATCAACATGTTCTTGACAGACAAAATGGCTCCTACAACAAGTAACCGCTACATAAAAACATGACATTATGTGGTCGGACCACGCTGCAATATTTTTTTCTATTAAAGATCAGGGTATCTCCCTCTCCTTCCCCATCTGGCGCTGCAATGTTAGATTACTACAAGAACCCCAAACATTTACAGCAATCTCTCAGCATCTCCGGGTCTTTTTCCTAAACAACGACACATCTGTAGAAGACCCATACAACCTATGGAATGCCCACAAGACATTTATGAGGGGCATACTCATACAATTAGGGGCCAGAGAGTAAAAACACTACACATCCAAACTTAACGCTTTGTTATCTGAAATCCACAATTTAGAATCCCAGAATAAAGTGCCATCCACTACAACCTTAGCAAGCACACTTTCCAAACTGAGAGAAAACCTGAGAGAACATCTCTTACAACAATATGACAAACACCTTAGACGCCTACAGCTAGGATCATACGCCAACGCTAACAGAGCAGGAAAATACCTGGCCAACAGAATAAAAGCAGCATGCACCAAAAACAGAATAGCTCATTTGATACATCCTACCCTACACCAAAAAATCACCAATCCATAGGAAATAGCGAACCAGTTTGCCGAATACTACGGCGCACTGTACAACATACAAAAGGACATCTCTACCGCACAACCAACCACAGAGAAAATACAGCAGGTTTTACAGGGACTAAACCTCCCATCACTTTCAGAAGCCAAACTAGAAGAACTAAACTCTTCAGTCACAATTCCTGAAAGAGTCAGTCACTGTCATACTACCGAACAATAAATCACCAGGACCGGACGGTTTCTCAAACAAATACTTCAAAACACTTAAAAACATCTTATCAACTTACATGCAAGTGGTCTTCACAAAAGCTTCAGAATCATCAGCCTTTCCCCAAGAGATGCTGAGAGCTCATATAGTAACCCTTCAAAAACCAGGAAAAGATCCCACTACACTGGCCAACTTTAGACTAATATCACTTTTAAAGTGTATGCAAAACTACTGGCCAAACGGCTAATGAATATCATCCACTCCATTATCCAGCGTGACCAGATGGGATTTGTGAAAGTGAGACAAACCTCAGATGCTACTGAAAGAATTATAAAAATTATTCACCATGCTGAAAAAACTCAAACGCCTTCCCTGCCGCTATCCATAGACACAGAAAAGGCATTTGATAGGGTCCACTGCACTTACATGGAAATGGTACTGTCCATGTCCGGTTTCAAGGGACCTATACTAACTGCGGTTCTAGCTCTGTACTCATGCCCATCAGCACAGGTGTACACCTCAGGTCTATTATCTACACCCTTCAACATATCCAACAGGACTCTCCAGGGTTGCCCCTATCTCCAGCCATCCTTAACCTAATGATAGAGCCCTTGGCAGAAGCAATTAGAACACACTCCTCAATCACAGGTTTCCAGTTTGACCCCCGATATGCACACCATAAACTTGTTTGTGGACAATGTCATTCTCCTTTTGACAAACCCGCTCACCTCCCTAGTAAAAGCCCGCCGGCACCGGACCATGGATTCCAGTGCGGCAGGGTGTTTTTTTTTTTTTTGAAGCACCTGATTAGAGGTAGAGGCTCTAATAGGCTTCAAAAAAGGGTGAGCTCAGAGTGCAGAGCTTGCGATCCGAGCCCACCCAGTTGTGTGATGATAATCAAATTCAATTTTGCTATTATCACACTAAAGTTCCTCTCCGCCAATCAGGAGGCTGGTCTGTGCTTTGGCGGAAGACACACGGCGGAGGAAGCTGGAGGAGCGGACAACGGAGCTGCCGCGGCCGCTGCCCGCACTCCAGGAGAGGACACCACAGTCCCGTCACACGAGCGGGTAAGTGCCTGGTCGGACCGCCCACGCACACACGTGTGGGGGGGGTGTGCTGTGCCACGATGTTGTTTGTTTGCCGCCCCCTCAAGGTAGAACCCACCAGCTGCCAGTGGTATATACTGTATCTGCTTTAGAATTCTTTATTGAAAGTAGCGATTTTCATGCATACTAATGAGCTTCATTTCAGGGGAATTAGCTGCCATTCAAGTAACACTCACTCCATGAGTTATAGATAAAGGATTCCTGAGAGGATTCTAAAGCAGAGATGCCATAATGGTCTTTCTTATATTTTCTCCTCCAAGGTGATGGATTATGAGTTCGTTATTTCCACATGTACCAACACAGTAAAAACCTTCAAATGTACTTTATTTACAGTTAAGGCAGTATCCATGATGTTGACTTCTCATAGTATTCCTACAAACAATTGTCAAATGCAAATAACACAAAACCTTATTCAAACACAGTACCATTGCAAAGGTTCCTACAGAAAGTGAAACACAAAACCGTGTACTATTAACCAAAACACCAAACATAACTGCACATAAATTCACTGCAAAAAACTAAAATATATTATAAAGAAAACTTTATATAGATGACTTACATTTAACCACTTCAGTCCCAGGCACTTTCACCCCCTTTCTGCCCAGGCCAATTTTCAGCCTTCAGCGCTGTCGCATTTTGAATGACAATTGTGCGGTCATACAACACTGTACCCAAACAAAATTTTTATTATTTTTTTCCCCCACAAATAGAGCTTTATTTTGGTGGTATTTGATCACCACTGGGATTTTTTATTTTTTGCGTTCCAAGCAAAAAAATACAAGAGTTTTGAAAAAAAAAAAGTTTTTCATAATTTCTTTTTACAAAACTCTGTAAATAAGTGAGTTTTCTCCTTCACTGATGAGCACCGATGAGGCTGCACTGAGGAGCACTGATGAGGCTGCAATGATTGGTACTGATAATGAGGCACTGATAAGCAGCACTGATGGGCACTCATGATGGGCACTGATATGCAGCACAGATGGACACTAATAGGTGGCGCTGAAGGGCATTGATTGGAGGCACTTATGAGCACTGATAGGCAGCACTGATGGACACTGATGGGTGACACTGATGGGCACTGATAGATGGCACTTATAGACAGCACTGATCATGAGGCACTGACAGGCAATCACTGATGGGCACAGAATGTCATTCTAATGGGCACTGATTGGCACTGATTGGCGTCCCTGGTGGGCTCAACTAGTGGTCTCCAGTGGGCATCCTCGATGGGTCTGCACTGATAATCAATGCGCTGATAATCAGCACAGACCCCCCTGTCAGGAAAGCAACCGATCGCCTCTCCTCTACTCGCATCTGTCAGTGCAAGTGGAGGAAAAGCCAATAAATGACTGTGATCAGCTGTGATTGGAAACAGCGGACCACATGGTAAAGTGCCTACGTCAGAGGCTCTTTACCAGGATCGGAGATGTAGAAGGGGTTACTTCTTACCGAATGGCCATGATCCCCCACTACAGAGGATCACAGCTAGCAGGCAAACTTTAAACAGACTGTGGGAACTTCTATCAGCATCCACTAGGGGTCATCACACCGTCAGCAACAACAGCAGAACAGCAGGGTGCTAAGGCAGAATGCACGTTTGCTGGTTCCTTATCACCAGCCACTTACATCGGAGATTTATTTACCACAGCAGTTATACTCATACAGCTCTGCTACGAGTTCTGCTTGTGGTCAAGTCATCCAGTCAGGATAACTTGACCACTTTGCATCATTTTTTATATATGGCGGGCAGGAGTGGTTAACTATTGGCTGCTGTAATTATTTAGCATTAACATAATAATATACCAATACATGTGCTCTAAAATCACCAATTGGTATCATGATAATGAGTGTGTGCAGAATATTAACCCCTTCCCGCTGACCATAAGCAAATTTGCGGCCTCGGCTTGAAGGGGCTGTACCGAGGTGATGCCTGCAGCTGTTTTTGGCCAACATGTATACTGCTACATATCTTTGGTAAAAAATAACCAAAATCAGTGTATATTATTTGGTCTTTGTGAAATTTATAGTGTCTACAAACCATGGTGCCAATGTCTGAAAATCGATAACACCTGATTACACCTGATGTACTGACTAAATTTTTGAGACGCTAACAAGCCAGGAAATTACAAATACCCCCCAAATGACCCCTTTATGGAAAGTAGACATTCCAAGGTATTTAGTAAGAGGCATGGTGAGTTTTTTTAAATTGTATTTTTTTTCCAACAATTCTTTGCAAAATGAAGAATTCTTTTCTTTTTTCTTTTCACAAAACGTCTGGATACCACAAATTACACCCCAAAATACATTCTGCTACTCTCCTTGAGTATGGCGATATCACATGTGTGGGACTTTTTCACAGCCTGGCCACATACAGAGGCCCAACATGCAGGGAACACCATCAAGTGTTCTTGGGACATAAATTACACATCTAATTTCTAGACTACCTCTTACACTTTTGAAGGCCCTGGAGCACCAGGACAATGGAAAAAAATTACCCCATTTTGGAAAGCAAACACCCCAACTTATATTCTATGATGCATTTTGATTATTTTGAACATGTCATTTTTTCCACAAGTCTTTGGAAAATGTGGAAAGAAAATGAAAACACATTTTTCTTTACACAAAGTTGCCCATGTATAAGATATTTCTAAAACATAACATGTACATAGCAAAAATGACACCCCCTAAAGCCAGTGGAGGAATTGGCCTCCCTGATCTACAGCTCTGTTATTAGGCGGTCCACCTAGCGTGAGTGGACTGATCTCTGATTCAGATTTACGTTACGTCCGTTGGCTTTCCAGGGTGCATGTTTCACCGACTATTTTGTCTCATCCCCTTATTGGCTGTTTTGAATACTATTGTTTTTTAAATTTCAGTACCTTTAAGTCTTCTGTAAACCGGAAGTGATGTCATAACAACGCTTACAGGTTACTAGATCCGAGACATGATCAATGCCAATTCTGCCTACATTCAGGTCTCCGCGGCATCCCGGCTGGTGGCTCGGGCCTCCAGTTGGGACGGGAGAGCTTGGGCGATCCATGGAAGGCAGTGGGAGGGGGTGATGTCCCCTCCTAACCGCATTAGTTGTTATCCCAGGAAATCTAAGAAACGGTACAGCCGTGAAAGGGTTGGAGGATAAAGCACAACTTCAGGAACCTAATATGTACAGTCTAGAGGAAAGAAGGGAAAAGGAGACATGATTGAAACCTTTAAATACTTCAAGGAGATGAATAAGTTTCAGAAGGCAAATTTTTCAATATGAAACCAAGATCAAGAACATAGGGACATGACCTCAAACTAACTGGAAGAACGTTCAAAACTAATCATAGAAAGTATTATTTTACTGAAAGGGTAGTTGATGCTTGGATGTGTCAGGGCTGGGTTTAGCCCTTCCTTCTCAATGCTGGCCGCTCAGCTGTCTGCTAATTGCCAGCTCCTTTCTCTCCACAGTGACTCACCTGTTGATGATATCCTGCTCGTCAGTCCTGCCTACTTAAGCCGTCCAGTCCAGATGATCTCTGCCTTCCCCTTGTTCACATCTCTAGAGACGCTCTCCTGTGTTCCTGTTAAAGACTTGCTTGGCTGACATTCCTTCTGGCATAAGACCCTGCTTTCTGTTTTACTACGCTCATTTCTGGCTCCCTGACGTTTTCGCTTGTCTGACTATCCGTTTCGGTTCCTGAACTCTGGCTATGTTTTGAATACGTTTACTCTGTTTACCTTTTTATTATTATTATTAAACAAGTGTGATTTAACTGTACTTCTGCCTAATTCTGATTCATGGTTTCTGACAGGAATAGACTCAGAAGTAATAAGACAGTCAATGGCTTTAACTACTTGTCGCCCGCCTACCATCAAATGGCGGAGGGACAGTGTGGCTCTTGTTCTGGGTGGACGTCATGTGACGGCGCACCCAAATGGCCACTCCCGCATGCACGTGGGGGGGTGCACAGCGTGGTGATCGCGACCGCACCGTGTTGCTAGGACACGGCACGACCCCGATCTCTGTAAAAAGCCACTGATGTGGCTCTTTAACCATGTGATCAGCTGTGTCCACTCACAGCTGGTCAAATGTAAACACAGACATGCTGGTGTTCGGCTCTCATCGCTGACAGAGTGTGTAACGAAGAGAGCCAATCAGTGGCATTTCCTTGCAGGGTACAGCTAGACAGGTAATCAGGGCACTGATCATCAGTGCCCTGATTACAATAAAGTGCCAGCAGTGCCAGTAATCAGTGCCCACCAGTGCCAGAAATCAATGCCCATCAGTGCCAGCAATCAGTGCCCATTAGTGATGCCAGTTAGTGCCCATTAGTGATGCTAGCTTTCAGTGCCCATCAGTGCCCATCAGTGCCACCTATCAGTGATGCCCATCAATGCCCATCAGTGCCACCCATCAGTGTCACCCTTCAATGCCCATCAGTGCCGCCCATCAGTGCCCAACTGTGCCATCTATCAGTGCCCACCAGTGCCACCTATCAGTGCCCACCTGTGCCACTCATCAGTGCGGCCCATCAATGCCAACTATCAGTGTCCAAAAGTGTGGTATATTAGTGCCTCCTTATCGGTGTCACCTAACCAGTGCCCATAAGTGCTGCCTCATCAGTCCCCATAAGTGCCACCTCATCAGTGCCCATCAGTGCAGCCTATCAGTGCCCATTAGTGCCGCCTCATCAGCGCACATCAGTGAAGGAAAAAAAATACTTATTTACAAAATTTACTGAGAGAAACTAAGAAAAAATTTTTTTTTTTCAAAATTTTTGGTCTTTTTTTGTAAAAAATAAAAAACCCAGCAGTGATTAAATATCACCAAAAAAAGCTCTATTTGTATAAAGAAAATTATACAAATTTCACATGGTTACAGTGTAGCATGACTGAGTAATTGTGATTCAAAGTGCGACAACGCTGAAAGCTGAAAAATGGCCTGGGCAGGAAGGGACTGAAAGTGCCCGGTATTGAGGTGGTTAAACATGCTTGGGACAAACATAGATCTGTACTCAGACATAAAAGTTAACAAAAACAAATAAAAATATGACAGACTTGATGGACTACTCAGTCTTTTTCTGCCATGACTTTTCTATGTTTCTACCTCTAAACTGATAACCTTGTAAAGGCTTTTAAAGTGTTGCCTAAGTACCGCAGTTTGGCGCCATTACAAGGGTGTGCGCAATTTTAAAGTGTGACATGTTAAGCATATATTAATTCAACATAACACCATCTTTTATATTTTAACAAACATTAGGTATTATATAGTGTTTGCTTGAAATAAAATTAATTTAATTTTAATTTGTAATTTTTTTCGTTTGAAAAACCATTGCGCAAATACAATGCGACATAAAATATCCACCATTTTATTCTCCATGGCCTCTGATAAATATTTATATTATATATATATATATATATATATATATATATATATATATATATATATATATATACTGTACTGTATATACTGTATAATATTTGGGGGTTCTAAGTAGTTTCATTATAAACTAATACCAATGTTTACATGTAGGAGAGAAATGTCAGAATTGGCCCAGTGGAAAATTGATTAAAGTTACAGCTCCCTTTGATTATAATGGGGTTTACTCTTTGAACTTAGGATCAGTTTGTCAAACATCCTGTGAACCAAACCCAGGTACCTTTGGTCTATGACTAATAATGAGCGGAGACAATATCATCTACATGCTGGGCAAGCATTCACATTCTATATGTAAACCCTCTTTTGCTAAATGCTAATAATTGATTTCAGAATTCCCTCTTTTCATCTCTATTCTACGAAAGATCACCTGAAATATTTCCCTCAGTTTGGAACTGGCCTGAATAATGGTGAGAGCCTCAGCAGTTGGACAAAACTCCAAAATGAACCAGCTGATTGTGGGCCGAAAATCCATAAAGACATATGAATATGAAATAGTATAATGACCAGACAAGTAATACAATACATAAACTGCTAGAAAAAGTAGCATTGTTCTTGTGGCATTAATGGGGGCCTGAAGTTTAGGGTCTTTAAAATTAGAATTTGTACGTTTGATAGTCCATATATGTTTTGCAAGAAAAAATATTGTGACCATGAGAGAGAGGAGGGTGAGAATAAACGGTAAATATACACAACATGTCCTCATCGTTATTATAAAGAAGGGGTCAGTAAACACGGTCCCACCAATAATTGTGGAATTATGGGTTGAATTACAGATAGATTGTTCATGAAGAGTCAAAGACATCTGCCAGATGAGTGGGACACTGAAGAGAAATGATCCCATCGCTGATAATAACAGAAGCTGTGGAAGGAATTGTGTGATGGACCTTTTCACCCAAGCAAAGACAACAAATCGGAGGTTAGAGATGGCCGAGCAGTAGTAGGCACAGAGGATGGCGGTCAACCAGTTGTTAAAGAAGCCAAGTGTATGAAGAGAAACATAAAAGGTCAAAAGAACTTCTTTCTCGAAAAACTTCTGGGGCCACACAAGGATTATCATAAAATTAATTGCCAAAAATAGCTGCAGAGGGGCGATGACCAGTCCCTTGGTCAGGTGGATCAGATCACACGGTTTTATTTTCTGTCTGCTTATCTTGCTTTTCAAATTAACAATGACAATGCACATGTTCAAAGCAATTCCAGGGCTACTTTCTATCATAATTATAATTATTAATGCAATATACAGTGGAGAGACCATGATGTAGGTGATGTCCAAAAGTATCTCCTGTCTTTGTCTGCCTTGTTTTTATAACTAAAGTCAAAGAATGCCCTTAAAATCCAGGTGCTGGATGATTCCTCAGCATTTCACCAAGCATTTGAGAGATACAGATTTAATCGTTTGCATCAAATATACCAATATACCGTAGTAATGTAATCTGAAGGTAAATGAGATGATGCAGCACAGGAACATTCTATGAAATCTGAATCATGCAAATAGACGATGGCTTCTATTCCCTTGATTTAAATTGTAAAGATGAAAACTGATTTTCATATCGTTCCCTGCTGTTCAGACTCAGACATTAAAGAATTAAAAAAAAAAAAATCTTTAAAAGCTTTTTAAAAATGTTTTGCTAAAGTCACTCTTTGAACTGAAAAATATTTTTAACACTTATACTCAAGGTGATTGTAAAGTCTTGTTTGAAAAAAAAATAACAAACATGTTATACTTACCTCCTCTGTGTAGTTGATTTTGCACAGAGCAGCCTGGATCCTCCTCTTCTTGGCTCCCTCTTCGCTTCCACCTTCTATTGAGTGCCCCTCAGCCAGCAGCTTGCTATGGGGCACCCGAGCCAAGTCACAGCTCCGTGTATCCATTCAGACACGGAGCCCAGACCCAGCCCAAACCCCTCTCTCCCCTGATTGGCTAATTGACTTTAATTGACAGCCGCAGGAGCCAATGGCGCCACTGCTGTGTCTCAGCCAATCAGGGGGAGAGTCCCGGACGGCTAAGACACGCATGGACAATGATAGAGAGAAATGGGGCACAGGTAAGTATTAGGTGGGGTGCTGGGGAGGCTGCTACACCCAGAAGGTTTTTTATCTTAATGCATAGAATGCATTAAGATAAAAAACCTTCTGGCTTTACAACTCCTTTAATCACTTGCCGACCAGCTGCCGTCATTATACAGGAGCGTATCAGGCAGACTCGATGTCCGCCGGTGACCCAAGAACGCCTAGTATAGAGGTAGAATGGGCATCTGCCTTTGTAAACAAGGTGGATCCCCATTCTGACAGGGGGCATGTCAGAGATCTTCTGTTCCCAGTGATCAGGAACAGTGATCTCTGTCATGTCCCTGCCAGCCCACCCCCCCTACAGTTAGAACAGGCTGAGGGAACACAGTTAACCCCTTGATCGCCCCCTAGTGTTTACTCCTTCCCTGCCAGTGTCATTTCTATATTGATCAGTGCATTTTTATAGCACTGATCAATGTAATAATGTCACTGGTCCCCAAAAAGTGTCATTTGGGGTCAGATTTGTCCGCCGCAATGTTGCAGTCCTGCTAAAAATCACAGATCACCGCCATTACTAGTAAAAACAATTTTAAAAAGTCCCTAAATCTATACCATAGTTTGTAGACATGATAACTTTAGCGCAAACCAATCAATATATGCCTATGATTTTTTTACCAAAAATATGTAGAAGAATATATATTGGCCTAAACTGATGAATACATTTGTTTTTTTTTTTTATATTTTGTTTGGATAGATATTATAGCAAAAAGTGCCCATTCACTTACAGTGCTGTCTCTCCTCATTGGCTTACTGGCAGTAGCGGGAGCCGATGACTCTCTTTGCTGTCTCAGCCAATGAGGAGGAAGACTCCCTGGAGAGCCGAGACTCTCATGCACATCGCTGGAGGAAGATCTGGCTTAGGTAAGTAGGGGGGGCGGAGTGGAGTCTGCTACCTGGAGAAGGTTTTTTACCTTCATGCATAGCCTTTACAAACACTTTAAGTAATGAAACTACTAACTTCACTAACCCATATTAACCCAACACACTAATCTTTTCTTCTCTCAACTATTACAAATCTTTGCTAACAGTCTTACAGCCAGACCTGAAGGGCCTGGTATGGAATTTAGGGGGACCCCACGCCATTTTTTTTTAAATTTTGGTTCGGGGTTTCCCTGTGGGGAATTCCCATGCCGTTTTTATCAATGAACTTTTATGTGTATTGTCAGACCGACAATTCATTAATAGCCGCAAGTAGTTTTAAATTACTTTTTTCCTTTGAAATGTCATTTTGCTGTCAGACTGTTCTGAACACGGGAAACATGCGCCCATTTACAGGCATACTATAGACACCCCCCAGGTACGAAATTTAAAGGAATATTACACTTTTACTGTTTCACCTTAAGCATTATTAAAATCACTGCTCCCGAAAAAACAGCAGTTTTTAAAACTTTATTTTCCATTGATCCATGTCCCCTGGGGCAGGACTCAGGTCCCCAAACACGCCCACAAGGTAACCCCCTCGGTGAAGCACTTCTGCGAGGATGTTATCAGATGTTGGGAGGAGCCACAAGAGCCGTCGGGGGACCCCAGAAGAGCAGGTTCGGGGCCACTCTGTGAAAAACGAGCTGCACAGTGGAGGTAAGTATGACATGTTTGTTATTTAAAAAAAAAAAATACTCTTACAATCACATTAAGGATTTCCTCCAGCAGTGGGTAAAAGGTGATCATAAAAGAAAAAAGGAAGGCTTCCACATGATGTAGATCAAACAACGTAGGATTTAATGATATATAAAAAGTACAGACATCATTCAAGATGTGTACATATAAAATGTGATCACAAAAACTTCATAAAACAGGCACAGTGTGCAGAGCTTAGCAGGCAGGAACCCAACATGTTTCGTCCTATGGGACTTCAACTGGGGTATGAGCCTGCTCACCCACACTGCGCTTTATATAATAAACAGAGTAAAAAATGGATTAGACAGTAATTGTCAATTAGGTGAGGAATCATTATGGTGAATGGTGTGCGTGTATCCCCTCACTTTGGCTTACCAATCACGGGAACACAGCGTCGGGATCACATCGTCACAGCATCCAATGTACATCTCTTGCCTCACTTCCTCTAACCAATCACGGAAGCATAGCGTGAGTATCACGTTGTTGCCGCCGTGAGATTGCAGCACGCACCATTTTACGACAACAATGTTATGATGGATGTCAAGTTATCAAGACGTCCGGCATGTGCCTCTCACCTCCGCTGACCAATCGCAGAAGCGAAGCATAAAAGTAGCATCACTACCACAGTGGAATATCCAATGTGCGCCTCTCATCTCACTGCCATCGGCCAATCACGGAAGCGAAGCGCGAGAGTGACATCACTGCCGCGGGGAGGTCACAAAGCGTGCCTTGTTACCTTAGTGATGTTATAATGGGCATTAGAGGCTCGCCGTGACCATGATTACATGACCCTCAACATGTCATAAGACAGGTAATGAGGCGCAATGTGGCAATGCCCACAGCGTCGTAGCCCATCAACAACAGGACCATACCCATTTAGGTTGGAACACAAAAATGGATAAAAAAGGTTGATTACACTGCTCCAAATGATCAACACATGCCACTGTGCTGAAAACAAATGTGGGCCCATGATTGGTTAGCGTTGGATGTCGTGATGATGTGATCCCGACGATGTGCTTCCGTGATTGGTGAGCCAAAGCGAGGGGATACAGGCACGCCCTTCACCATAATGATTCCGCACCTAATTGGCAATTACTGTCTAATCAGGTTTTTATTCTGTTTATTATATAAAGCACAGTGTGGACGAGCAGGCTCATACCCCAGTTGAAGTCCCATAGGACGAAACGCGTCCGATTCCTGCCTGCTAAGCTCTGCACACTGCGGGTGGTTTTATGAAGTTTTTGTGCTCACATTTTTTATGTACATCTTGAATGATGTCTGTACTTTTTATACATCATTAAATCCTACATTGTTTGATCTACACCATGTGGAAGCCTTCCTTTTTTCTTTTATGATCACCTTTTACCCACTGCTGGAGGAAATCCTTAAAGATATCATACAGATCAGGAGATCGTGGTTGCCTTCCTGCTTCCGGTTTTGCCTTCTTATCCCATTGCTGAGAATATCTTTTCAACTATTGGAGATTGTGGCCTGAGTTTTGGGTTTCCATACATGCCTGTTTGATCCACCGCCGCTGGCGTGTGTGTCCATGTCCTATGGTAAGAGTACTTACCCCTTCCTTTGGTGGTGAAGCAGAGCCCTGGGTGTTTTTGAATTATTGAAACTCTTCCACCTAATTCACTCACTTTAAAATTGCTCATACAATCCATCATGTCTGCATGAAGGGAGCTGTGGAGGGAGACAAACATGTCCTTGTGTGTAGTGTCTGATATGGCAGTAGGGAAAGTGTTAATTGTTTCCACAAGTTCTCTAGTGTCCTCCATAGAATCATGACACGTGCTCACCTTAGTACTGCAGGCATTGGTCGCCATACGAGGCTTGGACTTCGCAGGGCTGCAGGACAGAGGTGTAGAGGCATCGGGTGAGTGGTGAGTAGAGCCTCCCTGTGAGCCAGGGCTTAATGTGGCAGAGGTAGAGCCACCAGCGGAGGCAGGAGAGGCACCGCTGGCACCATCTTGGATTGAAATCTATGAGATGACTCTTTTTTCTTGCGAGTCATCTTGGGTTGTTGGGCGGCACTTTAGGCTTGAGATGGTGTGAAAAGGGCTGTTCAGGGGCACCTCGGCTTGCTAGGATTCCTGGTGCTGGAGCAGAGCTGCTAGGTCAGACGTCCATGCAGCAGTGCGGTAGCCACGCCCCCCGGATATGAATACTTTTTCAAGGCACTGTAACCAATATTTGCTGTGCCCAGGACTTAAATCATACTTTAATTACCAGTATTGTTTAACTTTTTTTATTGTCAAGCTCTAATAATAAGCTGAAAATAATTTTTAATGCATGCTAATTTCATTGATTTATTTCCTTTCCTCAACCTGCGCCTATATCTATTATTCTATTATTGGTATTATCAAATATTATAATATTTAAAGCGGGATTCTGGCCAGGAAAAAAAGTTTTTTTAAAGTCAGCAGCTACAAACACTGTAGCTGCTGACTTTAAATAAATACACTTACCTGTCCTGGGTGCCCACAATGTCGGACGCCCGAGGCTGACCCGTCCCTCGGCTCTCGGGTCCCAGTGTTCTGTCGAGAAAGTTCCGCTCGGCAGATAAGGAACCCCCTCTACTGCGCAGGCGCTGCGCCTGCGCAGTAGGATCCGGCGGAAATATGAAGATGAATAGGAGAGAATCAGCTGTATACAGCGCCTGTAAGAGGGCCCCTCGCGGGCTCGCTTCGCTCGCCACGCTTCATGCACGGCCTCGCTTCGCTCGGCTCTTTTTTATTCCCCTCTAGGTCCACTTGGATGGCGGGGAAGGAACCTGGACCCAGGGCGCAGGGGCCGTGTACAGCTGATTGTAGATTTTGTGCTTCAGCTATCTCCGGCGGCTGATAGTAGTTGGTACTGCGCGGGCGCTGCGCCTGCGCAGTACAGGGGGGAACTTATCTGCCGAGGGAACTTTCTCGGCAAGACACCGGCACCGCCATCCTAACTAAGGGAAACAGCCAGTGGAGCCTTGCAGGTTCACTGCCAGTTTCCTACTGCGCATGCGCGAGCGACGCAACGCTCACACAGTTCCCAGAAGGCAACGGGGCTGCTCACTGAAAAGCAGGACACGCCGCGGAATAGGAACGGGCAGATTAGGAAGACTGCCTAGCAACAAGGGTTCAGGTAAGTTTAAATTTTTTTTTTTTTTTTTACGATTTTTCATGATATTTTTTATTTTAGGGTGGCCCTCCACTTTAATTATCAGTTTTGTAAAACTTTTTTTTTTGTCAACCTACATCATCCTCTGATACAATAAAATGCTAAGTAATTTCATGAAATGCATTCCCTTTCTTAAACCTGTGCCCAGATCTAACACTACATTTGTAAAACGTTGATAATCAAAAACAAACACTTAATTTATTTTGTTGGGAGAGCTGAAAACACCATCCATATTGTTTTATCTTCAGGTCAGTGGCAGTTGGGTTTCAACACACGACCTGGTACATGACCAATGATGTCATTTCTGTTGACTAATTATATAAATACAAATAAAATAAAAAGTTTTTAGACTAATTTAGGACAGAAATGTTCACAGCATCAAGGCTTGTGTGTCTAGACAAAATGACATCACCAAACAAATTGTGTGTCTCAGATTCAAATCATTTGTGTCACCACATTCAAATCCTGATGAGCCTATGTTACAATGTAAAAGAGAAAACACATTGTTGATTTTACTGAATGTTAACACTTATCCTGTGCTGCAGTAAAGAGGACAGGTTCTCTGGGTGTTTTTATATTCACTGTGAAATCCATTTTTTGAGTATTTATTTTATTATTTCCAAATAATGATATTAAAATATACTGTTGCTGTGTAATGCCGCGTACACACGAGCGGACTTTTCGGCAGACTTTGCCCGGCGGACGGGATTTGGAATTCGATCGTGTGTGGGCTCCAGCAGACTTTGTTTTCTCAAAAGTTGGACGGACTTAGATTTGAAACATGTTTTAAATTAATCCGTCGAAATCGAGTCTGGTCGAAAAGTCCGCTCGTCTGTATGCTAGTTCGACGGACAAAAAGCCACGCTAGGGCAGCTATTGGCTACTGGCTATGAACTTCCTTGTTTTAGTCCGGTCGTACGTCATCACATACGAATTCATAGGACTTTGGTGGATTGTGTGTAGGCAAGTCCGTTCATTTAGAAAGTCCGTCGTAAAGTCCGTTGAAAAGTCCGCCGGGCAAAGTCTGCCGTAAAGTCCGCTCGTGTGTATGCGGCATTACTTTTTTGCATTTTGCACAATGTAATTGAGTTATCCCAACTGTATGACCATTTTAGATGAAAGGATGTTATATTTTAAGTTGCCTCTTATGCCGCGTACACACGACCGGACTTTACGGCATACTTGGTTCGGCGGACCGGAGTCCGTTGGACAATTCGATCGTGTGTGGGCTCCAGCTGACTTTTTTTTCCCCAAAAGCTTGACGGACCTAGAAATGAAACACGTTTCAAATCTTTTCGACGGACTCGAGTCCGGTCAAAAAGTCCGCTCGTCTGTATGCTAGTCCGACCGACAAAAAACGACGCTAGGGCAGCTATTGGCTACTGGCTATGAACTTCCTTGTTTTAGTCCGGTTGTACGTCATCACGTATGAATCCGTCGGACTTTGGTTGATCGTGTGTAGGCAAGTCCGTTCATTCGGAAAGTCCGTCGTAAAGTCCGTCGAAAAGTCCGCAGGACAAAGTATGCCGTAAAGTCCGGTCATGTGTACGCGGCATTAAGATTATACCCAAAGCCAAGGGGTGTTTTTTATAAGTCTTTCTCAGCATTTAAAAGTTTTACTTGGGAATGTTCCCAATAAAAGAAATATTTCTTGACATTCAGCAATATCTGCCTTTAACTACTTGCTTACCCCCTTCCTGCCCAGGCCAATTTTCAGCTTTCAGCGCTGTCACTCTTTTGCCGCGTACACACGATCGCACATTCCGACAACAAAATCCATGTTTTTTTTTTCCGACGGATGTTGGCTCAAACTTGTCTTCCATACACACGGTCACACAAATGTTGTCGGAAGTTCCGAACATAAAGAACGCGGTAACGGACAACAGGTACGACAAGCCGATAAAAATTAAGTTCAATAGCCAGTGCGGCTCTTCTGCTTGATTCCGAGCATGCGTAGAATTTTGTGCATCGGAATTGTGTACACACGATCAGAATTTACGACAATGGATTTTGTTGTCTGAAAATTTGAGAAATAGTTCTTGATTTGATTGTAGCCGTATTAGTTCTCAAATTTTATGGTCGGAAATTCCGACAAAAAATGTCTGATAGGGCCTACACACGGTCGGAATTTCCAACAACAAGCTCATATCGAACATTTGTTGTCGGAAATTTTGATCGTGTGTACGCGGCGTTAGGATGGCAATTGCAAAGTCATAAAAAAGAAAGCTGCGCTGTATGATTATAGTGATCAAAGAATAAAGTGACTTGTAAGCATGGGCGGACTGACAACTCATGGGGCCCCCGGGCAATAGGAGAAGATTATGGGGCCCCCCGGCAATAGAAGATTATGGGGCCCCCAGGCAATAAATTATGGGGCCACACAGTATACACACACACATACAGTATACACACACAGACACACAATATACACACACAGTATACACACACAGAATTCACATTTTTACATACTGTCCCTGGTTTTATTGAGGCTGGCAACCCTGATGGGGCCCCGAACTCGAGTCCGGTCAAAAAGTCCGCTCGTCTTTATGCTAGTTCGACGGACAAAAAGCCACGCTAGGGCAGCTATTGGCTACTGGCTATGAACTTCCTTGTTTTAGTCCGGTCGTGCGTCATCACCTACGAATCCGGCGGACTTTGGTGGATTGTGTGTAGACAAGTCCATTCATTAGGAAAGTCCGTCGTAAAGTCCGTCGAAAAGTCCGCCGGGCAAAGTCTGCCGTAAAGTCCGCTCGTGTGTACGCGGCATAAGTGTCAGATTTGTCCACCACAATGTCGCAGTCCTGCTAAAAATCGCTGGTCACCGCCAGTACTATTAAAAACAATAAAAAAATAAAAAGTCCATAAATCTATCCCATAGTTTGTAGACGCTATAACTTTTGCGCAAACCATTCGATATACGCTTATTGGGATTTTTTAACCAAAAACATGTAACAAAATACAAATTGGCCTAAATTGAAGAAGAAATTTGCAGGGGGGTGGAATGGTGTCCCCCCTCCCACCACCGCTGTGTTGACAGTGGCACTACACAGAGAGATAGAGGAATTGACATTGTTCCACCCTCTCTGTGACCCCGGAAAGTGGAAGTGAAGATGTTTTTGCCACTTCCAGTTTTGTCTCCTTGTTTACCTGGTCGTTAGCAGCCAGGTAAGCAGCCGATCAGACCGATCTGTGTCTGATTGGCTGCTTTGGAGATCAGATGAGAGATTTGGGGTTTAATAGAACCCAAATATCTCCATAAAGAGGACCTTTCATGACCGATGCTTTCACAAGGGATGAACAACATCTCTTGTGAAAGCAATAAAGTTGATAGGAAAAAAAAATAAGTGTAATACAGTGTAAAAACAAGGTTAAAAAAAGTAAATAGTAAAAAATAAAAAAAAAATAAAACTTAAAGCACCCCTCTGTCTGTGCTTACACGTACGCATATGTAAATTACAATCACACCAAACTTGTGGGGTATCGTCACAAATGTCAGAGCGAGAACAATAATTTTAGCTCCAGACCTCTAAACTGGTAACCTGTAAGGGCTTTTAAAGCGGCGCCTATGGAGATTTTTAGATAAAGCAGTTTGGTGCCGTTTTAAGGGCATACATAATTTTAAAGCATGACATGTTAGGTATATATTTATTCAGCCTGGGAAAAAAAGGGAAGGACACAAGGAAGGGAAGGGAGTGCTGCTCACCCCTATTGGTCAAGACAAAAACGGAAAAGGTTCCCCAGATGGGGTTTTTAGGCAGCACAGAGGAAGGTGATAGGCCAATGTATGTAAAAGTAAATTAATTTTATTATACAAAAAAAGCTTCAACACACTGGTTAAAAAAATGAGCTCCAATACAGAGTGTTTACAAATCTCATGGCACTCAGCACATACAATGTAGGCACGTGTTCATAACAACATTGTACATATATTGACAGTATTGGAAATGTAGAACTGACGCGTTTCGACCTATAAATTCCAGGTCTTCTTCAAAGGTCAATCTGCTAAAATTGTACAACAAAGGTGCATATGTCAAAAAATAATTAATTATATAGATTTCAAAACAGGTATACCATATATTAACATGACATAATTACCCAATGATGAGTGTCCTATAGCGAGAAGTTTTCTGTAAAAGAGGTCCCCTTAAAAACAAAAGATTGCCTGTTCACTTTCCCCCAGAGATCCCATGGCACCACCACTGCAGCCTCCAAACCCAGGGGAAGGTCCCAAAGATGTGGCTTACGAGAGATCACACAATGAAGCACCCCCTATCTGTAAGCACGGACTCCACGGCCAACCAGATGGGGAGGACACCTGCAGCAACAACCCAGGAAGGAGAAGACAATTTGGAAAAATATGCATTATATGCACTCCAAAGTTGAGTCTAGAGAATACATCCATATATGAGCCCAGTTGTAAGATACCATGAATACATATGTGCACCCATTGAACAGGTCAAAGCCTTGTTGTGCTGGGTGTATGTGTGTAACACCAACACACATATGTATATACACATATATGTCTGTTCATACGTATAATATATAATTAAACTTTTATCATGGAGAATATCTCTAGGTGCATGCATAAAGTATATCAAAATGATAAAAAAAGAAATTGATTTTGTAAGACCACCTCAACCATATAGGTGAGGGGTGTAAATAAACTAGTCAATACTGGTAGTGAAAAGTGACAATTGGGGGTGAAGTGTTAAGAAAAATGTAAGCACAAAAAACCGTGTGTTCCTGGTGTGGGCAGCAAAAGTGTGTAAAGAGTGAACACACAGAAAGTGTCATGCAACACCAAAGTAAGTGATAAGTGAATGAGAGTGCAGTGGTGAAAAAAGGTGATGAAAAAGTGCCCACGTGTGAGGAAAACCAAGTACATAGGGTATATTACCTAATGAACAGGTGAAGATAACATGTAAAGGCCGCACTGTGTTGCCCTATATGCTTGCAAACATTTGTGACCTGACCCAGGATTGGTCACAGCCTTGAACAGGGCTCAGTGGACGCCCGTCCAAGTTGACATTTAGCAAGTCTGAAAGTATAAAGTAGGGAAATATTGTATACATTCAAGCGTTTAAAATGCATATAAGGTCATTGTAATAGACCGAGTATCCTATAGGGGGCAGCAACAGTGCGAGAACATATTATCATAGTGTGTACTTACAGAGTAAAACTGCAAGGGAAGCCACCAGCCAGACGGAAAGATTCTCAGTGTGATGTAAAGAAAAATGAGAGGGTATATATGTCCTTAATTTGGGGCGTGTATCCGACGAGGGTTGATTGGTGACAGGTGCAGACGCCCCCCCATTGGGCAGGACCGATCGAAGGAGACCGTGCTGGGGGCATGGCAGCCAAACGGCAGCCTCGTGTGGCCTCCCCGGCGTTCGGGGCGGGTCGAAACTCCGTCAACTGACGTCATCGCCGTCGCAATCGTGTGACGCATCCGCAAGGCAAGGAGGGAATCCCCAACATGGTAGCCAGGACCAGCCTGGGTATCCAATGGGGAAAGGGGGGAGGAGGAGCCGGCCGTGCCGGTGGCCCTCCCCCCCCACCTTGCCGGGAAGACACATCTGAGCCTTGTGTTTCCCATATGCTCTGCTCGCCCCCCCACAAGAGCCGTCATCATGGCTGCTGCTGCTGCCCTCATGCCAGGGTTCTTTTTTCCCCAGATGTGTCTTCCCGGCAAGGTAGGGGGGGAGGGCCACCGGCACGGCCAGCTCCTCCTCCCCCCTTTCCCCATTGGATACCCAGGCTGGTCCTGGCTACCATGTTGGGGATTCCCTCCTTGCCGGCGGCGTTCGGGGACATCCCCGGACGTCTCCGCTCTCTGCGCATGCGCGGGGCCCCGTGCGTGCCACGTGATGCGGATGCGTCACGCGATTGCGATGGCGATGACGTCAGTTGACGGAATTTCGACCCGCCCCGAACGCCGGGGAGGCCACACGAGGCTGCCGTTTGGCTGCCATGCCCCCCAGCACGGTCTCCTTCAATCGGTCCTGCCGAATGGGGGGGGCGTCTGCACCTGTCACCAATCAACCCTCGTCGGATACACGCCCCAAATTAAGGACATATATACCCTCTCATTTTTCTTCACAACACACTGAGAATCTTTCCGTCTGGCTGGTGGCTTCCCTTGCAGTTTTACTCTGTAAGTACACACTATGATAATATGTTCTCGCACTGTTGCTGCCCCCTATAGGATACTCGGTCTATTACAATGACCTTATATGCATTTTAAACGCTTGAATGTATACAATATTTCCCTACTTTATACTTTCAGACTTGCTAAATGTCAACTTGGACGGGCGTCCACTGAGCCCTGTTCAAGGCTGTGACCAATCCCGGGTCAGGTCACAAATGTTTGCAAGCATATAGGGCAACACAGTGCGGCCTTTACATGTTATCTTCACCTGTTCATTAGGTAATATACCCTATGTACTTGGTTTTCCTCACACGTGGGCACTTTTTCATCACCTTTTTTCACCACTGCACTCTCATTCACTTATCACTTACTTTGGTGTTGCATGACACTTTCTGTGTGTTCACTCTTTACACACTTTTGCTGCCCACGCCAGGAACACACGGTTTTTTGTGCTTACATTTTTCTTAACACTTCACCCCCAATTGTCACTTTTCACTACCAGTATTGACTAGTTTATTTACACCCCTCACCTATATGGTTGAGGTGGTCTTACAAAATCAATTTCTTTTTTTATCATTTTGATATACTTTATGCATGCACCTAGAGATATTCTCCATGATAAAAGTTTAATTATATATTATACGTATGAACAGACATATATGTGTATATACATATGTGTGTTGGTGTTACACACACACATACACCCAGCACAACAAGGCTTTGACCTGTTCAATGGGTGCACATATGTATTCATGGTATCTTACAACTGGGCTCATATATGGATGTATTCTCTAGACTCAACTTTGGAGTGCATATAATGCATATTTTTCCAAATTGTCTTCTCCTTCCTGGGTTGTTGCTGCAGGTGTCCTCCCCATCTGGTTGGCCGTGGAGTCCGTGCTTACAGATAGGGGGTGCTTCATTGTGTGATCTCTCGTAAGCCACATCTTTGGGACCTTCCCCTGGGTTTGGAGGCTGCAGCGGTGGTGCCATGGGATCTCTGGGGGAAAGTGAACAGGCAATCTTTTGTTTTTAAGGGGACCTCTTTTACAGAAAACTTCTTGCTATAGGACACTCATCATTGGGTAATTATGTCATGTTAATATATGGTATACCTGTTTTGAAATCTATATAATTAATTATTTTTTGACATATGCACCTTTGTTGTACAATTTTAGCAGATTGACCTTTGAAGAAGACCTGGAATTTATAGGTCGAAACGCGTCAGGTCTACATTTCCAATACTGTCAATATATGTACAATGTTGTTATGAACACGTGCCTACATTGTATGTGCTGAGTGCCATGAGATTTGTAAACACTCTGTATTGGAGCTCATTTTTTTAACCAGTGTGTTGAAGCTTTTTTTGTATAATAAAATTAATTTACTTTTACATACATTGGCCTATCACCTTCCTCTGTGCTGCCTAAAAACCCCATCTGGGGAACCTTTTCCGTTTTTATATTTATTCAGCCTAAAATCATCTTTTATATTTTAACAAAAAATAGGTATTATATAGTGTTTGTGTTAAAAAAAATAATTTAAGTGTATTTTTTTCATATTGCGCTTAAAAAACCTTGGCACAAATATAGTGTGACATAAATATTGCAACTTCCACCATTTTATTCTCTAGTGCCTCTGATTTATATATATATATATATATATATATATATATATATACACACACACACACACACACATACCACACACACACACAGATATATATATATATATATATATATATATATATATATATATACATATACACACACACACAGATATATATATAATACAGATTTTTACATGTAAAAGCGAAAATTTCAGCATTGGCACAAGTGGGAACTGGTTAAAGTTACAGCTCTCTTTGAATATAATGGGGTTTAGATTATTCTTTGAACTTAGGAGCAGTTTGACAAACATCCTGTAAACCAAACTCAGGTACCTTTTGTTTATAACTAATAATGAGTGGAAACAATATAATTTACATGTTGGACAAATATTCAAATTCTATATTTAACCACCTGACCTCCAGAAGATTTACCCCCCTTCATGACCAGATCATCTTTTGCGATACGGCACTGCATTACTTTAACCACTTCAGCCCCGGAAGAATTGGGCCCCTTAATGACCAGGCCATTTTTTTGTGATATGGCATTGCATTGTTTTAACTGACAATTGCGCGGTCATGTGACATTTTACCCAAACAAAATTGATGTCCTTTTTTTTGCACAAATAGGGCTTTCTTTTGGTGGTATTTCATCACCTCTGCGGTTTTTATTTTTTTCTCCATAAACAGACAAAGAGGGACAAATAAAGAAACTTTTTGCTATAATACATATCCAAAAAAAAATTAAAAAAACACATTTATTCATCAGTTTAGGCTGACATATATATATATTCTTCTAAATATTTTTGGTAAAAAAAAAATGCAATAGGCGTATATTGATTGGTTTGCGCAAAAGTTATCACGTTATGGGAGAGATTTATGGACTTTTATAATTTTTTATTATTTTTACTAATAATTGTAGCGATCTAAGATTTTTACCGGGACTGCGACATTGCGGCGGACAAATCTGTCCTTAAATGACCCTTTTTGGGGACCAGTGACATTATTACTTTGAACAGTGCTATAAAAATGCACTGCTTAATGTAAAAATGACACTGACAGGGAAGGGGTTAACACTAGGGGGCGGTCAAGGGGTTAAGTGTTCCCCGGGTGTGCTCTAACTGTATGGGGGATGAGCTGGCAGGGCCAGAGATCACTGTTCCAGATCACTGTACAGTAAATCTCTGACATGTCCCCTGTCAGAACGGAGAGATGCTTGTTTACACTGGCAGATCCCCATTTTGCCTCTGTACTAGGCGATCGTGGGTCGCCGGCGGACATCTAGTCTGCCCGACCAGCGGGCACGCTCCCGCAGCATGCAGCAGCAGTAATGCCCCATACACACGGTCAGATTTTCCAACAGAAAATGTTAGAAGGGAGCTTTTTGTTGGAAATTCCCACTGTGTGTAGGCTCCATCGGACATTTTCCATCTGAATTTCCACACAAAATTTGAGATCTGGTTCTCAAATTTTGCGACAACAAAATCCTTTGTCAGAAATTCCGATCGTGTGTACACAATTCCGATGCACAAAGTTCCACGCATGCTCGGAATCAAGCAGAAGAGCCGCACTGGCTATTGAACTTCATTTTTCTCGGCTCGTCGTACATGCCGTACGTCACCGCGTTCTTGACGTTCGCAATTTCCGACCAACTTTGTGTGACTGTGTCTATGCAAGACAAGTTTGAGCCAACATCCGTCAGAAAAAATCTATGGATTTTTTTGTCGGAACGTCCGATCAATGTCCGATCGTGTGTATGGGGCATTAGACTGCACCATCGGTGACCCGCCCGCAACTGCGCTTGCGCGAGCCGACTTACAAGTATGGCAATTCACGCAGCGCTGCCGACCTGCCGCAGTATATATGCATAGGGCTGGTTGGCAAGCCGTTAACTGACAATTGCGCGGTCTTGCAACACTGTACCCAAAAAAATTGTGTCATTTTTGTTCTACAAACAGAGCTTTACTCTGTATTTGATCACCTCTGCGGTTTATATTTTTTGCACTATAAACAAAAAAAGGCCGGCAATTTAAAAAAAAAAAACAATATTTTTTTACTTTCTGCTATAAAAAGCTATCCAATAAAAAACCTGAAATAATCAAATTTCTTCATAAATTTAGTCCAATATGTATTCCGTTACGTATGTTTGGTAAAACAATATCCCTATAAGCAAATAGATTGGTATAGCACCTACAAACTATGGGACATTTTTGTTTATTCCTTTTTTTTATACTAGTAATAGTGGGGATCAGCGCCTTATAGTGGGACTGAAATATTGTGGCTGACATTATGACACCAACTGACACTTTTCTTACTTTGTGGGGACCACTGACCCTAATACAGTGATCAGTGCTAAAAAAAAAAAATGCACTGCCACTGTACTAATGACACTGGCTGGAAAGGGGTTAACATCAGGGGCGATCAAAGTTTTTCTAAGGTGCTTTTACTAGGGGAAGCATGAATTCTTGTCCTTGCTTTGCAGGAACACAGGATCCATGCCTTCCCTCCGGTCAGAACAGGGATCTGCCTTGTTTACATAGGTATATTGCTGTTCTGCCTCTCTGCTCGATGATCGGTGGGTGCCGGCAGACATCAAGTCCATGGTACCCCCCACTAGGATCCCGCTATGTGCGATCACAGCAGGAGAAAGCCGCCGGCAGCACGCATTCATGCCTCCTACACAGAAGAACACGTGCCGCCCAGTAGCAGTAAAACTGGTATGGGGAAAACCTTAAGTGGTTAAACTCTCTTTTGCTAAATGCTAATCATTGGTTTCAGCATTCCTTCTTATTGTCCCTGTTCTACAAAAGATCACCTGAAATGTCTCCCTCAGTTTGGACCCGGCCTGAATAATGGTGAGAGCCTCAGCAGTCGGACAAAACAACAAAATGAACCAGCTGATTGTGGGCCCAAAACCCATAGAGATATATGAATAGGAAGCACTATAGTAACCAGACAAGTAATACAATACATGGACTGCAAGAAAAAGTAGCATTGTTCTGGTTGCATTAATGAGGGCCTGGAGTTTAGGGTCTTTAAAATTAGAATTTGTATCTTTCCTAGTCCATATATGTCTTACAAGAAAAAATATTGTGACCATGAGAGAGAGGAGGGCGAGAATAAATGGTAAATATATACAACATATCCACATTGTTATTAAAAATAAGGGGTCAGTAAACACGGTCCCACCAATAATTGTGGAATTATTGGTTGAATTACAGATAGATTGTTCATGAAGAGTTACAGAAGTCTTCCAGATGAATGGGAGACTGAAGAGAAATGATCCCATCGCTGATAATAACAGAAGCTGTGGGAGGAATTGTGTGATGGACCTCTTTATCCAAACAAAGGTAACAAATCGGAGGTTAGAGATGGTCGTGCAGTAGTAGGCACAGAGGATGGCGGTCAACCAATAGTTAAAGATGCCAAGTGTATGAATAAAAACATAAGATGTCAAAAGAACTTCTTTCTCAAAAAACTTCTGGGACCACACAAGGTTTATCATAAATGCCATTATCAACCAAAGCTGCAGAAGGGCATTGACCAGTCCTTTGGTCAGGTGGATCAGGTCACACGGTTTTATTTTCTGCCTGCTTTTAATGCTTTTCAAATTAACAATGAAGATGTACATGTTCAAAGCAATTCCAGGGCTACCTTCTATCATAACTATAATTATTAATGCAATATACAGTGGAGGGACCATGGTGTTGGCTGTGTCCAAAAGTATCTTCTGTCTTTGTCTGCCTTGTTTTTATAATAAAAGTCAAAGAATGCCTTAAAAAACAGGTGCTCGATGTTTCCTCAGTATTTCACCAAGCATTTGAGAGATACAGATTCAATCGTTTGCAGCCAATATACCAATATACCGTAGTAATGTAATCTGAAGGTAAATGAGATGATGCAGCACAGGAACATTCTATGAAATCTGAATCATGCAAATAGACGATGGCTTCTATTCCCTTGATTTAAATTGTAAAGATGAAAACTGATTTTCATATCGTTCCCTGCTGTTCAGACTCAGACATTAAAGACAGACAATAAAAAAAATATATAATTAAAAAAAAAAAACTTTAAATGCTTTTTAAACAGTTTTGCTACAGTCACTATTTTAACTGAATAATATTTCTAACACTTGTCATATTTAACCACTTCAGCCCCGGAAGGTTTTACCCCCTTCCTGACCAGAGTACTTTTTACAATTTGGCTCTGCGTTGCTTTAACTGGTACTCACCATACCTCTCAGCAAATAGCTTGGGGTGTTTACTTTCCAAAATGGGGTCATTTTGGGGGGGGGTTTGTGTCATCTGGGCATTCCATGGCCTCCGAAACTGTGATAGGTAGTGAGGAGTGAAATCAAAAATTTACACCCTTAGAAAGCCTGAAGGCGGTGCTTGGTTTTCGGGGTCCCGTACGCGGCTAGGCTCCCAAAAAGTCCCACACATGTGGTATCCCCACACTCAGGAGAAGCAACAGAATGTATTTTGGGGTGTAATTTCACATATGCCCATGGCATGTTTGAGCAATATATCATTTAGTGACAACTTTGTGCAAAAAAAAAATTGTCTTTTTCCCGCAACTTACAATATATATATATATATATATATATATATATATATATATATATATATATATATATATGTCACAATATAAAATATTTCATGGTCTCGACATGCCTCTCAGCAAATAGCTTGGGGTGTCTACTTTCCAAAATGGGGTCATTTGGGGGGGGGGTTGAACTGTCCTGGCATTTTATGCACAACATTTAGAAGCTTATGTCACACATCACCCACTCTTCTAACCACTTGAAGACAAAGCCCTTTCTGACACTTTTTGTTTACAAAAAAAAATTTTTTTTTTTTTTTGCAAGAAAATTACTTTGAACCTCCAAACATTATATATTTTTTTTAAAACAAAGGCTCTACAGATTAAAATGTTGGGTGTTTCATTTTTTTTTTCACACAGTATTTGCGCAGTGGTTTTTCAAACACATTTTTTTTGGAAAAAAACACTTTTTTAATTTTAATGCACTAAAACACACTATATTGCCCAAATGTTGATGAAATAAAAAAGATGCTTTAAAATTGCGCACAAACGTGCAGTGGCGACAAACTATATACATTTTTAAAAGCCTTTACACGTTACCACTTTAGATTTACAGAGGAGGTCTACTGCTAAAATTACTGCCCTCAATCTGACCTTCACGATGATACCTCACATGCATGGTGCAATTGCTGTTTACATTTGATGCCAGACTGACGCCTTTGCGCAAGAGCAGGGGGGGCAGGGGTGCTTTTTTTTTTTTTAATTTTTTTTTTGCTTTTTTATCGTATTTTTAAACTGTTCCTTTCATTTTTTTTAGTCGTATTTATTGTTATCTCAGAGAATGTAAATATGCTCTATGACAGCAATAGGTAGTGACAGGTACTCTTTTTTGAAAAAATTGGGGTCTATTAGACCCTAGATTTCTCCTCTGCCTTTAAAGCATCTGACCACACCAAGATCGGTGTGACAAAATTCTTGCCCAATTTCCCAATGGCGCTGTTTACATCCAGCAAAATCATGAAATGCTCGTAACTTCTGGTTTCTTAGGCCATAGAGATGATTGGAGCCATTCTGGTCTCTGAACAGCTCTATGGTCAGCTGGCTGAACCACCGGCTGCATTCTCAGGTTCCCTGTTGGGACAGGAGAGCCAAAGAAAACCATGGAAGACAGTGGGGGGAACATTCCCTCCCACTGCTTGTAAAAGCAGTCTAGAGGCTAATTAGCCATTAGGATTGCTTTTACATGAAAGCCGACCGCTGTCTGAAAAGAATGATACCAAGATGATACCTAAACCCATAGGCATCATTCTGGTATAACCACTCAAAGTCCAGCAACATACCAGTACGTTGCTGGTCCTTTTTGGGCATATATTGTTAACTTTTTTTTATGCAGCCTGTGGGCTGCACAAAAAAAAGAGATTGATCGGTGGGTATGCCCACCATTAGAATACCTCCCTTCATCAACCCACTTCTAATGATGGGCATAATGTAAAAGAAGTCTGGCTAACAGATGCGCACCTGCACACAAACATGGGCACACCAGTGTGTGTAAAAAGGATTTGTATTGGCGCACCAATGCGTGCACACAGGTGCTCTGGGCATCAAATAGTTTATTTAAGCTGACCACTGACACATGAGCCTTGCTGAGTGGTCTTTCAGCTATTACCTGTTACCTGAATCTGATCTGTTCCTGTGTTCCTGTGTTTGACCCGGCTTGTACCTGAAACACCTCTTGGACTTCTGCCTGCCTTCCTGTGACCCTGGCTTGTGTTTTGACCTTGTCCCTGCTTCATGCTCCTGTACCACGCTGCCCGACTGTGTACCGAACCTGGCCTGTATCCTGTCTTTGATTCTGTCTCACGTTCCAGTACCTACTCTGCTCGGCTGTTGATGACCTCCTGGCTTATGTTCCGACCACGACTCAGCCTGCTTTTCCAGCAACATGGATTTCCAGTCCTCGGTGCCCATCCGGTAATCTGCAGCTATCGGGTTCCATCCAAGACCTGTCCTGAGCCACCTGCTACATCGGCCCTCGTGCCACTCAGTGTCTTTTACTCCTTGTCATCTCTATCAGGGGTGCTAGATAGGAGGTGCAAGAGAAGCCCTCTCTACAGCTCAGTCTCCAACAGGTACGTGACACATACATGCACCGTTTTGTTTTTAACTGTGGTGGTGAAATCACCTCCGACAGCGCTGGAGTCATGGCTTTATGTATCACGATAGCAAACACTGTTGCTGTCAAGATGGATAAATCAGTGCTGCAGCTGAATAGCCTAAAAAATATAGGCCGAAGCATGGGGGCATCCTCCCCAAAAGTTAGGAGCAAATCGCTCCTCCAACCCTGCTGCTCCCATGCTTTGGCATATATGCTCTTTTTTTTAACTGTGGTGGTGAAATCACCTCCTTCAGCACTGGAGTCACGGCTTTATATATCGTGGGAGCAAACGCTGCTGCTGTCAAGATAAATAAATCCGCGCTGCAAATGAATGGCATACCTGCTAAGCAAATGATGGTTAACAATAAAACAAAGTAACACTACAGTATAACAGTAATAGGGCATACACACGGTCGGACTTTGTTCGGACATTCTGACAACAAAATCCTAGGATTTTTTCTGACGGATGTTGGCTCAAACTTGTTTTGCCTACACACGGTCGCACAAAGTTGTCGGAATTTCCGATCGACAACCACGCGGTCACGTACACCACGTACGACGAGACTAGAAAAGGCCGGTTCAGAACCAAGCGCGGCACCCTTTGGGCTCCTTTTGCTAATCTCGTGTTAGTAAAAGTTTGGTGAGAGACGATTTGCGCTTTTTCAGACTCGTGGCTTTCAGATCGTTTTCTGACGTTCAGTTTGTGCTTGTGGGTTTGTATCTGCTCTTCAGTGCGTGCAAGCAAGTTCCGCGTGACTTAGTCATTGTATTCTTGTTCGTTCGTTACTGGTTTTCAGGTCGCTCTTCACAGGCCTTGCTGTTCTTCAGTGCGTTCTGTTACTTCGTTCTGAGCAGCCGACCGTTTTCTAGCCATGTTTCGTATGCGTACTCCTCGTAGAGTTCGTGCTGTGCGGGGGCTTGGTGTTGGGGTCCTGACCTTGACACAAGTCCAGTCCATGAACAGGGTGAGGAGGAGTTCATGGACCAAGAATTGGTTGCTTCAGCGTGACCAGTTCTGTCATATGCCTTTGCTCCGAGAGATCCGTGAGAATAATCCTGATGATTTCAGGAACTTTCTCAGGATGACGGACCCCGTGTTTCACCGTTTGTTGGCTTTGCTGACCCCCTATATCAGCAGGCAGGATACCTGCATGAGGCAAGCCATCACTGCGGAGCAGAGGTTGGTCGCTACCTTGCGGTATTTGGCCACAGGGAGAAGCCTGCAGGACCTCAAGTTCTCGACAGGCATCTCCCCCCAGGCTCTGGGGGTCATTATCCCAGAGACCTGTTCTGCCATCATACAGGTCCTGCAGAAGGAGTATATGAAGGTAAGATTTTTTTCCTTTTATATCACATTTTATTGTATTGAATGTTTGCTAATATATTGTATTTCTTTCCTCATTCCCTAATTACCATGATTGTAATATGCTGTGAATGTCCCCTTTGTCCTCATGCATGCTGGATTTTTATGTAATTATTATTTTATGTCCTTCATACATATTTGCCCTTCAATAACCTCCCCAGCATGGTGTCTCCTGCCCTATATTCACCTCATGTAGTCACTTAACAATGTATTTTATCATCTCTATAGTAGTGCTTTACCCCAAACACCCCCTAAAATGTTTGGAAATGTTATTTTTTATTTAAATTCAGGCAGAGTGCCAGAGGCTTTTTTTTGTGGTGTCCCCAAATTTTTTGTAACCCTCCCTCCCCCCAACTGCTAAGTCAGCTGATCACAATTCTCTGTCCTCAATCATCTATCTGCTGACTTTGCCAAACCCATACACACTATACCCATCTCTTTACTGGTCAGATTTATGGATGAATTCCCCAAAGCATGTAGTGCAAGGGCCTGCCTGTATACTTTCCAATGGTACTGTTTAAAGTTTTTGTACCCTATTATTATCTTGATAGGTAATAGCAGAATGTTCAAATGTCCTCAAATGTGTACAGTGTGTATTTATATCTTTGTATTATGACACTTCTTACCTGTCCAGTGGTCTGCTAATAGTGTAACTAAGGAGGGGCTGTTACAAGTAATACCCTGTATTTAGGCATTCATCTCTCAATGAAGTGAAGAGGGTTACCTGTCCAAGAGTTCCCCCCCCCCTATAATGTTAGAAATGGCCCATGAGGGGGAGGGGGAATATGATAGGTGTACCTTATACTTTGTTGTTGTTAAATTCCCCTTAATAAATGCTATCTGGAGGTTGCCCCATAATGTTTGTGTATAATCTGCTTGCCATGTTTCTGTGAAAAAATAGTAATGTTTATTGTTTTTTCCTCAACAGTTTCCTTCCACGCCCGGGAATGGCAGACTGTGGCCTCCCACTTTGCCCAGCGGTGGGACTTTCCTAACTGCGGAGGGGCAATTGATGGGAAACACGCCCACATCGTCCCACCACCCAACTCGGGGTCGTACTATTATAATTACAAGGGGTTTAATAGTATAGTGATGTTGGCGGTGGTGTCGGCTAATTACGACTTCTTGTATGTGGACGTGGGGAAGAATGGCCGGATGTCCGATGGTGGAGTCATCGCTCAGACGGAGTTCTACAGGCGTCTCCTGAATGGCAGCTTGGACTTGCCACCTCCAGAGGACAATGTTGAAGGTCTCCCATTTGTGTTCGTTGCTGATGAAGCATTTGCGCTGGGGGACCACCTGATGCGGCCATTCCCGATAAGGACCCTCACCCCGGAACAGAGGGTTTTTAATTACCGGCTGGCCAGAGCCCAAAGAGTGGTGGAGAACACATTTGGAATCCTGACACCCATCCATATGGCGGAGTATAAACTGAACCATATAATACTTGCCTGCTGTGTTCTCCATAATTTTTTAAGAAAACATTCAGCCAACTATGCTGGCTCAGTTGGGCCTGAGGCCGGAATCCCAAATCCATCAACACTGACGGCGCTTGAAAGTGGCTGTCCTGGCTTGCCCTCCCTGAGTGCCCGTGATGTCCGGTTACGATACCTGGAGTTCTTTGCGGGTAGGGGGGCTATCAATATGCCAGACAATCTGTGAAACCTTTTTCAAATAAAAAACAACCCAAAGAAATTCTTTGTGGACATTTACTGCTTGTGTTTGTTTTAGCTGACCCTGACAGAAATGTGTTGAGTGCAGAAAATGTTGTGATTGGGTAACCTTATAAAAAACAGTGTTGGCTGGTACTTCCTAAATGCAAAAACACATTTCACTACAAGTGCACTTGCAACTGCACTGAACCTGCACTTGTAGTGCAAAGTGGATTTGCCCTTAGGAAATAACCCCCATTTTTGCATAAAACAGCAATTACATCACCCCAAAAGTGTTGTAGTGTTGAGACAATAATCCACACATTCTTGAGTAAGCCACTTTTTTATACCTGCACAATCACATGTGCATTTACCAAAGGTTTTTAAAACAAACCAACATGTTTGTTGTATAACAATTTTTGCAGTAGCATTATCAAAAATCAAAATATTCATTTCAGATAAAACAGGCCTGTGTAAAACCAACAAGAAAGCCAAAAAACTTGAACTTACAAAGTTCACATATGGTAAAAGCTGAAGGCTATATCAGACATCAGTATTTAGGAACTGGGTTTGATATAGCGTTCAGATGGGTGGAAATCACCCCTGGAAAAGCCAAATTTGGAAGATGCACACCAATTTACGAATGTCAACATGTGCTATCTGCCATCAGGGGGGATCAAGGGACGTGTTTTGGGGGAGCAAGCCCTTCCTCAACGCGACTTTATAATTGAGGAAGGGATTGCACCCCCAAAATGCGTCCATTGATCTCCCGTGATGGCAGATAGCACATGTTGGCACACTGTGTGCATCCTCCAAATTTGGCTTTTCTAAACATTGAAAAAATTTTTGGAAGATTGGACCACAATAAAACAGGTGATTTTGTGGGGTTTAAATTCGCCCCAAAACATCAATGATGTTATTATTTTTTTTTAATAACATCACTGATTTGTTGCTGTATGTTGTGCAATTCGAGATTACACCCCATGATCTCCCCGATCAGTATCTGGGCACTTTCAGATGTGAAACGTTCTCTCTCCCTCACATCACGATCACCTAAAAAAGGTCTAAAAAATCTGCCAACATCCATCTCTTTTACCTGAGCCTGTGGTCGCAGACACTCACCTGTTGTGGTGCCAATCTCCACCACATCTTCTTCTTCCTCCTGCTCAGCTTCTTGGGTTGGGGGTATTTCCCCTTCTTCCATAGGTGGGGAGGTCTGTGTTCTCCTGGGATGAGGGGTGTCCTCCGAGTCTTTTATCCCCTATGTAAAACAAAAATGGTATACTTAGCACAGATATTTGATGGCAGAACTAGAAATAGGAAACATTGCTTGGAAGTGGGGTACAATTGTCTATTTTAGTCGAGTTCCAAGATGTATATTTTTTATTGCCCTTTGTCAAGCTGCAATACTTTACCTGTTTGGTACAAGCTTCACAGATGTAGCCCCCCCTATAGTATACACTGGAGCACCTGTGTCCCCCCCCTAATAAAAATGGTGTTCTGGGGTCCCACACTAGTGCTCCAGTGTCCAGATGTGAAAACAGCTGCTCGGTGTCCTCTCCTTACACACAATCTAGTTGGCATTTCATTCTAGTAACAAACCCATCTACACAAACAAATATTTTGCATCCAAGTAGGCCCCAAAAAATGTGTGAAAATGCATATGGCCTAAACAATGGTGTTCTAGAGGCCGAAAGAAAAATGTTTGATACGAACGAATAATGGGCCCATGAACATTAAAGTTGCACTTTTAAACGTTACAATTAATAAAAGCATATGGAGCAGAACGAACGGAATAAAGACAGAAAGAATAGGAACACAGCACAACTACTTACTTTTTTGCAGCACTCTCCGGATCTTTCGGTACTGCTCTGGCTCTCTCAACTTCAGGTCCGACCACCGCTTCCTGAGCTGATCTTTAGATCTTCGTACCCCGAAATTCCTGTGAAGGCTTTTGATCACTTTAGCAATGATTTTGGCCTTTCGGATGTTGGGGTGTGGGTAAGGCCCATATTTTCCGTCATAGTCGGACTTCCTCATGATGTCGACCATCTCCAACATCTCCCCAAATGACATATTTGTGGCCTTAAAACGTCTCCTTCTGGATCGGGACGTGCCTGGATCCGGGCTTTCCTCCTCCTCCTCCTCGTTGCTAGAATTAGCATGCACCTGCTGTAACTCCGCCATCATGCTCTTCACCCACTGCGCCTAACGAAAAGGGGCGGGGAATAGACTAGAAAGAACGTCAGGGGCGGGCGGAGTTACACGCATGCACAGTGTGTATAAAGCGTAACACGCGTGCGTATTACGTACGATCTGTGAGCGGAGGAAGGAGCATTGGACGCGCCGATCGTAAGAACGAAGGTAAGAGACAAACTTGTGCCAATACTGCTTCTAGATTGAGGCCTATATTGTAAGAAGATTAGGAGAGTTTTGTCTGACATTAGGCTTTGTCTTGTGTTGTGTCTTGCAGTGAACATGGATATCTTAATGAAAGACAATGACTTCATGTCAGTATTCGTAGAGATGCTAAGTGAGCTGCCCTGTCTGTGGGAGATTACCCACCCCCATTTCAAGAACCAAGCAAAGAGGAAGGCAGCACTGGAGCAATTGTGTGAAATTGTGAAGCAGGTGATCCCCACGGCAGACATCACCTATTTAAAGATCTTCATTGGTGGCCTGAGGAGCACATATCTGAGGGAGCGCAAGAAAGTCCTGGATTCACAGAGATCCGGAGCAGCAGATGACATCTATGTCCCCAGGATGTTGTACTGCGACAGGCTGCACTTTCTGGCAGGCCAGACTGAACCCAGGCCATCCCTCTCCAGTCTTTCTTCCACGCTTCCTTCCCCCCCGGCTGAGGCTTCTGACGCCCAACCTGGGCCTTCCAGGCCACATGTGGAGGAGCCCAGATTGAGCCAGGTATAGCATTCCTCTAAATATTTCTGCTTGTACAATCAATGATGTTAACTAGATGTTAGTTGGGAGTACTAATTTAGGATTGTGATTGATGAAGCAAAACATTACAACCATGTCCCTTTTTCATACACAGGGAAGTCTCAGCCAGGAGGTGGCCGGGCCGAGCCGGCTGGCTGATCTGCAGGTCCCTCCACCCCCCCTGAAAATAGAAAGTGGCAGTAGGAGGAGTGCCCTAGAGGAGGCTGCTATAGCATTCTTTTGGAGGGCTACAGAGGTCCTGGGAGCACCCCACACCATGGAGGAGAACATTGCTGCCTTCATAGCCTATAAAATGCAGAGGATGGAGGAGGGCCAAAAAGTCTTGTGTGAGGCCCTCATATCGGAGGCTCTGGAGAAAGGTATGAGGGGCCAAATTACACCTCAGACACATCTTTGGGATGGTCCTCCTCCTCCTCCTCCCTCTCCTCCAGGTCCCCCCAGTCCTCCTCCAGGTCCCCCCCAGTCCTCCTCCAGGTCCCCCCAGTCCTCCTCCTCCTCCATGTCCTACTCCTCCTCCTGCCACATCTCCAACTGCACAGCCACAGCCCGGAAGGAAGTGTGGAAGGAAGACCAGACAGTGATTGCCCTGGGTTCAGTCTGGTCGGCCAAAAGATGCAGCCTCTTGTAGTACCACAGCCTGGGGACACAGATGTCATCTGCTGCTATCCAGATCTCTGAGAATTCTGGACCAGACTGCCCTCCCTTACATATGGACTCCTCAGGCCACCAATTTTGATGTTGAAGAATTGATGTCTGCCATAGGGGTTCCAGGCTTTGCTAATTTCTCATGTTGATCCAGTGTTGCCTTCCTCTTTGTTTGGTTCTGATCCCTTAATAAAGGATTTTTGTTTTGAATTATACTCTCCTATGTGTTTTACTTCAAAAATTACAGTTTGTTTGTGAGTATCCAGGTACATTTCAAATATACAATGTGAAATGAACAAGGGACACCAACACCAAACAATCTCCTGGAGATTAAATAATATAAGATATCAATGGTGTTGGGGTAACTTGACACACAAAACACACACAAAAATATTCTGGAGTAAAAATAAAAATAACATTGAACAAAGATCAGTCTTGGAAAAAATCCAAACATTAAAGAAAAAAAAAGGCTTAAAATTAAAAAAAAAAAAAAAAATATATATAAAACTGTCAGATGTGACAACTAATAACAATATATTCAGGGAATCCCACTAAAAAAACACAAATAAAAGTTTGTGAGAAGTATGTGTGTGAATATGAGCAGCAAAACTACTTAATTCTTGTCACATTATAAAGAAGAAGAGAGTGCGCTGTATTAAACCATTTTTAACATTGCACCGTGATGAAAGTGCTGTATCCATTGCGCTAAGTTTACCAGAACGAGCTGTCCCGTGTCGGAATTTCTTCTGAGCATGCGTGGCACTTTGTGCGTCGGAACAGGCCACACACGGTCGGAATTGACGCAATCGGATTTTGGTGTCGGAAAATTTTATAGCCTGCTCTCCAACTTTGTGTGTTGGAAAATCCGATGGAAAATGTCCGATGGCGCCCACACACGGTCGGAATTTCCGACAACACGCTCCGATCGGACATTGTCCATCGGAAAATCCGACCGTGTGTACGGGGCATAAGACTTACCATACCTGCAAAGCAAATACAAAAAAACATAGTAAAAAATAAAACATTTTTAAATGCAATCTGTGCCTAAAATATATATATGCCGAAGCATGGGGGCATCCGCCGGCAAAAGTTAGGAGCAAATCGCTCTGCCACCCCTGCTGCCCCCATGTTTGCTTCGGCATATATGCTCTTTTTTTTTAACTGTGGTGGTGAAATCACCTCCTACAGCGCTGGAGTCACAGCTTTATGTATCGTGGGAGCAAACGCTGTTGCTGTCAAGATAAATAAATCCGTGCTGCAGCTGAATGGTGTACCTGAAAACAAAAAAATGGTTAACAATAAAACACAGTAAACAGTAAAGTATAAAAAAATACATACCTAAACTTTTTTTATAACTGTAACTGTTGTAATTGTAATGGTTCCAGGTTTGGGTCTTTCAAAATGCGATGGCATCTTGGGAGACCCTGTGAAAGTGTGTCCTAGTCTGTGCAGTGCTTTACCCTACGCTAATGCTCAACTAGTGTATGGTAGCATTCAAAACATTCACCAATGCAAAGACCAGGATTGTCAGGACAGGAGGGACAATAATATCGGGTTTCACGCCAATATCCACGCTTGTTGCAGACACGCCATCTTCTTTGGGGGGCTCGTTGGGTAGGGGTACTCGGGAGGACATAAGGAAAATGCCTCTCATGCAGCTGGCTTACTGCATTTGAATTGGGAAAGTGAGTTGGCGCACCATCTGGAAACAGAAGGGCTCTGATGATCTCTTCCTGAAATTTAAGGAAGGATCCAGTGTATCCTGAAGCTCTATATAGCACATGAGCGTTCAGCAAAGCCAATTGAAATAAATAAACAGACACTTTTTTGTACCAGGGTCTGGCCTTACGGCAACTAGGTATGGTGCCAACAACTGGTCGTTGAGGTCCACCCCTCCCATATTTGGTTATATTCATGGACACAGAGGGGTTTCTCCACAACACCAGTCGCCGTGGGAATTTGGACCGTCGTGTCTGCATGAAGGGAGGTAAGAATGAAAACATTCCTATTATCCTTCCATTTCACAGCAAGCAAATTATTACACTGCAAGCAGGCTCTCTCCCCCAGCCTAAGATGGGAATCTACAAGCCTCTGGGGTAAGCCCCGGCGATTAGGTTGCATGGTGCCACATGCTCCAATCTGGTGATCAAACAAATGACTAAAAAGTGGCACGCTCATGTATTATATTGTTCACATACAAATGGTACCCCTTTCCGATTATGGGTGACACCAAGTCCCACACAATCTTGCCAGCGCTCCTTATGTAATCTGGGCAGTTCTCTGGCTCTAGGTAACTATCTCTTCCCTCGTAAACCATAAACTACATGTACAGTATAGCCTGTGGCCCTGTCACAGCTTATACATCTTGACCCCGTATCTGGCATGCTTGCTGGGAAGATACTGTTTGAAAGACAAGCAGGCAGAAAACTTAATCAGGGACTCATCAACGCAGACAACTTAAAGGGGAGTAAACAAGGCTGCAAAATGTTGAAATGGTTTAGGAGGGGCCAAATTTTGTAGTGCCGATCGTATCCAGGGTCTCCGCGAGGACGACAGAGTTCATTGTTGTTGAAATGCATGAACCCCAAAATCTGCTCGTATTGTGCCCTGGTCATGGAGGCAGAGAACAAGGGCATATGGTGAATTGGGTCAGTGGACCAATATGACCGCAACTCACTCTTTTTGGTTATGCCCATGTTGAGGGAAAGGCCCAGAAAAGTCTTAAATTCAGAAACCGTAATTGGTTTCCAATCTCTGGCAAGGGAGGACTGGGGATTAGTGGCGATGTATTGACCAGCATACAAATTACTTTGGTCCACAATAGATCTTTAGAGATCTTCGGTGAAAAACAGCGAATAAAAATCAAGTGACGTAAGATCAACTGTTTCCACCTGAATGCTGGGTTGGCCAGTGAATGGGGGAAGTACAAGTGCTGCAGAAGTGGTGGGTTCCCAATTAGGATTGGCGAATGCAGCAGGCAGGGCACTATAGGCTCGACGGGCCTGTGTTTGTCTTCTTGGTGGCAGCAGGACACTACTTGTGCTTGCCACCTCACCAGCTTGAACTGCACTTATGGGACTCGCCACGTCACCACGTTTTACTGCACTGCTGGTTTGACTGTGACCAGGGTGTACTAGGCTGCTGGTGCTTGCCAGTTCACCAGAAAGATGAGCGGAACTAGTACTTCTCTGCTCCATACAAGAGCCCTGCGGTTCATGCACCTCGACAGCAGAAGATCGGGGTCTGGTACGCCTGACCTTGGCAGGGACCACAACTCAGTCGTCAGAGCTATCTGTCATGGAGCCGCTGTCGTCTACAGGATCGTATTCTGAGCCTGAAGCTGACAGATGAGTGACTTCCTCTTCACTATCGGTCATGCTCAGAAACGTGTAGGCCTCTTCACTACTGTACCTTCGATTTGCCATTTTGGGCTCTAAATTTAGTGGTACAGTAGTGAGGCTCACAGGTAAAAAAGCTCCTGACTGTTAGCGACTGATTCAAACGCTACCAAAAAACTATTGGCAATCGCAGGGATCAGGCCTGACTCTGCGAACGCTGCAGTTATGTGTGTTTAGTGTTTTGTAAGTGACAGTGATCAATCGATACTGCACTTGGGTGGGCTGGGCTGGGTGGAGGGGCAAAATGCTGGTGCTAGCAGGTATCTGGGCTGATCCTGCTAACACTGCATTTTTGGGAACCATAAACTGCTAGGGACACTAGTATAGATCTAATCAGATCAGATATCGATCCGTTTAGATATTATACCACTAAGGGAGGTGTATGCTGCGTGCATGGGTGTTAGCGGTACTGGCACTAACCGGACACTGCCTGTGGCGACGCAGACGCTATCTGACCCTAAAACCTAACTTATATCATCGCCGGGTGATCAGGGGGTTAAACCTTTATTGGGTAATAAACGGCGGGTATAAAAAACAAACTAACTAACCAGCGTCACCCGTAACACTTATACCTGATCACTGGTGAAAGGGTTAACTAGAGGGCAATCAGGGGGTTAAAACCTTTATTAGGTAGTATATGGGGTACCTGACGCTAAAAAAGCTGACGGTGAACCTAAATACCTACCTGGCTAACTAGCATTACCTGTGACACTAATACGGCGATCAGAAAAAAAGATTGCTTAGTGACAATGGTGACAGGGGATGATCAAGGGGTTAAATCTTTATTGGGGGGTTAGGGGGGTACCCTAGATAAAGGGGCCTACCACTAACTGCCCTAACACTTATAACAGTCACAAATAACACCAAATCAGTAATCAGTAAAAAAAAAAAAAAAAAAAAAAAAAAAACTGCTATTGGTGTCACTGTGACAGGGGGTGCAGGGGGGTGATCGGTGTGGGGGGGTTATGTGCTTATGTGTGCTAGTGTCAGTGTAGTGGTGGTGCAGACTCACTGTAGATGTCTTCTCTCCTCGGAAGCCAGAACGAAAAGGGTCCACGAGGAGAGATGACATCACTTCCTCTGCTTCTGTTTACAGCAGAGGAAGCTTCTCATTCACCAGGAGCGATCGTGAGGGAAAGGCCATGAAGGCACCCCCCTGCCCACAGGAGGGGAGTACCGTACTCATAGGTTACTCTGCCTGCCCGTGCCATTCTGCTGCAGTATATCTGCGTGAGGCGGTCGGCAAGTGGTTAAAGTGATTGTAAAGTCTCATTTAAAAAAAACAAACATGTTATACTTACCTCCTCTGTGCAGTTGGGTTTGCACAGGGCATCTTGGATCCTTTTCTTCTCGGGTCCCTCTTTTCTGCTTCTGGCCACTCCCTCCTATTGAGTGCAGCACCTTGCTTTGGGAGCACCAGAGCCGAATCACAGCCCTATGTATACATTCAGACACGGAGCCCTGACCCAGCCCTGCCCCCTCTCTCCTCTGATTGGTTAACTGACTTTATTTGACAGCCACGGTAGCCAATGGCGCCACTGCTGTGTCTCAGCCAATCAGGGGGAGAGTCCTGGGTGGCTAAGACGCTCATGAACATCCCTAGAGAGAGATGGGGCTCAGGTAAGTAATTCGGGGGTTTCTGGGGAGGCTGCTGCACACAGAAAGTTTTTTTTTATATTAATGCATAGAATGCACCTTCTGCCTTTACAACTCCTTTAAAGTCATTTTAAAATAAAAATTAAAAAATCATACTTACCTGCTCTGTGCAGTGGCTTTGCACAGAGCTCTGATCCTCCTCTTTTTGGATCCCCTGCTAGCACTCCTGGCTCCTCCCTCCTGCCGAGTGCCCCAGAGCAACCAGCTTGCAATGGGGCACCCAAGCAGGCTCGCTCCCAACCTGGGGCTCTGCGTGCCCATTCACTCACAGCGTCTCTCCTCATTGGCTCACTGGCTGTGATTGACAGCAGCAGGAGCCAATGACTCCCTTTGCTGTCTTAGCAAATGAGAAGAGGGAGAGTCCCTGGAGAGCCGAGCCTCTCATGCACATGGCTGGAGGAAGATCTGGCTCAGGTAAGTAGTAGGGGGGTGGAGTGGGGGCTGCTACCTGGAGAAGGTTTTTTACCTTCATGCATAGCCTTTACAAACACTTTAAGTAATGGAACTACTAACTTCACTAACCCATATTAACCCAACACACTAATCTTCTCTTCTCTCAATTATTACAAATCTTTGCTAACAGCCTTACACCCTTGATTTGCAGTCAGTTTTGAAAGGAGCTATTCAAATTATATTCCCTTTGAATACATTTCCAAAATATTTTTATTTAAATCTCTGAGAATAATTCTTACAAGAAATAGAGTCAATTGTTTCAGATCACATTGGGGGTCATTTACTATAGCGCCAGGAAGTACTGGGCACTATTGCAAATAATAGCGCCCATTTAAAAATTCAAGAAGCAAATGCGCAAATGAAAAAGAGCGCTATTAGCGGCGAACACACGTTAGTAAATTCGAAATCAGAGCTAATAAGGGATTCCTCATATTTTCAAATGCCAATTTCTACTAAGTTCTTATATAGCACTGCACTGTAACCATGATCCATGTATGTGAAAGAAACATTTTTATGTGAGATGTGCTCTACGTTGTGTGCATCTATTGATGTATATTGCAATTAGTATTCCTAGTTTTTTTCCTTCTTTTGTTAACAAATGCAGTTATGAATGATTATTACATAGTAATGTCTGCTATTCTGTAAAGTTACATGTATTAAACATTTAGGTTACCTATTTGTTATATGTTGTTTTTTTCATTTTTTATTTTTTAATTTAGGTGACTATAAAGCGGTAATTGTTTATGGTCATAATACTACACTATTATACAGGACTTGTACTTGGCACAATGGCTTAGTGGTCTGCTCAGATATCTCCACAGCACTCATGGTACAAGTTCAACTACCAGCCAACCTACCATCCACCAGTTGTGTTTACATTTTTCAGTGCACAAGAGAATTAAAATAAAGAAACAAAGAAATGTAAACTGCCTATTAGCTAGTGTGTGGTGTTTGGAATTTCACACCATAATATTATTGAATACTTTCATACCATTGCATACATTTGAAGAGTTAATATAATAAAATCAGCCAAGTTAAAGTGCATTGGCATTCACCTATTTTCAGCATATGCTGCTTTGGTTAATTGGCTAATAGTCATTTGCCTTTTTTACACCAATTCAATCTTTTAGTATCTGTCTTTGGGATTTGAACCCATGAGTCCTTCAAAGCCTGAGTTCTTGAAGGTAGAAGTGACCACCAGCCTATTGGGGGTAGCTCAATCATGCATAGAAAATACATTTACTAGCGTTTGATGTTTCTTAACACTTTTGACAAGACCTTTGAATAAGGCTCCATTTGCACTTGTTCGACCTTAAAGTTGCACAGCTTTCCCATGACGTGAAGCAATGTCTGTGTAATCTGGTGGTGTATGGACCTCAAATCGCATCAAAGTCAAACCAAGGTAGTGCAGGGATGAATTTGCCCCACTTTCAGGATGCACAAGTAACAATGAGGGCCAAATTCAAAGGTGTTATCCTTGAATCTCATTCACACTGCTGTGACCTGAAAGTCACACTATTTTGCTGCCACTTTGCCATTGCAACTTGGCCCCAACTTCTGGGAATGCCTGTGTAATATTGCACCCTAGGTACCTCAAGTCACATGAAAGTAACACCAAAGTAGTACAGGTACTACTTTGAAATTGGTGTGACTTAACCACTTGCTGCCCGCCATATAGCAGAATGACAGCAGCAAAGTGGATTCAATATCCTGACTGGGCGTTATATGATGTCCGCAGGATATTGAGCCGCTGCATGCCCCCGGGGTGCGCATCGCGGCGATCGTTGTTGTGGTGTGTCACCCGCAACACAGATCTAGGTAAAGAGTCTCTGACGGAGACTCTTTACCACGTGATCAGCCGTGTCCAATCACGTAAATAGGAAAAGCTGGTGATCGGCTTTTCCTCACTCGCGTCTGACAGCCGATCGGCTGCTCTCCTGACAGGGCTGGTCTGTGCTGATTGTTTATCAGCACAGCCCCCCCTCGGATTCTCACCCAAGACCACCAGGGAAGCCGCCCAGGACCACCAGGGAAGCCATCCACACTGGACTACCAGGTATGCCCCCTAGACCCCCAGGGAAATACTAATCTGTGCCCAGGCAGCTGCCAATCAGTGCCCACTCACAATGCCTACCACTGCCAGTGCCACCAGGGATGCCTATCAGTGCTGCATATCAGTGCCACGTATCAGTGCCGCTTATCAGTGCCCAGCAGTGTTGCCTATCAGTGCCCAGCAGTGCCACCCATAAGAACCCATCTTTGTAGCCTTTCAGTGCCCATCAGTGCCGCCCATCAGTGCCACCCATCAGTGCCGCCTACCAGTGCCCATCAGTGCCGCCTACCAGTGCCCATCAGTGCCCCATATCAGTGCCTGTCAGTGCCACCTTATCAGTGCCCATCAGTAATAGAGAAAACTTACTTATTTACAAAAAAAATTAACAGAAACAAAAGCAAAACCTATTTTTTCAAAATGTTCAGTCTTTTTTTATTTGCTTAGCAAAAAATAAAAGCTGCAGAGGTGATCAAATACCACCAAAAGAAAGCTCTATTTGTGGGAACAAAATTATAAAAATTTAGTTTGGGTACAGTGTTGGATGACCGCGCAATTGTCATTTAAACTGCGACAGCACAGAAAGCTGAAAATTGTCTGGGAAGGAAGGTGTATAAGTGCCCTGTATTGAAGTGGTTAAAGTAGCACAGATATGAATAGTTATCATTGAGAATCATGAGGTACAACTTGTCATGCAACTCAGAGGTCCAAATTTGCTGGAAAATCGCCCAACTGTGAAACAAGTCATGTATATTTTAATAGAAAGGAGCTCTCATTTATACTTGCATTTACATCAGCAGAACAAATGCAGGAAGTGATGTGTGCCCACGGGATGGAAGCAAATGTGTGGTGATGCCAAACAAATCAATGAACCCCACCCACACCAAATCTAACTACCACATCCACCCCACATTAAGTACATATCCTTCACTTACCCGGCAAATCAGCAGCACCTCCTCTTTGCTAACGAGAGACCTTGCCATGTCCATCTAGATGGAGATCCCGACCAGCACAGGAACTTCCAGGTGATTACAATGACTTATTTCTGGATGAGAAGGTGAAACCACACTTTTGATCGCAGCTGCAAATATTTGATCGCAACCACGATTAGTATTGTTTACTTTTGTTTATTTGCAGATATGCAAATCTGTATTTCTACATATGATATTTAAAGGTAAACTTAAGGGAGTTTAATAAGAAATGGTGTCCCTGGGATAGCACCAGGTGAATTACAAAGACAAAAGGCTCAGTTTGAGCCCTGGTTCACACTGACAGCGGAAGGAAATCGTTCAGCTGAACTCACAATTTAATTCCCGTATGTCCATCCCGACTGCGGGGGCAACATCAGAGACATCTGAGCAGGTTTCTGCACTGATATCAATACAAATTGCACCCCAAAGTCGCACCAATTAGAACGGTGCAATTGCCACCAATTTGACATGTCAAATCACACCAACGTGAACCAAGCCTGACTCATGCAACACTGCCTATCCACCAGCTGAATTCATTACCTGCAATTCTCCAAAGCTGTTATATAGAAATATTCCACCTTTATCACTTACTTGCAGGTGTGCTGAAGCCTAGGTTTACATTGGAGCAATTTGTCATGCGATTTGAGAGATCAAGTCACAGCCTATTGGCAGCAATGGCACTGTTCCAATCGATGCAACACCAATTTTGCAGCACCGCACCGATTTGCAAAAGTAGTTCCTGCACTACTTTTGCCGATTCCAGGTTTGACCTCAATAGACATCTGTGTATGAAGCCACACAGATGTCTATCAAGTAGCACCTGAAATCGCGCTGACCTTGCTACAAGTGAAGTAGCGCGATTTCAAAGTAGCATCAATGTGAACCAGGGCGAAGAGACTATCTTTTTTGTGAACAAATGCATATAGAAAATTTAAAATACTGTATAAAAAGATATTGCACTTCCCCGAAACCACCACCCCCTTAACTAGTTAAAACAAAGAAAAGAGAAAAAGAGAAAAAAAAAAAAAAACACACAAGCTCAATAATGTACTTTTATTTTGCCAGCAGAAACAAAATAATGTACATTTACTAGCTTCAAAAAATTGTCTACAAGATATACAGTGCTACATTTAGCAAAACAGTTAGCAATTGGGTTTTAAGGGCCCTGCTCATAGGAACTTACCATCTAAAATTTGACAAAACCTTAGAGTGGACACAGCTTTACTTTCAGTGTATAACGGGCAACACATCACATTTTTATCTGCAAGTTTATAGAAACATACTTAACAGTCATTATTCTTACAAAGTATTCCAACATAATATTAAAAAAGGTGCTTATTCAAAATATAACACCCACCACCACCCCACAAATCCACACACACATTGGTGACCATGTTCTGCTGGAAGATGCATTTCTGTGTACACGATTAAGCAATGAGCTCAAAGAGTAGAAGATCAGCAGATGCTCCCAAACCATGTTTGCAAGGTCAGACAGGAACAATACACACACATCATTGACAGCATGGCCACATAAACCCACTTTTGATGGAAAAAATACACAAGAATTTCAGAACACAACCTTAGTTGGGCATTTGTCAATATGCACTGCACAATATAATTCCTTCTCCCCCACAAATCACAGCAAAAAAACTGACCTTCTCAGGCCAAACGACCCCCCCTACTGCAGGCCTTTATATAAGAGAGGTTGTATTGTTAGCACACTGACACACACCCAGTAGAAGTACACGCCCAATAGAAGTACACACCCACCAGTATCTTTCAATCTATCTCTTCATGTATGTCTAAAGTGATTGTACCTTATGAGCAGAAACACATAAAACTATTTGCAACTGTGTTAGCTCTTGGCTATGTGCATCAAACCTCCAACTACAGGCCAAAGATCGAAGTCCATTTGCATCCACATAAACAAAGCAACAGTTTTCTAAGCATATGTACCTGTGCAGTGTAAACCTTACAATTTTAAATGTCCAAGTCCCTGGGCATGATTAGTGCTAATAAACATTAACATCAGTCCCTGGCTGCATTGAGCTTCCAATCTAAAGTCCAAAACTAACTTTCTTACATTAGAGACTATTTCGACAGGAGACAAATAACATACCAGCATGTTTTTTGGATTGTAGTGAGAAACCCGCACAGAGAGAGCATATCAACTTCGACACAAGCATTAGGATGTTGGGAAATTAAACCAGCAACCCCAGTGCTGCTAGACAGAACTGCTACCCACTTAGCCAGCAGGCAGCCTCACACATGTTCTCTGCATCTCTGTGGTGTGAACCAGCCCTAAGTCCATAGCCATGCTCAGTGTCACAAGCAATATACAATATATTGGCCAAAGTATTAGGACGCCTGCCTTTAAATGCACATTAACTGTAATGACATCCCAATCTTAGTCCGTAGGGTTCAAAATTCATTTGGCCCACCCTTTGCAGCTATAACAGCTTCAACTCTTCTGGGAAGGCTGTCCACAAGGTTTAGGAGTGTGTCTATGGGGATGTTTGACCATTCTTCCAAGTGCATTTGTGAGGTCAGGCACTGATGTTGGACAAGAAGGTCTGGCTTACAGTCACCACTCTAATTCATCCCCAAGGTGTTCTGTTGTTTTGAGGTCAGGACTCTGTCCAGGACAGTTAAGTTCCTCCACCCCCAAACTCACTCATCCATGTCTTTATGGACCTTGCTTTGTGCTCTGGTCCAAATCATTTGGTGGAGGTGGGATTATGGTGTGGGGATTGTTTTTCAGGGGTTGGGCTTGGCACCTTAGTTCCAGTAAAGGGAACTCTTAAGGCATCATCATACCAAGACATTTTGGACACACCAGTGCACAAAGCAAGGTCTATAAAGACATGGATGAGTGGGTTTGGGGTGGAGGAATTTGTCTGGCCTGCACAGAGTCCTGACCTCAACCAGATAGAACAACTTTTGTCTGAATTAGAGTAGAGACTGCAAGCCAGGCCTTCTCATCCAACATCAGTGCCTGGCCTCAAAAATGCACTTCTGGAAGAATGGTCAAACATTGCCATAGACAAACTGTACCTTGTGGACAGGCTTCCCAGCCTTCCCAGAAGCTGTTATACAGTAGGTGACAGCGATATTGTGTCAATCTCGCCGCTGTTATCGGCGAAATTTGACACCTGTGAGCCCCGTCGCGGGAGCCAGCGCCAAGCTGGCTCACTCATCGGGAAAGGAAAACAGTTTTTTCCTTTTGCGATGAGCGACAAGCATTGTGGACAGGTGTTTGGTATGAATCAAGAGGGGGAACGCCATGCCAAATTTTGAATAAAAAAACGGCATGGGTTCCCCTCCAGGGGCATACCAGGCCCTTAGGTCTGGTATGGATTTTAAGGGGAACCCCCTATGCTGAAAAGTCAGCGTGGGGTCCCCCCAAAATCCATACCAGACCCTTATCCGAGCATGCAGCCTGGCCGGTCAGGAAACATGCCCCCATGTTGAGGGCATGCGGTCTGGTATGATTCAGGAGGGGGGTGCTCACTCGTCCCCACCCCCTTTCCTGACCGGCCGGGCTGCGTGCTCAGATAAGGGTCTGGTATGGATTTTGGGGGGACCCCATGCCGTTTTTTCGGCGTAGGGGTTCCCCTTAAAATCCATACCAGACCTAAGGGCCTGGTATGCCCCTGGAGGGGAACCCATGCCATTTTTTTATTTAAAATTTGTTGCGGCATTCCCCCTCATGATTCATACCAGACAACTGTCAGCAATGCTTGTCGCTCATCGCGAAAGTAAAAAACACAGTTTTCCTTTCCCGATGAGCGAGCCAGCACGGGATGCACAGTACCCTGTCACCAAGAACCAGAGCAATGGGATCGCGCTGGAAACACAATCTCGCAGTCAGGTACTGTAGCTGCAAAGGGTTAGCCAAATCAAATGTTAACCCTACGGACTAATGCTGGCCATACACTATACAGAAAATCGGCCGAACCCATTTTCGAAAAACGAACGTTCGACCGTGACCGCAAACGATCGTGCCATCATATAATGTCCGATAATCTGTTCAGTGGACATGAATAAATAATTTTGTGTTCGTTTTTTTACATATACCTAGTGCAGGCAGTTCGGACGGGAAACACATTAACCTTGCAATTTATCGTACGTTCGGCAGAAATTTTCCAAACATGCCGTTCGTTTTTTTTCCACAAAAACGTCACAAACGATTATCGATTTGTACCCACTAACTTGCCGAAAAACGAACGAAGTGTCCATACGAACGATTTTTCGGCCGATTTTTCGTATAGTGTATGGCCAGCATAAGACTGGGCTGCCATTAAAGGTCATGTGTGTGTAAAGGCAGGTGTCCCAATACTTTTGGCATAATACGGTATCTTGCAAGATTTACAATGGTGGTGGAACCCTCCTACACATAAATACTACAAATAGACATAGTTTTAAGGCCTGGGAGATGAGACAACTTCTCTACATGAAGCAGCATGTTTGGGAATCGACCCCAGGCGCTCAGAGATGTTAAGCAGAAGTTCTAACCTCTAATGCCGCGTACACACGACCGGACTTTCTGGGAAACTAGGTCCGACGTTCTTCCTGCCGGACTTCCGGTGGACTACTGCCAGACTTTCTGAACAGACGGACTTGCCTACACATGACCGGACTTTCCGGCAGACTAGGTCCACCAGTTTTCGCCGGAGTTATGGCACACACGGCCAAGTCTATTCATTTTGAATGTGACTTGGATATGATGGGACTAGAAAAGGAAGTCAATCTTGCTGTTTTTATTGGCGAGATTGACACTTTGCGGGCCCCATCGCAGGGCATACCAGGCCCCTAGGTCTGGTATGGATTTTAAGGGGAACCCCCTACACTGAAAAAACGGCGTGGGGGTCCCCCCAAAATCCATACCAGACCCCTATCCGAGCATGCAGCCCGGCCGATGAGGAAAGGGGGTGGGGACGAGCGAGCGCCCCCCCTCCTGAAGCATACCAGGCTGCATGCCTTCAACATGGGTGCTTTTGGGGAGTGGGTGCTTTTGGGGAGGGGGGCACCCTGCGGCCCCCCCACCTCAAAGCACCTTGTCCCCATGTTGATGAGGATAAGAGCCACTTCCCGACAACCCTGGCCGTTGGTTGTCGGGATCTGCGGGCAGGGGGCTTATTGGAATCCGGGAGCCCCCTTTAATATGAGGGCCCCCAGTTCCCGGCCCCCCACCCTATGTGAATGAGTATGGGGTACATGGTACCGCTACCCATTCACCTAGGGAAAAAGTGTCAATAAAAAAACACACACTGCACAGGTATTTAAAGTAATTTATTAGACAGCTCCGGGGGTCTTCTTCCAGCTTCTGGGGTCTTCTTCCGGCTTCGGGGGTCTTTCCGGTTCTTCTCCATGCTCTCCGGGTCTTCTGCTGGGCTCCTCCGCTATCTTCTGCTCTTTTGCCTCTCTTTTGCTAGCAGGGACCCGGACTTCTGCCTTCTGCCTTCTTCTCTTCTTCTCTTCTTCTCTTCTTCTCTTCTTCCGATGTTGACACGATGATCTCTCCGGCTGGTATGCTCTCTGAGCACTCCAACATGACTTATATAGGCGGTGACCCCACCTCCTTATGCAGTCACAGTCCCTGGGCATGCTGGGACTGTGACGGCATAAGGGGGCGGGGTCACTGGGTGATGTTGACCACGCCCCCCTAAAACGTCACAGTCCCAGCATGCCCAGAGACTGTTATGGCATAAGGGGGCGGGGTCACCACCTATAAGTCACATCGGAGCGCTCAGAGAGCATACCAGCCGGAGAGAGCATCGTGTCAACATCGGAAGAAGAGAAGAAGAGAAGAAGACAGAAGGCCGGGCCCCTTCTAGCAAAAGAGTGGCAAAAGAGCAGAAGATAGCGGAGGAGCCTGGCAGAAGACCCGGAGAACTGGAGAGACCCCCGAAGCCAGAAGAAGACAGAAGAAGACCCCCGAAGCTGGAAGAAGACCCCCGGAGCTGGAATAAGACCCCCAGAGCTGTCTAATAAAGTACTTTAAAAACCTGTACAGTGTGTTTTTTTTTATTGACACTTTTTCCCTAGGTGAATGGGTAGGGGTACCATGTACCCCATACTCATTCACATAGGGTGGGGTGCTGGGATCTGGGGGCCCTCTTATTAAAGGGGGCTCCCAGATTCCGATAAGCCCCCCGCCCGCAGACCTCGACAACCAAAGGCCAGGGTTGTCGGGAGGAAGCCCTTGTCCTCATCAACATGGGGACAAGGTGCTTTGGGGTGGAGGGGCTGCAGGGCGCCCCCTCCCCCAAAGCACCCACCCCCCCATGTTGAGGGCATGCGGCCTGGTACGATTCAGGAGGGGGGGCGCTCGCTCATCCCCACCCCCTTTCCTGACCAGCCGGGCTGCGTGCTCGGATAAGGGTCTGGTATGGATTTTGGGTGGACCCCCACGCCGATTTTTCAGCGTAGGGGGTTCCCCTTGAAATCCATACCAGACCTAAGGACCTGGTATGCCCCGCGCTCGCCGCAATAGAAAAATTATTTTTCCTATTGCAGCGAGTATGAGATGCAATACCCTGCCCTTGCGTTGTATCTGGTCCATCAGACCAGCACACAGACGAACGGGCTTTCCGTCAGGAACTGAGTCCAGCGGACTTACGACGGAAAGATTTGAAACATGTTTCATTTCTAGGTCCGGTGGACTTTTGGGAAAAAAAAGTCAGCGGGAGCCTACACACAATCGGATTGTGCGGCGGACTCCGGTCCGCCAAACCAAGTATGCCGTAAAGTCCGGTCGTGTGTACGCGGCATAAGCCACAGAGCAGCCACATGTGAGAACCTCCTACACATAAATACACATAAATACTGCATTTCTTTGGACATACAGGTGATGGAATTACATTACTCAAGAGTTATTCTTCTTGATTTATTCTGTGATATTTGGTGGTTCTTTGTGGGTGAGTGTATAGTGATATTAGTAGTGAATAGTGATATTATCCTCCAATTTTTGGGAATTACATTTTGATTTCTGATGTTGGTACACATATCACATTTTTTGGGCTCAAATTATGATTATTTGGAAATAATAAAAAGCCCCCAAAAATTGTGATTCATTTTAAATTTGCATCAGCAATGGTATTGTTTGTGCTTTGTAAAGACACCTGTGTGAGTTTGGGGTAAAGATTGTTGTGAGATGGAGAGCAACAAGTGAAGAGACAGAGAAAAATATATTTTACCAAAACATCAAAACATTCCACATTCTAGCATTCTTAAAAACAAAATAGATGAGAAAAAACGAAATATAAGCAGCAACATTGTTGCAAGGAACATTTATTTCAGAGAAAGATACATTTCATTACAACATTAAAAGCATTTATTTATTGTACCATTAGAATCAATAGTTGAAACTTGCATTGTACTATAATAGCGCTGATTTTCATTCTCAAAAACGCATTTTAGCCAAGCACTAATTTTGGTATTTACTGCGCCGGGTAAAAAAGACACTGGAGCTTAAATGAGAGTTATTTGCGGGTGTGAGCATGCTCAGGTGTGTTGGAACCTAGTTGTACAAAAATGGGGAATTTATCTCTTCTCAGACCTTTAAACATTTTTCAGTGTAGAAATCACTTTTTCCAACAGTTTAAAAGCAGATTATCTATAAATAATATACCGTACATATTTCAGTACCATTTAGGCAATTATAACATGCTCTAAACAATACTTCCATGTGCAATTCTCCAGGTTTTAGCAGAGTAATGCACCATACACATGGTCGGACATTGATCGGACATTCCGACAAGAAAGTCCATGGATTTTTTCCGACGGATGTTGGCTCAAACTTGTTTTGCATACACACGGTCACACAAAGTTAACGGAAAATCCGATCGAACACGGTGACGTAAAGCACGTACGTCGGGACTATAAATGGGGCAGTAGCCAATAGCTTTCATCTCTTTATTTATTCTGAGCATGCGTGGCACTTTGTCCATCAGATTTGTGTACACACGATCGGAATTTCCGACAATGGATTTTGTTGTCGGAAAATTTTATAGCCTGCTCTCAAACTTTGTGTGTCGGAAAATCTGATGGAAAATGTGTGATGGAGCCCACACACGGTCGGAATTTCCAACAACAAGATCCTATCACACATTTTCCATCGGAAAATCCGACCTTGTGTACAGGGCATAAGGGTTTGGGAGCTATTTGGTTTCAGGGGACTATAGTAAATTCGATTTTGGGAGTATTTTCTCACCAGCGCTATAGTGAATACCGTCTTAGCACTAATTACCACTAATTTGCGGTAATTATCGCTAATTAGCGCCACGGCGCTATAGTAAATGACCCCCTTAGTGTCAGATTTGTCCACAGCAATGTCGCAGTCCCGCTAAATATCGCTGGTCACCACCATTACTAGTCAAAATAATTTTAAAAAAACTCCATAGATCTATCCCATAGTTTGTAGACGCTATAACTTTTGCGCAAACCAATCAATATACACTTATTGATTTTTTTACCAAAAACGTGTCGCAAAATACATATTGGCCTAAATTGAAAAAGAAATTTGCAGGTGATGGAATGGTGTCCCCCCTCCCACCACCGCTGTGGTGACGGTGACACTACACAGAGAGATAAAGGAATTGACATCATTCCACCCTCTCTGTGACCCAGGAAAGTGGAAGTGAAGATGTTTTTGCCACTTCCAGTTTTGTCTCCTTGTTTACCTGGCCATTATCAGCCAGGTAAGCAGCCGATCAGACCGATCTGTGTCTGATCGGCTGCTGTGGAGATCAGATGAGAGATTTGGGGTCTAAGAGAACCCAAATATCTCCATAAAGAGGACCTTTCATGACCTATGCTTTCACAAGGGATGAACAACATCTCTTGTGAAAGCAATAAAGTTGATAGGAAAATAAAAATAAAAAATAAAGATACAGTGTAAAAAAAATGTTAAAAAAAAGTAAATAATAAAAAATGAAAAAAAAAACAAAAAAACTTAAAGCACCCCTCTGCCTGTGCAAATGCAAAAGTAAGTCTCACACTCATATGTAAATTACGATTGCACCACACTTGTGGGGTATCATCACGAATGTCAGAGCGAGAGCAAATATTTTAGCGCCAGACCTCTAAACTGGTAACCTTTAAGGGCTTTTAAAGTGGTGCTTATGGAGATTTTTAGGTAAAGCAGTTCGGCACCATTTTAAGGGCATACATAAATTTAAGGCATGACATGTTAGGTATATATTTATTCAGCATAACATCATCTTTTATATTTTAACAAAAATTAGATATTATATAGTGTTTGTGTGAAAAAAAAAATCATTTAACTGTATTTTTTTTCATATTGCGCTTGAAAAACCTCTGCACAAATACCATGTGACATAAAATATTGCAACTTCCACCATTTTATTCTCTAGTGCCTCTGATAGATTGTATATATATATATATATATATGTGTGTGTGTGTGTGTGTGCGTGTGCATGTGTATATATATATATATTTATTTATTTATATATATATATATATATATATATATATATATATATATATATATATATATATATATATATATATATATATATATATATATATATATATATATATTATGTTTGGGGATTACTAATAAGTACTAGTAATTTTCTCGCAAAATAATAAAGATTTTTATATGGCACAAGTGGGAATTGGTTAAAGTTATAGCTCTCTTTGAATATAATGGGGTTTAGATTATTCTTTGATCTTAGGAGCAGTTTGGCAAACATCCTGTAAACCAAACTCAGGTACCTTTTGTTTATGACTAATAATGAGTGGAAACAATATAATTTACATGTTTGGCAAGTATTCACATTCTATATTTAACCACTTGACCTCCAGAAGGTTTACCCCCCTTCATGACCAGATCATCTTTTGCGATACGGCACTGCATTACTTTAACTGACAATTGTGCGGTCTTGCAACACTGTATCCAAAAAAATGGTGTCCTTTTTTTCTACAAATAGAGCTTTAGGCCCCTTTCACATGGGCTGACTGTTCAGGTTCGCCTGTCAGTTTTTTAGGTGGACCTGAACGGATGCTCCATACAGGTCTGTGGATTGATGGATGTCAGTGGTGACATGACCGCTGTCATCCGACCCGCTCCGATCCGCTAAAGTGTGACAGAGGAAAACCCTACTTCTCCATCCGTCTGCGGATCGGATGAAAACGGACTTTACGGTCCATCTTCATCCGATTCCCCATAGAGGAGAGCCGCGCTCTGACAGGTTGGTCCCTGAACAGTGTGCAGAGACAGACCTGTCATCTGCCTGCTCAGCGGGGATGAACGGAGCGATCCCCCGCTGAGCAAAGCGGAGCCCATACACGGACACGTCCACGTGAAAGGGCCCTTACTTTGGTGGTATTTGATCACCTCTGCGGTTTTTATTTTTTGCACTATAAACAAAAAAGGCGACAATTTTGAAAAAAAAAAAATATTTTTTTACTTTCCGCTATAAAACCTATCCAATAAAAAAAAAACTGAAATAATCAAATTCATAAATTTAGGCTAATATGTATTCCGTTTCATATTTTTGGTAAAAAAAATACCCCAATAAGAAAATTGATTGGTTTGTGCAAAAGTTATAGCGCCTACAAACTATGAGATATTTTTATTTATTCTTTTTTTTTATACTAGTAATGGTGATGATCAGCGACTTATAGCGGGATTGAAATTTTGCTGCTGATAGTCTGACACTAACTGACCTGGGAGAGCCGAATCACGTATATATATGATCCAGTGCATAGGTGCCGCCCTGTAGCAGTAAACCTGGTATAGGAAAAACCTTAAGTGGTTAAACTCTTTTGCTAAATGCTAATCATTGGTTTCAGCTTTCCCTCGTTTTGTTTCTGTCCTACAAAAGATCACCTGAAATGTCTCCCTCAGTTTAGAACTGGCCTGAATAATGGTGAGAGCCTCAGCAGTCGGACAAAACAACAAAATGAACCAGCTGATTGGGGGTCCAAAATCCATAGAGACATATGAATATAAAGCACTATAGTGACCAGACAAGTAATACAATACATTGACTGCAAGGAAAAGTTGCATTGTTCTTGTTGCATTAATGAGGGTCTGGAGTTTAGGGTCTCTAAAATTAGAATTTTTATCTTTGATAGTCCATATATGTCTTACCAGAATAAATATTGTGACCATGAGAGAGAGGAGGGCGAGAATAAATGGTAAATATATACAACATATCCACATTGTTATTAAAAATAAGGGGTCAGTAAACACGGTCCCACCAATAATTGTGGAATTATTGGTTGAATTACAGATAGATTGTGCATGAAGAGTCACAGAAGTCTTCCAGATGAGTGGGAGACTGAAGAGAAATGATCCCATCGCTGATAATAACAGAAGCTGTGGGAGGAATTGTGTGATGGACCTCTTTATCCAAACAAAGACAACAAATCGGAGGTTAGAGATGGCCAAGCAGTAGTAGGCACAGAGGATGGCGGTCAACCAATAGTTAAAGATGCCAAGTGTATGAAGAGAAACATAAAAGGTCAAAAAAATTTCTTTCTCAAAAAACTTCTGGGGCCACACAAGGATTATCATAAACTCCATTGTCAAAAATAGCGGCAGAAGGGCGTTGACCAGTCCTTTGGTCAGGTGGATCAGGTCACACGGTTTTATTTTCTGCCTGCTTTTCATGCTCTTCAAATTACCAATGAAGATGGACATGTTCAAAGCAATTCCAGGGCAACCTTCTATCATAACTATAATTATTAATGCAATATACAGTGGAGAGACCATGATGTAGGTGATGTCCAAAAGTATCTCCTGTCTTTGTCTGCCTTGTTTTTATAATAAAAGTCAAAGAATGCCTTAAAATCCAGGCGCTCGATGTTTCCTCAGTAGTTCACCAAGCGTTTGAGAGATACAGATTTAATCGTTTGTAGCCAATATACCAATATACCGTAGTAATGTAATCTGAAGGTAAATGAGATGATGCAGCACAGGAACATTCTATGAAATCTGAATCTTTCAAATAGACGATGGCTTCTATTCCCTTGATTTAAATTGTAAAGATGATAACTGATTTTCATATCGTTCCCTGCTGTTCAGACTCAGACATTAAAGACTAAAAAAAATACATACATTTAAAAAAAAAACTTTAAATGCTTTTTAAACAGTTTTTCTATAGTTATTCTTTTAACTGAAAAATATTTCTAACACTTTTCATACTTAAAGTGATTGTAAAGTCTCATTTATAAAAAAAAAACAAAAAAAAAAAAACAAACATGTTATACTTACCTCCTTTGTGCAGTTGGTTTTGCACAGAGCAGCCCAGATCCTCCTCTTTTCGGGTCCTTCTTTGCTGCTTCTGGCCACTCCCTCCTATTGAGTGCACTCGAGCCGAGTCACAGCTCCATGTATACATTCAGACATAAAGCCCTGACCCAGCCCCGCCCCTCTCTCCCCTGATAGGCTAACTGACTTTGATTGACAGCCACAATAGCCAATGGCGCTACTGCAGTGTCTCAGCCAATCAGGGGGAGAGTCCTGGGGGACACTCATGGACATCACTAGAGAGAGATGGGGTTCAGGTAAGTAATTAGGGGGTGCTGGGGAGGCTGCTGCACACAGAAGGTTTTTTTATATTAATGCATAGAATGCACCTTCTGCCTTTACAACTCCTTTAAAGTCATATTAAAGTCAAATAAAAAAAAAATTATACTTACCTGCTCTGTGCAGTGGTTTTGCAGAGAGCTCTGATCCTCCTCTTTTTGGATCCCCTGCTAGCACTTCTGGCCCCTCCCTCCTGCCGAGTGCCCCAGAGCAACCAGCTTGCAATGGGGACCCAAGCAGGCTCGCTCCCGAGCCAAGGTTCCGTGTGCCCATTCACTCACAGCTTCTCTCCTCATTGGCTCCCTAGCTGTGATTGACAGCAGCAGAAGCCAATGACTCCCTTTGCTGTCTTAGCAAATGAGGAGAGGGAGAGTCCCTGAAGAGCCGAGCCTCTCATGCACACGACTGGAGAAGGATCTGGCTCAGGTAAGTAGTAGGGGGTGGCAGGGCTGGACTGGGCCAAAAATGTGGCCCTGGACTTTATCCAGACCGGCCCAGGGAACAGCACATTAGGGCACAGCACACATCGGGGCACAAGCACATCAGGGTACAAGCACATCAGGGTACATCGCACAGCGCACATCGGGGAAACAGAACACAGCACATCAGGGTACAGCACATCAGAGTACATGGGGCACATCAGGGCACATGGGGCACATCAGGGCACATCAGGCACATGGGGTACATCAGGGCACATGCAGGGCACATCAGGCACATGGGGTACATCAGGGCACATCAGGGAACATCCAGGGAACATCAGGGCACATGGGGTACATCAGGGCAATTCAGGGAACATTAGGGCACATTCAGGGCATATCAGAGCACATTAGGCACATGGGGTACATTAGGGCACATCAGGGCACATTCAGGGCACATCAGGCACATTCAGGGAACATCAGGGCACATGGGGCACATCAGGCACATGGGGTACATCAGGGCACATCAGGGCAAATTCAGGGCACATCAGGCACATTCAGGGAACATCAGGGCACATGGGGCACATCAGGCACATGGGGCACATCAGGGCACATTCAGAGCATATAAGGCACATTCAGGGAACATCAGGGCACATGGGGCACATTCAGGGCACATCAGGCACATGGGGTACATCAGGGCACATCAGGCACATGGGGTATATCAGGGCACATCAGGCACATGGGGTACATCAGGGAACATTCAGGGCACATTAGGCACATTCAGGGAACATCAGGGCACATGGGGTACATCAGGGCACATTCAGGGAACATCAGGCACATGGGGTACATTAAGAGAACATCAGGCACATGGGGTACATCAGGGCACATGGGGTACATCAGGGCACATCAGGCACATCCAGGGAACATCAGGGCACATTCAGGGCACATCAGGCACATGGGGCACATCAGGGCACATTCAGGGCACATCAGGGCACATTCAGGGCACATCAGGCACATGGGGCACATCAGGCACATGGGGTACATCAGGGCACATGGGGCACATTAGGGCACATCAGAGCACATGGGGTACATGGGGTACATCAGGGCACATCAGGGCACATTCAGGGCACATTCATGGCACATTCAGGGAACATCAGGGCACATGGGGTACATTCAGGGCACATCAGGCACATGGGGTACATCAGGGCACATTCAGGAAACATCAAGGCACATGGGGTACATTCAGGGCACATCAGGCACATGGGGTACATCAGGGCACATTCAGGGAACATCAGGGCACTTTCAGGGCACATGGGGTACATTCATGGCATATCAGGGCACATGGGGTACAATCAGGGCACATTGTGTACTTGTTTTCTTCACATGCAAAGTAGCGCAGGAAGCCTCTATAGTCATGTCACGCTGCTGCTGCTCCCCCCGGTGGCCCCTCCTCTTCCTCTCTTCTCGTCCATCCCAGATGATGTCACAAGCAAATGGGGATGGATGAGAAGAGAGGAGGAGGAGGGGCCGCCAGTGGGGAGCAGCAGCGTGACATGAGAGAGAGAACTTACTACAGAGGCTTCCTGCGCTACTCTGCATGCATCTCGATCTACCGTCAGGCGCCAGCTGTCAGTGATTGAAGGGTAAATCGTAGACACAATAGGCAGCCGCTGAGATCGGCCCACTGAGCCATTCGGCCCACTGGGAAACTCCCAGCAGTCCCGATGGCCAGTCCATCCCTGGGGGGTGGAGTGGGGGCTGCTACCTGAAGAAGGTTTTTTACCTTCATGCATAGCCTTTACAAACACTTTAAGTAAAGGAACTACTAACTTCACTAACCCTTATTATCCCAACGAACTAATCTTTTCTTCTCTCAATTATTACAAATTTTTGCTAACGGCCTTACAGCCTTGACTTGCAGTCAGTTTTGAAAGGAACTATTCAAATTATATTCCCTTTGAATACATTTCCTAAATATTTTTATTTCAATCTCTGAGAATAATTCTTACAAGAAATAGAGTCAATTGTTTCAGATCTCATTGTGTATTTTTACAGAGCCCAAATTATTACTGAGCCTGCCTTTCTCTCTTCTTTTGCCTCTCTTTGTATTTTAAAGCACTCTTATTTCTGAAAATATTATATGCCTATCTTTTCCTTTAGTGATCACCTCTCCTGGTGTATATGTTACAGGCAAAGTAAGTATATACTTTATCTAGGAATTGTATAAAATACCTCCAGTAGGCATTATGCAGAGCGACAAATACTGCTTAGGTAAAGTATGACAGGAGTTGTCATAACATGAAATGTCTGTGTTATTTTAATATGCTATATACGTTACCAGGGCATTGCATAAAACACAGTAGCTAGGCATTATGTATAATGACTAGTACTGCTTAACCACTTCAGCCCCGGAGGATTTGGCTGCTCAACGACCAAAGCACTTTTTACAATTTGGCACTACGCTGATTTAACTGGTAATTGCGCGGTCATGCAATGCTGTACCAAAACGAAATTTGCGTCCTTTTTTTCCCACAAATAGAGATTTCTTTTGATGGTATTTGATTGCCTCTGCGATTTTTATTTTTTGTGATATAAATGGAAAAAGACCAAAAATTTTGAAAAAAAAGGATATTTTCTACTTTTTGTTATTAAAAAAATTAATCAAATCAATTTTAGTCATACATTTAGGCCAAAATGTATTCAGCCACATCTATTTGGTAAAAAAAATGTCAATAAGCGTATATTTATTGGTTTACGCAAAAGTTATAGCGTCTACAAACTAGGGTACATTTTCTGGAATTTACACAGCTTTTAGTTTATGACTACCTATCTCATTTCTTGAGGTGCTAAAATGGCAGGGCGGTACAAACCCCCCCCAAATGACCCCATTTTGGAAAGTAGACACCCCAAGGAAATTGCTGAGAGGCATGTTGAGCTCATTGAATATTTTATTTTTTGTCACAAGTGATTGAAAAATGACAAAAAAAAATTACACAAAGTTGTCACTAAATGATATATTGCTCACACATGCCGTGGTTATATGTGGAATTACACTCCAAAATACATTCTGCTGCTTCTCCTGAGTATGGGGATACCTCATGTGTGAGACTAGCCACGTACAGGACCTCAAAATCCAATCACCGCCTTCAGGATTTCTAAGGGCGTAAATTTTTAAATTCTCTCCTCACTACCTATTACAGTTTTGAAGGCCATAAAATGCCAAGATAGCACAACCCCCCCAAATGACCCCATTTTGGAAAGTAGACACCCCAAGCTATTTGCTGATAGGCATTTTGAGTCCATGGAATATTTTATATTTTGCCACAAGTTGTGGGGAAATTATAATTTTTTTTTTTTTTGCACAAAGTTGTCACTAATTGATATATTGCTCAAACATGCCATTGACATATGTGGAATGACACCCCAAAATGCATTCTGCAGCTTCTCCTGAGTATGGGGATACCACATGTGTGAGACTTTTTGGCACTCTAACCGAGTCCCGAAAACCAATCACCGCCTTCAGGCTTTCTAAAGGCGTACATTTTTGATTTCACTCCTCACTGCCTATCACAATTTTGGAAGCCATGAAATGCCCAGATAGCACAACCCCCCCCTTCAAAAATGACCCCATTTTGGAAAGTAAACACCCCAAGCTTTCTGCTGAGAGGCATGTTGAGTATTTTTCAGATCTCGCTTTTTGTCACAAAGATTTGAAATTTGAAAAAAGAAAAAAAAAACATTTTTCTTTTCTTTCTTTATTTTCAAAAATAAATGAGATCTGCAAAATAGTCACAATGCCTCTTAGCAAATACATTGGGGAGTCTACTTTCTAAAATTGGGTCATTTGGGGGGGGAGTTGTGCTATCTGGACATCTCAGGGCCTCCATAACTGTGCTAGGTAGTGAGGAGTAAAATCACAATTCTACGCCTTTAGAAAGCCTGAAGGCGGTGCTTGGTTTTTGGGGTCCTGTACACGGCTAGGCTCCCAAAAAGTCCCACACATGTGGTATCCCCGTACACAGGAGAAGCAGCAGAATGTATTTTGGGGTGTAATTCCACAGATAACTATGGCATGTTTAAGAAATAGATCATTTAGTGACAACTTTGTGCAAAAAAAAGGAAAATTTCATTTCCCCGCAACTTGTGGCAAAATATTAAATATTACATGGACTCAACATGCCTCTCATCAAATAGCTTGCGTGTCTACTTTCCAAAATGGGGACATTTTGGGGGGCTTTGTGATATCTTGGCATTTCATGGCCTCCGAAACTGCGATAGGCAGTGAGTAGTGAAATCAAAAATGGACACCCTTTGAAAGCCTGAAGGTGGTGATTGGTTTTTGGGGTCCTATACGTGGTTAGACTGCCAAAAAGTCCCACACATGTGGTATCCCCGTACTCAGGAGAAGCAGCAGAATGTATTTTGGGGTGTAATTCCACATATAACCATGCCATGTTTGAACAATATATAATTTAGTGACAACTTTGTTTAAAAAAAAATACAAAAATTGTAATTTTCCCAAAACTTGTGGAAAAATATAAAACATTTCATAGGCTCAACATGCCTATCAGCAAATAGCTTGGGGTGTCTACTTTACAAAAAGGATTCATTTGGGGGGTTTTGTACTATCTTGTCATTTCATGGCCTCCAAAACTGTGATATTAAGTGAAATTACTATTTTACACCCTTAGAAAGCCTAAAGGCGGTGATTGGTTTTCGGTGTCCTGTACACGGCTAGGCTCCCAAAAAGTCCCACACATGTGGTATCCCCATACTCAGGAGAAGCAGCAGAATGCATTTTGGGATGTAATTCCACATATAACCATGCCATGTTTGAACAATATATCATTTAATGACAACTTTGTGCAAAAAAAGTGTAATTTTCCCAAAACTTCTGACAAAATATAAAATATTCCATGGACTCAACATGCCTATCAGCAAATAGCTTGGGGTGTCTACTTTTCAAAAAGGAGTCATTTGGGGGGGTGAACTGTCCTGGAATTTTATGTACAACATTTAGGAGCTTGTGTCACACATCACCCACTCTTTTAACCACTTGAAGACAAAGCCCTTTCTGACACTTTTTGTTTACATGAAAAAAAATATATTTTTTTGCAAGAAAATTACTTTGAACCCCCAAACATTATATATTTTTTTAAAGCAAAGGCCCTACAGATTAAAATGGTGGTTTTTCAAACACATTTTTTTTTTTAAAAAAACACACTTTTTTAATTTTAATGCACTAAAACATACTATATTGCCAAAATGTTTGATGAAATAAAAAGATGAAAATTGCGCACAAGCGTGAAGCGGTGACAAACTACATAGATTTTTAAAAGACTTTATAAGTCTTTACAGGTTACTATTTTAGATTTACAGAGGAGGTCTACTGCTAAAATTACTGCCCTCGATCTGACCTTCGTGGTGATACCTCACATGCATGGTGCAATTTCTGTTTACATATAACACCAGACCGAGGCTTGCGTTTGCCTTTGCGCGTGAGCAGGGGGGGACAGAGGTGCTTTTTTTTCTTTTTAATTATTTATTTTGCTTTTTTATTAGATTTTTAAACTGTTCCTTTCATTTTTTTTTTATCATTTTTATTGTTATCTCAGGGAATCTAAATATCCCCTATGATAGCAATAGCTAATGACAGGTACTCTTTTTTGAAAAAATTGGGGTCTATTAGACTCTAGATCTCTCCTCTGCCCTCAAAGCATCTGACCACAACAAGATCGGTGTCATAAAATGCTTTGCCAATTTCCCAATGGCGCTGTTTATATCTGGCGAAACCTAAGTCATGAAAAGCTTGTAGCTTCCAGTTTCTTAGGCCATAGAGATGATTGGAACCATTCTGGTTATCTGATCAGCTCTATGGTCAGCTGGTGGAACCACCGGCTGCATTCTCGGGTTCCCTGTTGGGACAGGAGAGCCCGAGAAAACCATGGAAGACGATGGGAAGGGGGGCATTCCCTCCCACTGCTTATAAAAGCAGTCTAGAGGCTAATTAGCCACTCAAATTGCTTTTCCATGAAAGCCGACTGCTGGCTGAAAAGAATGATACCAAGATGATACCTAAACCCACAGGCATAATTCTGGTATAACCACTCAAAGTCCAGCAACATACCAGTACTTTGCTGGTCCTTGTTGGGCATACATTGTAATGTTCTTTTTTTCATGCAGCCTGTGGGCTGAACGAAAAAAAGAGATTGATCGGTGGGTATGCCCACCATTATAATACCACCCTTCATCCACCCACCTCTAATGATGGGCATACATGCACCATTTTTTTTTAACTGTGGTGGTGAAATCACCTCCGACAGTGCTGGAGTCACGGCTTTATGTATCGTGGGAGCAAACACTGTTGCTGTCAAGATAAATAAATCCGCGCTGCAGCTGAATGGCATACCTGCTAAGCAAATGATGGTTAACAATAAAACAAAGTAACATTACAGTATAACAGTGAGACTTACCATACTTGCAAAGCAAATACAATAAAACATAGTAAAAATAAAACATTGCAATCTGTGCCTAAAAAAATATATGCCGAAGAATGGGGGCAATCCGCCCCTAATGTTAGGAGCAAATCGCTCCTCCACCCCTGCCCCCATGCATCTGCATATATGCTCTTTTTTTTTATCTGTGGTGGTGAACTTACCTCCGACATCGCTGGAGTCATGGGTTTATGTATCGTGGGAGCAAACGCTGTTGCTGTCAGAATAAATAAACCCGTGCTGCAGCTGAATGGTGTACCTGCTAAGCAAATGATGGTTAACAATAAAACAAACATTACAGTATAACATACCATACCTGCAAAGCAAATACAATAAAACATAGTAAAAATAAAACAGAGAGAGAACGATAGATATAGAACAACAGTGAGTGAACACTAGAGCGGACAGTAGAGAGCGAACATGAGAGAGAGAGAGAGAGAGAGAGAGAGAGAGAGAGAGAAGAAAAATACAACCCCAATATTTTTGGCTTTTTTATTTATTTTTTTGTGTTTTTGTGTGTGTCTTTTTTTTTTCACTTTTTTCATTTTTATAAAAACTGTAAAAAACTGTAAACTGAACTTTGCAGATTAGGGTCTCTCAAAATGTGATGGCCATTGCATCTTTCGAGACCCTGTGTGCGTGTGCCTAGGACTGTGTGGTGCTGTACCCTGCGCTAATACTCAACTAGTGTGTGGTAGCGTTCAAAACAGTCACCAATGCAAAGACCAGGTTGGTCAGGACAGGAGGGACAATAATTGCCCATATCAGTCTCACAGCTGAGTCGCACGCTCCGAGGTGAGCGTCTGTCCCCGGGGGGGTCACTGGATGGCACTTGAGCATGGAATTCTGAGCACTAAGCACTAAGATTAATGCACGCACGTTGGGTTTTTTATGAAATGTTTTTATGGACTTTATGTGCATTTCTTTCATAAATTGGACTTTAATAACCACGTATCACATCTTGGATTTGATATTCACACTCATTGTGTGGCACTTTGTTGTATTTTTTGCACTTATCACTGTGATATTATTTATGTATATTTTTTACACGGTAAAATTCAGATTATATAAATAATTTTTCATTTATTATATATACAGTTAGTAGTTTAATCATCACTACTCTTATTCTAATGGTATACATCTAGTATATTATTTACACATTGCACCTTATAATCACTTTAAAAAATTTTTTTTTTCTACATATATCCTTTGTGCCTTGCTGTGGCTGGATAAGCCACTTATGCAGTATTTTCAGTATACCTCATATGCATTAATGATCTCCAGATTGACATTTTCACCTTAGCACAGCGTATTTTTTGTATACATTGTATTGCACGGCATATGAAACGTGTTCTGCGCAGGCAGCTAGGTGATTTCCACATTTGAGGCAATATACCATTGTGGCTCGCAATTTCCCCTTTTATCTATGAAGAATTTCATTCGCCAGGACCGATCACCCGGTCCTGGCCAGATTTAATTGGCCTGGGCCTGGAGATTGATCAGTTCTGGATCGAAATCCGAGACGCCATAGTATGATGACAATTCGCCTGCCCATGCCATTCTGCCACAGTACAACTGCGGCGGCTGGTCAGGAACAGGTTAAGTGAAGTATGAAAAACTAGCCATGAAAAGGCCTTTTCTTGACAAGATTTAATCCCCGGAATGAACTGTAAAAAAATGTTTGCTTAACTACACCCTAGCGGCTGGTGTCCCCTTAAAAGTATTGTAGCTCCCTTTGTCAAGCAATGCACTTTTCTAGATGACTGTGCCACTGCTGGAAACATTCCTGGAATCTGTTTTCCAGAACACTGTGCAGTATCTTTGACACGGTGCTCTGGATGTCCAGAATGTCATCAAATCCTTTTAACCACTTGCCCACTGGGCACTTAAATCCCCTTCCTAACCAGACCAATTTTCAGCTTTCGGTGCTCTCGCGCTTTGAATGACAATTACTCAGTCATGCAACATTGTACCCATATGAAATTTTTGTCCTTTTTCCCCACAAATAGAGCTTTCTTTTGGTGGTATTTAATCACCGCTGGGTTCTTTATTTTTTGCGTTATAAATCAAAAAAGACTGAAAATTTGGTAAAAAAAAAATTCTTTGTTTCTGTTAAAATTTATTGCAGAGTATTGGCAGAGTATTGGCCGAGTATTGGTGAGTATTGGCGAGTATTGGCAGAGTGTTGCAGAGTATTGCACAGTGTTGCAGAGTATTGGCAGAGTATTGCACAGTGTTACAGAGTATTGCACAGTGTTGCAGAGTATTGCACAGTGTTGCAGAGTATTGGCAGAGTATTGCACAGTGTTGCAGAGTATTGGCAGAGTATTGCACAGTGTTGCAGAGTATTGGCAGAGTATTGCACAGTGTTGCAGAGTATTGGCAGAGAATTGCACAGTGTTGCAGAGTATTGGCAGAGTATTGCACAGTGTTGCAGAGTATTGGCAGAGAATTGCACAGTGTTGCAGAGTATTGGCAGAGTATTGCACAGTGTTGCAGAGTATTGCAGATTATTGGCACTGAGCAGTGCTGTGAGCACTACACATCCAGCCCACAGCGCTGCTGCAATCTCTCCCCCTCTCCCCTCGCACTGTACCCCTCTGTACAGAGAGGGGAGGGAGGAACCAGTGCCATGACGTGACGCCGGTTTGTTTACAAGTGATCTCTCCGTCATTTGATGATAAACGGCCACGATCAGCAGCTATTTACCATGATCTGTGATGATCTGGACCCGGCGATCACGGATGTTCCCGGGGGCATGCGAGAGCAAAATTCTGGGAGGACGTCCATGAACGCGCTGTAGCTGTCTTTTGGCTATGGCCCGGTCGGAAAGTGGTTAAACACTTCATTACCCGGCTAGCATCAAATGGCATCCGCAGATGGGATCCCCCATCCTGGGTGGGCATCATATGACGTCCTTAGCTTGACGCCAGGATAAGGGGCGCACGTTGCGTCACTGAGGAGCCGATGAGTGATGTGCGCTGGGCTCTCGCGATCGCTCGTGACAGAGGAGGAACGTGGATCTGTGGATCTACAATTGTACATCTTGTCAGAGGCGAAGAGACAGATTGTGTGTTCTTAGTTTATAGGAACACCGATCGGTCTCCTCCCCTAGTCAGCCCCATCCCCCCACAGTTAGAACACACAGACAGGGAACACATTTAACCCCTTGATCGCCACCTAGTGTTAACCCCTTCCCTGCCAGTGACATTTATACAGTAATCAATGGCTATTTATAGCTCTGTTCACTTTATAAATGTCACTGGTTTAAAAAAAGTGTAAAAAGTGTCCGATCTGTCCGCTGCAATGTCGCAGTCACAATAAAAATCGCAGATCGGACTAAACTGAGGAAAGAAAATGTATTTTTTTTTAAATTGGGATATTTATTATAGCAAAAAATATTGTGTTTTTTCAAAATTGCTGCTCTTTTTTTGTTTATAGTGTTAAAAAGTCTTCTGTAAACCGGAAGTGATGTCATGACATCGCTTCCTGGTTACAAGATCCGAGACCACTCAAAGCCAATTCCAGCTTAGTTAAGGTCTCCGGCCAGTCAGCGGACATGCTGGCTGGTCGCTCAGGCCTCCCGATGGCACAGTAGAGCCAAGGCGAGCCGCAGGTAAGATTATACCCAAAGCCAACGGCTGTTTTTTATGTCTTTCTCTAATTTAATAGCTTTACTTGGGAATTTTCCTGATATAGAAATATTTCTTGACATTCAGCAAAGTCTGCTCTTAACCACTTGCCAACCAGACGCCATCATTATACGGCAGCAGGTCGGCTTGTTCCTGCAAATCACTATACCTTTACAACGGCTCCTTTACATCAGCTCCTTTAAGAGTCATAGCAGGCACGCGCATACCGCCGTTCTGACAGGGGAGGAGGGACAGATCTGCTGTTCCTAGTAATTAGGAACAGCGATGTCTTTCTCTTCCAGTCAGCCCCATCCTCCCATCCCCCCCACAGTTAAAAACACACACTGAGGGAACACATTTAACCCCTTGATTTCCCCTAGTGTTAACTCCTTCCCTGCCAGTGACATCTACACAGTAATCAGTGCATTTTTATAACACTGATCGCTGTATAAATGTCAATGGTCCCAAAAAAAGCGCAAAATATAAAAACCGCAGAGGTGATCAAATACCACCAAAAGAAAGCTCTATTTGTGGGAAAAAAGTACATCAATTTTGTTTGGGTACAGAGTCGCCTGACCACGCAAATGTCATTTAAAGTGACGGAGTGCTGTATCGCAAAATATGGCCTGGTCATTAAGGTGGCAAATCCTTCCAGGGTTGAAGTGGTTAAAGAGTATGTGTATCCAAAACAATTTTATTTTCTAAATTAGCATGTAATGACAAAGTGCTAAAACCCCTTCCATTGTAAAACATGGGGGTGGGAGGAGGGGGGTTCTTACTAAAACTGGAACACTCAGAATCTGGTGCAGCAATTAAGCTTTAACAATAAAACCTGGAAGCCGATTGGTTAAAATGCAAGGATTCACGACCCACACTCTTCCACCGGCTATGGACTTGCCCATTAATTGCCCCTTTTTGGAACAAGTTCAATCCTACGTTCTAGGCATAACCAGGATCACAATACCCAAGGACCCCATTCTTATGTTGTTCGGATACCACCGAAACACCCATACCTACGGACCCAAACCTTATCCCGACTGCATCATCTCCCTCAATGGATCTTCATCTGTCTTCTGACAGCTCGGAAGACCATTCGCAAGCATTGGATTTCCTCGCAACCCCCCTCCATCAGGGAGGTAAAAAGGGAACAAAACTTGTTATATAAAGAACAACTGGAGATCTGGTCTCACAGAAAGGGCTCCGAAAAACATTTCTCCCAACAATGGCAGATTTTCATTGTCATAAAAAGAAAAAAAGGGGGTCAACAAGGACACCCTGGGCGGACTTTAGAGGCACAACAAACCTGAGAAAGCATTGTCAAAATAACAATATAATTAATTTTATTAAATATAAATACATACAGTACAAAGACATTGACAAAAAGTAATAAAAAAAATCTATATAGAAATATACATGATACAAGCCCAGATGTGTCTATGCGTTTCGTATAGAACTTCTTCAGGACACATTCAGGTTTCAGTTAATACACTTGTACAGAGGCTTTCACAAGCTTAAGAACAGTAGTTAAAATTCATTCATGTATAGACGTCAGGGTCTTAGCAATAGATGTGGATAACCATCAACTGTTTCCATTTACAACCAATTTTGGGGTTCAGTCCCAACAAGGAAAAAGCCAACAAATAGCCAGTAATAAATAGTCGCACTGCAGCAACCATGGGAGGGCAACAAGGAGCCCATAGACCGTATCTGCTCAATGGTCCATATGGAGCCGTGCAAAAATGCACTGGGGGAGCTTGAAGTAAAATTGGATGTAAGTCCCCAGGAGGATACAGAGATGTTTTGTGGAAAATTTTTGCGCTGTAAGCAAAAAAAGCTACAATTTTGAAAAAAACCACAATATTTTTTACTTTTTGCTTTAATAAATATCCCCAAATTAAAAAAAAATAAAAATTCCTCAGTTTAGGCCGATATGTATTCTTCTACATATTTTTGGTAAAAAAATCGCAATAAGCGTATATTGATTGCTTTACGCAAAAGTTATAGCTTCTACAAACTAGGGATTAGATTTATGCCATTTTTTCTTACTAGTAATGGCGACGATCTGCGATTTTTATTGGGACTGCGACATTTTGGCAGACAGATTGGACACTTTTGACACTTTTTTGGGACCACTGACATTTATACAGGGATCAGAGGTAAAAATAGCCACTAATTACTGTATAAATGTCACTAGCAGGGAAGGGGTTAACACTAGGGGGCAAACAAGGGGTTAAATGTGTTCCCTCAGTGTGCTCTAACTGTGGGGGGATGGAACTGTCTGGGGGAGGAGACTGATCACCCCCTATACCCCTTAAAGTGGCCTCCATACAGCTACGGCGACTTGTGCAGGGGAACCATTCTGTGGGAGGTCAGCAAGCAGTTAATGTACTAAATCCTAAATTGCTTCTATCACAAGGTGCCATGCACATATTTTTATTTGTAACTGCAATAGTGGCTGGTACTACTTTTGTCCCTGATAAGGCTGATTAGTTATTACTCAAAAATTTTAATTCAATCCAAGCAGACCGATAAAATTAAGATGAAGAAATAACGAATCACCAATACTGAAGGTAATTTACCTTTGTTGTTCACCAACGCTACAGCACACATTTATTGCATTAAAGATGTAATTATATTTTGGGTTACTCTGAATAATGTTGCAGTTAGGTCAACCAAATTCCATGAATAGTAGCTTAACATGTCTGAAATTTTTTCTAAAAACACCAGTGAAAAGGAAGAATGGTAAAAAAATATCACTTTCTAGATGTGCAAAGCTGGTAGAGACATCCCCAAAAAGACTTGCAGCTGTAATTGCAGAGAAAGGAGATTCTACAAAGTATTGACTCGGGGGGGGGGGGGGCACACTTTTCACATATTTATTGTAAAAAGTTTTGAAACCATTTATCATTTTTCTTCCACTTCACAATTATGTACCACTTTGTGTTGGTCTATCTTATAAAATCCCAATAAAATACATTTACATTTTTCATTTACAGCGCATGGGCAATGAATAGGCAACCATTACAATATATCACAAAATGACCTGGTATAGAACACCAGGGAAAGGGTTACAAATAGGGATGAGCTTCGAGTTCGAGTCAAACTCATGTTCAACTCGAACATCGGCTGTTCGCCAGTTCGCTGAACCGCGAACAATTTGGGGTGTTCGCAGCAAATTCAAAAGCCACAGAACACCCTTTAAAAGTCTATGGGAGAAATCAAAAGTGCTAATTTTAAAGGCTTATATGCAAGGTATTGTCATAAAAAGTGTTTGGGGACCTGGGTCCTGCCCCAGGGGACATGGATCAATGCAAAAAAAGTTTTCAAAACTGACTTTTTTTGGGAGCAGTGATTTTAATAATGCTTAAAGTGAAACAATAAAAGTGTAATATCCCTTTAAATTTCATACCTGGGGGGTGTCTATAGTATGCCTGTAAAGGGGCGCATGTTTCCCGTGTTTAGAACAGTCTGACAGCAAAATGACATTTCTAAAGGAAAAAAGTCATTTAAAACTACTCGTGGCTATTAATGCATTGCCGGTCCGACAATACACATAAAAGTTCATTGATAAAAATGGCATGGGAATTCCCTACAGGGGAACCCTGAACCAAAATTTTTTAAAAAATGACGTGGGGGTCCCCCTAAATTCCATACCAGGCCCTTCAGGTCTGGTATGGATATTAAGGGGAACCCCACGCCAAAATTTTTTAAAAAAATGGCGTGGGGTCTCCCCAAAAATCCATACCAGACCCTTATCCGAGCACGCAACCTGGCAGGCCACAGGAAAAGAGGGGGGACGAGAAAGCCCCTCCTCCTGAACTGTATCAGGCCACATGCCCTCAACATTGGGAGGGTGCTTTGGGGTAGCCCCCAAAACACCTTGTACCCATGTTGATGGGGACAAGGGCCTCATCCCCACAACCCTTGCCCGGTGGTTGTGGGGGTCTGCGGGCAGGGGGCTTATCAGAATCTGGAAGCCCCCTTTAACAAGGAGACCCCCAGATCCCGGCCCTCCCCTCTGTGTGAAATGGTAAAGGGGGTACAAAAGTACCTCTACCATTTCACAAAAAAGTGTCAAAAATGTTAAAAATTACAGTTTTTGACAATTCCTTTATTTAAATGCTTCTTCTATCTTCTTTCTTCTATCTTCCTTCGGTTTCTTCCTCCATCTTCTTCTTCTTCTGGTTCTTCTGGTTCTTCCTCCGGTGTTCTCATCCAGCATCTTCCTCCGTGGCACCAGCGTCTTCTTCCCTTCATCTTCTGGGCTGCTCCGCATCCAGCATGATGGGAGGCTCCCTCTGTGTGACACTTCTTCTCTTCTGATGGGTCTTAAATAATGGAGGGTGGGGCCACCCGGTGACCCCCCCTCCCTCTGACACAAGGGGACTTGACAGGGACTTCCCTGTGGCATTCCCTGTGATGTCAGAGGGGGCGGACAGTGAAGTCCCCGTGCGTCAGAGGGGGCGGGTTCACCGGGTGGCCCCACCCTCCATTATTTAAGAACCGTCAGAAGAGGAGAAGCGTCACACAGCGGAAGCCTCCCATCATGCTGGATGCAGAGCGGCCCCAGAAGATGAAGGGAAGAAGACGCCGGCGCCGTGGAGGAAGTTGCGGGACAAGAACACCGGAGGAAGAACCAGAAGAACCAGAAGAACCAGAAGAAGAAGAAGATAGAGGAAGAAACTGAAGAAAGATAGAAGATAGAAGAAAGATAATAGAAGACAGAAGAAAGAAGAAGCATTTAAATAAAGGAATTGTCAAAAACTGTCTCTTGTCATTTTTAACATTTTTTACACTTTTTTTGTGAAATGGTAGGGGTACTTTTGTACCCCCTTACCATTTCACACAGAGGGGAGGGCCAGGATCTGGGGGTCCCCTTGTTAAAGGGGGCTTCCAGATTCCAATAAGCCCCCCGCCCACAGACCCCCACAACCACCGGGCAAGGGTTGTGGGGATGAGGCCCTTGTCCCCATCAACATGGGGACAAGGTGCTTTGGGGGCTACCCCAAAGCACCCTCCCAATGTTGAGGGCATGTGGCCTGGTATGGTTCAGGAGGGGGTGCACTCTTTCGTTCCCCCCTCTTTTCCTGCGGCCTGCCAGGTTGCGTGCTCGGATAAGGGTCTGGTATGGTTTTTTTGGGAGATCCCACGCCATTTTTTTTAAATTTTGGCACGGGGTTCCCCTTAAAATCCATACCAGACCTGAAGGGCCTGGTATGGAATTTAGAGGGACCCCCACGTCATTTTTTTTAAATTTTGGTTCGGGGTTTCCCTGTGGGGAATTCCCATGCCGTTTTTATCAATGAACTTTTATGTGTATTGTCGGACCGGCAATTCATTAATAGCCGCGAGTAGTTTTAAATGACTTTTTTTCCTTTGTCAGACTGTTCTAAACACGGGAAACATGTGCCCCTTTACAGGCATACTATAGGCACCCCCAGGTACAAAATTTAAAGGAATATTACACTTTTTTGTTTCTCTTTAAGCATTATTAAAATCACTGCTCACGAAAAAATGGCCGTTTTTAAAACTTTTTTTGCATTGATCCATGTCCCCTGGGGCAGGACCTTGGTCCCCAAACACTTTTTATGACAATAACTTGCATATAAGCCTTTAAAATTAGCACTTTTGATTACAATCCAAGGCCAATAGTAGAAAAACAGCTTCACAGTAATTGGCTAGCAGCAATTCTCCGTTATTGTGAAGTTTATCACCTAACAAATACATAAACACAAGACATGACATATAACAAGTAAAGGAATGAAAAATATGTAACAATTGTAAATATTACAATATGTAGGCAGCAGAGGGGTAATTGCTGTGACAATACATGGGCAACAAATGGGCCATTGTTGCAATACATAGTTTTAACCTTCTCAGCTGCTTAAAAAAAAAAATAAAAGATGAATTTATTATTATTTGCCCAAAATATAACTGTCAATTAACACTTACAAGTAAAAAAACACCAGGGATCAGAAAATATTTTTTCCCATATTGAAGCAAACTGGACCATGCTTTTTACATTTTTCACTTCCTCTTGATCAACTGTGGGTACAGGTTTCTGTATATAATTTTCAGTTATATTCATTATTCTTTTTTTCTCTTGGTTAAACTTGATGAATGTGTATTTTTTTTCAACCTGGCTATCTAATGATAATATGCATTATTAATAAAAATATTTAAAAGTTTAGTAGCTCTTTTCTGCACTCTTTTCAATTCTTCATCAATTTTTCTTTGAAGTCAAAACTGAATAGACATTTTATGAATTTTTTTGGAATATCATACATTTTTCTATGTATGAATTATTATTATTACTAATAATAATAATATTATCCTGAAATGTCCTGCAGCTTAGTTTCTGTGAAGCCAAAAACTGAACTGCAGACATACGCTTTTGCCACATAGTGTGTACTGATAAAAGCAATTTTATGCCATAGAGATGCTACTTGATTACACAATTAATCCTCTTCTTAAAGGACAGGAGCCAAGTTCTGAAAAGTATGAATTTAATAAAATGAAATGAAGCCTGTACAAATTATCAGTCACAGACACTTCATTATAGTCTTTGGTAGAGTTCAATATAAAAGTGGACATAAATTGGGGAAGTAAAGCCATCACCGGCTTTAGACCTACCAAGCTTAGGCTTATTGTGCTTAGAATGTAGAGACCACCAAATAACCCAATAAAGGTTTTAAAGGAAGATTTGCAGAAAAAGTACCTGGATGAAGTTCCACACAGATGTATTGATGTTTCTTTAAAAGTCCATCAAATGGAGGCCAATCATTCTTATAACGGAGCCTTCCTGGGCAGGGTGGTTTAATATAGCACTAAAATAATGTGTAGGGGCATTCAGGAAAGTCACCAGGTAGAATCAAATAAGGGCAACATTTTTAAGACTTCATGGGATTTTCAGGTGAAAAATCCTGACCATGGGTATACTGATGACTTAAGAAAGTAGTAGATTTAGTGAATGTCTGACATGTGGTATCATTTTCCTATTAAATGCTGTTGGTACCACATTTTCTTATTAGGTGGCTCACCTCCAAGAAGGTTCTTGCCCCTAACCCTTGTTCCTTTAGGAAACCCTTTGGATCCAACAAATTTACCAGAGTTCCTCCAAAGGCATCCCGAGACAAGCAGATATCTTCTTTGGTGGCTGCTGTGAGAGCCACATAAACTGATCAGGTAAATAAATGATCGTTTGGTTGTTGATTACTTACCTAGCAGGGCACATAGTGGGATCCAAATTGCCGTGTCACTGGTGGAACAGATTTTCATTGATTCTTTTGTCTCTAATCAGCAAATAAAAGTTTCTAGATTCACTGTGTGGATGTTGCATTTAAACAACACACAGATATGTTATACAATATAGATACAAACAACAAGAGGGGGCTTTACTTTGGTATGAATAATGCCGCGTACACACGGGCGGACTTTTCGACCGGACTGGTCTGATGGACTTTCCGATTGACTTTTGATCGAACGGACTTGCCTACACACGATCACACCAAAGTCCGACGGATTGGTACATGATGACGCACGACCGGACTAAAATAAGGAAGTTGATAGCCAGTAGCCAATAGCTGTCCTAGTGTGGGTTTTCGTATGTCGGACTAGCATACAGACGAGCGGATTTCTCCAGTCCATCGGAAAGATTTGAAGCATGTTTCAAATCTGTTTCAAATCTAAAGTCCGTCAGATTTTCAACTGGCAAAGTCCGCTGAAGGTCCGATGAAGCCCACACATGATCGGATTGTCCGCCGAACTGGGTCCATCGGACCAGTCTGGTCGAAAAGTCCGCTCGTGTGTGCACGGCATTAGAAAACTCATGACTGGTGACAACTGAATGGGAAAAACTTGTAAAAACCCTATTTTTTTATTTCTTGAATATTTGCACATAGATCTATTTAAATCTTGGAAATTGTGCAGTTTTGGAACCCCAGGGATTACTGACTTGAATGAATGATGTTATTCAATAATAAAATAATACATTATTTTTCAGCTTGGCTGATTTGTGAGTAGATGTGCTCATCACTACTTTCAACCAGGTCATTAAAATGTTTTATTTTTTCCCTTTTTTATGCAGAAATGCAAAATGCATAAAAAACACTCAAAATTATTTTAAGTCACAAGAATTCCATCTTGCGAGACACAGGATCTCATGTTTTTACTCACTATAAATGAGCCCTTTTCAAGTGTATGTGTTTTATTGCATGTTGGTGTATGGGCAGGCCTCACAGAGTTGTTTTGATTTATCTTGATATTTCTAAAAACTTAGCAATGGAAATATCTTCTTTATTTTGATGTTTATGGTATTTTATTTCTTATTATTATAACATTTAAATATCTAAAACTGAGTACACATATATTACAATTAAATATATTCACTATAAATTGACCATAAATAACAAAACTCCAGACTGCCGCCTCCCCACCCCCCCTAAAAACACGCCCTGTCCCAGCTATATATTTATTCCATGCTATAATTACTAGCTCTCTAATTAAAGTCCCTTATAGTATGCCAACTAGGAAAAATACCCAATAATCATACATATTGTGTATATACTTTTTCCTACTTATTATTTTGGTGGATCCAGACTTCCATTGTTGGGATGACAAAGTGCTTGGACTGATATCCATAGCTCTTAAAGGAAATTTTTTTTTTAAATTTATTTATTTATTTTTTAATTATTGCATTTTAGTGTAAATATGAGATCTGAGATCTTTTTTAACCCAGATCTCATATTTAAGAGGTCCTGTCATGCTTTTTTCTGTAACAAGGGATGTTTACATTCCTTGTAACAGGAATAAAAGTGACCATTTTTTTTTAAACTGTGTCAAAATAAAAAACTAAAAGTAAAATAAATAAGAAAAAAAAAGTAAAGCACCCTGTCCCGACGAGCTCACGCGCAGAACCGAACGCATACTTGAGTAGCGCCCGCATATGAAAATGATGTTCAAACCACACATGTGAGGTATCACTCCGATCGTTAGAGTGAGAGCAATAATTCTAGCCCTAGACCTCCTCTATGACTCAAAGCTGGTAACCTGTAGAAATTTTTAAACACTGCCTATGGATATTTTTAAGGGTAAAAGTTTGTCGCCATTCCACGAGCAGGCGCAATTTTGAAGCGTGACGTGTTGTGTATCAATTTACTTGGTGTAATATTATCTTTCACAATGTAAAAAAAGGCTAACTTTACTGTTGTTTTATTTTTTTATTCAAAAAAGTGTATTTTTTCCCCAAAAAAGTGCGCTTGTAAGACCACTGTGCAAATATGGTGTGACAGAAAGTATTGCAATGACCGCCATTTTATTCTCTAGGGTGTTAGAAAAAAAAGTATATATATATAATGTTTGGGGGTTCTAAGTAATTTTCTAGCAAAAAAAAAAAATATTTTAACTTGTAAACAACAAGTGTAAAAAAGAGGCTCTGGGCTGAAGTGGTTAACATATCTGAAACATTTTCAATAAGCAACAATGACAAATCAAATAGATAAAAAATCAGGAGATACACCAGTGCTTTTTTTTTTTTTAATCTGATTTTACATACAGTATAATTGTTAAGCTGTATCATTGAGCCAGGCTTAGTCTATCATGTTCAAAAATATATATTTTTTTTTTCTTAAGTGGTTAAATCCTCTTTTGCTAAATGCTAATTGTTACTTTCAGCATTCCCTCGTTTTGTTTCTGTCCTACAAAAGATCACCTGAAAGGTCTCCCTCAGTTTGGAACTGCCCTGAATAATGGTGAGAGCCTCAGCAGTTGGACAAAACAACAAAATGAACCAGCTGATTGTGGGCCCAAAACCCATAGAGACATATGAATAGGAAGCACTATAGTAACCAGACAAGTTATACAATACATTGACTGCAAGAAAAAGTAGCATTGTTCTTGTTGCATTAATGAGGGCCTGGAGTTTAGGGTCTTTAAAATTAGAATTTGTATCTTTGATAGTCCATATATGTCTTACAAGAAAAAATATTGATACCGTGAGAAAGAGGAGGGTGAGACTAAATGGTAAATATATACAACATATCCACATTGTTATTATAAAGAAGGGCTCAGTAAACACTGTCCCACCAATAATTGTGGAATTATTGGTTGAATTACAGATAGATTGTTCATGAAGAGTCACAGAAGTCTTCCAGATGAGTGGGAGACTGAAGAGAAATGATCCCATCGCTGATAATAACAGAAGCTGTGGGAGGAATTGTGTGATGGACCTCTTTATCCAAACAAAGATAACAAATCAGAGGTTAGAGATGGCCGTGCAGTAGTAGGCGCAGAGGATGGCGGTCAACCAGTAGTTAAAGATGTTAAGTGTATGAAGAGAAACATAAGATGTAAAAAGAACTTCTTTCTCAAAAAACTTCTGGGGCCACACAAGGTTTATCATAAATGCCATTATCAACCAAAGCTGCAGAAGGGCGTTGACCAGTCCTTTGGTCAGGTGGATCAGATCACACGGTTTTATTTTGTGCCTGCTTTTCTTGCTTTTCAAATCAACAATGAAGATGGACATGTTCAAAGCAATTCCAGGGCTACTTTCTATAATAACTATAATTATTAATGCAATATACAGTGGAGGGACCATGGTGTTGGCTGTGTCCAAAAGTATCTTCTGTCTTTGCCTTGTTGTTCTAACAAAAGTCATAGAATGCCTTTAAAATCTAGACGCTTGATGTTTCCTCAGTATTTCACCAAGCATTTGAGAGATACAGATTTAATCGTTTGCAGCCGATATAATAATATAGCGTAGTAATGTAATCTGAAGGTAAATGAGATGATGCAGCACAGGAACATTCTATGAAATCTGAATCATGCAAATAGTCGGTGGCTTCTATTCCCTTGATTTAAATTGTAAGGATAAAACTGATTTTCATAATGTTCCCTGCTGTTCAGACTAAGACATTAAAGAATAAAAAAAAAGCCATCAATTTAAAAAATGCTTTTTAAAAAGCCACTCTTTTAACTGAAAAATATTTCTAACATCTGTCATACTTAAATTCATAAGAGCTTGCCCCCTTCAGCCTTTAAAGCGGCAGACGTACAATGACGGTGATTCGCCCAGGAGAGCCAACCTGCCGCAGTACCACTGCGGCGGCTGGTCTTAGAGCGGTTAAAAAGCTTTACTAAAGTCACTCTTTTAACCAAAAAATAATTCTAACACTTAAGGACCAGAAGGATTTGCCCCCTTAATAACCAGGCCATTTTTTTGGGAATGACGGCTCTGCGTCATTTTAAATGACAATTGCGCAGTCGTGCAACTTACCCAAACAAGATTTATGTCCCTTTTTACCCACAAATAGAATTTTCTTTTGCTGGTATTTTATCACCTCTGCGGTTTTTATTTTTTGCGCTATAAACAAAACATTTATTTTTACTTTTTGCTATAATAAATATCCCCCAAAAAATTAAAAATAAACAAATTTCTTCATCAATTTAGGTCAATATGTGTTCTTCTACATATTTTGGTAAATAGCAATAAGCGAACATTGTTTGTGCACAAAGTTATAGCATCTAAAAAATAGGGGAAAGATTTATGGCATTTTTAGTATTATTTTTTTTACTAGTAATGGCGGCGATTTGCAATTTTTAGCAAGGCTGCAACATTGCGGCAGACAGATTGGACACCTTTGACACATTTTTGGGACCATTGACACTTAAACATAATCGTTTTTTTTTCTCCTCACGCTGTCAGCGTGAGGAGAAAAAAAGCCGATCACCAGCTTATGTTAAAGGGACATCAGTCCAGAAGAGGAAGGAGGCACATATGCCTCATCTGTGCCTGCCAGTGCCACCTGCCATTGCCACCTGCCAGTGCCCACAGTGCCCAGCAGTGCCACCTATAAATGCCCACAAGTGCCACCTATCAATGCCCGCAAGTGCCTTCTATCAGTGCCCACCAGTGGTGCCAATCAGTGCCACCTAGCAGTGCTGCCATTAGTGTAAGCAATCAGTGCCCATTATTGCCACTCATCAGTGCCCATCACTGCCACCCATCAGTGCCCATCACTGCCACCTATCGGTGCCCATCAGTGCCGCCTCATCAGCGTACATCAATGAAGGAGAAAAATTACCTGTTTGCAAAATTTTATAACAAAATATAAAAAAAATTAACATTTTTTTTAAATCCGGTCTTTTTCAATTTTTTTAACAAAAAATAAAAACCGCAGAGATGATCAAATACCACCAAAAGAAAGCTCTATTTGTGGGGAAAAAATGATAAAAATTTCATTTGAGTACAGTGTTGTATGACCGCGCAATTGTCATTCAAAGTGCGACAGTGCTAAAAGCTGAAAATTGGTCTGGACAGGAGGGGGGTTTAAGTGCCCAGTAAGCAAGTGGTTAATCAATTCAAGAAGAAGCCCATATTTTGACCAGCTGTTTTTTTAACTGTGGGTTTCCAATTATTAGAACAATAGAACGTGCTGTAGGATACAATGTAAAAATGACCCAGAAAATTGTGTTCATGACCTCTCCAGCCTTATACTTTGTTAGAACCTGACCAACAGCAACCATAAAGCAAGCCAAATCAAGTAATGTGTAAGCCACCATGGTACCAGCTGCCCGCACAAGACCACCAATCTGCGGAGGGGAGCTGAGCTGGAGAATATTCCTTCTGATACTCCAGGCGTGTTTTAGAATTGATCCTACACAGAGTGCGATACAGGTGAAAGTCAATGTAAAGGGAAAACAGTAACCCAACACCGTGTTAAAAAGACTAAAGAGGCTAAATGAATCAATATTATTATCATTGAATCTTAGATGTTCTGTCACATTCACAGGACTGTCAAAATCAAGCACCCAAATAATAGGAAGGCTTATTAGAAAACAAAAACCTGCCGACACCAACAAAAGCAGATTCGTGGAAGTCAATATAATCTTTTTCACCCACTGGAATAAACTATGGGAAAAGCTGAACAGTTTTACAAAGTAATACATTGACAGGAGAGCGGTTTGCCAAAAACTTGTGTCCGCGATAAAAAACACAATTACAATTTGAAATAAATATACTCCATGTGGGATTATTGTGTTAGAGTGTAGATAGCCTATGAGACCATAAGCAATCAGTATCCACTGAGAAAACATATTGGTGAATGTCATTGTGGACAGGATCAGATCGCAGGCTGTAGGACGTTTTCCTTTGTACCAATCTCTGAGATAAATAGTCAATATAAAAATGTTTAGGATGATTCCTGGTCCGCCCAAGCTGATAGGAATGGTAGAAATCCCCAGAGACCACTTCATGTTGTTGAAAGTTATTCTAAAAAGATCTCCGGTCCGTTGAGTCACCTCTACAAAGAGTGCTTGTTTCTGTTCTCTACTCCTTAATGAGTGACTTTGAAATAGCCAGGGATGCAAATTATCAGTTTGTTTTCTCTGCCTGAATATGTAACATGACCATGTTAAGGTCTGTCCATAATTTTCCTAATGGCTGACTGTCATTTATTAAAATGTATTTCCCTTGTAGAACAAATATATTATATAATCATATCAACTAATGATCATATGAAGAAGTGTGACATTTCAAACTTAAGATCCATTTTACATGAAGGAGTCTATTTATATAACAACATATCTGTGCGAACATCTCAGCATTCGCACAAAAGTCCCAAATAATCCCCATAATGTTTATAATATGTAAAAAATGTCAGTTTCTACATTTTGCCTTTCAAAGAGCAAGTGTAACATTCCCTAACATTTAATCCTGAGAGGAAATAGTCTTAATCACGTCCTAACCATGCCATAGCTGAAGGATGGCTACAGCACAGCTCTGTTGTTCCGAGAGTGCATCCCCTGGAGGCGCGCATCCGGCATGCTCCGTGATCACTGTGTCCTTTGGACATAGCGATCACAGATCATGGTAAAAGGTCAATCACAGCAGTCCTTTACCTCGTGATTAGCTGTGGCAATCAAAGCTGATCACGGTATAAAAAGAATTGTCCATTATTGGCAGTACTTTCCGGTTACTGGCACTGTCACAGCATGAGCAGAGGAGAGACAGTAACCAGAAATCCTGACAGGGGAAATTTATACAGATAATTAGGGCAACTGATCATCGGTGCCGTGATTATCAGTGCAGCCCCATCAGTGCCAATTAGTGCCATCAATGATGCCCATCAGTGCCCCCCATCAGTGCTGCCTATAAGTGCTCACTAGTGCTGCCTATCAGTGCCCATCAGTGCCACCTATCAGTGCCACTTATCAGTGCCCATCAGTGCCACCTATCAGTGCCCATCAGTGCCACATATCAGTGCCAAATCATCAGTACTCATCAGTGCCGCCTCATCATTGCCCATCAGTGGCATCTCATTAATGCCCATCTGTGTAGCCTATTAGTGTCCATCAGTGCAGCCTCATCAGCTGAAGAAAAAAAATACTTATTTGCAAAACTTTATAACAGAAACTTATGCCCCGTACACACAAGCGGAATTTCCATCGGAAAAATCTTGGATAGTTTTTCCGACGGAATTCCGCTCAAGCTTGCCTTGCCTACACATGGTCTTACAAAAGTTTTCTGAGCTTTCGACCATCAAAAATGTGGTGACGTACAACACTACCACGAGCCGAGAAAATGAAGTTCAATGCTTCTGAGTATGCATCGAATTGTTTCCGAACATGCATTTTTTTTGCGCGTCGGAATTGCATACGGACGATCGCATTTTCGGATAGGAACTTTTTCCGCCCGAAAAATAGAGAACCTGCTCTCAATCTTTTGCTGGCTGGAATTCCGCCAGCAAAAGTCCAATGGAGCATACACACGGTTGCATTTTCAGACCAACAGCTCACATCGGTCTTTTACTGGCAGCATTTCCGATCGTGTGTACGGGGCATAAGAAAACATTTTTTTTTCAAAATTGTCTGTCTTTTTTTGTCTTATTTAGCAAAAAAAAAAAAACCAGCGGTGATTAAATACCACCAAAAGAAAGCTCTATTTGTCTCAAAAAAATGATAAAAAATACAGGGTTGCCTGACCATGCAATTGTCATTCAAAGTTTGAGAGCGCCGAAAGCTGAAATTTGGCCTGGGCCGGGGTGGGGGTATATTGTCAGTACCCAGTAAGCAAGTGGTTAAGACATTTGATCAGAAAAGTGTAAAAACAGTTCACCAATCGAGAAAATAGACTAACACTATAGGGTAAGAACATTCTGGTTTAATAATTTGTATTGCAAATCTCAATATATTGTATTGCAGTATACAAAGAAAGCACCTAGTCCGCCCACACAAGGGCTACGACTGGCGACGTAAGAAACATTTGTACACATAGTGTAAACAAAGGAGGAAAGGCCTCCTTCTCAAGCCATTACAATAATCCCTTTCATGCCTAATGCCGCATACACGCGACCGGTTTGTCCATCAGAATAAACTCCGAAGGTTTCTCCGATGAAACTCCAATGGAATTCCATTCCAGCGGTCTTGCTACACACGGTCAATCCAAAGTCCAACCAAAGTCCGACCGCCCAGGATGAAATGACATATAGCACAAATGATGGAACTAGAAAAAGGACATTCAATAGCCAGTAGCCAATAGCTTACATCTCTTCAGAGCATGCGTCGTTTTTGCTCCGTCGGAACAGCATACAGACGAGTGGTTTTCCCGATAGGAACTGGTAAAACATGTTCTATTTCTAGGGCCATCAGAATTTTCGAGAGAAAAAGTCCGATGAGGCCCACACACGATTGGAATGTCCGTCCGATGAAATGATTCCGTCTGACTTTTCTTGCCGGAAAGTCGAACCGTGTATATATATATATATATATATATATATATATATATATATATATTTATATATATATATTTTTTTTTTTATCAGAGAATCTAGAGAATAAAATGGTGATCGTTGCAATATTTTATGTCACACTGTATGTGCGCAGCCTAATTTTTTGTATAATGGAAAAGATAATGTTACGCCGAGTACCTAAAAACCATAAAAAATCATGATTACCAGGTTAGAGTTACAGAGAAGGTCTAGTGCTAGAATTATTGCTCTCACTCTGATGATTGCAGCGATACCTCACATGTGTGATTTGAACACCGTTTAGATATGCGGGCGTGACTTAAGTGTGCCTTTTCTTTGCTGCACGAACTCACCGGGGCGCTTTAAAGAAAAAAAAAATTTTCTTATTTATTTTTTATTTATTTTTTTTTTACATTGTCACTTTTGAAAAAAAAATGTGATCACTTTTATTGCTGTCACAAGGAATGTAAACATCCCTTGTGACAGTAATAAGTGGTGACAGGTACTCTTTATCGTTATGGAGGGATTGGGGGTCTAAAAGACCCCCAATCCCTTCTTTGCACTTCTAAGTATTCAGATCACCAAAAACAGTGATTCAGAATACTGTAAATTTTTTTTAATGACAGCATTGGCAGCCAAGTAAACCGGAAGTGACATTGTAATGTCGTAACGTCGCTTCCGTGTTTACATGAAGAATAGAGTGAACCCGTTTCCGGCTTCCTTTCAGTCTCGCTCTAGCCGTCGGAAATGCATCCTCCCGGTATAACCCCCTAAAGCCGAGGCCGTATATGTGTGTACGGTCGGCGGGAAGGGGTTAAACCTAAACAGAACATATATGTATGTCAGGGAAAACCCCCAAATTTTGCCAAAGTAGCCAGGATCAATATGCCAATGAACCTATGTAGATAGTCCTGGAGCCCAATAAACAATTAAAGAGGCTAAAGAGCCCAGCAAATTAAAAAAGATAGAAAGCGAAGACAAATAAGAAAGTGAAGTGTAAACTAGAGGGGGGTAAGGGAAAAGGTAGGGATCTGGGATTGCCTGAGACACCTGTTAAAGTTGACCCACGTTAGTCAGAGGAAGGTCAGGAAAGGCATATGTCAACCATGGTTCCAAAATTTTCAGGAGTTTAGCACGCATGTCATTAAGGATACTAGACATTTGTTCATTAAGCATCATGGCCATCAAACGGTCTCTTACTCCCTGGAAGGGGACTGTAGGTTTCTACCAGGCCTGAGCAATTGTCTTTCTGCGCCGCAGAATGCCCCATAATGCACTGCGAGATCGCAGTACATTGACGTCTGATGATTGGCCAAAGCATGCACTTGACTTGCATGCTTTGGCCAATCACAGCTCACTCTGCTGTGAGAGCCATAATTGGCCAAAGGCAGTGTGCCTTTGGCCAATCATGGATCAGGGGGCTAAGACTATGCCCCACACTATATAAGGCTGCTTCAAACGGGGTCCGTGTATATTGTGTGGACGGAGATAGAAAGCTAGATTAGGCAGGCAGGTTAGTTAGTGGCATGCGAGCAGTGTATTTATATATTTGCATTCAGTGTAGACTATATGTGCAGTGTAGACGTTATATTCAGTCAGTGCAGGCGGTGTAGTTTATATAACACAGTGTATTGAAATGGTTAAGGGGAACTTAGTTCCAAAATTTTTTAAAAAAATGGTGTGGTGGTCCCCCCTAAAATCCATACCAGACCCTTATCTGAGCATGCAACCTGGCAGGTCAGGATAGGGGGGACGAGCGAGGAACCCTCCTGAACCATACCAGGCCACATGCCCTCATCATGGGGAGGGTGCTTTGGGGTCCCCCCAAAGCACCTTGTTCCCATTTTGATGGGGACAGGGGCCTCATCCCCACAACCCTTGCCCAGTTGCTGTGGGGGTCTGTGGGCAGGGAGCTTATCAGAATCTGGAACCCTTTTTAACAAGGGGGCCCCCAGATCTTGCCCCCTATGTGAATGGGTATGGGGTACATTGTACCCCATATCCATTCACCAAAAAAAGTGTCAAAAAAGTAAAAAACATACAAGACAGTTTTTGACAATACCTTTATTAACCACTTCAATACAGGGCAGTTATACACCCTTCCTGCCCAGACCAATTTTCAGCTTTCAGCGCTCTTACGCTTTGAAATTTGGCAGCTAGTATACTAAATAATATGATGCTTTTATTAAATGTTTAGGTTAATGGTTAATTTCTTTGTGGTCTACCTACTGTAGTTCTGTGATCAACAAGTAATCTGGAATGATCAATCTGCTTTAAAACATTTGATATTATTACTAAGTATATACACTGTAAAAAAGAGAGGACAGACTATATTGGCCCCATAAAGAATGAGAAAGGAAATCTGGTTACAAAGGATAGGAAGATGGCAAAGCTATTGAATTTATTCTTCTTCTCTGTCTTCACAAAGGAATCGAGGGGCTTCAATAACCAAAACTTCAATGTTTATCCTCATGACTTGTCACAGGAAACACCCTCATGGCTAACAGAGGACAGAATTAGAGACAGACTTAGAAAACTTAACATTAATATGTCACCGGGACCAGATGGCTTGCACCCGAGGGTACTTAGGGAACTTAGTCAAGTTTTTGCCAGACCACTGTTCCTAATTTTTACTGACAGTCTGCTAACTGGAATAGTACCAATTAGTAGTTTACCAGGAGAAGAAACGTATCAGGGCATTAAATATACAGTATTACATGCTGCATGCCTGTGCATTGTGGCTAAGGGTGAGGCCCACTTCTTTAAGAAGCCATCTTTGGTGTCAACGTGGCTTGGTAGGGAGAAGCGCTGGCTCAGGGAAGAAGCAGCAAAACATAGGCAAGCTATTGACCAGATTCATGCAAGTGACGGATACATTTGTCTTCCTTTTTTTTTTGTTTCTAATGTACATACACTTTGCTGGTAAGATCTTATGCGGGACAATTATTTCAACCCCCTAGTTGTCGGTCCCACATGGACATTATACTGTTGTTTTGTTCCTACAGATCCTGTTGGCTTGTAGGTTTACTTTTTTGTTTATAAATCAGAAGATGTCGGAAGTCTGACTATTCACTGTCCCCATGGTGATACAGAGAAACTAGACTATTTAACCACAGTTTTGATCATCTAACTTTTTAAGACCTATACCTCTCATATAGATTAAGGATCGCTCACGTTATTATTGGATTACCTGCTTTATCTCCATTCTATAGTACTGACATGTCTAAGTCTCATGTGATTGTCAGCTGGAATGTGCTTCAGTTGGGTAATAGAGTGAAAAAGTTGGCAGTTCTACATATGGATAAACGTTTAGACTCCTCTGTTGTGTGTCTGCAGTAAACCCACTTGATATCAGATCAAGCATCACAATTTTCTGTACGAATGTTCAGTCACCAGTTTCACTCTGCCTATTCAACCTATTCCAGAAGCACATTAATATATCATAATGTTTATTTTTCCTGTGCATTGTCTGTTATAGACCCATATAGTCGTTAGATTTTTTTGGTATGCAATCTGAATGAACTGGAGTGTATAATAGCTAATATATACATTACTCTACCCTTCTCCGTAGTTCTTAAGCTCCTTGCAAATTTTCTAGCTTACCATCCAAACATCCCAGCATTTATTGTAGGGGATTTTATCAATTATCTGGATGCTACCCTTGATAAATTCTCTGATCCCTCTCACAACCATGTTGCCGGGGGAGGTCAGACTCCCTTTGCTAAACTTCTGGAGGAGATGGGATTACGGGAAGTGTGGAGAACTCAAAACCCACAGTCTAAGGTTTACCCCTGTCATTCAGCCTCACATAAGAGCCTCTCTAGGATTGATCTTGGTCTATGTAATGAAGAAATGCTCCCTCTGATTTCCTCATCTCAGTATGAGTCAAGAACTATCTAAAAAGTCTTATTGGGAAATGAATCAATTCTGGTTGTCACTGTTTCCAGATCCTGACCCTATACCCAATGTTCTGAATTAATAAAGATACAGTGACCTCCGGAATGTTTTGGGACATGCTAAAGGCCTTATTAAAAGGCCAATTTAATAAAATGAGTTCCTCTATCAAGACTGAGACCAGATCCTGGGAGCAGTTTGTGGTACAAGAGGTCAAAAAAGCTGAGGCCATGTATGTGGATCTTCCTTCCACTCATACTGAGAAGATATAGGTGGAAGCTCAGCGTTTAGCTAAACAAGTGTTTTTGACGAAGGCTGAAAACAAAAGTTTTTTCCTTCAACAAAGGTTCTTTGAAGAAGGGGAAAATATAGATGATATGCTAGTTATGCTGGCGAAATCCCATAGGGATTCATCTCTTATTACTGCAGTAACTAATAATTCTGGAAATGTTGTGAATGCTCATTCTGATATATTTCATTTCAATTTTCATACTTTTTATGAAGATGTATAATCTAAAGTTTCACCATCTCTAGAGGACATTCAAGCTTTTTTATGTAACAGTCAGTTACCACAACTTTCTCGGTCTAACAGAGACATGCTGAATGCTACCCTGACCAGTGATGAACTGCTTGATGCATTGGCCCTTTCTACACTTGGTAAAGCCCCAGGGGCAGATGGGTTGCCACCAGAGGTGTACAAACGGTACACAGAAGTCCTTTTACCACATTTAAAATCAGTTTACTCTGATTCTTTGGAGCTGGAATGACTACCCCCCTTGATGAACGAGGCAGTTGCTATTCTTTTACTTAAACCAGGTAAGGATAGTGTACTATCCTTAAAAATATGACTGATCATGCCAAAAAACTTTTATTTCAGAATAGTGATCATATGAAGCCATTTATTATCACATAGTTGTCTGGTTCCTTTATAAATCATAATGATAACAGAAATTACCCAAATGGCCCTGATGAAAAGTCCCCACCCGGAATATTTGGCCTTGGTACAGACACACAAGGGGACACTCGGGTTAAAATGCCAATTAAAGGTTAGTTACTCTCATCTGTGACTTTTTAATTTCAAATTAGTGCCTGTGTATAAATATTCATTGAGTTTGTTAGCTCTTACGTGGATGTGCTGAGAAGGCTAAATAGTGAGCCATGGGGAACAGAAAAGAACTGTTAAAAGACCTGCGTAACAAGGTAATGGAACTTTATAAAAATGGAAAAGGATATAAAAATATATCCAAAGCCTTTGACTATACCAGTCAGTAATGTTCAATCACTTATTAAGAAGTGGAAAATTTGGCGTTCTCTTGATACCAAGCCGAGGTCAGGTAGACCAAGAAAGCCTGAAGCCACAGCTGCCAGAGGAGTTGTTCAGAATACAAAGAAAAATCCCATAGGTAACCTGAGGAGAAATACAGGCTGCTCTCGAAAAAGACAGCGCGATTGTTTCAAGGAGCACAATACAACAATACTTGGACAAAAATGAGCTGCAAGGTCAAATTGCCAGAAAGAAGGCTTTTAATGTGCCAATGCCACAAAACGATATGCCTGAAAACACCTTGACTTGCCTGGGGCTTTTTTGTGACATTGACGCATGAGCAGTCATATTTCCAATGAAAATTAAAATTTAATCCAAGCAGACCGATAAAATTAAGATGAAGAAATAATGAATCACCATTACAGAAGGTAATTTACTTTTGTTGTTCACCAACCCTACAGCACACATTTATTGTATTAAAGATGTAATTGTATTTTGGGTTACTCTGAATCAACACAATATTTAGCACAGGGGTGTAGGCAAATGTTGCAGTTAGGTCAACTAATTTCCATGGATAGTAGCTTAACTTGTCTTAATATTTTTCTAAAAGAACCAGTGAAAAGGAAGAATGGTCAAAAATATCATTTTCTAGATGTGCAAAGCTGGTAGAGACATCCCCAAAAAGACTTGCAGCTGTAATTACAGAGAAAGGGGGTTCTACAAAGTATTGTTTCAGATGGCGTCATACAAATGCCCCCCCACACTTTTCACATATTTATTTGTAAAAAGTTTTGAAAAACATTTATCATTTTTCTTCCACTTCACAATTATGTGCCACTTTGTGTTGGTTTATCACATAAAATCCCAATAAAATACATTTACGTTTTTCATTTCCAGCGCATGGGCGATGAATAGGCAACCATTACAATATATCACAAAATGACCTGGTATAGAACACCAGGGAAAGGGTTACAAATGATAACAAAAATTAGATCATACTAGAGTAGTCTAAAAGTTAGATTTATCATATGGCAAGAAAGGGCGAAATTTAAGGCCAATAGTAGAAAAACAGCTAGCAGCAATTCTCAGTTATTGTGAAGTTTATCACTTAACAAATACATAAACACAAGAAATTACATATAACAAGTAAAGGAAAGAAAAATATGTAACAATTGTAAATATTCCAATATGTAGGCAGCAGAGGGGTAATTGTGACAATACATGGGCAACAAATGGGCCATTGTTGCAAAACATAGTTTTATCCATCTCAGCTGCTAAAAAAAAAGGATGGATTTATTATTATTTGTGCAAAATATAACTGTCAATTAACACTGTGACAGACTCACCCGGGACAGAGGCTATTGGAGGGGACTGAACGCAAGCCTCTTGCCAACAGATTATGACCCCTGGATTTTAAGGGGACAACATCAGACTCAATCGTGTATATATGTATATATTGTATGTTGCCTCATTCTGTTGTGGACTCTTTGCTGTGGTCATTTGGGATGTGTGTCCCTGTAGAGGGAGGGGGATTCCTCCAGCAGCCCCCCTGCTGATAAGACTGATTCATACTGTTGGGACACATCCTGTGAGGAGATGCTGGTGTCATCAACTCCAACTGTCTGTCTGTTGTCTGCTAGAATGTGTATTGTAAATAAGTCTCTAGTATGGGATCTAAGAGTCATTAGATTCCCATTGTTGTTTGTGTTAATTAACTTTGCTATTATGTGAAGAAGAGTTCGGTGTTGATTTGTGATAATGTTGATTGGGTTTTCTGTGCTACAAGACGGCCAGTCTGGCCTAAAGGTCATGTCTGAGTCATCTAGGCTGTCTAAAGGGATTAGTTAATTAGCCCATGTTAATTAGGTTTCTGGTCAGAGGTGTATGTTCAGAGTAATATGAGCAGGAGGTATACACCTCCTCTTTTACTGTATAAAAGAGCCTGTATTCCTTTCAATAAAAGAGATTCCTGTTTGAACTTACATACAGCCTGCCTGGTGTTTGTTCTGAGCTACACAACTGGATTAGAACGGCACACAGCTGTAATTCTAGTCCCGGAGTATCGGATGACCGAATCATCAGATATTGCGATCTGCAATCTGATTCTATAGCCCCAGAGGAGTGTCGGGAGAGTGGAACCGAGCGAGCAGGGGCTCGTTACAAACACTTACAAGTAAAAAAACACCAGGGATCAGAAAATATTTTTTCCTATATTGAAGCAAAGTGGACCATGCTTTATACATTTTTCACTTCCTCTGGATCAACTGTGAATACAGGTTTCTGTACAGTATATAACTTTTCAGTTATATTCATTATTCTTTTTTCTCTTGGTTAAACTTGATGAATGTGAATCTTTTTTCAACCTGGCTAACAATAATATGCATTATTAATAAAAATATGTAAAAGTTTAGTAGCTCTTTTCTGCACTCTTTTCAATTCTGCATCATTTTTCTTTGAAGTCGAAAGTGAACAGAAATTTTATGAATTTTTTTGGAATATCATATATTTTTCTGTGTATGAATTAATAATAAGAAGAATTATAATAATATCCCAAAATGTCCTGCAGCTTAGTTTCTTTGAAGCCAAAAACTGAACCGCAGACATACACTTTTGCCACATAGTGTGTACTGATAAAAGCAATTTTATGGCACAGAGATGCACACCTATAACTACTATCAGTATCTACATGATTACACAATTAATCCTCTTCTTAAAGGACAGGAGCCAAGTTCTGAAAAGTATGAATTTATTAAAATGAAATGAAGTCTGTACAAAGTATCAGTCACATTATGGTTCTTTGGTAGAGTTCACTATTGAAGTGGACATAAATTAAATGCTGTTGGTGCCATATTTTCTTATTAGGTGGCTCACACCCAAAAAGGTTCTTACCCCTAACCCTTGTTCCTTTAGGAAACCCTTTGGATCCAACATATTTACCAGAGTTCCTCCAAAGGCATCCAGAGACAAGCAGATTTCCTCTTTGGTGGCTGCTGTGAGAGCCACATAAACTGATCAGGTAAATGATCGTTTGGTTGTTGATAACTTACCTATCAGGGCACATAGTGGGATCCAAATTGCCGTGTCACTGGTGGAACAGATTTTCATTGATTCTTTTGTCTCTAATCAGGAAATAAAAGTTTCTAGATCCACTGTGTGGATGTTGCATTTAAACAACACACAGATATGTTATACAATATAGATACAAACAAACATCAAGAGGGGACTTTACTTTGGTATGAATAATGCCGCGTACACATGGGCAGACTTTTCGACCGGACTGGTCTGACGGACTTTCCGACGGACTTTCGACAGACTTTTGAATGAACGGACTTGCCTACACACGATCATACCAAAGTCCGACGGATTCGTAAGTTATGGCGTTAAGACTAAAATAAGGAAGTTGATAGCCAGTAGCCAATAGCTGTCCTAGTGTGGGTTTTCGTCTGTCGGACTAGCATACAGACGAGTGGATTTTTCCAGTCCGTCAGAAAGATTTGAAGCATGTTTCAAATCTAAAGTCCGTCAGATTTTCAACTGGAAAAGTCCGCTGAAGGTCTGATGAAGCCCACACATGATTGGATTGTCCGCCGGACTCGGTCCGTCGGACCAGTCCGGTCGAAAAGTCCGCTCGTGTGTGCGCGGCATTAGAAAACTCATGACCGGTGACAACTGAATGGGAAGAACTTGTAAAAACCCTATTTTTTTAATTTCTTGAATATTTGCACATAGATCTATTTAATTCTTGGAAATTGTGCAGTTTTTGGAACCCAGGGATTCCTGACTCGAATGAATTATGTTATTCAATAATAAAATAATACATTATTTTTCAGCTTGGCTGATTTGTGAGTAGATGTGCTCATCACTACTTTCAACCAGGTCATTAACATGTTTTTTTTTTCTTTTTTTTTGCAGAAATGCAAAATGCATAAAACACACTCAAAATTATTTTAAGTCACAAGAATTCCATCTGGCGAGACACAGGATCTCATGTTTTTACTCACTATAAATGAGCCCTTTTCGAGTGTGTATGTGTTTTATTGCATATTGGTGTATGGGCAACCCTAACAGAGTTATCTTGATTTATCTTGATATTTCTAAAAACTTAGCAATGGAAATATCTTCTGTATTATGATGTTTATTTTAATTTGTATTCTTATTAATTATAACATTTAAATATCTAAAACTGAGTACACATGTATTACAATTGAATATCTGTACTATAAATTGACCATAAATAACACAACTCCAGATTCCCCCCCACCCCCCCTAAAAACACACCCCTGGGTCCCTGTCCCAGCTATGTCATTATTCCATGCTGTAATTACTAGCTCTCTAATAAAACTCCCCTATAGTATGCCAACTAGGAAAAATACCCAATAATCATACATACTATGTGTATATACTTTTGCCCACTTATTATTTTTCCTTCACATTGACATTTTTCTGTACACAGTAGTTTAGTAAACTTTTTTTGACTTCTTAAATGTTAACCATTTCTCCCATATAGCTTCAAATTTCTCTAAAGTATTTTTCCATCAATGCAGTATTACTTCTACACTTCACGTATAATTTACTTTTAGAAGCCGTTCCTTCACAGTAGGGATTTTAGGTGAGCACCAATGCTCAGGGATCAATCCTTCACCCACGTTTAATAAATGGCTCAGGAGAGACCTTTTATACTGCGCCACTGGTACTTTATTGCAATGGAACAAAACTTTTGAGGGCTTCATGAGTTTCTCCTGTCCCAATATGTCTTGGATAATTAAAGCTATTCTTTCCCCCCCAAAAAAATTCTAGGGCAGGTCTACCACACGCATGCAAAGGTTTCAGGTACATCGCACCCCCTCCAACGTGATGACCAAAATTAATACACCATGTAGTAGCTTGAAAGACATTTCTGTCATTTTCAAAACAAATGTAGAGAAGCACATCGATTTTAATATTTTCATCCTCTGGGTTGCGGTTATTTCTACTCTTAATTCATGCTCCCATTTCCAAAAATACGGGGTATTATAAGTTCTGGCTCATTTGCCAGAATGTGTTACACTTGAGATATATTACGGGACTTGCCAGCAGGGGAGCAAAAGGTATTCTCTATGGGCAACAGATTGTCCTCATCGTATAGTGGCTGAGGAAGTCCTCTTATAAAATGCTGTATTCTTTATTATGATGTTATCTCATTCACATGTTAGCAGTCCATGTACTGTAGTGTTGCTGGGTCTGGCTTATATTGGCTCATGTAAAACATAAAAGGGTGAAAAACCTTTAAGGCTCCAGATAACATTACAAATATCTCCCTGTTGTAAGCAAATTGTCATGGTTAAGTGGTAGATCAAGAAATTTGATTAGCGTTATAAAAGATGTTCATACTAATACTGTATATTAAAACTTTAATTGTTTCCACCACAAGGAATATAAGGAATATTATTCATTGTTAGGGTTTGCATGTGCTTTAACCAGTAGCTGCAATAGTAGCTGATGTTGCTTTTACCCCTTTTAAGGCTGCTTTGTCATTGGTTCATTTGCTGTTGATGCAAAATAGACCAATAAAACAAGGATGGAGAAACCAAAACCATCACTTTTGAAAGTGATTTAAAGAAGAGTTCCAGGCTCCTTTGAAAAAAAATAATAAAAGCCTGCAGCTACAAATACTGTTTATATTAATTTTAGGACATTTACCTGTCTAGGAATCCAGCGGTGTCTTCCCCCGAGCCAATTTTTCAATTGGCTCTCAGGTGCTGCCCCTGCCATCTCAGCTAAGGGAAATGGGCAGTGAAACCTTGTGGCTTCACAGCTAATTCCCTACTGCACAATTTTTTAATGGCCCAGCAGCGGGGGAACGAGGAGGGGGGACGAACTTTTGCGGAGGGGAGGGGGGAGGCAAAAAAGCGGAGCTCCCCCTTTTAGGTTGAACACATTCATTGTATTAAAAGAGAAGTAAGGGTCTATTTATTTTTTTAGATTTAGACTTACCAAGGCGGATGCAGACCGATGCTGCATCTGTCCCCTGGTGCCTCTGCACTGAAAACCGAGCGATCGAACATTGTCGATCGCTGGGTTTTCAGAGCTCCATGAGCAGAGAGCTCTGCCCCTCCACAGCTCAGCGCTCCAATGAGCGAAGAGGGAGGAGAGCAGAGAGTTGTAGATTGTTAGTCACAGCTCTCTTCCCCTCTTCGCTCATTGGAGCGCTGAGCTGTGGAGGGGCAGAGCGGCTCGCTGAGAGGCTGAGATGGGTGTCAGTCCAGGCACCTGGCGGATCCTGACTTCCATTGTCCGGATGAAACAGTGCCTGGACTGATATCCGTGACGTCAGCAGAGAAAGAATTTCAGTTCGCTCTCTGCTGAAAATGGGTCACAGGAGTGCAAAACTAATTGCACTCCTGTGACCCATAGGAGAATTCCAGCCAAACAAGCTTTGGCTGGAATTCTCCTTTAAAGATGTAATTCTATTTCGGGTTACTCTGAATCAACAGAATATTCAGCATGGGGGTGAAGGTAAATAATGCATTTAGATCAACCAAATTCCATAAAGAATAGTTTAACCACTTCACACAAATCGCAGCACCCGTACGTCGGTACTTTGAATACCTAGGTTATGGCAGCAGCTAGCTGCTATAACCCCAATATTTTCGGAAACGTTGTGCGTTTCTCTTTGGGATAAAAGAGGTCTCTGAGGCAGATTTGCGGCAAGATCACTTTTATCGGTGGCGGGAGAGGTTCCCACCACGATCCGGTCGTCTCCGCCGCTTACCGGACCCACTGGTAGTGACGTAGACGATCACGTCCTCTCCCGTGGCTGCCGACTGAGGGGAATATGGCCTATGCTCGGCTCCATGGCATGGGAGGGCAGAAGGAACGTCAAATGTCCCTTCCACCCATAGCTTATAAAGGAGAACTTTATTTATTCATTTTTTCAATAATTTTTTTTATTTTATTTTTTTTATTGCATTATTACATCTGAGGTCTTTTTGACCCCCAGATCTCATATTTAAGAGGTCCTGTCATGCTTTTTTTCTATTACAAGGGATGTTTACATTCCTTGTAATAGGAATAAAAGTGACCAAAATGTTTTATTTTTTTTTAAGCTGTGTCAAAACCCCCCCCTAAAAGTTAAATAAATAAGCTCTCGCGCAGAACCGAACCAAGCAAAATTGTAAGTCACTCCCGCATATGAAAATGATGTTCAAACCAAACATGTGAGGTATCGCCACGATCATTAGAGTGAGAGCAATAATTCTAGCCCTAGACCTCCTCTATAACTCAAAACTGGTAACCCATAGAAATGTTTAAATATCGCCTATGAAGATTTTTAAGGGTAAAAGTTTGTCGCCATTCCATGAGCGGGCACAATTTTGAAGCGTGACATGTTGGGTATCAATTTACTCAGCGTAACATTATCTTTCACAATATTAAAAAAATTGGGCTAACTTTACTGCTTTCTTCTTTTTTAATTCAAAAAAAGTGTATTTTTTCCCAAAAAAAGTGTGCTTTTAAGACCACTGCGCAAATACGGTGTGACAGAAAGTATTGCAATGACCGCCATTTTATTCTCTAGGGTGTTAGAAAAAATATATATATAATGTTTGGGGGTTCTAAGTAATTTTCCAGCAAAAAGAAAAATGATTTTAACTTGTAAACAACAATTGTAAAAAAGAGGCTCTGGGCTGAAGTGGTTAACATATCTAAAACATTTTCAATAAGCAACAAAGAAAAATCAAATAGATAAAAAATTAGGAGATACACCAGTGCTTTTTTTTTTTTATCTGATTTTACATACAGTATAATTGTCAAGCTCTACTTATTGTGTTACATAAGAAAGAGAACAATAGCCAAAGCTTAGTGCATCAGGTTGGAAAAGAATTTCATAGATCTACATGTAGCAAGTATGTTGTTAGGAGATGAAAGTGGGTTGCGTTGGTAGTGGATATGATGTTTAAGCGTGGGAATGCGGAGTGGGAAAAGTAATCCATGTTAATATGATGGCATGAAGTTAGTGGAATAAGGAGGTAATATCCACCTGACTGTACTCAAGCCAGGGAGCCCAGTCTTTTTGGAATTTAGGTAAGTTTATGTTTACCCGGCAGTTAGTGGCCAGGTTATCAGCCGATCAGACCGATCTGTGTCTGATCGGCTGCATTGGAGACCAAGGGATGGATTTGGAGTCTAATAGAACCCAAACATCTCCATAAAGAGGACCTTTCATGGCCTATGCTTTCACAAGAGATAAACAACATCTCTTTGTGAAAGCAATAAAGTTGATAGGAAAAAATAAATAAATATACAGTGTAGAAAAAAAGTAAATAATAAAAAAAAAAACTTAAAGCAACCCTTCGCCTGTGCTTACACGCAAAAGCAAATGCACACATAAGTCCCGCATGCATATGTAAATTGTGATCACACCACACTTGTGGGGTATCGCCATGAATGTCAGAGCGAAAGCAATCATTTTAGCTCCAGACCTCCAAACTAGTAACCTGTAAAGGCTTTTAAAGTGTTGTAAAAGGAGATTTTTAGGTAAAGCAGTTTGGCGCTGCTTCAAGGGCGTATACAATTTTAAAGCATGACATGTTAGGTATATATTTATACAGCATAACATCATCTTTTATATTTTAACAAAAATTAGGTACTATATAGTGTTTGTGTGAAATAAAATTCATTTAAGTGTATTTTTTGTTTAGATTTCATTTGAAAAACTGCTGCACAAATATTGTGTGACATAAAAAATTGCAAAATCCACCATTTTATTCTCTAGAAGAAGAAAAAAATTAGTTAGAACCCCCAAACAACCTTTTATTATATATATATATATATATATATATATATATATATATATATATATATATATATATAAATGGGGTTTAGATGGCTATTGAGCTTCCTATTTTTGGCCCGTTTACGTCATCACGTACAAAACGAACGGACTTTCAACCAGACTTAGTCCGTTCGTATGTGGTCAAGTCAGTTCCTTCTGAAAGGACTAAGGAGCAGTTTGGCAAACATCCTGCAAGCCAAACCTAGGTGCCTTATGTTTATGACTAATAACGAGTGGAAATAATATAATTTACATATAAAAAGAAAAATGCATAGATAGAAAATCACAGCATTAACAGCGCTAGCAAAATATCCTAAAACATTCAAACATTCAAACACAAATGAATGGGTGACATAAAAGTCCATGCAAAAAGTCTTTAAATAAGTGTACAGGGCCATATCCCATCAGGAATTAAAAGCATTCTTATCCTGAATCCTGTCACCGATCCACCATGTGAACACCCCTTTGGTGATGCGCTCACCGCAATAAAGAGTTAACTAAGTCTGATATCTCCACAGGGATATAAGGTCAAGCTGGACGCTCTCTCAAAGTAACCATTTTTTTTTTCCTGGGACAGCTCAGCTCAGTGGGTGCAAGGTGAATATAGGTGGTGCCAGTGGCGGCTGGTGCTCAAAATTTTTGGGGGGCGCAAACAAACTGAAAAATACTGAACCCCCCATCAATTGCAGCCTCACTGTGCCCATCAAATGCAGCCACTTGCACCCAACAAATGCAGCCACTTGCACCCATCATATGCAGCCACTTGCACCCATCATATGCAGCCACTTGAGCCCATCATATGCAGCCACTTGTGCCCTTCAAATGGAGCCACTTGTGCCCATCAAATGCAGCCATGTTTGCCCATCATATGCAGCCACTTGTGACCAGTATATGCAGCCACTTGTGCCAATCAAATGCAGTCACTTGTGCAAATCAAATGCAGCCACTTGTGCCAATCAAATGCAGCCATGTTTGCCCATCATATGCAGCCACTTGTGACCAGTATATGCAGCCACTTGTGCCAATCAAATGCAGTCACTTGTGCAAATCAAATGCAGCCACTTGTGCCAATCAAATGCAGCCACTTGTGCCCATCATATGCAGCCACTTGTACCAATCAAATGCAGCCACTTGTTCCCATCATATCCTGCCACTTGTGCCCAGTATATGCAGCCACTTGCACCCATCATATGCAGCCACTTGTGCCCATCATATGCAGCCACTTGAGCCCATCATATGCAGCCACTTGTGCCCTTCAAATGGAGCCACTTGTGCCCATCAAATGCAGCCATGTTTGCCCATCATATACAGCCACTTGTGACCAGTATATGCAGCCACTTGTGCCAATCAAATGCAGTCACTTATGCAAATCAAATGCAGCCACTTGTGCCAATCAAATGCAGCCACTTGTGCCCATCATATGCAGCCACTTGTACCAATCAAATGCAGCCACTTGTTCCCATCATATCCTGCCACTTGTGCCCAGTATATGCAGCCACTTGTGCCCATCATATGAAGTCACTTGTGCCCATCATATGCAGCCACTTGTGCTAATAAAATGCAGACACCTGTGCCAATCAAATGCAGCCACTTGCGTCCATCATATGCAGCCATTTGTGCCCGTTAAATGCAGCCACTTGTGCCCGTCAAATGCAGCCACTTACCCTGGCAATAGAAAAAATTGGGAGAAAAAGCACTAAAATGTCTTGCACACCCCCCCAGCGCTCTGGGCTTGCAGCTGCTGGCACTTGCCCCCCTGCACGGGGCTCACAGCTCTAGACCCCCCCGCCCCCACAGGAGGTCCAGAGCTTACCTGAATAGCATTCTCTGTGTCTCCAGTCTCCTCTCCTCCACACTTGGGCAGCAGCAACGGTGGAGGTGTCCCCTCCTCTCATGCTTCCTTCACTTGCCAAAGCGCCACTAGGCATCCAACGGGTTTGCCTGGCGCTTTGGCCAATCAGGAAACAGGTCTCACTGACCTGCCTCCTGATTGGCAGGGAGGCACTGTAGTGTGAAGACAGCAAAAATTAATTTGCTATAGTCACACAATTGGGTGGGATCAGAGCACACTCTCTGCACCCCGAGCCCACCCTTTTTTGAAGCTGATTAGAACTTCTGGCTCTAACCACGTGCTTAAAAAAAACACCCCCTCCCACCCCTGCCATAGAAATCCATGTGGCCGGCATCCTGAATGGGGCCAGAAGCATGGATAGGGAGGCTGCGGCTGAGAAAGGGGGGCAGTGCCCATGCGCCCTCAATGCATGGGCCGCCACAGGGTGGTGCACATATAATGAGAAGCCTGGCTATATCTGGTAAGTTGTCCCCAGCAAACCAGAAGGCTGTTTGTGTCTTTCTTACTTTGTAATCTCTATCTCACAATATGTTTGTAACAGGTTACTCCTCATACTGTGTACGGGAATGACCCATCATTTGGGGCTCATCTCTCTCTCGGTCTGGTGTATCAGGCTCCTCATGTGCTTCCTACTTACCCACAGAAGGGAGTGATCTGCCGATCTCACCCCTGCTGTGGGTGAAAAAAAACTTTCTGCTATAAAGTCTATCCAATAAAAAAAATGGAAAAAAATCAAATGTCTTAAAAAATTTAGTCTAATATGAATTCTGGTACATATTTTTGGTAAAAAAACCCCCAATAAGCGTATATTAAATGGTTTGCGCAAAAGTTATAGTGTCTACAAGCTATGGGATATTTTTATTTCTTTTTTTAAAATAAATGTATACTAGTAATAACAGCGGGGCAGCAACTTATAGTGGGGCTGCAATATTGCGGCAGACATTCTAATGCTAACTGACATGTTTTGGGGACCAGTGACACTAATACAGTGATCAGTGCTAAAAAAAATATGCACTGTCACTGTACTAATGACACTGGCTGGGAGGTAATGACTAAGCGCTAACATTTGCACAAAACGCATCTACCTTTTTGTCCCCTGCTCCACCTGTCAGCCACTTGTCATATGAAGCTTCAATAAAAGGATTTTTGGAAGTGCAACCGTCCGGAATCATTTCCTTATGTTACACTGGCTGGCAAGGGGTTAACATCAGGGGGCAATCAAGGGGTTAACTGTGTGCTTGACCAGTGTTTTTCTAAACTGTGGTTGGTGATTTTACCAGGGGGAAGACATGGATCTTAGTCCCTGCTTTGCAGGAACACAGGATCAATGCCTTCCCTCCTGTCAGAATAGCGATCTGCCTTGTTTACATAGGCAGATCACAATTCTGCCTCTCTGCTTAATGGTTGGTGGGTGCCAGCAGACTTTGAGTCCATGGTACCTGCCACTGGGCTCCCGCTGTGTGCAATTACAGCGGGAGCGTGCCACCGGCAGCATGCATGTGCGTCCCTTACCTGGAACAGCCGGATCATGTATATATACCACCCTGTAGCAGTGAAACTGGTATGGGGCAGACCTTAAGTGGTTAAACCCTCTTTTTGCTAAATGCTAAATGCTAATCATTGGTTTCAGCATTCCCTCGTTTTGTTTCTGTCCTACAAAAGATCACCTGAAATGTCTCCCTCAGTTTGGACCCGGCCTGAATAATGGTGAGAGCCTCAGCAGTTGGACAAAACAACAAAATGAACCAGTTGATTGTGGGCCTAAAATCTATAGAGACATATGAATATGAAGCACTATAGTAACCAGACAAGTAATACAATACATGGACTGCAAGAAAAAGTAGCATTGTTCTGGTTGCATTAATGAGGGCCTGGAGTTTAGGGTCTTTAAAATTAGAATTTGTATCTTTCATAGTCCATATATGTCTTACAAGAAAAAATATTGTGACCATGAGAGAGAGGAGGGCGAGAATAAATGGTAAATATATACAACATATCCACATTGTTATTAAAAATAAGGGGTCAGTAAACACGGTCCCACCAATAATTGTGGAATTATTTGTTGAATTACAGATAGATTGTGCATGAAGAGTCACAGAAGTCTTCCAGATGAGTGGGAGACTGAAGAGAAATGATCCCATCGCTGATAATAACAGAAGCTGTGGGAGGAATTGTGTGATGGACCTCTTTATCCAAACAAAGGTAACAAATCGGAGGTTAGAGATGGTCGTGCAGTAGTAGGCACAGAGGATGGCGGTCAACCAATAGTTAAGGATGTTAAGTGTATTAAGAGAAACATAAGATGTCAAAATAAATTCTTTCTTCAAAAACTTCTGGGGCCACACAAGGATTATCATAAACTCCATTGTCAAAAATAGCGGCAGAAGGGCGTTGACCAGTCCTTTGGTCAGGTGGATCAGATCATACGGTTTTATTTTCTGCCTGCTTTTCATGCTTTTCAAATTAACAATGAAGATGGACATGTTCAAAGCAATTCCAAGGCTACCTTCTATAATAACTATAATTATTAATGCAATATACAGTGGAGGGACCATGGTGTTGGCTGTGTCCAAAAGTATCTTCTGTCTTTGTCTGCCTTGTTGTTCTAACAAAAGTCAAATAATGCCCTTAAAATCCAGGCGCTTGATGTTTCTTCAGTATTTCACCAAGCATTTGAGAGATACAGATTTCATTGTTTGCAGCCAATATAATATAGCGTAGTAATGTAATCTGAAGGTAAATGAGATGATTCAGCACAGGAACATTCTATGAAATCTGAATCATGCAAATAGACGATGGCTTCTATTCCCTTGATTTAAATTGTAAAGATAAAACTGATTTTCATAATGTTCCCTGCTTTTCAGACTTAGACATTAAAGAATAAAAAAAAGTCATCAATTAAAAAAATGCTTTTTAAATTTTTTTGCTGAAGTCACTCTTTTAACTGAAAAATGTTTCTAACATTTGTCATACTTAAAGTCATATTAACCACTTAAGGACCAGAAGGATTTTCCCCCTTAATGACCAAGCCATTTTTTGGGATACAGCACTGCGTCGCTTTAACTGACGCTGTACCCAAACAAAATTTATGTCCTTTTTTACCCACAAATAGAGCTTTCTTTTGGTGGTATTTTATCACCTCTTTTATAAAAATGAGTGCCCCCAGAGCAACCAGCTTGCAATGGGGCACCCAAGCGGGCTCGCTCCTGAGCCATGGCTCTGCGTGTCCATTCACACACAGAGCCGCAGCTGTCTCTCCTCATTGGCTCACTGGCTGTGATTGACAGCAGCGGGAGCCAATGACTGCCTCTGCTGTCTTAGCCAATGAGGAGAGTCCCTGGAGAGCAGAGCTCTCATGCACATCACTGGAGGAAGATCTGGCTCAGGTAACTAGTAGAAGGGGGTGTGGGGGACCCTATCTGGAGAAAGTTTTTTACCTAAAAAACTTTTAGCTTTTTCAAACACTTTCCTTCTCTCAATTATTACAATTTTTTTCTAACAGTCTTATAGCCTTGACTTGGAGTCAGTTTTAAAAGAATCTATTGACATTTGAATACTTTTCCTAAATCTTTTTATTTCAATCAATCTCTAAGAATCATTTTCACAGGAGTCAATTGTTTCAGATCCCATTTTGTATTTTTACAAAACCCTTATTATTAGTCAGCGTGCCTTCACTCTTCTTTTGGCTCTCTTTGTATTCTAAAGCACTCATATCTAAAAATATTATATGACAATATTTTCCTTATGAGATCACCGCCACATGGTAGACATGTGCAATTCGTTTAGTTCCAAATTTTTTTTTTATCCAACTTTGACAAAATTTGTTAATTCATAAATATTCGGATTAACGCAAACCCAATTAACACATTTTTCTGAATATTAGTACATTTGAATATTCGAAAAATCTTAAATTTGTAAATTCAAAAATTCGAAATTCGAAGATCCGAAAACCGAAAATTTGAGGAACTGAAATAATAACTAACTAATAATAACTTAACTATTACTAACTATTAAATTATAAGTATTGGACTTTTCTTTGAAATTTGGCTGTTAATGAACGTAACAAATAGGAATGTATCCAAAGTTACGAAATAACGAATCCAGTATCTAAAGGAATGGAACGTAACAAATTCATAATAATAAATAAAAATAACAATAATAAAAACTTTTTATGATTATTATTATTATTATTCATTATTAATTAGTTCTGTTCCATTTGTTTAGATGCGGCATTCGTTATTTCGGATAATTCGTAACTTTGGATAAATTTGTGTTCGTGACGTTCACTAACAGCCAAATTTGAAAGGAAATTCCAATACCTATAAATTAATAGTTTATTATTATTAGTTAGTTACTTAGTTATTCTTTCAAATTTTTGGATTTTCTTTCTTATTTTCAGATTTTCGAATTTTCAAATTTACGAATTTATGAACTTTTCGAATTTACAAATTTAGGAACTGCAATCATAAAGAATGACCTGAGAAACAAAAAAAACAAACAAATGAATGAAACAAAAACAAAATGAACACATTATGTATAATGACTAATACTGCTTAAGCGAAGTATAAAAAGATAGCCACGGGAAGGGGCAATGCGCAAAGCCGCCATGTGCAGGACATATCTGCTTAGTGCTCTGCACCGACCGGCACCGACAACTGGATAACACCGAATCTCATCAGCTCGCAACCCTCCCACAGTGCCTGACACATATCTGTGACCCCCAGGCACATACTGACAGGATGCACAGCGTGAAAAAAACAAAGCTGAAACCACAGAAAGCCTAGGAAACGCTGACTGGAACCACGGCTAAAATGGTGGCATCATCATCCCCTCACACCATACGCTCACATTCACAGCTGCTGCTTCGCTGTCACGACTAATACTCACTGAGGCCAAGATGCCGAGAGCGGCTTCGCCCTTATGACCACGCGCACCCAGACCCCTGGACATGATACAGGGAGCAGGGGGCACATGGAGGCATGGGCTTCCGGTATATGAGAGATCCGAAGATGGGACTGAAGGCCTGGTAGAAGTCCTCGGTTGCTGGCCGGAGGTGCACAGGCAGGTGTGCAGAACCAGGGGACTGAGAAGCAGGAAGTCCGTTAAACAAGCAGAGGTCAGAACCGGGTAATCAGGCAGAGCAGAGTCCGTTTAACAAGCAGAGGTCAGAACCGGGTGATCTGGCAGAGCAGAGTCCGTTTAACAAGCAGAGGTCAGAACCGGGTTATCAGGCAGAGCAAAGTCCGTATAACTAGCAGAGGTCTGAAGGGTATTAGACAAGCAGCAGTATCCGTTATAACAAGCCAGGGGTTCAGCACAGGTTTCAAGCAGCAGACAAGGATTGCAGAGTAACAGGGAGACAGGGACAGCTGACAACAAACCAGCAACCCGACTGGGTGCTGGAGTCGTCAGAAGTAGCCCCCACAGCGTGCGTTAGCGTGACGCGCTACCGGGCACCTGCATGGGCGACGGCGCGCACATGGGAACCACCGTGCGCCCGCACGCGCCGCACCATCGGGCCGCGAATGGTGTGCGTCGAAGCGCCAGTCCACCGCGCATGCGCCCCGGAGCCCGGCGAACGGAGGCAACCAAAGTCTCCTGACATTCGCTCTCCTTCTTCCATGACAAACGGTGAGCTCCTTTCTGTCACCGGAATGACCCCCACAGACCTACAGGGTTTTTCAAATGGCTCTGACCTACTAAACCAATTTGAAAGGATTCTTCATAGAGCCTTACAGAATACCTCAAATAACATCACAGACAAATTGACGCGGGTGATTCATGAGGTAGGCACGACCGCACCACTATCCTTGAACAAAGAATGGATGAAATTGTTGTAACTAACTCCAACCAGACTGAAGAACTAGAATCCCTCAAAGATGAATATTCTTTACTTCAAACCCGCCTTGAAGACTTTGAGAACAAGGCCAGGAGGTCCAACCTACGAATATGCGGAATCCCTGAGGTAATTGAGGATCTTCAATCAACAGTTACAGCACTCTTCCAGGAACTTACACCATTTATTCCCATAGAACGCTTAGAAATCGACAGAATACATAGATCTCTGGTCCCCCCGTAAGGATTCTGGACCACCCAGAGACATAATCATAAAGCTTCACTATTTCTGTACCAAGGAGCAGTTACTAGAAGCTGCCCGTAATAAAGAATCCCTTACATTCCAGGGTCATTAATACCAAATTATCCAAATTCTGTCCCTACAAACACTCATCAAATGTAAAGTATATTTTTTTTCTTTAAATGAAGCATAAATTAATTTACTAGTTAAACAATTGTTTCTCATCTTTATGTACTGCACCTCAAGGATATTTTACACTAGAATTGTGGAAACAATGTAGCTGTATAACATGGTACAAGACAACCAAATTGTGATTTGTGGTGCCTAGTAGGGATGAGCTTCATGTTCGAGTCGACCCCATGTTCGACTCGAACATCGTCTGTTCGCCCGTTCGCCGAATTGTGAATGATATGGGCCGTTCGCGCCAAATTCGTGTGGCGCGTCATGGCCCATAATTCACTGCGGCATCGCAGTGCATTACTGGCTGATGATTGGTCAATCACAGCGCCGTCTGTAGAGAGAGCTGTAATTGGCCAAAGCCAGGGTGCGTCCTCTGTAAAGTGTTCAGCTAAAGTTATAAGTTAGTGTAGTGCACAGTGTTCAGCTAAAGCTACAAGTTAGTGTAGTGCATCCTCCTCACAGTGTTCAGCTAAAGCTACAAGTTAGTGTAGTGCGTCCTCCTCACAGTGTTCAGCTAAAAGCTACAAGTTAGTGTAGTGCGACCTCTGCACAGTGTTCACCTAAAGCTACAAGTTAGTGTAGTGCGTCCTCTGAACAGTGTTCAGCTAAAGCTACAAGTTAGTGTAGTGTGACCTCTGCACAGTGTTCAGCTAAAGCTACCTGTAGAAGGTTGGTGGTGTTTTCCTGATCCTATCACTACCGCAGGCAGCTACATTATTTACACGTTAGTGTAGTGCGACCTCTGCACAGTGAGCAGCTAAAGCTACAAGTTAGTGTAGTGCGTCCTCTGAACAGTGTTCAGCTAAAGCTACAAGTTAGTGTAGTGCACAGTGTTCAGCTAAAGCTACAAGTTAGTGTAGTGCGTCCTCCTCACAGTGTTAAGCTAAAGCTACAAGTTAATGTAGTGCGACCTCTGCACATGGTTCAGCTAAAGCTACAAGTTAGTGTAGTGCGTCCTCTGAACAGTGTTCAGCTAAAGCTACAAGTTAGTGTAGTGCGACCTCTGCACAGTGTTCAGCTAAAGCTACAAGTTAGTGTAGTGCACAGTGTTCAGCTAAAGCTACAAGTTAGTGTAGTGCGTCCTCCTCACAGTGTTCAGCTAAAGCTACAAGTTAGTGTAGTGCATCCTCTGAACAGTATTCAGCTAAAGCTACAAGTTAGTGTAGTGCACAGTGTTCAGCTAAAGCTACAAGTTAGTGTAGTGCGTCCTCCTCACAGTGTTAAGCTAAAGCTACAAGTTAGTGTAGTGCGACCTCTGCACATGGTTCAGCTAAAGCTACAAGTTAGTGTAGTGCGTCCTCTGCACAGTGTTCAGCTAAAGCTACAAGTTAGTGTAGTGCGTCCTCCTCACAGTGTTCAACTAAAGCTACAAGATAGTTTAGTGTGACCTCTGCACAGTGTTCAGCTAAAGCTACAAGTTAGTGTAGTGCGTCCTCTGAACAGTGTTCAGCTAAATCTACAAGTTAGTGTAGTGCGTCCTCCTCACAGTGTTCAGCTAAAGCTACAAGCTAGTATAGTGCGTCCTCTGAACAGTGTTCAGCTAAAGCTACAAGTTAGTGTAGTGCGTCCTCCTCACAGTGTTCAGCTAAAGCTACAAGTTAGTGTAGTGCGTCCTCTGAACACTATTCAGCTAAAGCTACAAGTTAGTGTAGTGCGACCTCTGCACAGTGTTCAGCTAAAGCTACAAGTTAGTGTAGTGCGTCCTCTGAACAGTGTTCAGCTAAAGCTACAAGTTAGTGTAGTGCACAGTATTCAGCTAAAGCTATAAGTTAGTGCAGTGTGTTTTCCTCACAGTGTTCAGCTAAAGTTACAAGTTAGTGTAGTGCGTCCTCTGAACAGTGTTCAGCTAAAGCTACAAGTTAGTGTAGTGCACAGTGTTCAGCTAAAGCTACAAGTTAGTGTAGTGCATCCTCCTCACAGTGTTCAGCTAAAATTACAAGTTAGTGTAGTGCGTCCTCCTCACAGTGTTCAGCTAAAGCTACAAGTTAGTGTAGTGCGACCTCTGCACAGTGTTCAGCTAAAGCTACAAGTTAGTGTAGTGCGTCCTCCTCACAGTGTTCAGCTAAAGCTACAAGTTAGTGTAGTGCGACCTCTGCACGGTGTTCAGCTAAAGCTACCTGTAGAAGGTTGGTGGTGTTTTCCTGATCCTATCACTACCGCAGGCAGCTACATTATTTACACGTTAGTGTAGTGCGACCTCTGCACAGTGTTCAGCTAAAGCTACAAGTTAGTGTAGTGCGTCCTCTGAACAGTGTTCAGCTAAAGCTACAAGTTAGTGTAGTGCATAGTGTTCAGCTAAAGCTACAAGTTAGTGTAGTGCGTCCTCCTCACAGTGTTAAGCTAAAGCTACAAGTTAGTGTAGTGCAACCTCTGCACATGGTTCAGCTAAAGTTACAAGTTAGTGTAGTGCGTCCTCTGCACAGTGTTCAGCTAAAGCTACAAGTTAGTGTAGTGCGTCCTCTGAACAGTGTTCAGCTAAAGCTACAAGTTAGTGTAGTGCATAGTGTTCAGCTAAAGCTACAAGTTAGTGTAGTGCGTCCTCCTCACAGTGTTAAGCTAAAGCTACAAGTTAGTGTAGTGCAACCTCTGCACATGGTTCAGCTAAAGTTACAAGTTAGTGTAGTGCGTCCTCTGCACAGTGTTCAGCTAAAGCTACAAGTTAGTGTAGTGCGTCCTCTGAACAGTGTTCAGCTAAAGCTACAAGTTAGTGTAGTGCAACCTCTGCACAGTGTTCAGCTAAAGCTACAAGTTAGTGTAGTGCACAGTGTTCAGCTAAAGCTACAAGTTAGTGTAGTGCGTCCTCTGCACAGTGTTCAGCTAAAGCTACAAGTTAGTGTAGTGCGTCCTCTGAACAGTATTCAGCTAAAGCTACAAGTTAGTGTAGTGCGACCTCTGCACAGTGTTCAGCTAAAGCTACAAGTTAGTGTAATGCGTCCTCTGAACAGTGTTCAGCTAAAGCTACAAGTTAGTGTAGTGCACAGTAATCAGCTAAAGCTACAAGTTAGTGTAGTGCGTCTTCCTCACAGTGTTCAGCTAAAGCTACAAGTTAGTGTAGTGCGTCCTCTGAACAGTGTTGGGCTAAAGCTACAAGTTAGTGTAGTGCACAGTGATCAGCTAAAGCTACAAGTTAGTGTAGTGCATCCTCCTCACAGTGTTCAGCTAAAGCTACAAGTTAGTGTAGTGCGTCCTCCTCACAGTGTTCAGCTAAAGCTACAAGTTAGTGTAGTGCGACCTCTGCACAGTGTTCAGCTAAAGCTACAAGTTAGTGTAGTGCGTCCTCTGAACAGTGTTCAGCTAAAGCTACAAGTTAGTGTAGTGCGACCTCTGCACAGTGTTCAGCTAAAGCTACCTGTAGAAGGTTGGTGGTGTTTTCCTGATCCTATCACTACCGCAGGCAGCTACATTATTTACACGTTAGTGTAGTGCGACCTCTGCACAGTGTTCAGCTAAAGCTACAAGTTAGTGTAGTGCGTCCTCTGAACAGTGTTCAGCTAAAGCTACCAGTTAGTGTAGTGCACAGTGTTCAGCTAAAGCTACAAGTTAGTGTAGTGCGTCCTCTGCACAGTGTCCAGCTAAAGCTACAAGTTAGTGTAGTGCATCCTCTGCACAGTTTTCAGCTAAAGCTACAAGTTAGTGTAGTGCGTCCTCTGCACAGTGTTCAGCTAAAGCTACAAGTTAGTGTAATGCGTCCTCTGCACAGTGTTCAGCTAAAGCTACAAGTTAGTGTAGTGTGACATCTGCACAGTGTTCAGCTAAAGCTACCTGTAGAAGGTTGGTGGTGTTTTCCTGATCCTATCACTACCGCAGGCAGCTACATTATTTTAATGTTAGTGTAGTGCGTCCTCTTCACAGTGTCCCAGCTTAGTGCAGCTACATTTCACTGCAGGCCATTAGTATGTCTGGAAGGCCAACAAGGAGAGGCAGACAGTCACAAGCCAATAAAAGAGGGCAAGCAGGCTCTGTGTCTAGAGGCAACAGTGCTGGTCGTGGAGACAGTGCATCCTCATCAGCACGTGGCCGTGGGACACGCTTGGCTTTTTTTTTGGCAGCTGGCCGTGTTGAGCCGCAACATGTGGAAGACTTGGTAGAGTGGATGACCAAGCCATCCTCATCCTCCTCATCCTCTCTCACCCATGCTCAGGGTACTTTGTCTGGCAAAAAACTGCCAACGCGGCCTCTTCCCTCGGCTCAAGGGCATCAGTGACTCCTTCCCTAGCCCCACCATGTCCTCCTGATGAGTTCCTCGAACTGTTTAACCACAGTGTTGGGTACATGCTCCAGGAGGATGCCCAGCGTTTAGAAGGCTCTGATGATGATACTGAGCTCGATGAAGGCAGTAACGTGAGCACGGACAGAGGGGGTGCCCAAGAAGGACAGCAATCTGGCAGTCATGCTCCCCCTGCTGCAGCATACTGCCAGGTTTGCTCCAGTGATGAGGAGGGAGGGGATGATGAGGTCACTGACTCAACGTGGGTGCCTGATAGGAGAGAGGAGGAGGAGGAGGCGGCACATCACCAACGAGGCAGGATGCCCTCCAGGGGCCAGCCTAAGGGCAGCACATTGACTGCATCACACCCCAAAGCTCCACATGTGCAGGGCGCTGCAGTCTCTGCGCGTTATTCAAAAAGTTCTTTGGTGTGGGCCTTTTTTGAGATGAGTGCATCAGATCGCACCGCTGCTATTTGCAACATATGTCTCAAGCGTATCTCGCGTGGCCAAAACATCTCCCGCTTGGGTACCACATGCTTGACCAGACATATGTTGACCTGCCATGCAGTTCATTGGCAAGCGTATCTAAAAGACCCACACCAAAGAACAAAGAGGACCTCTCCTTGCTCCTCATTAGCTGAGATTTCCAACCCCACTAGACCTTCAGTCCTCTCTGAGACCTGCACTGAGAGGAATGAAGGTGTAGAATTAGGTGTGTCACAGCCAAGTACTTGTGGGCAATCTGCTTTTGGTACACCAACATCAGATTGTACCAGGGAAATTTCCCTGCCCCAGCTGCTGCACCACCGAAAGAAGTTCGCTCCCAGCTCCCAGGTATGATTGGTTCCAGCAACCATCACCAGCGTCTGTTTTACATGGTGCAGGAATATCCAGGGGCAAGATCTGACTTGGACACCTTTCCCACCAAAAATCCTCTGGGTTACTGGGTCTTGAGGATGGATCACTGGCCACAGCTTGCACAGTATGCAATTGAGCTACTGGCCTGTCCTGCATCCAGCGTTCTTTCGGAACGCACATTCAGTGCTGCTGGAGGCTTTGTAACTGATCACAGGGTGCGTCTGTCCACCGTCTCAGTCGATCGACTGACCTTCATAGAAATGAATCAGTCTTGGATCACCACCAGCTACCAAGAACCTGATGCTGATGTAACCGAATACATTTTTTTTGAAATGTCAGTTCCCTTCAAAGACTGCCTATCCTGTTATACAGAGTAATTATCCTCTTCCTCCTCAATGATCATGATGATAGCTTGTAAGAACATTTTTGGTTCTGGGCGCCGTCAGTCCCGCCACCAGTGCCTAAGGCCCAATTTTTCTGCCCCTGTTTAACAGGGGCATGTAATTACAATTTTTGATGCAATTCTTTGCAGCAGGGCTAGTTCCTGCGCTCCAACTAGAGCATCTGTAAGGGGTTCCAGTGTTGTGGCACCAGCACCAGTGCCTAAGGCCCAATTTTTCAGCCCCTGTTCAACAGGGACATGTAATTAGAATTCTTGATCTAATATTTCACAGCAGGGCCCGTTTCTGCATCCACCAAGAATATTTGTGAGGACTTACAGTGTTGTGGCACCACCACCACCACCACCAAAGGCCCAATTTTTCTGCACCTGTTCAACATGGGCATGTAATTACAATTTTTGATCTAATATTTCACAGCAGGGCCCGTTTCTGCGCCCACCAAGAGTAACTGTGAGGACTTACAGTGTTGTGGCACCAGCACCACTAAAGGCCCAATTTTTCTGTCCCTGTTCAACAGGGGCATGTAATTACAATTCTTGATCTAATATTTCAGAGCAGGGCCCTGTGAGGGCTTACAGTGTTATGGCCACAACAACACCTAAGGCCCAAATTTCTGCTCTCCCCTACTTTCAAACATCCAACTTACAAATGACTCCTACTTGTAAACGGAAGGAGACAACAGGAAGTGAGATGAAATCTACCCCTAGGAAGGGAAATTCTCTCCTGTAAGAGTTAATATGGGAAAAACTTTTCTCCTTTCCACTGATGCTTTATCACCAATCCTTGTTTCACAAAAAAACCCAAATTATCAAAAAACATTTGTCATTGGGACAAAAAGTGAGGTGAAATCTTCTGAAGAGGAGCACAGACAGCAAAACAAATGTCACAGGGGTGATAACCCTTCCCTGGGTTTTCCAAAAAGCTTAAAATAGATTTTTTGGCTGGAGCTAAACACGTTAAAAATGTACCAGTTCAAAATTACAAACAGATTCTACTTAACAACAAACCTACAGTCCCTGTCTTGTTTGCAGCGCCTGTATACTGCTGTTCAGAGTACAGAGCCTGTATACTGCTGTTCAGAGTATATAGGGCCTGGGGGCCCCACACCTTTCCTTTTTTAATTTGGGTGCGGGGTTCCCCTTAATATCCGTACAAGATCCAAAGGGCCTGGTGATGGATTGGGAGGTACCCATGCCGTTTGTCTCACTGATTTTCATCCATATTGCCAGGACCCGACATTACATTAAAGCCGCAAGCAGTTTTAAATGACTTTTTTTCCTTTAAAAATGACATTTTGTGCAGGGACTGTTCTAAGCACGGGAAACATGCGCCACTTTACAGGCATACTATAGACACCCCCCAGGTATGATATTTAAAGGAACATTTCACTTTTTTTTTTTTACTTTAAGCATCATTAAAATCACTGCTCCCGAAAAAAAACGGCCGTTTTTAAAGCATTTTTTTGCATTGATACATGTCCCCTGGGACAGGACCCGGGTCCCCAAACCCTTTTTAGGACAATAAAATGCAAATTAGCTTTTAAAATTAGCACTTTTGATTGCGAACATTGGAGTCCCATAGACTTCAATGGGGTTCTAACGTTCGTGCAAAGTTTCGGTCCGTTCGCAGTTTCTGGTGCGAACCGAACCGGGGGGGGGGGTGTTCGGTTCATCCCTATTGCCTAGGACTTCAGTTGTACTCTAATAAGCATTAATGTTTTTTTTTTTTTTAATTTATTAAAACATATTTGTCAAGCTGCAAGACAACAGTTTAACAAAAACATTTAGCTCAAATTTTTTTTGTATATTCATTTAATAGATTTGTCCCACCCTTGATAACCACTTCCCATCCCAGCCATCGTCAAATGATGTCCGCAGGAGGGATCTCCCATCTTGGGTGGGCGTCATATGACGTCCTCGGCTTCCCGGCCGTCTAGGGGGCGCATCACTCGGAAGCCGATGCGTGTGCTCGGCAGCCGCCATGTCCGCCGGGCACCCGCGATTGCCCGATAACAGAGCAGGACCATGGATCTGTGTGTGTAAACACACAGATCCACGTCCTGTCAGGTGAGAGGAGACCGATGGTGTGTTCCCAGTACAGAGGAACACAGATCGGTCTCCTCCCCTTGTGAGTCCCCTCCCCCTACAGTTACAATCACTCCCTGTGTAACACATTTAACCCCTTGATCGCCCCCTAGTGTTAACTCCTTCCCTGCCAGTGACATTTATACATTGATCAGTGCATTTTTATAGCTCTGATCGCTGTATAAATGTGAATAGTCCAAAAAATGTGTCAAAAGTGTCCGATCTGTCCGTCGCAATGTCACAGTCAAGATAAAAAACGCAGATCGCCGCCATTACTAGTAAAAAAAATAAATAAAAATGCCATTAATCGATCCCCTATTTTGTAGACGCTATAACTTTTGCACAAACCATTTAATATACGCTTAATGCAATTTTTTTTACCAAAAATATGTAGAATACATATCGGCCTAAACTGAGGAAAAAATATGTGTTTTTTTTTAAAAATGGGATATTTATTATAGCAAAAAGTTAAAAATATTATGGTTTTTTTTTTCAAACTTGTCACTCTTCTTTTGTTTATAGCGCAAGAAATAAAAATTGCAGAGAAGATCGAATACCACCAAAAGAAAGCTCTATTTGTGGGGAAAAAAATGATAAAAATTTGTTTTGGGTACAGTGTTACATGACTGCGCAATTGTCATTCAAAATGTTACAGTGCTGAAAACTGAAAATTGGCCTTGGCAGGAAGGGGGTGAAAATGCCCTGTATTGAAGTGGTTAAGCCTAGGCCACAATCTAAGATTGGATTTAAGATACATTAAAGTATTTTATTGTTTTTCCTATTGACTGAGTGGAAATCATATTTCTTATTGCTTTAGGTTCAGGTCATTGTTAGCTGGGTTTAAACACAGGATCAGATCCATGACCAGGGGTCATGGATCTGATCTTAGGTGACTAAGTGACTAAGGGTGACTAAGTATATATTTATAATAAAATGCATTTTTTTGGACTAACATAAGACCACAGTATCAAGGCTTGTGTGTCTGCTAAAGTAAAAAAGAAAATACATATATTTTGCCTCCACCTGTCATGACATCTCCAAACAAATTGTGTATCTCAGATTCAAATCATTTGTGTCACCGCATTCAAATATTGGTGAATTTATGTTCCAATGTAAAAGAGAAAACAGAATGTTGATTTTACCGAATGGTGACAGTTGATCTGTGCTCCAATAAAGAGGACTGGTTTTCTCTCTCTCAATATATCTGGGTATGTATTGTTATGCTAATATTAGCATGGTAAAATCATTGTTTCCTACTTATTTTATAGTGTATAAACAATAATAATAATAATAATAATAATAATAATAATAATAATATTGATAATAATTTGGAAGTTACTAATTTCTATATTGTATAACTTGCTTGTATAACTGCATTTCTATAATATATATATATTACTGTGCAAAAGTTATAAGCAGGTGCGAAGAAATGCTATAAAGTAAGAATGTTTTCAAAAATATATATTTTAATTATTTACAAAAGCGAGCAAACAGAAGATTAATCGAAATCAAATCAACATTCTCTGTGACTAACCTTTGGCTTCAAACCAGCATCAATTCAGTTCCTCAAGCTCTTTTGAAGGAGCACAAAGAAACGGACACGGCTGAGGACCTTAGACGCAGTGGTCAGCCAACGAAACTTAATGCAGCAGATGAAAGACACATCATGCTTACTTCCCTTCCACATCGGAAGATGTCCAGCAGTGCCCTCAGCACAGAAACCAGTGTTCGCTGGCCAGAAGTGGTCTTAATGGACGAATTTCACCCAAAAAAGCCAACCTTCCAACATAGAAACAAGTCTAAGTGACTCAACTATGCAGGAAACCATTGGAACTGGAGTGCAGAGAAATGGCAGAGGGTGCTCTGGAGTGAGGAGTCACAATCTGAAATATTTAGCTGTAGCAGGAGGCAGTTTGTTGGGGGAAGGGTTGGAGAGTGGTACACTAATGAGTGTCTGCAGCCAATTGTGAAGCATGTGGGTTCCTTGCAAGTTTGGGGCTGCGTTGCTGCAAATGGAGTTAGAGATTTGGTCAGGATCAATGGTGTCCTCAATGCTGAGAAATACAGGCAGATACTTATCCATCATGTCATACCATCAGGGAGATGTGTATTGGCCCCAATTTAGTCTGCAGCAGGACAACGAACTCAAACAGACAACCAATATCATTAAGAAATATCTTCAGTTTCAAGAGGAACAAGGAGTCCTGGTAGTGATGGTTTGGACTCCACAGAGTCTTGATCTCACCATCATAGAGTCTGTCTGGGATGACAAGAAGAAGGGTTTGAGGTAGCCAACATCCACAGAACATCTCTGCTTAAGAGGAACTGCAGTCTGCTCACATAATTTGTAATAAAAACATATTTGCCATTCTGAAGCTTCCCTCCAACCACTTTGCATATTATTTTATATATACTGTGATTCTGTACTTGCCAAATATGCTGCAGAAACCTCTCTCCACTGAGTCTGGCTGCAGACATTTTAACTGTGGGCAGCTGAAGCTGCTGCCTGTTCACTTCCTGGATTTACACAGACACACAAAGGAATACCTTCAGCTCTGCAGCTCTGCAATTCTTATTGGCCCTCTTATGACTCACGTCCCCTCTCCCTTGCTGGCAATCTCTCCCGAGAGTAAAGAGAGAGAGAAAGCTGTGCATGATGTTTACCAAAAAAGAAACAGAAAGTGGGCTTTAGAACTTTTTACTGGCAGAAAAAAAAAATGTTTTACTATCCAAAGTTAAAACAACAAGGGCAGAAGATTTAATATATGGAAAGTTTTAAAAAAATGACCGAAGGTCCGCTTTAGTTCTCCAAGATGTACATAGAACAACCTACCTGCCGAGTTCCTTCAAAAACTATGTGTGAGTTTACCTAAAAGAATTGATGCATTTTGGAAGGCAAAACCAAATATTGATTGGGTTTGGATTTCTCTTCTGTTTATTTACTTTTCATTTTGGTAATTGATAAAAAGAAACTATTAAAACTTATATTTCTGTAAGCATTCTTCAGTTACAGAATTTTTTCACACCTGCCTAAAACATTTGCACAGATACACAGTGGGGACGGAAAGTATTCAGAGCCCCTTAAATTTTTCACTCTTTGTTATATTGCAGCCATTTGCTAAAATCATTTAGGTTCATTTTTTTTCCTCATTAATGTACACACAGCACCCCATATTGTACACACAGCACCCCATATTGTACACACAGCACCCCATATTGTACACACAGCACCCCATATTGTACACACAGCCCCCCATATTGACAGAAAAACACAGAATTGTTGACATTTTTGCAGATTTATTAAAAAAGAAAAACTGAAATATCACATGGTCCTAAGTATTCAGACCCTTTGCTCAGTATTTAGTAGAAGCACCCTTTTGATCTAATACAGCCATGAGTCTTTTTGGGAAAGATGTAACAAGTTTTTCACACCTGGATTTGGGGATCCTCTGCCATTCCTCCTTGCAGATCCTCTCCAGTTCTGTCAGGGGGGATGGTAAACGTTGGTGGACAGCCATTTTTAGGTCTCTCCAGAGATGCTCAATTGGGTTTAAGTCAGGGCTCTGGCTGGGCAATTCAAGAACAGTCACGGAGTTGTTGTGAAGCCACTCCTTCATTATTTTAGCTGTGTGCTTAGGGTCATTGTCTTGTTGGAAGGTAAACCTTCGGCCCAGTCTGAGGTCCTGAGCACTCTGGATAAGGTTTTCATCCAGGATATCTCTGTACTTGGCCGCATTCATCTTTCCCTCGATTGCAACAAGTCGTCCTGTCCCTGCAGCTGAAAAACACCCCCACAGCATGATGCTGCCACCACCATGCTTCACTGTTGGGACTGTATTGGACAGGTGATGAGCAGTGCCTGGTTTTCTCCACACATACCGCTTAGAATTAAGGCCAAAAAGTTCTATCTTGGTCTCATCAGACCAGAGAATCTTATTTCTCACCATCTTGGAGTCCTTCAGGTGCTTTTTAGCAAACTTCATGTGGGCTTTCATGTGTCTTGCACTGAGGAGAGGCTTCCATCGGGCCACTCTGCCATAAAGCCCCGACTGGTGGAAGGCTGCAGTGATGGTTGACTTTCTACAACTTTCTCCCATCTCATGACTGCATCTCTGGAGCTCAGCCACAGTGATGTTTGGGTTCTTCTTTACCTCTCTCACCAAGGCTCTTCTCCCCCGATAGCTCAGTTTGTCCAGATGGCCAGCTCTAGGAAGGGTTCTGGTCATTCCAAACATCTTCCATTTAAGGATTATGGAGGCCACTGTGCTCTTAGGAACCTTCAGTGCAGCAGAATTTTTTTTAACCTTGGCCAAATCTGTGCCTTGCCACAATTCTGTCTCTGAGCTCTTCAGGCAGTTCCTTTGACCTCATGATTCTCATTTGCTCTGACATGCACTGTGAGCTGTAAGGTCTTATATAGACAGGTGTGTGGCTTTCAGTATAATCAAACACAGCTGGACTCAAATGAAGGTGTAGAACCATCTCAAGGATGATCAGAAGAAATGGACAGCACCTGAGTTAAATATATGAGTGTCACAGCAAAGGGTCTGAATACTTAGGACCATGTGATATTTCAGTTCTTATTTTTTAATAAATCTGCAAAAATGTCAACAATTCTGTGTTTTTCTGTCAATATGGGGTGATGTGTGTACAATAATGAGGAAAAAAATGAACTTAAATGATTTTAGCAAATGGCTGCAATATAACAAATGCCCTGTACACATGGTCGGACTTTGTTCGGACATTCCGACAACAAAATCCTAGGATTTTTTCCGACAGATGTTGGCTCAAATTTGTCTTGCATACACATGGTCAGGCAAAGTTGTCGGAAAATCCGATTGTTCTAAACGCGGTGACGTAAAACACGTACGTCGGGACTATAAACGGGGCAGTGGCCAATAGCTTTCATCTCTTTATTTATTCTGAGCATGCGTGGCACTTTGTCCGTCAGATTTGTGTACACACGATCAGAATTTCCAACAACGGATTTTGTTGTCGGAAAATTTTATATCCTGCTCTCAAACTTTGTGTGTCGGAAAATCCGATGGAAAATGTCCGATGGAGCCCACACACGGTCGGAATTTCCGACAACACGCTCCGATCGGACATTTTCCATCGGAAAATCCGACCGTGTGTACGGGGCAAAAGAGTGAAAAATTTAAGGGGGTCTGAATACTTTCCGTCCCCACTGTATATACATATAGATTATACGATGCTAATCACACTGTTTTGCCCAAATTAATCGAAAAAAATTAAAGAAATATATATAGCAGTCTATAAGATAATAGATAAAATGCTTACAAGCCTCAACTCATTCTCAGCAACCAAGATCTTTGCTCACTTGACGATCTATACTGGACAAATTATCTTCAGCATTCAAAATACTTCTGGGTGTTTTGGATGTCTGCACCCCCCCACTGTGTGCTGTGGCAGCAATTGTAGGCTACTAGGTTGGGCACACAGCAGTGACACAGTGGTTGGGTTTTGGAGGGTAGAACCTCAATACACAATACTCAATACAGGGGGTGTAAACATCCAAAACACCATAAATGTAAGGGAAGCTAAAGATTCTTAACTTTTCAATGGAGCAGTGATCTAAGTCAATTGCAGTGAGACCGTTAATGATTTTTATTCTTCATTTACAACTGTATTTATTTATTATTTTAGCAATAGACTTGATTCAATCGATTCAAGAAGAAGCACACATTTTGACCAGCTGTTTTTTTAACTGTGGGTTTCCAATTATTAGAACAATAGAACGTGCTGTAGGATACAATGTAAAAATGACCCAGTAAATTGTGTTCATGACCTCTCCAGCATTATACTTTGTTAGATCCTGACCAACAGCAACCATAAAGCAAGCTAAATCAAGTAATGTGTAAGCCACCATGGTACTGGCTGCCCGCACAAGACCACCAATCTGCGGAGGGGAGCTGAGCTGAAGAATATTCCTTCTGATACTCCAGGCGTGTTTTAGAATTGATCCTACACAGAGTGCGATACAGGTGAAAGTCAATGTAAAGGGAAAACAGTAACCCAACGCCGTGTTAAAAAGACTAAAGAGGCCAAATGAGTCAATAATAATATCATTGAATCTTAGATGTTCTGTCACATTCACAGGACTGTCAAAATCAAGCATCCAAATAATAGGAAGGCTTATTAGAAAACAAAAACCTGCCGACACCAACAAAAGCAGATTCGTGGAAGTCAATATAATCTTTTTCACCCACTGGAATAAACGATGGGAAAAGCTGAACAGCTTTACAAAGTAATACATTGACAGGAGAGCGGTTTGCCAAAAACTTGTGTCCGCGATAAAAAACACAATTACAATTTGAAATAAATATACTCCATGTGGGATTATTGTGTTAGAGTGTAGATAGCCTATGAGACCATAAGCAATCAGTATCCACTGAGAAAACATATTGGTGAATGTCATTGTGGACAGGATCAGATCGCAGGCTGTAGGACGTTTTCCTTTGTACCAATCTCTGAGATAAATAGTCAATATAAAGATGTTTAGGATGATTCCTGGTCCGCCCAAGCTGATAGGAATGGTAGAAATCCCCAGAGACCACTTCATGTTGTTGAAAGTTATTCTAGAAAGATCTCCGGTCCGTTGAGTCACCTCTACAAAGAGTGCTTGTTTCTGTTCTCTACTCCTTAATGAGTGACTTTGAAATAGCCAGGGATGCAAATTATCAGTTTGTTTTCTCTGCCTGAATATGTAACATGACCATGTTAAGGTCTGTCCAATATTTTCCCAATGGCTGACTGTCATTTATTAAAATGTATTTCCCTTGTAGAACAAATATATTATATAATCATATCAACTAATTATCATATGAAGAAGTGTGACATTTCAAACTTAAGGTTGATTTTACATGAAGGGGTCTATTTATATAACAACATATCTGTGCGAACATCTCAGCATTCGCACAAAAGTCCCAAATAATCCCCATAATATTTATAATATGTGAAAAATGTCAGTTTCTACATTTTGCCTTTCAAAGAGCAAGTGTAACATTCCCTAACATTTAATTCTGAGAGGAAATAGCCCTAACCACGTCCTAACACACCATAGCTGAAGGATGGCTACAGCACAGCTCTGTTGTTCCAAAAGTGCATCCCCTGGGGGCGCGCATCCGGCACACTCCTTTGAACACAGTGATCACAGATCATGGTAAAAGGCCAATCACAGCAGTCCTTTACCTCGTGATCAGCTGTGTCCAATCAAAGCTGATCACAGTATAAAAAGAATTGTCTGTTATCAGGAGTTTCTTTCTGTCACAGCATGAGCAGAGGAGAGACAGTAACCAGAAATCCTGACAGGGGAAATTTATACAGATAATTAGACCAATTGATCATCAGTTCCCTGATTATCAGTGCAGCCCCATCAGTGCCAATTAGTGCCATCAATGATGCCCATCAGTGTCCCCCCATCAGTGTCCCCCCATCAGTGTCCCCCCATCAGTGCTGCCTATCAGTGCCCACTATTGGCTCCTATCAGTGACCATCAGTGCCACATACCAGTACCTCCTCATCAGTACCCATTAGTGCCGCCTCATCAGTGCCCATCAGTGGCATCTCACCAGTGCCCATCTGTGTAGCCTATTGGTGTCCATCAGTACAGCCTCATCAGTGCCCATCGGTGAAGAAAAAAAATTACTTATTTGCAAAATGTTATAACAGAAACGAAGAAAACATTTTTTTCAAAGTCATCTGTCTTTTTTTGTCTTATTTAGCAAAAAAAAAAAAAAAAAAGTGGTGATTAAATACCACCAAAAGAAAGCTCTATCTGTCTCAAAAAAATTATAAAAAATTTCAAATGGGTACAGGGTTGCATGACCGTTCAATTGTCATTTAAAGTGTGAGAGCGCTGAAAGCTGAAATTTGGCCTGGGTGGGGGTATAGTGTCAGTGCCCAGTAAGCAAGTGGTTAAAACATTTGATCAGAAAAGTGCAAAAACGGTTCCCCATTCGAGAAAATAGCCTAACACTATAGGGTAAGAACATTCTGGTTCAATAATTTGTATTGCAAATCTCGATAATTTGTATCACAAATCTTAATAATTAGTAATACAAAGAAAGCACCTAGCCCGCCCACTCAAGGGTTATGACTGGCGATGTAAGAAACATTTGTGCACATAGCATAAACAAGGAAGGAACGGCCTCCTTGTCAAGCCATTACAATAATGCCTTTCATGCTTAAGCCTATTTCTGACATTTGTTGCTTACAAGTTAAAATCCATATTTTTTGCTACAAAATTACTTAGAACCCCCAAACATTATACAGCATATATATTTTTTAGCAGAGAATCTAGAGAATAAAATGGCGATCATTGCAATATTTTATGTCACACTGTATGTGTGCAGCCCAATTTTTTTGTATAATGGGATGATGTTATGCCGAGTAAATAGATACCTAACATGTCATGCTTTGAAATTCACACACTCGTAGAATGGCGACAAACTACAGTACAGTACCTAAAAACTCCATTAAAAAAAATGATTAGCAGGTTACAGAGAAGCTCTAGTGCTAGAATTATTGCTCTCACTCTGACGATTGCGGCGATACCTTACATGTGTGATTTGAATACCGTTTACATATGTGGGCGCGACTTACGTGTGCGTTTTCTTTGCTGCGCAAGCTCGCGGGAATTGGGGCGCTTTAATTTTTTTTCTTATTTATTTATTTCTTTTTATTTACATTGTCACTTTTGAAAAAAAAAAATTGATCGCTTTTATTGCTGTCACAAGGAATGTAAACATCCCTTGTGACAGTAATAGGTGGTGACAGGTACTCTTTATGGAGGGATCGGGGGTCTAAAAGACCCCAAATCCCTCCTTTGCACTTCAAAGTATTCAGATCGGCAAAAACAGCAATTCAGAATGCTGTAATTTTTTTTAATGGCACCATTGGTAGCCGAGTAAACTGGAAGTGACGTTGTGACGTTGCTTCCGTGTTTACATGAAGACTGAAATGAAGCCATTTTCGGCTTCCTTACAGTCTCGCTCTAGCCCTCGGAAATGCATCCTCCCGGTATAACCCCCTGAAGCCGAGGCCGTATATGTGTGTACGGTTGGCGGGAAGGGGTTAGACTCAAACAGAACATATATATATTTCAGGGAAAACCCCCAAATTTTGCCAAAGTAGCCAGGATCCATGTGCCAATGAACCTATGTAGATAGTCCTGGAGCCCAATAAACATTTAAAGAGGCTAAAGAGCCCAGCAAATTAAAAGAGACAGAAAGCAAAGACAAAGAAGAAAGTGAAGTGTAAACTAGAGGGGGGTAAGGGAAAAGGTAGGGATCTGGGATTGCCTGAGACACCTGTTAAAGTTGACCCAGGATAGTCAGAAGAAGGTCAGGAAAGGCATATGTCAACCATGGCTCCCAAATTTTCAGGAATTTAGCACGCGTGTCATTAAGGATACTAGACATTTGTTCATTAAGCATCATGGCAATCAAACGGTCTCTTACTCCCTGGAAGGGGCCTGTAGGTTTCTTCCAGGCCTGAGCAATCATCCTTTTGTCTGCTATGAACACTAGGGCTGAGCTCGATGTTCGAGTCGAGTATAAGTTTGACCCGAACATTGGGTGTTCGCATGTTCGCTGATATGAGACGTTTGCAGCAAATTTGAGTGCCGCAGAATGCCCCCTAATGCACTGCGAGATTGCAGTGCATTGACATCTGATGATTGGCACCTGACCTGCATGCTTTAGCCAATCAAAGCTCGCTCTGCTGTGAGAGTCATAATTGCCTTTGGCCAATCATGGCTCAGTGGGCTAAGACTACGCCCTACACTATATAAGGCTGCTTCCAACGGCGGCTGTGTTTATTGTGTGGACGGAGATAGAAAGCTAGATTAGGCAGGCAGGTTAGTTAGTGGCATGCAGGCAGTGTATATATATATATATATATATATATATATATATATATATATATATATATATATACTCTTCATTCAGTGTAGACTATATATGCAGTGTAAACTTTATATTCAGTCAGTGCAGGCGGTGTAGTTTATATAACGCAGTGTATTGAAATGATTAAGGGGAACCCAGTGCCAAAATAAAAAAAAATGGCATGGTGATCCCCCCAAAATCCATACCAGACCCTTATATGAGCATGCAACCTGGCAGGTCAGGATAGGGGCATGCAAAATCCATACCAGACCCTTATCTGAGCAAGCAACCTGGCATATCAGGATCCCCCCAAAGCACCTTGCCCCCATGTTGATGGGGACAAGGGCCTCATCCCCACAACCCTTGCCCAGTGGCTGTAGGGGTCTGTGGGCAGGGGGCTTATCAGAATCTGGAAGCCCCCTTTAACAAGTGGGCCCCCAGATCCTGATCCTATGTAAATTGTATCCCTATCCATTCACCAAAAAAAGTGTCAAAAAAGTAAAAACCATAAAAGACAGTTTTTGACAATACCTGTATTAACCACTTCAATACAGGGCAATTATACATTCTTCCTGCCCAGACCAATTTTCAGCTTTCAGCGCTCTTACGCTTTGAAATTTGGCAGCTGGAATAATAATTAATATGACGCTTTTATTAAATTTTTAGGTTAATGGTATCTACTGTAGTTCTGTGATAAACAAGTAATCTGGAATGATCAATCTGCTTTAAAACATTTAATATTATTACTAAGTATGTAAACTGTAAAAAAAGAGAGGATAGACCCTATTGGCCCCATAAAGAATGAGGAAGCAAATCTGGTTACAAAGGATGGGGAGATGGCAAAGCTATTGAATTTATTTTTCTCCATCTTCACGAAGGAATCAAGGGGCTTCAGTAACCAAAACTGCAATGTTTATCCTCATGACATGTCACATGAAACACCCTCATGGCTAACAGAGGACAGAATTAGAGATAGACTTAGAAACATTAACATTAATATGTCACTGGGACCAGATGGCTTACACCCGAGGGTACTTAGGGAACTCAGTCAAGTAATTGCCAGACCATTGTTCCTAATTTTTACTGACAGTCTACTAACTGGAATGATACCAGCTGATTGGAGAAAAGCCAATGTAACAACAATATTTAAAAAAAGGGCTAAAATACATCCCTGGGAATTACAGACCAGTTAGCCTAACATCAATAGTATGTAAGATCTTGGAGGGGATGATTAAGGACTACATACAAGATTTTAGTAAAGAAAACGGTATTATTAGAAGTAATCAGCATGGATTCATGAAGAATCGTTCTTGCCAAACCAATCTATTAACCTTCTATGAGGAGGTGAGTTGCCATCTAGATAAAGGAAGGCCCGTAGACGTGGTGTATCTAGATTTTGATAAAGCATTTGACACAGTTCACCATAAACATTTACTATACAAAGTAAGGGCCATTGGCATGGAATATAGGGTGAGTACATGGATTGAAAACTGGCTACAGGGGCAAGTTCAGAGGGTGGTAATTAATGGGGTGTACTCGGAATGGTCAGAGGTTTAATCTCTGTATTTGCAGATGATACTAAGCTAAGCAGAGCAATAACTTCTCCGCAGGATGTGGAAACCTTGCATGAAGACATGAACAAATGAATGGGGTGGGTAACTTCATGGCAAATGAGGTTTAATGTGGAAAAATGTAAAATAATGCATTTGGGTGGCAAAAATATGAATGCAATCTACTCATGGGGGGAGAACCTCTGGGGAATCTAGGATGGAAAAGGACCTGGGGGTCCTAGTAGATGATAGGCTCAGCAATGGCATGCAATGCCAAGCTGCTGCTAACAAAGCAAACAGAATATTGGCATGCATTAAACTCCAGCGATAAAACAATAATTCTTCCGCTCTACAATACCCTGGTCTGGCCGCACCTAGAGTATGCTGTCCAGTTCTGGGCACCAGTCCTCAGGAGGGACGTACTGGAAATGGAGCGAGTACAGAGAAGGGCATAAAAACTAATAAAGGGTCTGGAGGATCTTAGTTATCAGGAAAGGTTGTGAGCACTGAACTTATTCTCTCCGGAGAAGAGACGCTTGAGAGGGGATATGATTTTAATTTACAAATACCGTACCGGTGACCCCACAATAGGGATAAAACTTTTCTGTGGAAGGGAGTTTAATAAGGCACGCGGTCATTCACTAAAATGAGAAGAAAAGAGGTTTAACCTTAAACTGCATAGAGGGTTCTTTACTGTAAGAGGATGTGGAATTCCCTTCCACAGGCGGTGGTTTTAGTGGGGAGTATCGATAGTTTTAAAAAACTATTAGATAAGCACCTGAACGACCACAACATACAGGGATATACAATGTAATAATGACATATAATCACACACATTGAAAACAAGTCCATCAAGTCCAACCTGTGTGCTTTTTTGTCAGTATTACATTGTATATCCCTGTATGTTGTGGTCGTTCAGGTGCCTAATAGTTTTTGAAATTATCAATGTTCCCTGCTGAAACCACTGTCTGTGGAAGACAATTCCACATCCTTACTGCTCTTACAGTAAAGAACCCTCTACGTAGTTTAAGGTTAAACCTCTTTTCTTCTAATTTTAGTGAATGGTCGCCTGTGTTTTTAACTTCACTTTCATGGAAAAGTTTTCTCCCTATGGTGGGGTCACCAGTAGGGATGGGCTTTATGTTCGGGTCGAACATGAGTTCGACTTGAACATTGGTGTTCGCCCGTTCGCCGAACAGCGAACAATTTGGGGTGTTTGCGGCAAATTCGAAAGAAGCGGAACACCCTTTAAAAGTCTATTGGAGAAATCAAAAGTGCTAATTTTAGAGGCTTATTTGCATGGTATTGTCATAAAAAGTGTTTGGAGACCCGGGTCCTGCCCCAGGAGACATGTATCAATGCAAAAAAAGTTTTAAAAACTGATGTTTTTTCGGGAGCAGTGATTTTAATAATGCTTAAAGTGAAACAATAAAAGTATAATATTCCTTTAAATTTCATACCTGGGGGGGTGTCTATAGTATGCCTGTAAAGGGGGCATGTTTCCCGTGTTTAGAACAGTCTGACAGCAAAATGACATTTCTAAAGGAAAAAAGTCATGTAAAACTATTATCGCTATAATGAATTGTCGGTCCCGCAATACACATAAAAGTTCATTGACAGAAACGGCATGGAGTTTCCCCACAGGGGAACCCCGAACCAAAATTTAAAAAAAATGCATGGGAGTCCCCCTAAATTCCATACCAGGCCCTTCAGGTCTGGTATGGATATTAAGGGGAACCCCACGCCAAAATTAAAAAAAAAAATGTCGTGGGTACCCACCAAAAATCCATACCAGACCCTTATCCTAGCACGCAACCTGGCAGGCTGCAGGAAAAGAGGGGGGACGAGAGAGTGCCCCACCCTCCTGAACCATACCAGGCCACATGCCCTCAACATTGGGAGGGTGCTTTGGGGTAGCCCCCAAAGCACCTTGTCCCTATGTTAATGGGGAGAAGGGCCTCATCCCCACAACCCTTGCCCGGTTTTTGTGGGGGTCTGCGGGCTGGGGGCTTATCGGAAACTGGAAGCCCCTTTTAACAAGGGGACCCACAGATCCTGCCCCCCCGTGTGAATTGGTAATGGGGTACAAATGTACCCCTACCATTTCACAAAAAAGTCTCTAAAAGGTTAACAATCCATCTTCTTTCTTCTGGTCTTCCTTCTTCTTCCTCCATCTGCTTCTTCTCCATCTTCTCCTTGTTAAAGGGGGCTTCCAGATTCCGATAACTCCCCACCCCAAAGCACCCTCCCAATGTTGAGGGCATGTGGCCTGGTACGGTTCAGGAGGGGGGCGCTCTCTAATCCCCCCCTCTTTTCCTGTGGCCTGCCAGGTTGCGTGCTCTTATAAGGGTCTGGTATGGACTTTTGGGGGACCTCACACCATTTTTTTTTTAATTTTGGCGCGGGGTTCCCCTTAAAATCCATACCAGGTCTGGTATGGATTTTGAGGGGGACCCCACACCATTTAAAAAAAAAAAATTGGCATGGGGTTTACCTTAATATCCATACTAGACCTGCAGGGCCCGATATGGAATTTAGGGGGACCCCCACGCATTTTTTTTTTAAATTTTGGTTCGGGGTTTCCCTGTGGGGAAATTCCATGCCATTTTTATCAATGAACATTTATGTGTATTTCCGGACCGACGATTCTTTATAGCTGGCGCTAGCGATAGTAGTTTTACATTACTTTTTTTCCTTTAGAAATGTAATTTTGCTGTCAGACTGTTCTAAACACGGGAAACATGCACCCCTTTACAGGCATACTATAGACACCCCCCAGGTATGAAATTTAAAGGAATATTACACTTTTATTGTTTCACTTTAAGCATTATTAAAATCACTGCTCCCAAAAAAAGGGCAGTTTTTAAAACTTTTTTGTGCATTGATACATGTCCCCTGGGGCAGGACCCAGGTCCCCAAACACTTTTTTATGACAATACCATGCATATAAGCCTTTAAAATTAGCACTTTTGATTTCTCCAATTGACTTTTAAAGGGTGTTCCGTGGCTTTCGAATTTGCCGCGAACACCCCAAATTGTTCGCTGTTCGGCGAACAGCCAATGTTCGAGTCGAACTCATGTTTAAAATTAGCACTTTTGATTAGTCATGTTCGTGTCCTATAGACTTTAACGGTGTTCGCGTGTTCGTACAAATTTTTTGCCTGTTCGCATGTTCTGGATGCGAACTGAACCGCGGGTGTTCGGCTCATCCCTAGTTACCAGTACGGTATTTGTACATTAAATTAATATCCCCTCTCAAGTGTCTCTTCTCCAGAGAGAATAAGTTCAGTGCTCATAACCTTTCTTCATAACTAATATCCTCCAGTCCCTTGATTAGCTTTGTTGCCCTTCTCTGTACTTTCTTGATTTCCAGTACATCCTTCCTGAGGACTGGTGCTCAGAACTTGACAGCATACTCCAGGTGCTGCTAGACCAGAGTCTTGTAGAGCGGGAGAATTATCATTTTATCTCTGGAGTTAATCCCCTTTTTATTGCATGCCAATATATTGTTTGATTTGCTTGCAGCAGCTTGGCATTGCATGCCACCGCTGAGCCTATCATCTACTAGGACCCCCAGGTCCTTCTCCATCCTAGATTCCCCCAGAGGTTCTCCCCCAATGTATAGATTGCATTCAGATTTTTGCCACCCAAATGCATTATTTTACATTTTTCTACATTAAACCTAATTTGCCATGTAGTCGCCCACCACATTAATTTGTTCTTGTAAGGTTTCCACATCCTGCGGAGAAATTATTGCCCTGCAATATGCCCTTGCAAAATCCAGATACACCACGTCTATGGGCCTTCCTTTATCTAGATGGCAAATCATCTCCTCATAGAAGGTTAATAGATTGGTTTGGCAAGAACGATTCTTCATGAATCCATGCCGAATACTGCTAATGATACAGTTTTCACTACTAAAATCTTGTATATAGTCCCTTATTATCCCCTCCAAGACCTTGCATACTATTGATGTTAGGCTAGCTGGTCTGTAATTCCCAGGGATGTATCTTGGCCCTTTTTAAATATTGGTGCTACATTGGCTTTTCTCCAATCAGCTGGTACCATTCCAGTCAGTAGACTGTCTGTAAAAATTAGGAACAACGGTCTGGCAATCACTTGACTGAGTTCCCTAAGTACCCTCGGATGCAAGCCATCTGGTCCCGGTGATTTATTAATGTTAAGTTTCTCAAGTCTAATTTTAATTCTGTCCTCTGTTAACCATGGAGGTGCTTCCTGTGTTGTGTCCTGAGGATAAACACTGCAGTTTTGGTTACTGAAGCCCCCCGATTCACTCGTGAAGACTGAGGTGAAAAATAAATTCAATACCTTCACCATCTCTCCATCCTTAGTAACCAGATCCCTTTTTATCATTCCTTATAGGACCAATATGATCTGACCTCCCTTTCTTAATATTTATATAGTTAAAGAATTTCTTGAGATTTTTTTACTCTCCTCTAGGCTATGTGCCTTTTGTGTCCTATCTTAGCCACCCTGATTGCACCCTTACATTTCTTGTTGCATTCTTTGTAAAGTTGGAATACTGATGATGACCCCTCAGCCTTGTGTTTTTTGAAGGCCTTTTCCGTTTGTTTTATATGCATTTTACGTTGGAGTTAAGCCACCCAGGACTTTTATTAGCTTTTTGAAATGTATTTCCCATTGGGATGCACTGGCTAATACCCTAATTTAATATGCTCTTAAAGCATACCCATTTTTCCTCTGTGTTCTTTGTTCCTAAGATTTTATCTCATTTAGTACCTTCTAGCAGGGATCGTAGTTTAGGGAAGTTGACTTTTTTGAAATTCAATGTGTTTGTATTCCCCTTATGCTTCTTAATTGTGTGATTTATACTGAAACTAATTGACCTATGACCGCTGTTTCCTAAATTGCCGCGTATTTCCACATCCGTGATCAGGTCTGTATTGTTGGTGAATCAGTAGGTCTAGTAACACTTTTTTTCTTTTGGTGCATTTACTATCTGACCCATAAAATTGTCCTGCAAGACATTTAGGAAATGGCAAGCTTTAGTTGAATGTGCGGTTCCTTCCACCCAGTCTATGTCTAGATAATTAAATCGCCCCATTATAATGGCACTTCCCATTCTTGCCATTAATCCAAATTGGGTCCTCCTCCCCCTCCTCCTTCTGGTTAGGGGGCCTATAGCATACTCCCAGTATTACTTCCTCCCTTTCTAGCTCTACCCATAGGCATTTCACCTCCTCCCTTGCTCCCTTAGTGATGTTGTCTCTCACATTCACTTGTACAACATTTTTGATATACAGGCATACTTCTCCCCCTTTTTTACCCTCTCTATCCTTGTGATAAGGGCTATACTCTTGAATGGTTGCCAGCCAATCATGAGAGCTGTTGAACCAGGTCTCTGAAATTCCCACAAAATCCAAATGCTCATTGTACAACAGTATCTCTAGTTCACCCATCTTGTCCGCCAGACTCCTGGCATTAGCGAACATGCCACATAGTTTGGACCGGTCACATACTATCTCCTTATTGGATGTTCTGAGGTTGCAAATAGGACTTGTTACTGTACTTACCTCAGGTTTAGGTGGTTTAGTCAACCTACCACTAATGCCCCCCAATACTACCCTCTGGAATTTGTTCCGCACTGACTATTTGTTCTGCGTCGCCTAGTTTAAAAGCCCCTCTAACTTGTCAGCCATCTTCACTCCCAGCAGATCTGCACCCTCCTCATTTAGGTGCAGTCCATCCCTGCTAAAGAGCTGGTAACCGACTGTGAAGTTTGCCCAGTTCTCCAGGAACCCAAACCCCTCCTTTCTATACCAGCTCCTCAGCCACTTGTTTACTTCCCTAATCTCCCTCTGCCTTTCTGGTGTGGCTCCAGGTACCTGTAGTATTTCTGAGAATACTACCTTGGAGGTCCTCAATTTAGCTCCTAAGTCCCTAAAATCATTTTTTAGGAAACTCCATCTTCCTCTGACTTTGTCATTGGTGCCAATGTGCACCATGAAAGCTGGGTCTTCCTCAGCCCTACCCAGTAAGCTGTTCACCATATCCATGATGTGCTGAACCCAAGCACCCAGTAGACAACATACAGTTCAGCGCTTCAGGTCTTTGTGACAGATTGCCCTCTCTGTCCTTAAGAATTGAGTCCCATACCACCAGAATGCTGGTTCCTGACTGGTTTCACCAATGTCACTCAATTGAGCGTACTTATTGGGATGCTCCAGCCCAGGATCAACCTCCCTGGCACTTTCCCCTCTACCCTTCCTGACTTTCACCCATCTACTCTGCTTTGGTGCATGCTCCTCTTTATCTCCACCCACCTCTGTGCTGTCCCCTGCAGGCACCTGTCGGGTACGATCCCAACTCTCCTTTAGTATGGAGAGTCTTCTCAGTGTTGACAGTTGCTTCCCTAGATTCAGAACCTGGACTTCCAGGGAAACAACATGTTTACATTTTGCACAGCAGTATTCACCCTCGATCAGATGATCAAGGAACGCATACATGCCGCAAGATGTACACGAGTCGCGTCTCCACACCCACCGGGCATCGTACCTACTAATTTAATGGGGATTGGAGATTATACCCTGTCCAAATTAACAAACAACTAGCTTCCTGACACTAATACTCAACAATATACACGTACTCAACAATACAATACACAGGTACTCAACAATACAATGCACAGGTACTCACAGCACACATGCACTCACAGCACATGGGTACTCACAGAACATGTGCACTCACAGCACACGGGTACTCACAGCACATGTGCACTCACAGCACTCGGGTACTCACAGCACGCATGCACTCACAGTATACGTGCACTCACAACACATGGGTACTCACTGTACACATGCACTCACAGCACACGGGTACTCACAGCACAGTGCATTCACAGCACTTGGGTACTCATATCACACGGGTACTCACAGCACACGTTTACTCACAGCACACATGGACTCACAGCACTTGGGTACTCACAATACACAGGTACTCACAATACACATACAATACTCAGGTACTCACAATACACACACAAAACACAGGTACTCACAATACACACATCCCTTTGTGAAATCCCTTTATGAAAATCCCTTTGTGTATTGTGAGTACACAGTACTCACAATACACAGATACTCACAATACACACACTACTAAGGTACTCACAACACACACACACACAATACTCACAATACACTCACAATAATCAGGTACTCACAATATTCAGGTACTCACGGTACTCACAATACTCAGATACTCACAATACTCAGGTACTCACAATACACACGATACTCAGGTACTCCCAATACTCAGGTACTTCCAATACTCAGGTGCTCCTAATACTCAGAATACTCCAATACTCAGGTACTCACAATACACACAATACTTAGGTAATCATAATACTCAGGTACTCCCAATACTCAGGTGCTCCCAATACTCTGACTACACCAATACTCAGGTACGCACAATTCTCACATATCACAATACACACAATACTCAGATACTCAGGCACTCATAATACTCAGGTACTCACAATACACACAATACTCATGTACTCACAATACTCAGGTACTCACACTACACACAATACTCAGGTACTCACAATACACACAATACTCAGGTACTCACAATACTCAGGTGCTCACATACTCACAATACTCACAATAGTCAGGCACTCACAATACTCAGGTACTCATATTACACACAATACTCAGGTACTCACAATACACACAATACTCATATACACACAATACTCAGGTACTCACAATACACTGTCGGTCAGGTTTTTGATTTTTGTGTCTGTGTCACTCTGCGCAACCTCCCCTTGTAATCTGACAGTAGCAGTTAGTCAGTCACTCAGTAACCTTCAGTGCCACCACTTCTCCAATCAGTCGCTCACACTCTCTCCGGTCTGCAGTTCACTAACCCGCCGCCTCTCCCTGTCAGCCCTCCACCTCCTGGTCCCGCTGGATTACCTTCCTCCTCTGTGGGGTGATACTGTACTCAGTACTCCTTTTCTACCACCACAATGTCCTGCTCTGCCGCCGCTGTATGTCCCCCGGATCGCCCGCTGCCACTCACATTAAGGAATATTCATTCGCTGTTGCAACACACCTGGGTGGGCTCCAGACACGTCCTATGCAACTTGAGCCCATCCTATTGTGTAGCCTATTAGAGCCTCTGGCTCTAATGAGGTGCTTTAAAAAAGACCCTGGCCACTGTAAGACCCCTTTCACACTGCCAGCAGACTGCGTTAGCTGTAAAGTGCCGCTAGTTTCAGCGGCACTTTACCGCCATTTTAGCAATGCTTTTTGGCTGCTAGCAGGGCGCTTTTAACCCCTGCTAGTGGCTGAAGAAAGGCTTAAATGCGCCTGAAAAGTGCCACTTCTGAAGCGCTTTGCAGGCACTTCAGCAGCGGTGAGCATTAATTTCAAAGGGCAGGAGCAGTGAAAGGAGCCCAAAGATGCTGCTTGCAGGACGTTTTCTAACATTTTCTAACGTCCTGCAAGCGCACCGCTCCAGTGTGAAAGCACTCGGTGCTCTTTGCATCCCGAACAATTTTCCTGGCAGTTGTGGCTGAAACCTTAGTTGGTCTACCTGACCGTGGTTTGGTTTCAACAGAACCCCTCATTGTCCACTTCTTGATTAGAGTTTGGAAATCTCAATTCCTTGGATATCTTTTTATATCCCTTTCATGTTTTATACAGTTCAACTACCTTTTCCCGCAGATCCTTTGACAATTCTTTTGCTTTCCCCATGACTCAGAATCCAGAAACATCAGTGCAGCACTGGATGAAAGATGCAAGGGTCTGTCAGGAGTCATGAAACGCATTGACCTTTTATACACACACACTAATTACAAGAAAACAGATCACAGGTGAGGATGGTTACCTTTAATAGCCATACAAACCCCATTTGTGTCAACTTGTGTGCATGTTATCAGGCCAAAATCACCAGGGTATGTAAACTTTTGATCAGGGTCATTTGGGTAGTTTCTGTTGTCATTAAGATATAAAAAGAGTAAACACAGTTGATTTCTAATAAATGGCTTCAGCCAAACACCAACCACGAGTGAAAGAAATGTTTTTGTGTTATCATTCATAGTCTCTGAAAAATGGCCAGGGTATGTAAACTTATGAGCACAACTGTATGTGAAAAAAAATGCTAAACATTAAATTTGGATACAGCATTGCTCGGCTAAGTAATTGTCATTGAAAGTGTGACAGCACTGAAAATTGCCCTGGGCAGGAAGGAGGTGGAAGTGTCCCGTATTGAAGTGGTGAAGGTATACTTTTTTTTATAGAGGCTTTAGTAGCTCCTCCCTGCATGCATACTAATGAGCTTACTTCAGCTGAATTAATTGCCATATAACTAACGCTTGGTCCATGAGTCACAGATAGCGGATTCTCTAGAGCAGGGGTCTTCAAACTATGGCCCTCCAGTTATTCAGGAACTACAATTCCCATCATGCCTAGTCATGTCTGTGAATGCCAGAGTTTTACAATGCCTCATGGGACGTGTAGTTCCGCAACAGCTGGATATCCGTAGTTTGAAGATCCCGGCCGTAGAGCATTCCAAAACAAGATAGGATTATGGTCCTGCTCATATTTTTTCCTCCTATGTGATGGATTACACTTTCATGATTTCCACATGTACTAATAAAGCACACAGTAGAGAACTCCAAATTGCCTTTATTTATAGTTAAGACAGTTAACATCAATGATGTTTGATTTCACACAATAATTCTATAAACTATTGTCAAATGCAATCCACACAAAACCTTATTTCTATAAACCCCATATCATTGAGAAAGTTTCTACTGAAGATAAAACTCAAAACCAAACACTATTAATAAACATCAAACAAAAATGTGCACATTCACTGAAAAAAAAATCCAAAATACAAAATGTATTATTGTCCATTGTAACTATCTAGCATTAACACGCTTATATATTATTATAATTGTTAAAAAAAGTGTCTGCGACAAGTTCCATCTCCCCTGGTGCTGTTTCCCAAAGCAACCAACCAGATTATATTTTTCATTTCTTTTTCCACACAGCTTAGAAAATGGAAGCATAAAAGTTGATTGGCTGTGCTCCAGTTGAAACAAAGTTAAAACGAATGCCCTGTACACACGATAGGATTTTTCCGACAACAAAACCGTGGAGTTTTTTTCCGAAGGATGTTGGCTCAAACTTGTCTTTGCATACACACGGTCACATAAATGTTGTTGGAAATTCCGAACGTCAAGAACGCGGTGATGTACGACGAGCCGAGAAAAATGAAGCTCAATAGCCAGTGCTGCTCTTCTGCTTGATTCCGAGCATGCGAGGAATTTTGTGCGTCGGACTTATGTACACACAATCGGAATTTCCGACAACAAGTTTGGTTGTCGGAAAATTTGAGAATCTGCTCTCAAACATTTGTTGTTGGAAATTTCCAACAGCAAATGTTCGATGGAGCCTACACACGGTCGGAATTTCCGACAACAAGCTCCCATCGAACATTTGTTGTCGGAAATTCCAACCGTGTATACGCGGCATAAGAGTTTTTCTCGGACACTTTTTACTACCTCCCAATACCAGCACCAATGTGTGTTTGTATGTATGCATATGCTGTGTTATGCGTTCAAAGCCGAATTGTGGCTTTTAACCTCTTCCCACTGGTCATTCGCATATATGCGGTCTCTCGGTGGGTGGTCTTTTTTTGTTTATAGCGCAAAAAAATAGAAAGAACAGAGATGATTAAATACCACCAAAATAAAGATCTATTTGTGGGAAAAAAGGACATACAGTATCTCACAAAAGTGAGTACACCCCTTACATTTTTTGTAAATATTTTCTTCTATCTTTTCATGTGACAACACTGAAGAAATGACACTTGTCTACAATGTAAAGTAGTGAGTGTACAGCTTGTATAACAGTGTAAATTTGCTGTCTCTTCAAAATAACTCAACACACAGCCATTAATGTCTAAACTGCTGACAACAAAAGTGAGTACACCCCTAAGTGAAAATGTCCAAATTAGGGCCAAACTGTCAATATTTTGTCTGGCCACCATTATTTTCCAGCACTGCCTTAACCCTCTTGGGCATGGAGTTCACCAGAGCTTCATAGGTTGCCACTTGAGTCAAAAACAGAAAAGCATTGGAGTCCCTACAAAATCAACACCCAACCCTTACATGCCGTACAATAGACACATACGGGGGGGGTGTTCCCCATTCATACCGGGCTTCTTGACCCATAACATGGGGAGGGTATCTTGTCAGGTGGGACTTTTTTGATGGTGACAAAGTCCTCTTTCCAACAGCCTTGGGCCAGTGGTTGTAAGGGTCTGTGGAGAGGACTTAAATAGGGTAATCACATATCCCCCTCCCATGTAAATGAGTAAAGACTACATAGTACTCTTAGTTATTCACAAAAAATTATAGTGTAAACACAGACACCATGAAACAGTGGTTTTTGAGGAAAGAAAAAAACATGTCCCCCCCAAAAAAAAAAAAACATTATTAATAATTTTGCCCAGCAATGCAGGTTCATGTCAGTCATCATGCTACAAACCCCCCCTAAACAAAAAAAAATGCTGGCCAACCAAAATGGCCAGTTCCAAAGACTGCTCACTGCAAATGACAGCTCTGAGCCCTGCAGCTAAATATTACAAAGGAGTGGAGTATACTGGATAACATCAATGACCAAATTTGGACATCACCAGATCTGGTCAATTACGGTACACTGGACATCCTGCCTCTTTGCTTACATTCTGATACCAGCTGGGAAAATACCATTGACAGAGAGTCTCCCTCAGGAGCAGACATGTTGGTATGTTTTTAATTTGGCAGGTTGATGGGCCTTGTTCATTGTGATTGACCAGATCTACACTGCTGGACAATGTAATTGTCAATAGTGATTGACTTTTTTATTAATTAACTTTGGCAAAGTTGTGCATGCATGTTTATTTGCTCTTCTTTTTCATGACAAACTAATGAGGTGTATTATGTACCCTTTAGTCAGGTGGCCATTATTTGGGGAGGATTATCGTTTTCAAGAGGGCTTCCAGATTCTGATAAGTTTTCCTCAAAAGACAACCATAACCAATGGGCCAGAGTTGTGGGGAAGAGTCTCCTGTTCTCATCAATGTGGGAAGAAGGTGCCATGGGGGTACCCTCTGTCTAGGTGCCCTCCCCATGTTGAGGGCATGTGGATTAGTATGGTTAAGGGGGTTGAACATTTTTTTGCTTCCACCCCACTCACCTGGCCAGCCAGGTTGCATGCTTGGTCTTGCAATAATTATGTGTTCTGGTATAGGTGAAGTGAATCCCTGCAGTTTTTTTTGACAAACAAAAAAAAAGCTGCTGGGATATTTAATTTATCAGCAAATCAAATGGTATTTTTTATAAATGAAGTACATTGTGTGCATTGTACAGGTGTGTCATTTCAAAGGCAGGTTTAAAATATCCCTAATCATTGTATTTGTAGGAATTGTGCATTTTTAATTTCACTTTAAGCATTATTAAAAGATCTGCTCCCCACCAAAAGGAACTTGTAAAAACATTTTTTGGGGATTGATTCATGTTCAGTCAGGACCGTGCATAGCAACACAAGCCCTCAGTGTGACAATCCCTTGCCTATTAGCCTTGAAAATAGCCAAATCATGATTTTAAAGACTCAAATTGACTAATGGGATTAGCCGTCCTGTGAACTGAACCCAGGTACATTTGGCTCATGAATAGTAAGAAAGAGAAATTCCTTATTTAAGCTCGTATTTTCTAAATACTAATCATTGATTTCAATGTTCCCTCTGTTTGTCTCTGTTCTACAAAAGATCACCTGAAATCTCTCCTTCAGCTTGGAACTGGCCTGAATAATGGTGAGAGCCTCAGCAGTTGGGCAAAACAACACAAAGAACCAACCAATTTTGGGCACCAGGTCTATAGATTCATATAAAGATGACACAGCATAATAACCAGACAAATGAAACGATACATGGACTGCAAGAAAAAGTAAGATTGTTCTTGTTGCATTGATGAGGGCCTGGAGTTTAGGGTCTTTAAAATTAGAATTTGTGTCTTTGATATATTTTACAAGGATAAATATCGTGACCATGATAGAAAGAAGGGTGAGAATAAATGGTAAATAAATACCAAGAATCTTCCCTGTTATATAAAAGCAGTTAATAAACAGAGCCCCCCAAGTAATCGTAGAATTATTGGTCGAATTCCCCATAGAGTGTTCAAGAAGAGTCACAGAAGTCTCCCAGATTGATGGGATACTGAAGAGAAATGATCCCATCGCTGATAATAACAGAAGCTTAGGGAGGAATGTTGTGATCACCCTCTTCACCCAAACCAAGATAACAAATCGGAAGTTAGAGATGGCCGAGCAGTAGTAGACACAGAGGAAGGCGGTCAACCAATAGTTAAAGTAGCTAAGCGTATGGAGAGAAAAATAGGAGGTCAAAATAACTTCTTTCGCAAAAAACTTCTGGAGAGATGCAAGGATTATCATAACCTCCATTATTAAAAATAGCTGTAGAAGGACATTCACCAGTCCTTTGGTCAGGTGAATCAGATCACACGGTTTTATTTGCGGCCTGCTCTTTAATTTAGCAAAGACTATGTACATGTTCAAAGCAATTCCAGTGCTACTTTCTATCACAACTAGAATTATCAATCCAATATACAGCGGAGGGACCATGATGTGTTCAAAAACAGATGATGCCTTTATCCACCAAAGGATGCCTTCAAAATCCAGGTGCACAGTGTTTCCTCAGTATTTTACCAAGCATGTGAGAGATAAAGATTTTGCAGCAAATATATTAATATAGAGTAGTACTGAAATCTGAAGGTAGTGAGATGAAGCAGCACAGAAACATTCTTTGAGATTTGAATCATGCAAATAGTCGGTGGCTTCTATGTCCTTGATTTAAATTGTAAAGATAAAACAGATTTTCATAATGTCCCCTGCTGTTCAGACTCTGAATTAGACATTACATTAAAAAAAAAGATCCATTTAATGATTTAACACATCAAAATTCTGTTAAAATCTCTCTTTAAACTGAAAAATGTTCCTAACATTTTGCCATACTTAGATAACAGAGCAAGAAACCCCACTAACCCATATTAACCCGTATAAATCCATACCCACTAATCATTTCATCTCTCGACTATTGCAAGTCTTTGCTAAGAGACTTACCGATAAATAAGGCAACATGTTGCAGTCAGTTGCAGAAGGAGCTACCAGAATTTCCTAAATCTAATTCAGTTAATCTCTTATATAAGTTTTATAAGAAATAGAGCCCAATAATTTAGATGTTCTTGTATTTTCTTGCCAAACCCTCATTATTATTGCGACTTCCTTTTTTTTCTCTATACATTCTAAAATATACAATTTAGGGCTTATTTTCTCAGACAATCGGTACGGGAACTCAACCATGTCCCCACCGCCCCGCCCCGCAGAGGGAGAGTACATTATATGAAAGGGTGAGTGTGGCCAAATTGCACTAACAATGGGAGAGCCTTACAGAGACATTGTATACCATGAATGCATTATGCACAGGTTTCTGAAGTACACTACATACAGAAAGCAGGGTTCAGGAGTGTGCTACATACAGGGTGCAGAACTCAGGAATGTGTGTATGTACAGGGTGCAGCATTCCTCAGTGTGCTATATACAGGGTGCAGGAGTCAGGAGTACACTACGTATGGGGCGCAGGACTCAAGAGTGCACTATATACAGGGTGCAGAACTCAGGAGTGTGCTATGTCTAGTATGCAGGACTAAGGAGTATGCTGCATACAGGGTGTAGGGCTCAGGAGTACACTACAGAAAGGGTGCAGTACTCAGGGGTACACTGCATACAGGGTGCAGGACTCAGGAGTGCACTACATACAGGATACAGGACTCAGGAGTGTCCTATGTACAGGGTGCAGGACCCAGGAGTATCACCATATAGGGTGCAAAACTCAGAAGTATGCTACATACAGTGTGCATAGAGGAGGAGATTGCTGGGAGGGGGTGAGGGATGTGCTTTCTCCCTCCTCTCTGTACACAGAGGCTAGCAGAGGAACCCTTTCATGATCAAACTGTACACAGCTTTATGTAATTTTTCTGCTGCACCCCTGGAGACTCTTTGCAGCGCCCCAGGGCACCATGATTGAAAAAACCCTGTACTCACCCATATTAACTCGAGTCACTCGGGTTGCACTGACCGTTTCTTCCCAAGATTATTGCAAGTTTTTGACTTACCAATAAATAAGGTGCATAGTTACAAAAGGAGCTGCCAGATTTATACTCTTAATGAATACACTTCCTAAATATTTTTATTTCATTCAGTCTCTGAATATAATTCCTATAGGAAATAGAGCCAATTCATTCAGACCTCCTTGCATGTTCTTACAAAACCCTCAATAATTCTGAGTCTCCCTTTTGTCTCTCTGTTTATTCTAAAATATACTCTTATTTCTGAAAATATTATAATATTATTATATTATTACTATCTTGTCCTTATGTGATCACCTCTCCCTGGTGCATCCAAGGCTTAACTTGTACTTTAAATTCAGTGGTGGCCCTCTCTGAGAAGCCTTTTTACTTCCTTGTGCATTTTTTATGTACACAATTCCCCACTGCCCCACCCTACTTGTCCTATGAAGACCCTATCCAATAACATTCACACTGTAAAAAAGAAATGGTGTTAGCTGCACATACTTCCAAATATATAGAAACACATCATATAAAGGTGCCTCTACATTATACACACCTACTCTAAACTATAAAAGCCCAGAGAACAAGGGGGGTGTACAGCATTTAATAGATGGAGAGCAGTTGAGTTTTTGAGGAAGGCAAAATGAAGGTGCGATGGGCTTCAAAGTAGAAATAAACTTTGAAATAGACTAATGATGCTGCCCAGAGACACTTCCCCTTTGCTTGTATTGCGGAGGTTGGGAGCAGGAGATGAAATTTGCTGGAAGTTAAGCTACAGCTTTGGTGGGCTGCAAATTCGTGGGGGAAATATAAACCCCCTACTCATTCATGCGGGGGGGGGGGGTGTCCTGTATCTGGAGACACTCTTATTTCTAAAGAGGACTTCAAGATTCTGATATGCCCCTTCCTGCAGACCCCCACAGCCACTGGCTCTTTAGCCTCATCAATTTGGGGACAAAATTCTTTTCCTGCCCCCCTCGCATGTTGAGGGCATGTGGCCTAGCATTGTGCAGGGAGGGGGGACACAGGTTCTTTCTACACTTTTCAGTCCCCCCATGTTGAGGACGTATGGTCTAGCATTGTTCAGGGAGGGGGGAAACATGTTCTTCCTATATTTTCCTGGACACCCAGGCTGCATGCATAGATAAGGGTGCGGTGTGGATTTGGGGGGTTGTCATCATGCTTTTTTAAAGAGCATTAGAAGCCATGCAGCAGAGACTGATGGGGAATTTGGGGGGACCCCATTATGTATTTTTGTAAAGTGACCCCCTTAAAATCTATACCAGACCTAAAGGGCCTGACATGAATTTTGGGAGACCTCAATTTTTTTTTTTTAAACTATCCCCACTACTGAGCTGAATGTGCCAGTTGGGAACATGTCACTGGTCATTAAGACTTTTCATTATTGCAGCTGGAGGCTTGTTAGGCTAAACACCCATTGATTTGGCCATCCACACAAGATTCCCTATAGACTGGATGCAGTGCAGAGCTTCCCTAATATTATCTCCACTGCTGGTTAAATGTTCTTAGCCTATCGTTTTAGGCTATTTTCTGAATAATAAAATAAAGGATGAGGCACTATAAATGTTCAGTGAAAACCACAAATGGCTGTAGAGAAATGAATATATACAATAATAACATCCAACGTATATATGTGACACAGATTACATAAATTGCAACTATAGCAAAGCTAAAAGACCATGTGTGATAAATCCCAACACCAAATCGAAGTGCTCTGAGATATAACTTCTAGTTCTTTCACCACGAGTGCTCAAGGTGACCACTCACCAGAGATGTTTGACCCCTTTTTACAGGATGGTCAAAAAGCATTTTTGGAATACCAGATTGATTCCACTCCACTGGCTGCTCAAGATGGAACTAGGATGTGAAAAATGACTCCAGAGGAGACATGGATAAAAGTCTCATAGTGTAGTATTCTAATTAATAGAATAAAAACAGCAGCATCAATAACTGTTACACTCACATGGTGAAGTGCCTGGCCTGGCATTAGGTGTAATCAGCGCGTGCAAGTCGGCTGATCCCTTGAGGATGGCGTGCGTTCCACGTCTCTCTCCGGAGGGCAAAGCCTAGTGTGGGGTTGTCAAGTTAGGACCCTGAAGTAGCGGATCCTCCTTGGAGATGGAGAATCTGCTACTTCCAGGTCCTAACAATGGCTGAACACCCATTGGTTTGGCCGTCCACACAAAACTCCCTATAGACTGGACACAGTGCAGAGCTTTCCTAATATTATCTCCACTGCTGGTTAAATGTTCTTAGCCCAAGGGTCTCAAACTTGCGGCCCTCCAGCTGTTGCGGAACTACAAGTCCCTTCATGCCTCTGCCTATGGGAGTCACGCTTGTAACTGTCAGCCTTGCAATGCCTCATGGGAATTGTAGTTCTGCAACAGCTGAAGGACCACCAGTTTGAGACCCCTGTCTTAGCTTATAGTGTTAGGCTATTTTCTACATTGAGACATTTGGAAAGCAGATTTTTCCAAATGCCTTCCCCCCTCCCCTCTTTCAAGCTCACTTTAGGTATCAGTAAAGAGTATCCACTGTCATTTACATTTCTTATTTAAAGCGGAGTTCCGACGATTTTTTTATTTTTATTTTAAAGATTTTAGCATTATTACTAATGGAATAAAAAAGGAATATTCTAAGATCATAATAGATTTATGTAAAATATAAAATACTTACTGGAATATTCTCTTCCTCCGTTTGTGTCCATTGGCATCATGATTGTGGGCATATGAAGCCCAATCCAGATCTCTATCTGGATTAGCTTTGGAGAGGTGCATGCTGGGTAACCAACATTCACCTCTCGATCTCGCGCATGCGCGATTCACCGGCCGTAGTGTCGATTGTTTCAAAAGTTTCCATAACAATGAGCGGCGACGGAAGAAGGTCCCGCCTTCCGTTGTTATGGCAACATCACAGTACTGCCCACGTAGGCAAGGGAGGAAGTCACAAGGAGCAACAGGGCGTTTAGGGTATGTATAACTAATGCCGCATACACACGGTCTGACTTTTCGTCTACAAAAGTCCGACAGCCTGTCCGACAGACTTCCGGCGGACTTCCGGCGGACTTTCGGCGGACTTCCGGCGGACTTTCGGTGGACTTGCAGCAGACTTTCTAACGAACGGACTTGCCTACACACGACCACACAAAAGTCCGACGGATTCGTACGTGATGACGTACACCGGACTAAAATAAGGAAGTTCATAGCCAGTAGCCAATAGCTGCCCTAGCATGGGTTTTTGTCCGTCGGACTAGCACACAGACGAGCGGATTTCGGGGTCCGTCGTAGTTACGACGTAAAGATTTGAAGCATGTTTCAAATCTAAAGTCCGTCGGATTTGAGGCTGAAAAAGTCTGCTGAAAGTCCGGAGAAGCCCACACACGATCGGATTACCAGCCAGCTTTAGTCCGTCGGCGTCCGTTGGACTTTTGTAGACGAAAAGTCCGACCGTGTGTACGCGGCATTATAGTTTTCCTCCAAATGTTTGTTTATATGTTAAAAGGAGTCTTTTAAAGGAAAGAAAAATAGGGCGGAACTCCGCTTTAGGCTCCTTTTTGCTAAATGCTAATTATTGGCTCCACCATCAGTTCTTTGTGTTTCTGTGCAGCAAAAAATGACCTGCAATCTCTGCCTCAGCTTGGAACTGGCCTGAATAATGATGAGAGCATCAGCAGTTGGGCAAAACAACAAAAAGAACAAGCTAACACTGGGCACAAAGCCTGCAGATTCATATAAAGACAAAGCAGTACAATAACCAGACAAGTAATACAATACATGGGCTCCAAGAAAAAATACCATTGTTCTTGTTGCATTAATGAGAGCCTGGAGTTTAGGGCTTTTGAAATTAGAATTTGTATCTTTGATATTCCACATATGGCTTACAAGAATAAATATTGTGACCATGAGTGAGAGGAGGGTGAGAATAAATGGTAAATAGACACCAAGAATCTCCACTGTTATTTGATAAAAATGGTTAATATAGAATGTTCCCTCAATAATCATAGAATTACTGGTTGAATTCTGGATGGAGTGTCCACGAGGAGTCACAGAAGTCACCCAGATTGATGGGATATTTAAGAGAAATGATCCCATCGCTGATAATAACAGAAGCTGTGGGAGGAATGCTGTGATCACCCTCTTCACCCAAACAAAGATAACAAGTCGGAGGTTAGAGATGGCCGAGCAGTAGTAGGCACAGAGGATGGCAATCAACCAAAAATTAAAGAAGACAAGCATATGGAAAGAAATAAAGGAGGCCAAAAGGCTTTGTTTCTCAAAAAGCAGCTGGAAACATACAAGGTTTATCATAACCTCCATTGTAAAATAAAGCTGCAGAAGGACATTTACCAGTCCCTTGGTCAGGTGGATCAGATCAGGAGGTTTTATTTTCTGCCTGCTTTTCATGCCTTGCAAATTAGCAATAAATATGTACAGGTTCAAAGCAATTCCAGTGCTACTTTCTACAATAATTATAGTTATTAATAAAATATACAGAAGATGGACCATGATGTAGGTGGTGTCCAAAAATAGATGCTGTCTTTGCCTGACTTGCTTTTATAACAAAAGTCAAAGGATGCCTTCAAAATCCAGGTGCTCGATGTCTCTTCAGTATTTCACCAAGTGTTTGAGAGATACAGATTTAATAGTTTGAAGCCAATATAATAACATCGAGTAGTATTGCAATGTGAAGGTAGTGAGATGAAGCAGCACAGAAACATTCTAACAGATTTGAATCATGCAAATAGTCGGTGGCTTCTATTCCATTGACTTCAATTGTAAAGATTAAATAGATTTTCATAATGTTCCCTGATGTTCAGACTCAGCCATTAAAAGAAAAAAAAAAAGGTATGTTAAATGATTTTTGCTCATTTTTAACACCTCGTAGTTCTGTTAGAATCACTGAAAAATATTTCTAACATTTGCCATACTTAGATAACAGAACAAGAAACACCACTAACCCATATTACCCCATTCACCAGTTATGTCTTCTGTCAAATATTGCAAGTCTTTGCTAACAGACCAACCAATAAATAAGGCAACATATTGCAGTCAGTTGCAAAAGAAGCTACCAGAATTATAATCTTAATGAATATATTTCCTAATTCTTTTTAATTCAGTCAATCTCTGATATAATTTTTATAAGAAATTTAGATTTTCTTGTATCTTCTTGCAAAACCCTAATGCCTTTTTTTCTCTCTGTATATTCTAAAATTATACCACTCAGGGATTTTAGGTATAGGAACTCAACCCCCACCCCTGCGCCAAGTTGCACTAACAATGGGAGGGCCTTACAGAGACATTGTTAAATACCATCAGTCACTTTTGACACTTTTTTTGTGGCCATTGACATTTATACAGCAATCAGTGCTATGGAAATGCAGTGATTACTGTGTAAATGTCACTGGCAGGGAAGGGGTTAACATTAGGGGGCGATCAAGGGGTTAAATGTGTTCCCTGGGAGGTGTTTCTAACTGTGGGGAGGAGGGGACTGGCTGGAGGAGGAGAGAGATCGCTGTTCCTGATCACTAGGAACAGCAGATCTGTCTCTCCTCTCCTGTCAGAATGGGCATCTGTCTGTTTACATCAGCAGATCCCCCATTCTGGCCCTCTTTCCCACAATCGCGGGTGGCCAGCGAACATCAGCCACGCACATCGGGTCCCCCACCGTGAAGCGCGCACGCCTGCTATGGCTCTTAAAGGAGCCGACCTACAGCTTTGGCGATTCGCGGGAAAAAGCCGACCTACCGCAGTATAATGACAGCGGCTGGTCAGCAAGTGGTTAAAAAGTTATTTAAACCAATGCCTACTATATAATAGGTTAAGTACTCCATTGCTATGACATGTTCATACAGGGATAGTCGAACAGGAATGGGGTGAGCATTCCCGCACGCAAAAGCCACAAGGAGAGAAAATGACCTAATGTTTATTAGAATTTGAATAAATGGTAGTAGTCCTACCATTCATTCAAGTCCTCATAAAGGTTAGGTAACTTTCTCTCCGTGCAACTTTGGTGCGTGTGAATGCGAATCCCCGTTTCTGTTCAAATTTTAGTCACTACCCTTCTAGCTGCCACTTGGTCAATTGTATCACCCTGGATACTCCGCCCTTTTGTTTACTTTATTCCGCCAGTTGGTAAACTATCAATCACAGTGAGTCTCCATTGGGAGCAGACATGTTGGTGTGTTTTGAATTTGGCAGGTTTATGGGAGTTGTCCAATGGTAACTGACCACATCCACATGGCTGGACAACATAATTGATGATGGACTTTTTTTATTAATTCCCTCTGTCAAAGGTGTATATGTGTGTGTGTACTACGTACCCCTTCAAGTAAGATGGCCGTGGGGGCCCCTTATTTTCAAGAGAGACTCCACATCCTCTTTCAAGCTCACTTTAGGTATCAGTAAAGAGTATCCACTGTCAATCACTGCAAAGACAGTATATGGCGAGAAAAAACATAATCATCTGAATGCTGAACAAAAAATATATATTTCTTATAAATAAAGAGCAAACCGCGCTAAATACCTAAGTGAACAAAGCTGCAGCAGCTAAGCTGCAGGATATATACAGTTTACTTTTCCTTTTCCATTTCTTATTTAAGCTCCTTTTTGCTAAATGCTAATTATTGGCTCCACCATCAGTTCCTTGTGTTTCTGTGCAGTAAATAATTACATGCAATCTCTCCCTCAGCTTGGAACTGGCCTGAATAATGGTGAGAGCCTCAGCAGTCGGGCAAAACAACAAAAAGAACAAGCTAACATTGGTCACCGAGTCTGCAGATCTATATAAAGACAAACCAGTATAATAACTAGACAAGTAATACAATACATGGGCTCCAAGAAAAAATACCATTGTTCTTGTTGCATTAATGAGAGCCTGGAGTTTAGGGCTTTTAAAATTAGAATTTGTATCTTTGATATTCCACATATGCCTTACAAGAATAAATATTGTGACCATGAGTGAGAGGAGGGTGAGAATAAATGGTAAATAGATACCAAGAACATCTACTGTTGTTTGATAAAAATGGTTAATAAAGAATGTTCCCTCGATAATCATAGAATTATTGGTTGAATTCTGGATGGAGTGTTCACGAAGAGTCACAGAAGTCAGCCAGATTGATGGGATAATTAAGAGAAATAATCCCATTGCTGATAATAACAGAAGCTGTGGGAGGAATGTTGTGGTCGCCCTCTTCACCCAAACAAAGATAGCAAATCGGAGGTTAGAGATGGCCGAGCAGTAGTAGGCACAGAGGATGGCGGTCAACCAATAATTAAAGAAGACAAGCATAAGAAAAAAAAAAAAAAGGCGTCCAAAAGGCCTTGTTTCTCAAAAAACAACTGGAAACATACAAGGTTTATCATAACCACCATTGACAAATATAGCTGCAGAAGGACATTTACCAGCCCCTTGGTCAGGTGGATCAGATCAGAAGGTTTTATTTTCTGCCTGCTTTTCATGCCTTTCAAATTAGCAATAAATATGTACAGGTTCAAAGCAATTCCAGTGCTACTTTCTACAATAATTATAGTTATTAATAAAATATACAGAAGAGGGGCCATGATGTAGGTGGTGTCCAAAAATAGATGCTGTCTTTGCCTGACTTGGTTTTACAACAAAAGTCAAAGTACGCCTTCAAAATCCAGGTGCTCGATGTCTCTTTAGTATTTCACCAAGCGCTTGAGAGATACAAATTTAATAGTTTGAAGCCAATATAATAACATAGCGTAGTAGTATTGCAATGTGAAGGTAGTGAGATGAAGCAGCACAAAAACATTCTAACAGGTTTGAATCATGCAAATAGTCGGCGGCTTCGATTTCCTTGATTTAAATTGTAAAGATTAAATAGATTTTCATAATGTTCCCTGCTGTTCAGACTCAGCCATTAAAAGAAGTAAAAAAAGATATGTTAAATGATTTTTGCTCATTTTTAACACCTCATAGTTCTGTTAAAATCACTGAAAAATATTTCTAACATTTGCCATACTTAGATAGCAGAACAAGAAACCCCACTAACCCGTATTACCCCATTCACTAGTCATTTCTTCTGTCGAATATTGCAAGTCTTTCCTAACAGACTTATGCCCCGTTCACAAGATCGGATTTTCCAATGGGAAATGTTGGATGTGAGCTTGTTGGCGGAAAGTCTGACCGCGTGTACGCTCCATCGGACAATTGTTGTCGGACTTTCTGCCATCAAATGTTGGCTGCCAGGTTCTCAAATTTTTCGCCAACAAATGTTTGTTGATTGTCCGATCATGTGTACACAAGTCCGTCTGACAAAAGTCCAAAGTACAAACACGCATGCTCGGAAGCAAGGACGAGTCGGAAGTGGTCGGTCCTGTAAACTAGCGATCGTAATGGAGAATTAACATTCGTGACGTGGAAAATTATGAAATCTCCAAATGCAGCGCACAATTCTCTTCTTCTTTAATGGGATAATAATGAAGCTGCTTTGCTGGTGATACTGATGGAGTTATTGCAAACAAATTCTCAAAGGCTTTTTTTTCTAGCGATATCAAGAATAATATTATTATGCTTAATTTAATTTTTTTGGGAAAGTTACCACAACACCATTATCCCGTAGTTTTTAAGATCAAAGATACAACTATGTTGGTGTCCCTTGTTAATTTTACATTGTATTTTATAAAATGTAACTGCCGACTCCCAAACTGTCATTTGAAGTAAAACACATAGCCAAGTATTATTCTGCACAATTTTGTTATTATGCATTAAAAAAATATATATATCTATATTAGACATGCTATCTGCCAATAGAACTTAACCAAAAAGTGCATTCTATGCATCCAAAAATATAGAAAATATACCAAATCAAATCATTATTATTCAACCCAAAAAATAATGTCAAAGCAATAACTCCAAGGCCAATAATAAATAACACGTTATCTCCTCTGATTCTGCAACATGGCTGGTTGACGAACGGCCATTCATAAACAAACTGAAAAGCGCTAAATGAAAAACGCGAAAAGAAAAGCGCAAATCAACACTCACCAAACTTCTACTAACACGAAATTAGCAGAAGGAGCCCAAAGGGTGGCGCAAAAGAGTTGAAAAAACACGTAGTAAGTCACTACGTTCGTAATTGTTGGCCAACATTTTGTCTGACTGTGTGTATGCAAGACAAGTTTGAGCCAACACCCTACGGATAAAGTCCACAGTTTTGTTGGCCAACAATCTGATCGTGTGTACGCAGCATTATCAATAAATAAAGGCAGCATATTGCAGTCAGTTGCAAAAGAAGCTACCAGAATTAAATTCTTAATGAATACATTTCCTAATTCTTTTTAATTCAGTCAATCTCTGATATAATTTTATAAGAAATAGAGCCAATTAATATAGATTTTCTTGTATTTGCTTGCAAAACCCTTATGCCTTTTTTCTCTCTGTATATTCTAAAATATACCATTCAGGGATTTTAGGTATAGGAACTCAATCCCCCCCGTGCGCCAAATTGCACTAACAATGAGAGGATCCTTACAGAAACATTGTTAAATACCATCAGACACTTTTGATACTTTTTTGGGACCATTGACATTTATACAGCAATCAGTGCTATAAAAATGCACTGATTACTGTGTAAATGTCACTGGCAGGGAAGGGGTTAACACTAGGGGGCAATTAAGGGATTAAATGTGTTCCCTGAGAGGTGTTTCTAACTGTGGGGGGGATGGGACTGCCTGTAGGAGGATACGGATTGCTGTTTCTAATCACTAGGAACATCAGATCTGTCTCTCCTCTTCTGTCAGAATGGAGATCTGTCTGTTTACATCGGCAGATCCCCATTCTGGCCCTCTTCCCCACAATCGCGGGTGGCCGGCCGACATCGGCCACGCACATCGGGTCCCCCGCCATGCAGCGGGCATGCGCGCACACCTGCTATGGCTCTTAAAGGAGCCGACGTACAGCTACATCGGTTTGCGGGAAAAAGCAAACTTGAGGCAGTATAATGACGGCGGCTGGTCAGCAAGTAGTTAAATAGTTATTTAAACCAATGCCTACTATATAATAGGTTTAGTACTCCATTGCTATGACATATTCATACAGGTATACACATATGCACACGCACAACAGCCACAAGGAGAGAAAATGACCCAATGCTTATTAGAATTTGAATAAATGGTAGTACTCCTACCATTCATTCAAATCCTAATAAAGGTTAGGTAATTTTCTCTCCTTGCAACCTTGGTGCGTGTGAATGCGAAACCCCGTCTCTGTTCAATTATTAGCCATTGACTACCCTTCACCCTTCTAGCTGCCCCTTGGTCAATTGCATCACCTTTTTGTTTACATTATTCTGCCAGTTGGGAAATTATCAATCACAGTGAGTCTCTATTGGGAGCAGACATATTGGTGTGTTTTGAATTTGGCAGGTTTACGGGAGTTGTCCATGTTGACTGACCAGATCCATATGGCTGGACAACATAATTGATGATGGACTTTTTTTATTAATTCCCTCTGTCAAAGGTGTATATGTGTGTTTACTATGTACCCCTTAGTTATTCAAGTAAGATGGCCCCTTATTTTCAATAGAGATTCCACATTCTGATAAGTTTCCTTCAGAAGACAACCACAACCGATGGGCCGGGGTTGTTGGGAAGAGTCCCCTATTCTCCTCAACATGGGGACAAGGTGCCATGGAGGTCCCCCTCTGCCAAAGTACCCTTTCCATTTTGAGGACTGGTATGGTTGTGGGGGGGGCGCATTCTTGCTGCCACCCCACTTTTCTGGCTAGCCACCCTGCATGCTTGGATAATGGCCTTGTGTGGATTTTACAGCCCTCACAGAGGACATATCTTTTTTTTTTTACAAACAGAAAGCTGCTGGGAAATATCATTTATCAGCAATACAAATTGCATTTGTTTTTGGGAAATTAAGTTCATTCTATATACATTGTACAGGTGCACCACTTCAAAGGCAGGTTTAAGATATCCACAATCATGTTATTTAAAGGAATTGTGCATGTTTAATGTCTCACTTTAACCATTATTAACCACTTGCCGACCGGGCCATTGCCGAAAGATGGCAACAGCGCGGTCGGCTAGTTCTGGGTTGACGTCCATGGACGTCATCCGGAACTATCGCTCCCTGCGCACCCTGTGGGGCGCGCTCACTGAAGTGTCCATGCTCGCTGGGTTCACGGGACCCGGCGCAGCATGGATCGCGGTAAAGGGCCAATGACAGCAGCCCTTTACCATGTGATCGCTCCCTCCAATGAGGGAGCTATCACTATGTAAACAAACTGGGGTCATACAAAGGTCCCAGCTCTCTTCTCTCCTCACACCGATTCAGCGTGAGAGGAGAGAAGAGAGATTGAGTGCAAAACAGTGAGTGACAAGCTTTTTGAAAGTACTACAGTGCCCAGCAGTGCCATCCAGTGCCACACAAGTGCCTCTACAGTGCCAATCTGTGCCCTACAGAGCCATAAGTGCCACTACACTACCCATCAGTGCCACTACAGTACCCATCTGTGCCACCAGTGCCACTACAGTACCCATCAGTGCCACTACAGTACCCATCAGTGCCACTAAAGTGTCCATCAGTGCCACTAAAGTGCTCATCTGTGCCATCAGTGCCACTATAGTGCTCATCAGTGCCACCAGTGCTCATCAGTGCCACTTCTACCACTTCAGTACCCATCTGTGCCACCAGTGCTCTGTCAGTGCCATACCAGTGCCCAGTGCCACTACAGTGCTCATCTGTGCCACCAGTGCCCATCAGTACCACCTGTGCCACTAACGTGCCTATCAGTGCCACATCAGTGCTCCATCAGTGCCACATCAGTGCTCCATCAGTGCCACGTCAGTGCTCCATCAGTGCCACGCCAGTGCTCCATCAGTGCCACGTGCCACTACAGTGCTCATCAGTGCCACGTTAGTGCCAATACAGTGCTCATTTGTGCCATCAGTACCACATCAGCGTCATTAGAGTGCTCATCTGCACCACTACATCACTCATCAGTGCCACTACAGCGCTCATCGGTGCCACTACAGTACCCAATAGTGCACATCAGTGCCCATAAGTAAGTGCTCATCAGTGCCACCATATCAGTGGATCCTTATTAGCACCCATCAGTGCTACCTTATCAGTGCATATCAGTGTGGAGCATTAGTGTACATCAGTGCAACCTTATCAGTACCCATCAGTGCACCCTCATCAGAACCCAGCAGTGCACCCTCATCAGAACCCAGCAGTGCACCCTCATCAGAACCCAGCAGTGCAGCCTTTTCAGCACCCAGCAGTGCAGCCTCATTAGACCAGCCTCATCAGCACCCATCAGTGCAGCCATATCTGTCCAAGTGTCCCTACCACAGCAGTTTGTCACCACAGCCCACAGTCACCAGTATGGCAAAAAAAAAAAATTCCGCTCAGGAGGCATACCAACAACTTTGCTTGACCGACGAGAGCAGCGGGGAGCTCTCTGAGTCTGTGTCTGATACTGGTTCAGAATATGAACCCGTTGTAAGCAGTGGTTCTGATACAGAATCGGAGGAAGAGCAAAGTGTGCCCATGAAACGAAGGCGCTCTGGCATGGAGGAGCAGGATACCACAAGTAGTGCTGTGGCATCAACCAGCAGCTCAGTGCCATCCACCAGAAATGCAGTGGCATCAATTAGCAGCTCAGTGCCATCCACCAGTAGCACAGTGCCATCCAGAAGAGATGAAGTACCACTGCAGCAAAGACCAAGAACTAGCGGAGTGTCATCTCGGCCCCAAAGCGTTAGGACCCATGCCAGCCTTCCCTATGCCCTTGAAAACCCTCTGTGGCTTCCCTCTAATTCAAGAGCAGCAAACATCCCCCCTTTTACCGCCCAGCCAGGTGTTCAGGTGAACACAGAGAATTTTGCCCCTATTGATTTTTTTAATTTAATTTTTACCCAAGACCTATTATCCTCCATCGTGGCCCAGTGCAACCTCTATGCACAACAATTTATAACAAGCAACCCTGGTTCAAGTTATGCCCATCTCTATGAGTGGAGACCATTGACAGTGGAGGAATTTAAATTATTTTTAGGCCTAACATTTAATATGGGACTCACAAAAAAAATGAATTACACTCCTATTGGTCCACCAACCCCATCCACCACATGCCAATCTATTCATCCATTATGCGAAGATCAAGATACCTCATGATAATGCGTTTCCTCCATTACAATGACAACACCCAGTGCCCTCCCCGAAATGACCCATCACATGAAAAATTATTTAAAATTCGGCCACTTCTAAATTTTTTCTCTGAGAAATTCCCCCAGTTATTTATCCCCGACCAAAATATCTTCGTGGATGAGTCATTGGTCCACTTCACAAGCAGGCTTAGCTTCAAGCAGTCTATCCCCAGTAAAAGGGCTCGATAAGGGGTTAAGCTCTACAAGCTATGTGACCGAGAAACGGGGTACATCTATGCATTCCGGGTGTACAAAGGGAAGGATACCCAACTGCATCCCCCTGAATGTCTGGAATACATCGGAGTCAGCGGAAAGGTTGTTTGGGAGCTTGTATATCCACTTCTTGGAAAGGGTTACCACCTTTATGTGGATAATTATTATACAAGCTTGCCCCTCTTCCGCAATCTTTACCGCAAGGACACTCCAGCGTGTGGTACAGTGCGAGCCAATAGGAAGGGCTTCCTGAAAAGGCTCATTACTGAAAGACTACGACAAGGGGAGACGGCGTCTTTGAGGAATGAAGAGATATTGGCTCTCAGGTGGAGGGACAAACGAAACGTCCACATGCTCACAACGATCCACAACGACACCTACGTGGAAATCCCCTGAAGAAATGGCCCAATCCAGAAACCAAAATGTGTCCATGACTATAATTTGTTTATGGGGGGAGTTGACTTCAATGATCAAATAATCGAACCCTACCTTCCCATAAGAAAAAGCCACTTTTGGTATAAAAAAGTCTCCATATATCTTTTCAGTTTGGCCATTTACAATAGTTTTGTTATTTACCGTAAATCTACACAGAGCCCCGTATCTTATCTTCAGTACCAAGAACAAATTATCTCCACCCTTTTGTACCCTGAAGGTGCACCAGAAAGCATTCGCTCGGATTCAGTGAGCAGACTCCACGAACGCCACTTTCCTAAAAGACTCCCCCCTCATGAAACAGGCCGGAAACGTCAGAAGAGATGCCGGGTGTGCTCAAGAGAAGGAAACTAGAAGAGACACCTTGTATTATTGTCCTGATTGTCCTTCCCAACCAGGCCTTTGTATTGATGAATGTTTCCGCCGTTACCATACTTCTCTACATTATTAGGGAAGTATGGTAAACGTAATTGTCATTTACCGCCACACCCCTTTATGCCACTGTACATACCGCTGCCTTCTCCGGAACTGACCCTGGCCTGCTAAACAACCACGCTTCTGCCTAATGCTAAATTGTACCTACCTCTGCCTTCTCCGGGAACTGACCCTGGCCTGCTAAACAACCACGCTTCTGCCTAATGCTAAATTGTACCTACCTCTGCCTTCTCCGGGAACTGACCCTGGCCTGCTAAACGACCACGCTTCTGCCTAACACTAAACTGTACCTACCTCTGCCTGCTCTGGAACTGACCCTGGCCTGTTTGACCGTGTTTTTTGCCTGCCTCTTGGACTGGTCTTTTATTCTGCTACTGGAGTAGTGGGCTTCATAACACAGGGGTCTCACATATGTGAGAGGCTCCAGAATTGTTTTTCTGGATGAAGAAAACTAATTTTTTTAGTTTTCTTATTCCCAGATTAGGGTCTTCAAAGAGATTTGGATGGGAGAAGCCTCTACCCCTGTCCCCATTCTTTCCTGGCCTGCTACTTGGACCATGTTCCTGCTTACTACCAGGACCAATATTTTGGCACTGCTGGCAATGTCTCTACTTGCACTGACCCTGGACTGTATAAGGACAGTATCCCTGCCTGTACTATGGACAATATTCTTGCCTGCTACCTGGACTATCTCATTCACTGTTGCTGACCACGTCCCTGCCTGCTGCCTGGATCAGGGCTCTCCTCCTGTGGACAACTGCACTACTAAAACCACAGGTAATCTTCTGTTTACCCTTTGCTCAACAGAATGTATTTGAGGGTGTAATTCTTAGTTCATGCTATGTGTTAGAAATATGAAGGGCCTTCCAAAATGTGATAGATTGTAAGGAAATTAGATGTGTAATTTGCTCCTAGAACGCCTGAATGTGCTACTTCAATGTTGGGCCTCTGTACGTGGCCAGGATGTGTAATAGTCTCACACATGTGGTATCGCCATACTCAGGAGGAGTAGCAGAATATATTTTGGGGTGTCATTTTTGCTATGTACATGCTATGTGCTGGAAATATCTTAGAAATGGACAACTTTGTGTAAAAAAAAATGCGTTTTCATTTTTTTCCCCACATTTTCCAAAAACTTCTGGAAAAAAATGAACCGTTCAAAAGACTCATTATGCCTCATAGATTATACTTTTGGGGTGTTTGCTTTCCAAAATGGGTTCACTTTGTGGGCGTTTCCATTGTCCTGGTGCTCCAGGGCCTTCAAAAGTGTAATAGGTGGTTGAGAGATTAGATATGCAATTTATGCTCCTAGAACGCCTGAATGTGCTACTTCAATGTTGGGCATCTGTACGTGGCCAGGCTGTGTAAAAGTCTCACACATGTGGTATCGCCATGCTCAGGAGGAGTAGCAGAATATATTTTGGGGTGTCATTTTTGCTATCTACATGCTATGTGTTGGAAATATCTTAGAAATGGACAACTTTTTGTAAAAAAAATGCGTTTTCATTTTTTTTCCACATTTTCCAAAAACATCTGGAAAAAAGAACCATTCAAAAGACTCATTATGCCTCATAGATTATACATTGGGGTGTTTGCTTTCCAAAATTGGGTCACTTTGTGGGCGTTTCCATTGTCCTGGTGCTCCAGGGCCTTCAAAATGTAATAGGTGGTTGAGAGATTACATATGCAATTTATGCTCCTAGAATGCCTGAATGTGCTACTTCAATGTTTGGCCTCTGTATGTGGCCAGGCTGTGTAAAAGTCTCACACATGTGGTATCGCCATGCTCAGGAGGAGTAGCAGAATATATTTTGGGGTGTCATTTGTGGAATGTACATGCCATATGAGAGAAATAACCTGTTATAATGACAATTTGGTGTGAAAAAAAAAATAAAAATAAAAGAAATCTTAATTTTACAAAAAATTACAACTTTTTTTTTACAAAAACTCACCATGCCTCTTACTAAATACCTTGGAATGTCTACTTTCCAAAAAGGGGTCATTTTGTGGGTATTTGTACCTTCCTGGCTTGTAAGGGTAAGAAACGAGATAGGCCTCAGTATATTAGGTGTGATCAGATGTGATCAATTTTCAGTGATTGGCACCATAGCTTGTAGACGCTATAACTTTCACACAGACCAAATAATATCCACTAATTTGGGTTATTTTTACCAAAGATATGTAGCAGTATAAATTTTGGCCCAAATTTATGAAGAAAAATTACTTATTTGCAAAATTTTATAATACAAATGAAGAAAAATTCATTTTTTTACAAAATGTTCGGTCTTTTTTAATTTATAGCACAAAAAATAAAAAACCCAGAGGTGATCAAATACCACCAAAAGAAAGCTCTATATGTGTGAACAAAAGGACAAAAATTTCATATGGATACAGTGTTGCATGACTGAGTAATTGTCATTCAAAATGTGAGAGCACCGAAAGCTGAAAATTGGTCTGGTTAGGAAGGGGGGTTTAAGTGCTCAGTTGTCAAGTGGTTAAAGGATCAGCTCACCACCAAATGGAACTTTAAAAATATTTTTGTTGCATTGGTCACGTACCTCGGGGCTATTCCCAGCTCCCCTTGCACATTGTTTGATACTCCCTTGCCTAGTAGCCTTAAAATTGATTGGACAGAATTGATTATAAAGATTCAACTCCTATTGACTTTAATGGGATTAAACATTTGAACATTTGGAACGGTTAAGCAAACATCCTGTGTATTGAAACCAGGTGCATTTGGCTTATGACTAATAGGGAGCAGAAAAAAAATATCATCCTAATGCCAGATAAAGCATTTACATTCTCTATTTAAGCTCGTATTTGCTAAATGTTTATTGTTGGTTTCAACATTCCTTCTTTTTGTCCCTGTTTTACAAAAGATCACTTGAAATATTGTTCTTAGCTTGGAACTGGCCTAAATAATGGTGATAATCTCAGCAGTTGGGCAAAACAACAAAAAGAATAAGCTGATTTTGGGCACCAGGTCTATGGACTTTAAAGGTACATATATATATATTTTTTTTTTAACAAAATAAATGTATTAATATACTTGTATATCACAATATAACGGTACATGTATAGCGTCAACATGAAAGTTGGACTACTAGTGGTTGCCCTAATATACAAACTGGATATCGTTTGCTGTGTGACAATACTAAAAATACATCCACACAGGGGTGTCCTCTTGGTTGGGGTTCTACTTCTCCATTAATAGATTAAAAACAGTTCTGCTCGACATGTTTCGCAATTAGATCCGTCGCTTCTTCAGGAGCTTGAATATTTCTATATATGAAAAGGTATTTTTAGTCACAATGTTGTACAAGACATGCATAAAACTACAGATAAGAACAAATTGCTATAATAAATACTTTCAATATATATAAAAATTATAACTAGACTCACTTGCACCGTAGGCAACAGACAGCAAGACTCTCCCCAAGGATGAGAGGGGGAAGGGGCCACCCAACCGGGCCCCCCACACCAGGAAGCAGCCGCAATTAGTGCATGGTGCGGGGTGTGGGGACATACATAGTAGCTAAAAATTAAATAGGAAAAATGGAGGTAAATAAATCATTGGGGTTAATGGCCCTAAATGAGATGATATATGCGTATATACTGGGAGAGTTCCTCCCAATACTCACGTATAGAACACCCTCAACTTGTTTAGTTAAAGTAAATATGTTTGGTGGTTTTGTATAGAGCCTTTCAGTGTTATAGGGCGTACACACGGTCGGACTTTGTTCGGACATTCCGACAACAAAATCCTAGGATTTTTTCCGACGGATGTTGGCTCAAACTTGTTTTGTCTACACACGGTCGCACAAAGTTGTCGGAAAATTCGATCGTTCTAAACGCGGTGACGTAAAACAGGTACGTCGGGACTATAAACGGGGCAGTGGCCAATAGCTTTCATCTCTTTATTTATTCTGAGCATGCGTGGCACTTTGTCCGTCGGATTTGTGTACACACGATCGGAATTTCCGACAACGGATTTTGTTGTCGGAAAATTTTATCTCCTGCTCTCCAACTTTGTGTGTCGGAAAATCCGATGGAAAATGTCTGATGGAGCCCACACACGGTCGGAATTTCCGACGACACGCTCCGATCGGACATTTTCCATCGGAAAATCCGACCGTGTGTACGGGGCATTAGACATAGACAAAAATAAAAAGAGAGAGAAGAGAGACCTTGATATGAGAGCATGAAATATGTATATATACTGATAATGTAAATAAGACAGCATGAAGCCTGGCTTTACCTTAATGCCATTGTTGGTATTGTAAAGCAAATTTTGCCAATAAGACAAATGTTCTGTTGCTAGCAAGCAATAGACTGCCAGATTGGTGTTGTTATTATTCCTGAGGGAAAAAACAAGGGAGAAACTAATGGTGGCCACACAAAATATTGTCACTTTGGGCCCAATTTGGACATTTTCACTTAGGGGTGTACTCACTTTTGTTGCCAGCGGTTTAGACATTAATGGCTGTGTGTTGAGTTATTTTGAGAGGACAGCAAATTTACACTGTTATACAAGCTGTACACTCACTACTTTACATTGTAGACAAGTGTCATTTCTTCAGTGTTGTCACATGAAAAGATAGAAGAAAAGATTTACAAAAATGTGAGGGGTGTATTCACTTCTGTGAGATACTGTACCTTGCAATTAAAACTTTGCTTTAATACTACACTGAGGTGGCTTCTCCCTCTATCTTCCTCTGCTTCTTCCTCCAGTCTTCTCGTCCGGCATCTTCCTCCGTCTTCTTCTTCCCCGCTTCGTCCTCTGGATGATTCGCCTCAGTGGGAGTCTCCCACTGTGTGACTCTTCTGTTCTTGTGACAGCTCTTATATAACAGAGGGATGGGCCACCCGGTGACCCTGCCCCCCTCTGACGCACGTGGACTTCCCTATGGCTTTCCCCTGGTGTCAGAGGGGGGTGTGACACCACGGAAGAAGATGCCAGACGAGAAGACCGGAGGAAGAAGCAGAGGAAGATAGAGGAAGAAGAGGGGGAAGAACAAGATGGAGGAAGAGGAAGAAAACCGAAGAAAGACCAGAAGAGGATGGAAGAAGAAGTGGGGAAAGAAGAAGGCATTAATAAAGAAATCTTGTCTTTTTTAACATTTTTGACACTTTTTTTGTGAAATGGTAGGGGTAAATTGTACCCCATTATCAATTCACACAGGGGAGGCCGGGATCTGGGGGTCCCCTTGTTAAAGGAGGCTTCCAGATTCCGATAAGTCCCCTGCCCGCAGACACCCACAACCACCGGGCAAGGGTTGTGGGGATGAGGCCCTTCTCTCCATCAACATGGGGACAAGGTGCTTTGGGAGGCTACCCCAAAGCACCCTCCCAATGTTGAAGGAGTGTGGCGTACGGTTCAGGAGGGGGGGCGCTTTCTCATCCCCCCTCTTTTCCTGCGGCCTGCCAGGTTGCATGCTCGGATAAGGGTCTGGTATGGATTTTTGGGGGGACCCCCACGCCATATTTTTTTAATTTTGTCGTGGGGTTCCCCTTAAAATTCATACCAGACCTGAAGGGTCTGGTATGGATTTTGAGGGAGACCCCCACTCCATTTTTTTTAAATTTTGGAGCGGGGTTCTCATTAATATCCATGCAAGACTTGAAGGGCCTGGTATGGAATTTCGTGTCCCATAGACTTTAACCGTGTTCGTGTGTTCAAAATAATTTTTTGCATGTTCGCATGTTCTGGATGCGAACCTTAACCGGGGGGTGTTCGGCTCATCCCTCCTCTTCACATAAAGGATATTGCGTTCACCATGCAAAGTAAACAAGCCTCTAATGGTGCATTATCACTTAAAACTACTTATTAGACTAAAAATGCCTGCTTACACAGCTAAAATAAAGATGCACATTAAAAGAAACAAATATCGGTGTTCAAGCTGCCTCTCACGTCACTTCCAGTCCACGATGTTCTCCGGCCACACCCTATGCGTTACATCACATCACATGACTTCCTCAGGGGAGCCGTATTGGATGTTTGATGATTATATTTATACCATGCAGACAGGAAGTGCATCTGACGCCATTTCTTGTAGATCAACATCAGAGAAGACTATAATGCAGCGGCCATTTTCCTATGGATGCCAGATAGTTACCAATAACGCAAATATATAAAAACCTAACATTTTGGAGGATAGAGAGGTACATTAGACCTTGGAGAGGTAATCATAAAATTAGATTTTTGAGCGAGAAAGAATCAAAATGGATACACAAAATGAGAACTTTAGTACCTGATGGATTAAACATTGAATTTGATCTCAATTGTTTTATAAGTAATTATTGATTTTCTCTTCTCTCCTGACTTGTTTTGGACATTTTTGTTTCTATGTAAGCCGCACATTGCATTTCCGGTGTGCGTGTAGTTGCTTAGTATCCCATTTCATTTTTTACTCCTATTTAGTCTCTCCATTGATTTGTTTGGACAACAGAATTATGTCCACCTACCTAAGACTTAAAACTAAAATTATTTCCCATGTCAATTTTCTTTTTAAAATTTTTTTTATTTTCCATAATGACATCCTGTGCATTAAGTTTCAAAGTTCTCAGGTACTGTGTAAACTGCACATTCAACACGAAGTCCACTTCTAATCATATGGTACTCCTTCCCATCCCTAGTATGGATAGAGGTGGAGACATGAACACCATTGAATCATCCCTAAAAAGTTCAGTATACTGCTTTCATTGAAGGGAGGTAAAAAACTGACGTTCTCCAATCCACCAGTGCAAACAAGTATTCAGCTACTACACCTTCACCAGTCTACCTCATGTGTCCCCTTTGTGTGTGCGCTTACCAGAGAGGATTTAAAGCTGAGCCTGTTAATCTCCTTTGCAGTATGGATCAGTGGCTGTCAAACACGTTATGGAGCCGGTGTTCATAGCATGTAAAAATTAGAGGGGATACCACTCATAGTGTTACTCTGTTTATTAAAAAATAATCAACCGACTTGGGTGGCCCTTCCTGTTCGCCACACTACAACACGCGGGATTTCGGGGACCATTCCTGAGAGCTATAAAGCACCTCTATACCAATCCCTCTTCACAGGTCAGGACTCCCTTTGCAATTTCCCCCGCTTTCTCGATAACAAACGGCACTCGCCAGGGATGTCCACTGTCACCCCTATTATTCGCATTATGTGTCGAACCCTTGGCGGCCCCTATTCGAGGTAACCGGGACATTCGGGGAATCTCTGTCAGGGGTCGGGAGTTCAAGATCTCATTATTCGCGGATGACGTGATCCTCACCCTGACCCAACCCAGAATCTCCCTGCCAAATTTACATGCAGAACTGGACAAATATGGAGCCCTATCGGGCTATAAAATTAATACCTCTAAATCAGAGGCCCTCCCAATCAACATCTCAGATACGGAAACAACACACCTGAAGGCAAATTTCACATATCACTGGAAAACCACTTCCTTGAAATATCTAGGGGTACATATCACCACAAAATTCAACACCTTATACCAGGAAAACTTTCCTCCCATATACCGCTCTATCAGAGCCTTGCTTACATCTTGGAAAAAAAACCACATCTCCCTGTTGGGTCGGATCGCGTCGATTAAGATGACAATCCTTCCGAAATTACTTTACTTTTTCCAAACACTACCCATCCCTGTCCCCCGCAATCACCTGAGTAAACTGCAATCTGACCTTTTTAAATTCACTTGGAACTACAAAAGACATACAGTAGAATTTCTCAATCGGTAATGATGGCGGCGTGCTTGGATGGAGGTCTCGCATTCCCCAACCTCATTAAATATTACCAAGCTACCCAACTACGTGCCATAGCCTCATGGTTCACTCAAAGGTCCTATAATAGGTGGACAGAGATTGAAAAAATATGGTTAGCCCCAACCCACCCAAATAGCCTATTATGGAACGCGAGGGCGGAGGTCCCCCCTGAGCGCTTACTGGGAACCATGTCCCATCTTCATCAATTGTGGAACAAACTATCCCACTTACATGAGTTGTCCTCAGAAAAATCGGTCCTAACGTCCTTTATCTGCAACCCCAAAATCCCAGACAGTCTCACTCACCAGATGTTCTATTCATGGTCGTCACGGAACCTTTTCCACTACGGACACATAGTAGACCCTAGAACCCGCAGGCTACTGCCCTACTCTGATCTTCAGACCAAATATGACCTTCCGCATCAAGCCTTCTACAGTTACCTGCAAATACGCCACTATGCCCTGTCCATATCGTCTGATCTACAGTTCTCCCTTCCAACGCCTTTTGAAAACCTAATCCTGGGGGGCACGGCCCAGAAGGGCCTAATTTCTGACATTTACAAAATAATAAATGCCCACCCAATAGAAACTAAAGGTAAACATGCTTACATGATCAAATGGGAAAAAGCCCTCGGTGAGGAACTTCCCATGGAGCAATGGCAGACGATATGGACCCAGGCGGCAAAAAGCTCCCTTTGTACCCTATACAAGGAAAACACTTATAAAATCCTCCTGTACTGGTATATGACCCCGGATACCCTCCACGCCATATACCCCTCCAGCTCCGATCGCTGCTGGCGCTGTCAAAAAGAAAGAGGAACACTCCTCCATATATATTGGAGCTGTCCATTGATAACTCCTTACTGGGCTGCTGTCCACCAGTTGTTGACCGGTCTTTTAGAAGTACAGATCCCCATGATCCCCAAGTCCTTTCTTCTAGGAGTCTTACAACTAAAGATCCCTACACCATACAAAAAATTAATGCGCCACATTCTCACGGCGGCACGCTGTCTAATTGCTCTACAATGGAAAAAAACTTCTCCCCCCACTCCTGAAGCCCTATACGCCAGGATTAAAGATGTGGAGTTGATGGAGAAGATGATGGTCAGAATACAGGATAGGCTGGAAGCGCATAATAAAGTTTGGGAGCTGTGGCATCTTCGAGAGGATCCACCATGAACAAGTAAACAAGTTACTATAACAACCGCCCCCCCTCCTTCTCTTCCTTCATTCTCTTCTCCCTCTTCTTTCTTTCTCTATGCCTTGAATGTATTAACGACCTGTACAGTTTTGAACAGTGTTATGGGGAAAGATGTAGGGAACTGTTATATACATGTCTCTTATTACGTGCTCCCCTTCTTTCCTTTTTCCTTCCCTTTTTATTTTGTCGTTCTCTACATATTATGTACTCCTGTAATACAAATATTACAATAAAATGTTATTTGGAAAAAAAAAATAATCAAAGTCCCCCCTCATACAAGTTGTGCTTACTAGATTAAAAAAGAAAACCAGCATTACACAGACCGCATCAAGCTCACTGCCACTCGGTGTCCCATGCGGACAATCCGCGGCGATGAGTCCCGGGATGACGCTGGTATTGTGTTGCTGGTAAGGTGCGTGGTCTCACTCTGACGCGTTTCATGATTATGTCTTCAGAGGTCGCCACCTGAAGACGTAATCACGAAATGCGTCAGAGTGAGACCACCAGCCCGGTGGTTGTGGGGGTCTGCGGGTGGGGGGCTTATTGGAATCTGGAAAGGGACTGCCAGATCCCGGCCCTCCCCCCTGTGTGAAATGGTAAGGGGGTACAAAAGTACCCCTACCATTTCACAAAAAACTGTCAAAAAAGTTAAAAATGACAAGAGACAGTTTTTGACAATTCCTTTATTTAAATGCTTCTTCTTTCTTCTATCTTCTATCCTCTATCTTCTTTCTTCTATCTTCTATCTTCTTTCTTCTATCTTCTATCTTCCTTCGGTTTCTTCCATCATTTTCTTCTTCTTCTGGTTCTTCTGGTTCTTCCTCCGGTGTTCTCGTCCGCCATCTCCTCCATGGCATCTTCTTATCTTCTTCTCCTCGGGCCGCTCCGCATCCATGATGGCATGGAGGGAGGCTCCCGCTGTGTGACACTTCTCTCTTCATCTTTTTCTTCATCTTTTCCTCTTCATCCTCTTCTCTTCATCTTCTTGTCTTCATCTTCTTTTCGGGCCGCTCCACATCCATGATGGCATGGAGGGAGGCTCCCACTGTGTAACGCTTCTCCTCTTCTGCCGGTTCTTAAATAATGGGGGGCTGGGCCACCCGGTGACCCCGTCCCCCTCTGACGCATGGGGACTTGAAGGGGATTTCCCTGTGGCATTCCCCGTGACGTCAGAAGGGTGCGGGGTTACGTAACGGGTGACCCTGCCCCCTCTGACATCATGGGGAATGCCACAGGAAGTCCCCATGTGTCAGAGGGGGGTGGGGTCAAAGGGTGGCCCCGCCCCCATTATTTAAGAACCGTCAGAAAAGGAGAAGCATCACACAGCGGGAGCCTCCCTCCATGCCATTATGGATGCGGAGCGGCCCAAAAAGAAGATGAAGACAAGAAGATGAAGAGAAGAAGATGAAGAGGAAAAGATGAAGAGGAAAAGATGAAGAAAAAGATGAAGAGAGAAGCGTCACACAGCGGGAGCCTCCCTCCATGCCATCATGGATGCATTGCGGCCCGAGGAGAAGAAGATAAGAAGACGCCGCGGAGGAGATGCCGGACGAGAACACCGGAGGAAGAACCAGAAGAACCAGAAGAAGAAGAAGATGGAGGAAGAAACCGAAGGAAGATAGAAGAAAGAAGATAGAAGAAAGAAGAAGCATTTAAATAAAGGAATTGTCAAAAACTGTCTCTTGTCATTTTTAACATTTTTGACAGTTTTTTTGTGAAATGGTAGGGGTACCCCCTTACCATTTCACACAGTGGGGAGGGGCGGCATCTGGGGGTCCCCTTGTTAAAGCAGGCTTCCAGATTTCGATAAGCCCCCACCCGCAGACCCCCACAACAACCGGGCAAGGGTTGTGGGGATAAGGCCCTTGTCCTCATCAACATGGGGACAAGGTGTTTTGGGGGGCTACCCCAAAGCACCCTCCCAATGTTGAGGGCATGTGGCCTGGTACGGTTCAGGAGGGGGGCGCTCTCTCGTCCCCCCCTCTTTTCCTGTGGCCTGCCAGGTTGCGTTCTCAGATAAGAGTCTGGTATGGATTTTTGGGGGTACCCCACGCCATTTTTTTTAATTTTGGTGCGGGGTTCCCCTTAAAATCCATACCAGACCTGAAGGGTCTGGTATAGATTTTAAGGGGGGACCCCACGCCATTTTTTTAACATTTTGGCCGGGGTTCCCCTTAATGTCCATACCAGACCTAAAGGGCCTGGTATGGAATTTAGGGGGACCCCCACGTCATTTTTTTTTTAAATTTTGGTTCGGGGTTCCCTTTTGAGGAATTCCCATGCCGTTTTTATCAATGAACTTTTATGTGTATTGTCGGACCGGCAATTCATTAATAGCCGCAAGTAGTTTTAAATGACTTTTTTTTTCCTTTGAAATGTAATTTTGCTGTCAGACTGTTCTAAACACGGGAAACATGCACCCCTTCACAGGCATACTATAGACACCCCCCAGGTACGAAATTTAAAGGGATATTACACTTTTATTGTTTCACTTTAAGCATTATTAAGATCACTGCTCTCAAAAAATTTCAGTTTTTAAAACTTTTTTTGCATTGATCCATGTCCCCTGGGGCAGGACCCAGGTCCCCAAACACTTTTTATGACAATAACTTGCAACTTTAAAATTAGCACTTTTGATTATTCATGTTCGTGTCCCATAGACTTTAAAGGTGTTCGCATGTTCGAACAAATTTTTTGCCTGTTCGCAAGTTCTGGTGCGAACCGAACAGGGGGGTGTTCGGCTCATCCCTAATTGGAACATAGTTTATTTTAGCTTGGACTTTAAGAAATTTTTAGCTACAAAGCTTTTGTATATATTTGCATCACTGGTAACTATCTGGCATCCATAGAAAAATGGCCGCCACACTATTGTCTTCTCTGACATTGTTCTACAAGAAAATGGCATCAGTTAGCTATGAGGCTTTTTATATATTTGCATTATTGGTAACTATCTGGCATCCATAGGGAAATGGCCGCCCCATTATCGTCTTCTCTGACATTGATCTACAAGAAAATGGCATCAGATGCACTTCCTGTCTGCAGGGTATAAATATAATCGTAAAACATCCAATCCGGTTCCCCTGAGAAAGTCACGTGACGTGACGTAACGCATAGGGTGTGGCCGGAGCACATGGCAGACCAGAAGTGACATGAGAGGCAGCGTGAACGCCGATATTTGTTTCTTTTAAAGCGCATCTTTATTTTAGCTGTGTTAGCAGGCATGTTTTAGTCTAATAAATGGTTTTAAGGGATAATGCACCATTAGAGGCTTGTTTACTTTGTGGGAAGCCATAGCTGTGGATGAAAAGTGTGCTGATCTCCCCATTTTTTGATTTACATCCAAGGATTATGTTATACGTCTATGATAGTGATGGTGATAGTTCTGTGAGCACAGAAGTGTCGATGATAGCGGTTGTGTCGTCTGAAAAACCACTAATAGATTACTCCTTTCACGATTCAGATTACTTGGATAACTGGATGAATCACATGGATGGACTTTATTTTCTATAATTAATCAATTCTTCACTTTTATGTTTGATATATTGTTTATTATTATTTAGACACTGAAGATTTTGCGCAAGATCATTGTATAGTATAACACACTTTTTACAGTTACAAATTTGCCTATAACTATCGCAAATTTTTGTTTTACAATTTAGCTGTCAACAATGATACAAAGCATTAAAAAGTTATTTACAAATGATATATATATATTTTTTTTTTTTGCACTTTTTTCAATATAAAACATGTAAATATATGTTAAAGGTGCAAACATATTGATGAACAAATCAAACAAACAAAAAAAAAAAATAATTATTAATAGTTTATAAAAACTGAAGAGAAACAAAAAAAATCAGCAGGAAAATAATAATTAAATGGAGAAGGAGAATAAGGAGTTGATAAAGCTGATAAGAGCACATTGAGGGTTAATAAGGGGTTAAACAGAGAAACAATTTAATAAAAAAAAAATGTTTTGTTTTTTTACTTGACAGGTTGCTTTAAACTGACTTCATCTGCAGACGAAGTTCATCCCTTTGATCTGTAGATGAATAAACAGAAAGATGAATAAAAAGAAACAATGTTTCTTTTTATCTTAGTGTTTCAGCCGCTGAGCAATGTTGTTAATAAAGATTGCCCAGCTGCTTTTTTTTTTTTTTTGACAGCTCCAATTGCCGGGACTTCATTTACACTTCAGCAGTCAACCCAACTGACAGCTGAAAGAGTCATCGGTTGTTAGGAACATGAAAGTGTCAGTTCCAGGTATCGGAGCATTTTCACGAGTACCGATACTCACACAAATACTTTGCATCAGTGCAACTCTAATCATTTGTATTTTCAATCACTTAATAATAATGTTTAGGCTATTGAGAATAAAATGTTACAATTTGTCTTTATTTGTGTCCTAAACTGATGGTCAATATCCGCCTCAATTGTCCTTTTTCTTCCGATGCTTGATTCTGAAGAATAAAAAAAATACATTTTGACTCTTGGGTTAATTTACGTTTTAAGACCACTCTGTCACCCAATAATATATAACATTTTTAAAAAACAGGCAGTAGAAGAAAAATATTTTCCAGTCGTATCATTGGTGACCACGATCTTTGGGCTCTTAAAGCGTAACCTAAACTCCCAGTTGCAAAACTACCAGGGTCGCAGCAGTCGCGCTTGCGACTGGGCCCTGGTGTACCGCCCGCTGCCGCCGATTCTAGGCAATCATTGGGACATTACTTCCCACACATAACAGTACAATGTAAACGGTGCCTGAGTGAGCACTCACTGCTGGTACAGCAGCTCTACCCGTTTCTCCAAGCAGATCCATGATGGGAGGAAGAAACTGGAGTGGAGGAGCAAGTCAGCTGATCAGCTAATTGGCCAGTCCAGTGAAGGGGGAGGAGCTCTCCCCTTATTGAGGAGATGTGCAGACAGTGTCCCTTTGTCTGGAGAACCATTACTGGAGACACTGCGAGTCTGAGCAAGGAGGGGGAATTGACTGAAACTAAGAAAAAGTGAGGGTTACTGTCCCTGATCCCCCCACCACCATCCCTCTGTCCCTGATCCCCCCACCATCCCTCTATCCCTTATCCCCCCACCATCCCTCTGTCCCAGATCCCATCCCATCCCACCATCCTTCTGTCCCTGATCTAATCCCATCTCCAACCATCCCTTCATCCCTGATACCATTCCCCCACCACCATCCCTCTGTCCCTGATCCCATCCCACCCCCCACCATCCCTCTGTCCCTGATCCCATCCCACCCCCCACCATCTCTCTGTCCCTGATCCAACCCCCCACCATCCCTCTGTCCCTGATCTTATCCCACCCCACCATCCCTCTGTCCCTGATTCCATTCCACCCCCCACAATCTCTCTGTCCCATATCCCCCACCATCCCTCTGTCCCTAATCCCATCCCTCCACCATCGCCCTGTCCCTGATCCCTTCCCTCCACCATCCCTCTGTCCCTGATCCCCCCACCATCACTCTGTCGCTGATCCCATCCTCCCACCACCACCACTGATCCCACAACCACCACTAATCCCACCACCGCCAGTGATTCCATCCCCCCACCACCACTACTGCCATTGATCCCAACGGGCACTCATGAGGCATTAAGTGGGCACTCCAGAGGCAATAAGAGGGCACTCTGGAGGTACTGTTTTAGTACCTCCAGAGTGCCCCCTTTTATTTTTTGGAGTGCTCCCTTACATCCTCCAAAATGCCCCCTAGTACTAGTAAGGTCAGTGGCAGAACTACCACGGTCTCAAAGATTACACTTGTGTCTGGGCTTTGGCGTTCCACCACCATGCAGAGGCCTCAAGATGGCAAGAGGTGGTCCCCTGCAGAACATGAGAAAAGGCCCCGGGATGGAGTCGGGAGGGTCCTTCATGGCTTCTAGCACCAGGACCCATTATAGATGAGGAGGTGGGCCCCATGAGATTATTTTTTCATTTCGGCAAGGGGTTTACCTTAAAATCCATACCAGACCAGAAGCACTTGGTATGGATTGGGGGGGGGGGGGCACACACAGTTTTTTTCTCATTAAATTTGTGTTTAGAACTGATGACATGAGCAATCCAGATGCATTGCCGTGGAAGGCAATATGCCCGGAATCTGCATCTGAACTGCACCACAGTGCTCAGAAATCCCACAGGACTCTTTTTAGCCAGTTGCCGACCAGTCACTGTATATGTACGGCGGCAGGTCAGTTCTCCTGCACAAACCGCCATACCTGTATGGTGGTCTGTGCATGTGAAACTGTGGGCATGGTGTCCGCTCGATGTCCGCCGATGACCCACGATCTCTGTGTACAGAGATGTAAACAAGGCGGATCCCCGTTCTGTCAGATGACATCTCAGAGATCTGCTGTTCCTAGTGATCGGGAGCAGTGATCTTGGTCATGTCCCTGGCAGCCCACCCCCCTTGCAGTTAGAACACACCCAGGGAACAGAGTTAACCCCTTGATAGCCCCCTAGTGTTAACCCTTTCCAGTGTCATTTATACATTAATCAATGTAATAATGTCACTGGTCCCCAAAAGGTGTCACATAGGGTCAGATTTGTCCACCGCAATGACGCAGTCCCGCTAAAAATCGCAGATCGCCGCCACTACCAGAAAAAAATTAAATAAATAAAAGTCCATAAATTTATCCCATAGTTTGTAGATGCGATAACTTTTGTGCAAACCAATCAAAATACACTTATTTAATTTTTTTTACCAAAAAAATGTAGAATACATATTGGCCTAAACTGATGAAGAAATTAGTTTTTTTATTCCTTTATTTTTCAATATTTATTATAGCAAAAAGTAAAAAATATTGTTTGTTATTTTTTTTCCAAAATTGTCGCTCTTGTTCTCGTTTTGTTTTTTGCTCTTTTATAGCGCAAAAAAATAAAAACTGCAGAGGTGATCAAATAACACCAAAAGAAAGCTCTATTTGTGGGGAAAAAAGGACGTCAATTTTGTTTGGGTGCAACGTCGCACGACCGCGCGGTGCCGTATCGCAAAAAAATGGCCTGGTCATTAAGGGGGTAAATTCTTCTGGGGCTGAAGTGGTTAAATTCACAGTGAATTTGCACTGCCACTGCACTGCATGTATGTGGAAGAAAGACGGTTTGATTCACATGTCATGCAAATCGAATGTGGTTCAAAACACATCCAATTTTACCATTTCATAAGTAAACACACATTTCACCCAGTTGTTTCTTTAGCTGGGGGGTTCCAATTATAAGAACAATAGAACGACCTGTAGGATACAATGTTACAATTACCCAATAAAGTGTGTCAATATTAACATCTCCACTGTTATAGTTAGATATTAGCTGACCAACAACTTCCACAGAGCAAACTAAATCCAGCAAAACACAAGCCGCCATGGTACCGGCTGCCCGTAGTAGACCACCAATCTGCGGAGGAGATCTGAGCTGAAGAGCGTTCCTCCTGATGTTCCAGGCGTGTTTTAGAAGTGATCCTATGCTGAGTGTGATACAGGTGAACGTCAAAGTAAAGGGCAAACAGCAGCCCAACATCACATTAAAAATATTATAGAGTTCAGTAGAAACAACGATATCATGAATTACTCTTGTGGGTTCTGTTACATTTTCAGGAAAAAAATATATATAAACTGCGCTAAACAAAGGTTATGTGTGTTGAGGTGGATAAATATTGTGATCTATCACACAAAACAAAAAAGTAAAAAATTGTCAAAATACACAAATCAAAAATGAATAAAGTCCAAATTTCCCACGTGGTAGGTATTCAGTATAAATGTAAAATGCTGATCCAAATGAGCTATGATTGCTCTTACCAGATCTCCAAAGAAATGTGCGGATGGCAAAAAAACCCTTGCCGGGGCCTCTGGGGTGTTAGACCAATCAGCACCGTCCGTGGTTAGATCAAAATCCCCTCAATGGATACAGGATAAAAGCAAACACAAGAAAAAAAGAAGACTGGCCATAGTGTAGTATATTAAATACTGGACATGGACATACGAACATACCAATCACCCAGGTGTGCACATATAAACAACCAAAAAAACAGGGGGGGAGGGAAGTGAAAAACCCCACCACCGTGGCTGTAGATTGTGCTTACCGACTCACGGTGATACACAGGCTTTTAATAGGATGGGAGCTGACATATAGCTGGCAAGAAGCACCTTGATAAGTCCTCATTACACGAAGTCCACAACGTCAGTATACCACCCAGAATAGAATAATAAACTCTTCTCTCCGCTCTGGCTCCGTCCTCCTCCTCCGTCCCGCTCACTAAATCCTCCATGATGGAGGATTTAGTGAGCGGGACGGAGGAGGAGGACGGAGCCAGAGCGGAGAGAAGAGTTTATTATTCTATTCTGGGTGGTATACTGACGTTGTGGACTTCGTGTAATGAGGACTTATCAAGGTGCTTCTTGCCAGCTATATGTCAGCTCCCATCCTATTAAAAGCCTGTGTATCACCGTGAGTCGGTAAGCACAATCTACAGCCACGGTGGTGGGGTTTTTCACTTCCCTCCCCCCCTGTTTTTTTGGTTGTTTATATGTGCACACCTGGGTGATTGGTATGTTCGTATGTCCATGTCCAGTATTTAATATACTACACTATGGCCAGTCTTCTTTTTTTCTTGTGTTTGCTTTTATCCTGTATCCATTGAGGGGATTTTGATCTAACCACGGACGGTGCTGATTGGTCTAACACCCCAGAGGCCCCGGCAAGGGTTTTTTTGCCATCCGCACATTTCTTTGGAGATCTGGTAAGAGCAATCATAGCTCATTTGGATCAGCATTTTACATTTATACTGAATACCTACCACGTGGGAAATTTGGACTTTATTCATTTTTGATTTGTGTATTTTGACAATTTTTTACTTTTTTGTTTTGTGTGATAGATCACAATATTTATCCACCTCAACACACATAACCTTTGTTTAGCGCAGTTTATATATATTTTTTTCTGCTTTTGGTGTTGTCGCACTGTTTACTGCTGCTTATCCTTTTGTGCTTCTAGCGCGGAACTTTTTTGCTTACATTTTCAGGACTCTCAAAGTGAACTGTCCAAATAATAGGAAGGTTTATTAGAAAACAAAAAAACTGCCAACCCCAACAAAAGCAGATTTGTGGAAGTTGATATCATCTTTTTCACCCACTGGAATAAATGGTGGGGAAAGTTGAAAAGTTTTACACAGTAATAAGTTGAAAGAAGTGCCGTTTGCCAAAAACTTGTGTAGACAATAATGGAAGAAATCAAAACATCATATAAACAGAATGCTTTGTGGGTCATTGTGTTTGACTCTCGAATGAGACCTTCAGCAATCAGTACGCACTGGTAGAACATATTGGTGAATGTCATAGTGGACAGGATCCGATCGCAGGCAGTAGGATGTTTTCCTTTGTACCAATCTCTGAGATATAAAATCAATATTAAAAGGTTTAGGGTGAAGCCTGGTGCACCTATGGTGATAGGAATGATAGTAGACCACTTCATGGTCTTCCAGAAAGATCTCCCGTCTGTTGACTGCAGAGAGCACTGGTATGCGGCACTGGTGGGCACTCATAGGTGGCGCTGATGGGCACTCATAGGCGGCACTGATAGGCACTCGTAGGTGGCATTGATGGGTACTTATGGGTGGCACTGATAAGTGGCACGGATGGGCACTGATGGGCACTGATAGGTGGGCACTGATGGGCACGGATGGGCACTGACAGGTGGCACCGATGGACACTGATGGGTGGCACTGATGACACTGATTGGTGCCACTGATGACACTGATGGGTGGCATTGCTGGGCATCACTGATATATAATGGTGCCAGTCAGTGCCCATTTGTGGCACTGATTGGCACAGATTGGGCATAATTTGCACATGGGGTAAATACCTGGCCATCCACATGTTGCCCCCTTCCCTGGTGGTCCTGGCGGCTTTCCTGGTGGTCTAGTGTGGGAATCCGAGGGGGGCTCAGCTGATAAAAAATTAGCGCAGACCCCCCTGTCAGGAGAGCCGCCGATCGGCTCTCCTCTACTCGCGTCTGTCAGACGCGAGTGAGGAAAAGCCAATTAACGGCTTTTCCTATTGACATCGTGATCAGCCGTGATTGGACATGGCTGATCATGTGGCAAAGAGCCTCTGCCGGAGGCTCGTTACCAAGATCGGTGGAACGGTGTGTCAGACTGACACACCGCTCCACCGATCGCCGCGATTCACGCCCCCCACGGGCGTGCGGCAGCTGTTATCATGCTGGACGTCATATGACACCCAGTCAGGATAACTGAACCACCGCCTGGCCGCCAATCTGCTATAGGCCGGGCGGGAAGTGGTTAAAGTGGAACTCCACTGCATCTGAGCACCACAAACAAATAACACTATTTAAGCGGAGTTCCGCTTAAAAAATAAATAAATAAAAGTCAGCAGCTACAAATACTGCAGCTGCTGACTTTTAATAATTGGACACTTACCTGTCCTAGGGTCCAGCGATGCAGGGGATCGATCGATAAAAACATGCACTGTCACTGTACTAATGACACTGGCAGGAAAGGAGTTAACATCAGGGGTGATCAAAGGGTTAACTGTGTACCTAGCTGGTGATTTAATACACTGGGGGAGGTGCTTTTACTAGGGGAAAAATTAAATGTATTCCCTGCTTTGCAGGGACACACATTTCATCTCTTCGCCCCTGTCAGAAACGTGATCTGCCTCTCTGCTCAATGATTGGGGGGTGCCAGAGGACATCAAGTCCGCAGTACCCGCCACTGGGCTCCCACTGTGTGAAGGACCAAGATATGTGTATATATACATGATCTGGCGCAGAGGTGCCGCCCTGTAGCAATAAAACTCCTATCGAGTGGACCATAAGTGGTTAAAGGGAAAACTAAAATTGTGAGCTGCAACCAGAAGAGGAATAAAGGTGAAATTGTCCAATGGAGATACATGTTCCAGTGACAACTGTCTAAGAAGGGATTCACTTTCTGTTGTGTCTGCATTACAGGTGAGGGAAAATCTCCCCAAAGAGAAATAAATGGTGGGAAAAAAAACTGATAAAGGTTTTTACCGGCTTTATCCAAAATGCTTTAATATACTTTCTTCTTCTCAAGAAGATAATAACACTGTATTTGTTTCTAGGTCATGACAACATTAGCCAACAGTGTTTTATTTAATGTGGGCTTGCCTGTAATTAGAATTATGGATTGAACAGAATGGTCTATCATAATTCTCATCCATAAGTGTTCCCAAGTCTTTCCCTACGTTCAATAAGACTAATTATACTGGAGATGCTGAAGATCAGGTCCAGGAAGAACAGCCAAGATGGGAAGTTTGGATTTTGTCAGCATTCAGCCTTTGTGTGATCCCTTGGTCTGAGATCTTGCTGGATGTCAGAATTTTATATGTAAGTTACTGCAGGGCTCAACATTTCAAGTCCTGAGCTACTAGCCAGGCCTCAAGGGTTACTCACCACCAGTTGCCCAAGCCCACCCAGCCCCACCCCTAATTCCACCCTCATAAATTCTCATGAAATGACACTTAAATGTTTTATGCAGAATTAAGTTATAAAAATAAATATTAACAACAACAACTTTATCCGTGCCAACCAATGCAGGCTGCCTGTGTCCACCAATGCAGCCTTGTGCCCACCAATGCAGCCTTGTGCCCACCAATACAGCCTTGTGTTCACCAATGCAGCCTTGTGTCCACCAATGCAGCCGTGTGCCCACCATGCAGCCGTGTGCCCACCAATGCAGCCTTGTGTCCACCAATGCAGCCTTGTGTCCACCAATGCAGCTGTGTGTCCACCAATGCAGCCTTGTGTCCACCAATGCAGCCTTGTGCCCACCAATGCAGCCTTGTGTCCACCAATGAAGCCTTGTGTCCACTAGGGATGAGCTTCGTGTTCGAGTCGAACCCATGTTCGACTCGAACATCGGCTGTTCGATCGTTCGCCGAATTGCGAACGATATGGGCCGTTCACGCGAAATTCGTGTGGCGCGTCACGGCCCATAATTCACTGCGGCATGGCAGTGCATTGCTGGCTGATGATTGGCCAAGCATACACTATGACCCGCATGCTTGGCCAATCACAGTGCCATCGGTAGAGAGAGCTGTAATTGGCCAAAGCCAGGGTGGCTTTGGCCAATTATGGCTCAGGGGGTTTAAAACACGCCCCACACTATATAAGGTCGCCTGCACGGCGGCCCTGTGTAGTGTGTTCTGGCGTGCTTAGAGAGAGAGAGAGACAGTGTCATTTCATTTGAGTTAGCTAGATTAGGCAGGACAGTCAGTGAGTTAGCTGCACTTACAGTGTATTGTCTATATATATGCATCCCAGGTGTTGTATATGTATATATATATATATATATATATATATATATATATATATATATATATGTGTATATATATATATATATATATATATATATATATATATATATATATATATATATATATATACACTGTATTCAGTTTAGCTAGATCTGTTCCTGTTATCTTCCTACTGACAGGCAAGCTTGTCTTGTTACAGTATTTACAGCTACCTGAAGAAAATTGCTGGTGTTCTTTTGATCCTATTAGTACCACAGTCAGGCGGCTAGACTATTTACAGTTAGTGTAGTGCGTCCTCCTCACAGTGTTCAGCTAAAGCTACAAGTTAGTGTAGTGCGTCCTGCTCACAGTGTTCAGCTAAAACCTCAAGTTAGTGTAGTGAGACCTCTGCACAGTGTTCAGCTAAAGCTACAAGTTAGTGTAGTGTGTCCTGCTCACAGTGTTCAGCTAAAACTACAAGTTAGTGTAGTGCGACATCTGCACAGTGTTCAGCTAAAGCTACAAGTTAGTGTAGTGAGACCTCTGCACAGTGTTCAGCTAAAGCTACAAGTTAGTGTAGTGCGTCCTGATCACAGTGTTCAGCTAAACCTACAAGTTATTTTTTTGCGAGCTCTGCACAGTGTTCAGCTAAAGCTACCTGTAGAAGGTTGGTGGTGTTTTCATACTACAGGCAGACAGTTGATTTTGCTAGCTGCAGTATCAGTATATATATATATATATATATATATATATATATATATATATATATATATATATATCCCAGCTTAGTGCAGCTACAGGCCATTAGTATGTCTGGAAGGCCAACAAGGAAAGGCAGACAGTCACAAGCCAATAAAAGAGGACAAGCAGACTCTGTGTCTAGTGTTGGTCGTGGAGACGGTGCATCCTCATCAGCAGCTGGCCATGTTGAGCCGCAACATGCGGAAGACTTGGTCGAGTGGATGACCAAGCCGTCCTCATCCTCCTCATCCTCTCTCACCCATGCTCAGGGTACTTTGTCTGGCAAAGCAGCGGCCTCTTCCCTCGGCTCAATGTCATCAGTGACTCCTTCCCTAGCCCCACCATGTCCTCCTGAGGAGTCCCTCGAACTGTTTGATCACAGTGTTGGGTACATGATCCAGGAGGATGCCCAGCATTTGGAAGGCTCTGATGATGATACTGAGCTAGATGAAGGCAGTAACATGAGCAGGGACAGAGGGGGTGCCCAAGAAGGACAGCAATCTGGCAGTCATGCTCCCCCTGCTGCAGCATATTGCCAGGTTTGCTCCAGTGATGAGGAGGGAAGGGATGATGAGGTCACTGACTCAACGTGGGTGCCTGATAGGAGAGAGGAGGAGGCGGCACATCACCAACGAGGCAGGATGCCCTCCAGGGGCCAGCCTAAGGGCAGCACACTGACTGCATCACACCCCAAAGCTCCGCATGTGCAGGGCGCTTCAGTCTCTGCGCGTTATTCAAAAAGTTCTTCGGTGTGGGCCTTTTTTGAGACGAGTGCATCAGATCGCACCGCTGCTGTTTGCAACATATGTCTCAAGCGTATCTCGCGTGGCCAAAACATCTCTTGCTTGGGAACCATATGCTTGACCAGACATATGTTGACCTGCCATGCAGTTCGTTGGCAAGCGTATCTAAAAGACCCACACCAAAGAACAAAGAGGACCTCTCCTTGCTCCTCATCAGCTGAGATCTCCAACCCCACTATACCTTCAGTCCTCTCTGAGACCTGCACTGAGAGGAATGAAGGTGTAGAATTAGGTGTGTCACAGCTAAGTACTTGTGGGCAATCTGCTTTTGGTACACCGACGTCAGATTGTACCAGGCAAATTTCCCTGCCGCAGCTGCTGCACCGCTGAAAGAAGTTTGCTCCCAGCCATCCACATGCCCAGCGGTTGAATGCTAGCTTGGCAAAATTGCTAGCACTTCAACTGCTGCCTTTTCAGTTGGTAGACTCTGCCCCCTTCCGTGAGTTTGTGGAATGTGCGGTTCCTCAGGGGCAGGTACCCAAACACCACTTTTTCTCACGGAAGGCGATTCCGGCTCTCTACCGGCATGTGGAAAGCAATGTCCATGCCTCGCTGGACAGGGCGGTCAGCGGTAAGGTGCATATTACCGCTGACTCATGGTCCAGCAGGCATAGACAGGGACGCTACCTAAGTTTCACGGCACATTGGGTGACTCTGCTGGCAGCTGGGAAGGATGCAGGACAAGGTGCAGTAGTGTTGGAGGTTGTTCCGCCACCACGCCTCCAAAATGCCACTACTAATGATTGTGACACACCTCTCTCCTCCACCCCCTCCTCTTCTTCTTCCTCCATGGCCTCTTCCTGTGCTTTGTCCTTGGAACCAGCGGAGCTCCATAGGCGTTCAAGGGGCTACGCATGTACACAGGCCAAAAGATGCCATGTGGTGCTTGAGCTGGTGTGCTTGGGGGACAGAAGCCACACTGGGGCAGAGGTTCTGTCAGCTCTGCAGGGGCAGGTTCAGAGGTGGTTGACGCCACGCCAACTTAAGGCAGGAATGGTGGTTTGCGACAATGGCACCAACCTCCTCTCTGCCCTCCGACAGGGACAAATGACCCATGTGCCCTGTTTGGCTCACGTCTTTAACTTGGTGGTGCAGCGGTTCTTGGGCAGGTACCCGGGCTTACAGGATGTCCTGAGGCAGGCCAGGAAAGTCTGTGTGCATTTCCGCCGGTCATATAATGCCAGTGCTCAGCTGGCGGACCTCCAAAAGGAGTTTAACCTGCCCAAGAACCGCCTAATCTGTGACATGCCCACCAGGTGGAATTCAACGTTAGCCATGCTGCAGCGGCTGCACACGCAGCAGAGGGCCATCAATGAGTACCTGTACGACTATGGCACCAGGACAGGGTCAGGGGAGCTTGTTTTTTTTTCCCCACGCCAGTGGGCCATGATCAGGGATGCATGCACTGTCCTGTCACCATTTGAGGAGGCCACGAGGATGGCGAGCAGTGACAGTGCATGCATCAGTGACACTGTCCCCCTTGTCCACCTGTTGGAGCACACGCTGCGTGGAATAATGGACAGGGCACTTGAGGCAGAACAGAGGCAGGAAGAGGAGGACTTCCTTAGCTCTCAAGGCCCCCTTTATCCAGACAGTGTTCCTGCGTGCCCGCCGATCACACAGGAAGAGGACGAGGAGGAGGAGGATTGTGTCAGTATGGAGGTGGAGCCTGGCACTCAGCATCAGCAGCAGTCTTTAAGGGATCAGTCCCAAGAAACACATGAACTTGTACGTGGCTGGGAGGAGGTGGCTGCGGACCATGTCATCCTTAGTGACCCAGAGGACTCCGGACCGAATGCCTCAGCAAACCTACGCTGCATGGCCTCCCTGATCCTGCAAAGCCTGCGTAAGGATCCCTGTATTCGTGGTATCAAGGAGAAGGACCAATACTGGCTGGCAACCCTCCTTGATCCACGTTACAAGGGTAAGGTTGCGGACCTTATCTTGCCATCGCAGAGGGAGCAGAGGATTAAACATCTTCGTGGAGGCCTTGCAGAAAGGTTTGTGCAACGCGTTCCTAGAGACTGGGTGGTTACAAACTCCTGTTTTTGGACAATGTGTTGCTGAGGCTTCGTTCAGTCAAAGAAGGAGCGGTGGAGAAGGTGGCCATCTGACCGATGCGTTCAGACAATTTTTTAGTCCGAAGCCCCAAGGTATGATCGGTTTCATCAACCATCGCCAGCGTCTGTTTTACATGGTGCAGGAATACCTAGGGGCAAGATCTGACTTGGACACTAGGGATGAGCTTCAAGTTCGAGTCGAACTCATGTTCGACTCGAACATTGGCTGTTCGCAAGTTCGCGGGGCAGCGAACAATTTGGGGTGTTTGCGGCAAATTTGAATGCCACGGAACACCCTTTAAAAGTCTATGGGAGAAATCAAAAGTGCTAATTTTAAAGGCTTATATGCAAGTTATTGTCATAAAAAGTGTTTGGGGACCTGGGTCCTGCCCCAGGGGACATGGATCAATGCAAAAAAAAGTTTTAAAAACGTCAGTTTTTTCAGGAGCAGTGATTTTAATAATGCTTAAAGTCAAACAATAAAAGTGTAATATCCCTTTAAATTTCGTACCTGGGGGGTGTCTATAGTATGCCTGTAAAGGGGCGCATGTTTCCCGTGTTTAGAAGAGTCTGACAGCAAAATGACATTTCAAAGGAAAAAACCCATTTAAAACTACTCGTGGCTATTGCATTGCCGACAATACACATAGAAGTTCATTGATAAAAACGGCATGGGAATTCCCCACAGGGGAACCCCGAACCAAAATTTAAAAAAAAAATGACGTGTGAGTCCCCCTAAATTCCATACCAGGCCCTTCAGGTCTGGTATGGATATTAAGGGGAACCCCGGCCAAAATTTAAAAAAAAATGACGTGGGGTTCCCCCTAAATTCCATACCAGACCCTTCAGGTCTGGTATGGATTTTAAGGGGAACCCCGCGCCAAAAAAAAAAAAACGGCGTGGGGTCCCCCCAAAAATCCATACCAGACCCTTATCCGAGCACGCAACCTGGCAGGTCGCAGGAAAAGAGGGGGGGCGAGAGTGCGCCCCCTCCTCCTGAACCGTACCAGGCCACATGCCCTTAACATTGGGAGGGTGCTTTGGGGTAGCCCCCCAAAACACCTTGTCCCCATGTTGATGAGGACAAGGGCCTCATCCCCACAACCCTAGGGCCGGTGGTTGTGGGGGTCTGCGGGCGGGGGGCTTATCGGAATCTGGAAGCCCCCTTTAACAAGGGGACCCCCAGATCCCAGCCCCCCCCCTGTGTGAAGTGGTAAGGGGTACTTACCCCTACCATTTCACTAAAAAACTGTCAAAAATGTTAAAAATGACAAGAGACAGTTTTTGACAATTCCTTTATTTAAATGCTTCTTCTTTCTTCTATCTTCCTTCATCTTCTTCTGGTTCTTCTGGTTCTTCCTCCGGCGTTCTTGTCCAGCATCTCCTCCGCAGCATCTTCTATCTTCTTCTCCTCGGGCCGCTCCGCACCCATGGCATGGGGGGAGGCTCCCGCTCTTCTCTTCATATTCTTCATCTTCTTCTTCTCTTCTTCTTTTCTCCTCTTCTTCTCTTCTTCATTTTCTTCTCCGGGCCGCTCCGCACCCATGCTGGCATGGGGGGAGGCTCCCGCTGTGTGACAGCGTCTCCTCGTCTGATGGTTCTTAAATAACAGGGGACGGGGCCGCCCAGTGACCCCGCCCCCCTCTGACGCACGGTGACTTGACGGGACTTCCCTGTGACATTCCCTATGATGTCACAGGGAAGTCCCGTCAAGTCACCGTGCATCAGAGGGGGGCGGGGTCACTGGGCGGCCCCGTCCCCTGTTATTTAAGAACCATCAGACGAGGAGACGCCGTCACACAGTGGGAGCCTCCCTCCATGCCAGCATGGGCACGGAGCGGCCCGGAAAAGAAAATGAAGAAGAGAAGAAAAGAAGAAGAGAAGATGAAGAATATGAAGAGAAGAGCGGGAGCCTCCCCCCATGCCATGGGTGTGAAGCGGCCCGAGGAGAAGAAGATAGAAGACGCCACAGAAGAGATGCTGGACGAGAACGCCGGAGGAAGAACCAGAAGAGCCAGAAGAACCAGAAGAAGAAGATGAAGGAAGATAGAAGAAAGAAGAAGCATTTAAATAAAGGAATTGTCAAAAACTGTCTCTTGTCATTTTTAACATTTTTGACAGTTTTTCAGTGAAATGGTAGGGGTAAGCACCCCCTTACCATTTCTCACAGGGGGGGCCGGGATCTGGGGGTCCCCTTGTTAAAGGGGGCTTCCAGATTCCGATAAGCCCCCCGCCCGCAGACCCCCACAACCACCGGCCAGGGTTGTGGGGATGAGGCCCTTGTCCTCATCAACATGGGGACAAGGTGTTTTGGGGGGCTACCCCAAAGCACCCTCCCAATGTTGAGGGTACGGTTCAGGGGGGGCGCACTCATGTCCCCCCTCTTTTCCTGCGGCCTGCCAGGTTGCGTGCTCGGATAAGGGTCTGGTATCGATTTTTGGGGGGACCCCACTCCGTTTTTTTTTTTTTTTCTTGGCGCGGGGTTCCCCTTAAAATCCATACCAGACCTGAAGGGCCTGGTATGGAATTTAGGGGGACTCCCACGTCATTTTTTTTTAAATTTTGGTTCGGGGTTCCCCTGTGGGGAATTCCCATGCTGTTTTTATCAATGAACTTCTATGTGTATTGTCGGCAATGCAATAGCCGCGAGTAGTTTTAAATGGGTTTTTTCCTTCGAAATGTCATTTTGCTGTCAGACTGTTCTAAACACGGGAAACATGCGCCCCTTTACAGGCATACTATAGACACCCCCCAGCTACGAAATTTAAAGGGATATTACACTTTTATTGTTTGACTTTAAGCATTATTAAAATCACTGCTCCTGAAAAAACTGACGTTTTTAAAACTTTTTTTTGCAATGATCCATGTCCCTTGTAGCAGGACCCAGGTCCCCAAACACTTTTTATGACAATAACTTGCATATAAGCCTTTAAAATGAGCACTTTTGATTATTCATGTTCGTGTCCCATAGACTTTAACGGTGTTCGCGTGTTTGAACGAACTTTTTTCCTGTTCGCATGTTCTGGTGTGAACCGAACAGGGGGGTGTTTGGCTCATCCCTATTGGACACCTTTCCGACCAAAAATCTTTTGGGTTACTGGGTCTTGAGGATGGATCACTGGCCAGAGCTTGCACAGTATGCAATTGAGCTACTGGCCTGTCCTGCATCCAGCGTTCTTTCGAAACGCACATTCAGCGCTGCTGGAGGCTTTGTAACCGATCACAGGGTGCGTCTGTCCACCGACTCGGTCGATCGACTGACCTTTACAAAAATGAATCAGTCTTGGATCACCACCAGCTACCAAGCACCTGATGGTGATGTAACTGAATATTTTTTTTTAAAATCTCAGATCCCTTCAAAGACTGCCTATGCTGATCCTGAGTGACAATCCTGAGTAATTATCCTCTTCCTCCTCAATGATCACGCTGATAGCTTGTAAGAACATTTTTGGTTCTGGGCGCTGTCACCAGTGCCTAAGGCCCAATTTTCAGCCCCTGTTTAACAGGGGCGTGTAATTACAATTTTTGATGCAATACTTTGCAGCAGGGCTCGTTCCTGCGTTCCAACTAGAGTATCTGTGAGGGGTTGCAGTGTTGTGGCACCAGCACCAGTGCCTAAGGCCTCATTTTTCAGCCCCTGTTTAAAAGGGGCATGTAATTACAATTTTTGATGCAATACTTTGCAGCAGGGCTTATTACTGCATTCCAACTAGAGTATCTGTGAGGGGTTGCAGTGTTGTGGCACCAGCACCAGTGCCTAAGGCCCAATTTTTCAGCCCCTGTTCAACAGGGGCATGTAATTACAATTCTTGATCTAATATTTCACAGCAGGGCCCATTTCTGCGCCCACCAAGAGCGAATGAGGACTTACAGTGTTGTGGCTCCAGCACCACCACCACCACCAAAGGCCCAATTTTTTTGCTCCTGTTCAACAGGGGCATGTAATTACAATTCTTGGTCTAATATTTCACAGCAGGGCCCTGTGAGGGCTTACAGTGTTGTGGCCACAACAACACCTAAGGCCCAAATTTCTGCTGAGTATATAGGGCAGGCCCCTACTTTCAAACATCCAACTTACAAATGACTCCTACTTACAAACGGAAGGAGACAACAGGAAGTGAGATGAAATCTACCGCTAGGAAGGGAAATTCTCTCCTGTAAGAGTTAATATGGGAAAAACATTTCTCCTTTCCACTTATGCTTTATCACCAATCCTTGTTTCACAAAAAAACCCATATTTTCAAAAAACATTTGTCATTGGGACAAAAAGTGAGGTGAAATCTTCTGAAGAGGAGCACAGACAGCAAAACAAATGTCACAGGGGTGATAACCCTTCCCTATGTTTTCCAAAAAGCTTAAAAAAGATTTTTTGGCTGGAGCTAAACACGTTAAAAATGTACCCGTTCAAAATTACAAACAGATTCTACTTAACAACAAACCTACAGTCCCTGTCTTGTTTGCACCGCCTGTATACTGCTGTTCAGAATATATAGGGCCTGGTGGCCCCACACCTTTCCTTTTTTTAATTTGGGTGCGGGGGTTCCCCTTAATATCCATACAAGACCCAAAGGGCCTGGTAATGGACTGGGGGGTACCCATGCCATTTGTCTCACTGATTTTCATATTGCCAGGACCCGACATTACATTAAACCCGCAAGCAGTTTTAAATGACTTTTTTTCCTTTTAAAAATTACATTTTGTGCAGGGACTGTTCTAAGCATGGGAAACACTCACCACTTTACAGGCATACTATAGACACCCCCCAGGTACGATATTTAAAGGAATATTTCACTTTTTTTTTTTTTTACTTTAAGCATCAATAAAATCACTGCTCCCGAAAAAACGTTTGTTTTTAAAAGTTTTTTTTTGCATTGATACATGTCCCCTGGGGCAGGACCCGGGTCCCCAAACCCTTTTTTAGGACAATACCATGCAAATTAGCCTTTAAAATGACCACTTTTGATTTCGAACGTTCGAGTCCCATAGACGTCAATGGGGTTCTAACGTTTGTGCGAATTTTCGGTCCGTTCGCAGGTTCTGGTGCGAACCGAACCGGGGGTGTTCGGCTCATCCCTAATGTCCACCAATGCAGCCTTGTGCCCACCAATGCAGCCTTGTGTCCACCAATGCAGCCTTGTGTCCACCAATGCAGCTTTGTGCCTACCATGCAGCGGTGTATCCACCATGCAGCCGTGTATCCACCATGCAGCCTTGTGCCCACCATGCAGCCTTGTGCCCATCATTCAGACTGTGTCCACTATGCAGACTACCTGTGCAGGGGAGGAGAGGAACAGGAGAGCCGCCCAGGTGATCAGAGTGCAGCGCAGGGAACACAGTGATAACAGCTTTCATTTCAATTGCCGTGTTCCTGCCGCTCAACGTCACACATAGCCCCACCCCCTGGCCAGGGAACTATGATTGACAGATCACCCGTCACTGAGATTGGACGGCTGATCTGTCTATCAAAGTCCCGGGACCAGGAGGGGGGCTGTATCTGACAGCGAGCAGTGGGGAACATGGCAATTGAAATGAAAACTGTTATTGCTGTATTCCCCGTGCTGAGCTCTAATCACCTGGGCGGCTCTTTCTCTTCCCCTCCCATTCCACCCAGGCTGCCGGGGGTGCTCGTCCCCCGCTCCCAGGCAGCCATATAGCTCGCCAGCCCTCAAAATCCACTCGCAAAATGCGAGCAGGTGAGTGGATTTTTTGAGGGCTGAGTTACTGCATTGATTTTAACCACTTCAGCCCTGGAATGATTTGCCCCTTAATGACCAGGCCATTTTTTTGCGATATAGCACTGCGTCGGTTTAACTGACAATTGCGCAGTTTTGCGATGCTGTACCCAAATACAATTGATGCACTTTTTTCCCCACAAATAGAGCTTTCTTTTGGTGCTATTTGATTACCTCTGCACTTTTTATTTTTTGCGCTATAAACAAAAAAAGAGTGTCAATTTAGAACAAAAAACCCATATTTTTTACTTTTTGCTATAATAAATATCCCCATTTAAAAAAAAAATGTCTTCATCAGTTTAGGCAGATATGTATTCTTCTACATATTTTTGGAAAAAAAAATTGCAATAACTGTATATTGATTGGTTTGGGCAAAAGTTATAGCGTCTACAAAATAGGGGATAGATTTATGTCATTTTTATTATAATTTTTTTTTTTTACTAGTAATGGCGGTGATCAGTGATTTTTAGTGGGACTGTGATGTTGCGGAGGACAGATTGGACACTTTTGACACTTTTTTGGGACCATTGATATTTATACAGCAATCAGAGCTATAAAAATGCACTGATTACTGTGTAAATGTCAATGGCAGGGAAGGGGTTATCACTAGGGGGCCATCAAGGGGTTAAATGTGTTCTCTGGGAGGTGTTTCTAACTGTGGGGGGAGGGGACTGACTGGAGGAGGAGAGAGATCATTGTTCCTGATCACTAGGAACAGCAGATCTCTCTCTCCTCCCCTGTCAGAATGGAGATCTGTCTGTTTACACTGACAGAACTCCTTTCTGGCTCTTTGTGGAGCAATTGCGGGTGACCGTTGGACATTAAGGCCGCCAGGCCACACGCATAGGCTCCGCCGTCGCGCCGCAGGCACGTGAACGCGCACCACCCACAGCTCTTAAAGTGACTGATGTACACCTACGGCAGTTTTCGCAGCCATGCCAACCTGCCGCCGTGTAACGACAGCAGCTGGTCGGCATAAGGCTAAGGTTACCTTGGATGAGTATTTGTCTTTTTTTCTGTGGTGCATTTTAATTTACCAGATCTTAGTTTTATGTTGATCACTAGGGATGAGCCGAACACTCCCTGGTTCGGTTCACACCAGAACCTGCAAACAGACTGAAAATTTGTGCAAACTTTAGAACCCCATTGAAGTCTATGTGACTCTAACGTTCAAAATCAAAAGTGCTAAAATTAAAGGCTAATGTGCATGGTATTGTCCTAAAAAGTGTTTGGGGACCTGGGTCCTGCCCCAGGGGACATGGATCAATGCAAAAAAAAAGTTTTAAAAAATGGCCGTTTTTTCAGGAGCAGTGATTTTAATAATGCTTAAAGTGAAACAATAAAAGTGGAATATTCCTTTAAATTTCGTACCTGGGGGTGTCTATAGTATGCCTGTAAAGGGGCGCGTGTTTCCCATGCTTAGAACAGTCCCTGCATAAAATTACATTTTTAAAGTAGTAAAAGTCATTTAAAACTGCTTGAGGCAATATGGATGAAAATCAGTGAGACAAACAGCATGGGTACCCCCCAGTCCATTACCAGGTCCTTTGGGTCTTGTATGGATATTAAGGGGAACCCCACACCCAAATTAAAAAAAGGAAAGGCGTGGGGCCCCCAGACCCTATATACTCTGAACAGCAGTATACAGGTGGTGCAAACAAGACAGGGACTGTAGGTGTGTTGTTAAGTAGAATCTGTTTGTAATTTTGAACTGGTACATTTTTAACATGTTTAGCTCCAGCCAAAAAATCTATTTTTAAGCTTTTTGGAAAACATAGAGAAGGGTAACACCCCTGTAACATTTGTTTTGCTGTCTGTGCTCCTCTTCAGAAGATTTCATCTCACTTTCTGTCCCAATGACAAATGTTTTTTGACAATTTGGGGTTATTAGTGAAACAAGGATTGGTGATAAAGCATCAGTGAAGAGGAGACACGTTTTTTCCAATATTAAATCTTACAGGAGGGAATTTTCCTTCCTAGGGGTAGATTTCATCTCACTTCCTGTTGTCTCCTTCCGTTTGCAAGAAGGAGTCGTTTGTAAGTTAGATGTTTGAAAGTAGGGGCCTGCCCTATATACTCAGCAGAAATTGCGGCCTTAGGTGTTGGTGTTGTCCACAACACTGTAAGTCCTCACAGATACTCTTGGTGGGCGCAGGAACGGGCTGTGCTGTGAAATATTAGATCAAGAAATTTAATTACATGCCCCTGTTGAACAGGGGCAGAAAATTTGGGCCTTTGGTGGTGGTGCTGGTACCACAACACTGTAAGTCCTCACAGATACTCTTGGTGGGCGCAGAAACGGGCCCTGCTGTGAAATATTATATCAAGAATTGTAATTACATGCACCTATTGAACAGGGGCAGAAAAATTGGGCCTTTGGTGGTGGTGGTGTTGCCACAACACTGTAGGTCCTCACAGTTACTCTTGGTGGGAGCTGGAATGGGCCCTGCTGTGAAATATTAGATCAAGAATTGTAATTACATGCACCTGTTGAACAGGGACAGAAAAATTGGGCCTAAGGCACTGGTGCTGATTCCACAACACTGCAACCCCTCACAGACCCTCTAGTTGGAGCGCAGGAACCAGCCCTGCTGCAAAGTATTGCATCAAAAATTGTAATTACACGCCCCTGTTAAACAGGAGATCCAGGAATGTGCACGGCAGGGGCCAGCACAGAGGCGGGTGGAGACAAAGAGGTGCAGGCACTAGCAAAGAGTAGATGGGTGACAGTCAAGAAGGGTAGAGGGGGAAGTGCCAGGGAGGCCGATCCAGGACTGGAGTATACCAATATGTATGCTCCATTGAGTGACATTGGTGAAACCAGTCAGGGACCAGCACTGCTGGAGCTGAGGGACTCTCCTAGCTGCCGGGGGAAGAACTCCTCCAGTGAGAGTGGGGGGGCAGTGAAGGGAAAGGAAAGACAAAGTACACCCCCCCATGTTGAGGGCATGTGGCCTGGTACGGTTCAGGAGGGAGGGCACTGGAGCATGGCGGGAGGGGGGGCCCTCTCCCACCACTGATAAGTGATCTCATGGTAAATCCATCACAGAGACCACTTTTGTCTGAAACTGGACCGCCAGCCAAACAAGAGGATACCGGGGTTACGGCAGATAGCTGCTGCCATAACAACGATATATCCCCCGTCAAAGTAAGGACGTATATCGGCGTGTGGCGGCCCGGAAGTGGTTAAAGCGTAAAAAATAAAAACTGCAGAGGTGATCAAATACCATCAAAAGAAAGCTCTATTTGTGGGAAAAAAAGGACGTCAATTTTGTTTGGGTGCAACGTCGCATGACCACGCAATTGTCAGTTAAAGCGACGCAGCGCCGTATCGCAAAAAATTGCCTGGTCATTAAGGGGGGAAATCTTTTGGTCCTTAAGTGGTTAATTAACAACATTGTAAATAGGTGTCTATGGAAAGCAACCCAAAGACACTGCTGGAGCTGAGGGACTCTCCTAGCTGCCGGGGGAAGAACTCCTCCAGTGAGAGTGGGGGGGCAGCGAAGGGAAAGGAAAGACAGATTCTGATGGTAGAGGGACTCAATTCTTAGAAGGACAGAGAGGGCAATCTGTAACAAAGACCTGAAGCGCCAAACAGTATGTTGTCTACCGGGCACTTGGGTTCGGCACATCACGGATCTGGTGGACAGATTACTGGGAGGGGCTGGGGAAGACCCAGCTGTCATGGTGCACGTTGGCACCAATGACAAAGTCAGAGGCAGATGGAGTAGGGACCTTTAACGATTTTAGGAGAAGAGGCCGAAGAGCAGGAGAAGAACCAGACACCGGGAGAAGAGGTCGGAGAGAGCGGAGAAGTCAGAAGAGACCCCCCGAAGTCGGAATGAGACCCCCGGAGCTGCCTAATAAACTACTTTAAAAACCTGTGTAGTGTGTTTTTTATTGACACTTTTTTTCCACCAGGTGAATGGGTAGGGGTACGATGTACCCCATACTCATTCACATAGGGCGGGGAGCCAGGATCTGGGGGCCCCCTTATGAAAGGGGCCTCCCGGATTCCGATAAGCCCCCCGCCCCCAGACCCCGAAACCAATGGCCAGGGTTGTCGGGAAGAGGCCCTTGTCCTCATCAACATGGGGACAAGGTGTTTTGGGGTGGGGGGGAGCAGAGTGCCCCCCTCCCCCAAAGCACACACCACCCATGTTGAGGGCATGCAGCCTGGTACGGTTCAGGAGGGGGGGGCGCTCGCTCGTCCCCACCCCCTTTCCTGACCGGCCATGCTAGTTGCTCGGATAAGGGTCTGGTATGGATTTTGGGGGGATCCCCACGCCGTTTTCTTCAGTGTAGGGGGTTCCCCTTAAAATCCATACCAGACCTGAGGGCCTGGTATGCTCTGCGATGGGGCTCACAAGGTGTCAATCTCACCGATAAAAGCGGTGAGATTGACTTCCATTTCTAGTCCCGTCGTACCTCATCACGTTCAAAATTAACGGACTTTAGTCCGTGTGTGGGCAAGTCCGTTCATTTGGAAGTCTGCCATATCTCCGTTGAAAGTCTGTTGGGAAGACCGGTGGACCTAGTCTGTCGGATAAGTCCGGTCGTGTGTAGGCAAGTCCGTTCATTTGGATAGTGCATCAGAAGTCCACCGATAGTCTGTCGGGAAAACCGTCGGACCTAGTCTGCCAGAAAGTCCGGTCGTGTGTACGTGGCATTAGGGACCAAGCCTCTTTTTGAAATGTGTTGTTTACGAGTTCAAAACATTTTTTTTGCTGGAAAATTACTTAGAATCCCCAAACATTATACATTTTTTTTCTAACACCCTAGAGAATAAAATGACGGTCATTGCAATACTTTCTGTCACATCGTATTTGCGCAGCGGTCTTACAAGCGCACTTTTTTTGGAAAAAATACACTTTTTTAAATTAAAAAATATGACAACAGTAAAGTTAGCCCAATTTTTTTATGTTGTGAAAGATAATGTTACGCCAAGTAAATTGATACCCAACATGTCACGCTTCAAAATTGTGCCCGCTCGTGGAATGGCGACAAACTTTTACCCGTAAAAATCTCCATGGGCAACATTTTAAAATTCTACAGGTTGCATGTGTTAAGTTACAGAGGAGGTCTTGGGCTAGAATTATTGCTCTCGCTCTACCGATCGTGCCAATATCTCACATGTGTGGTTTGAACACGTTTTCATATGCGGGCGCTACTCATGTATGCGTTCACTTCTGCATGCGAGCTCGGCGGGATGGGGAGTGTTTAAATAATTTTTTTCTTATTTATTTTACCTTTTATTTTCTATTTTCACACTGTTTAAAAAAAAAATGTGTCACTTTTATTCCTATTACAAGGAATGTAAATATCCCTTGTAATAGAACAAAAAGCATGACAGGACCTCTTAAATATGAGATCTGGGATCTCAGATCTCAGATTTACACCAAAATGCAATTTTAAAAAAAGAATTGTCATTTAATTTTTTTTTAAATGGCCCTTTAAGAGCTGTGGGTGGAACTGACGTTTTGACGTCGCTTCCGCCCTGCCTTGTTATGGAGATGGGTGGGGGGCCATCTTCCCCTCACTCGTCTCCATACCCAGCCAGGGTGAAGAGCATGGCGGGAGGGGGGGCCCTCTCCCGCCGCTGATAAGTGATCTCATGGTGAATCCAGCACAGAGACCACTTTTGTCTAAAACCGGACCGCCAGCCAAATGAGAGGATACCGGGGTTACGGCAGATAGCTGCTGCCATAACAACGATATCCTCCGTCAAAGTAAGGACGTATATCGGCGTGCGGCGGTCCGGAAGTGGTTAATGCGTAAAAAATAAAAACTGCAGAGGCGATCAAATACCATCAAAAGAAAGCTCTATTTGTGGGAAAAAAAAGGACGTCAATTTTGTTTGGGTGCAACGTCGCATGACCGTGCAATTGTCAGTTAAAGCGACGCAGCGCCGTATCGCAAAAAATGGCCTGGTCATTAAGGGGGAAATCTTTTGGTCCTTAAGTGGCTAATTAAAAACATTGTAAATAGGTGTCTATGGAAAGCAACCCAAAGACTGTAATAAAGGATTTCACGGTGAGTTATCAGGCACTGGAGAGGACTTTTGGTCCATACAGCACTGTTCAAGCAATAATATTTTTCTGTCTGCTAACCCACAAAAAAAAAAAAAAGATTTTGCTTCCACCTGTCATAACCTCTCTGATTCAAATGATTTGTTCCACCGCATTCAAAGATTGGTGAGTTTATGTTACAATGCAAAAGAGAAAACTTGATGATGATTTTACCAACTGATGACACTTTATCTGTGCTGCAGTAAAGAGGACTTGTCTCTTTTGTGTTTACCACTTTGTTCCAGAATTAATACGCCGTCTAAGCTCAGTTAAATCATTATTTTATTAATTATTTCATAGCATTAAAATAATGATATTAAACTGGAATGGTTCTATTTTTCATTTTGTATAATTGAGTTTAACCGCCCCCCCATCTGAATGTTCATTTTAGACATAAGCTTGTTATATTTTAAAACGTCTAGATTATATCCATAGACAAGGGACATGTTTATAAAGATATTATAATACACAGCATTCACCTTTGTGTGTCTGCTAAGCAAAAAATAAATGAAAAGATTTTACTTTCACCTGATATCATTTCTACAAACAAATTGTAAATTGTGCATCTCTGATTCAAATCATTTGTTCCACCGCATTTAAATCTTGGTGAGTTTATGTTACAATTCAAAAGAGAAAACATAATGTTGACTTTAGTGAATAGTGAAATTTTATCTTTGCTGATTTTCTATCTCTAAATATATCTGTGTACTGTGTATATGTGTATATATATATATATATATATATATATATATATATATATATATATATATATATATATATATATATATATATATATATATATATATATATATATATATATATATATATATGGCAGGCATCCCAATAATGAATATATAGGAAGGAAAGCTGAAAGCTAAGAAAGCTATATATACAGTATATCCAAACAGTAAAATCAGTGCCAGTGCTTTCTTTCTTATATATTCTTATTTATTTATTTATCTTATTTAAATTTATATATATATATATATATATATACTATATTACCAAAAGTATTGGTCCCCCTGCCTTTACACACACATGAAATTTAATGGCATCCCAGTCTTAGTCCGTAGGGTTCAATATTGAGTTGGCCCCGCCCTTTGCAGATATAACAGCTTCAACTCTTCTGGGAAGGCCGTCCACAAGGTTTAGGAGTGTGTCTATGGGAATGTTTGACCATTCTTCCAGAAGAGCATTTGTGAGTTCAGGCACTGATGTTGGACGAGAAGGCCTGGCTCACAATCTCCGCTCTAATTCATCCCAAAGGTGTTCTATCGGGTTGAGGTCAGACTGCAGGCCAGTCATGTTCCTTCATCCCAAACTCGCTCATCCATGTCTTTATGGACCATGCTTTGTGCACTGGTCCAAATCATTTGGTGGAGGGGGGATTATGGTGTGGGGTTGTTTTTCAGGGGTTGGACTTTGCCCCTTAGTTCCAGTGAAGGGAACTCTTAAGGCGTCAGCATACCAAGACATTTTGGGCAATTTCATGCTCTCAACTTTGTAGGAACAGTTTGGGGATGGCCCCTTCTGTTCCAACATGACTGCACACCAGTCCACTAAGCAAGGTCCATAAAGATATGGAGTCCTGATCTCAACCTGATAGAACACCTTTGGGATGAATTTGAGTGGAGACTGTGAACCAGGCCTTCTCTCCCAACTTCAGAACCTGACCTCACAAATGCTCTTCTGGAAGAATGGTCAAACATTCCCATAGACACACTCCTAAACCTTGTGGACAGCCTTCCCAGAAGAGTTGAAGCTGTTATAGCTGCAAAGGGTGGGCCAACTCAATATTGATCCCTACAGACTAATAGGGCGTACACACGGTCGGACTTTGTTCGGACATTCCGACAACAAAATCCTAGGATTTTTTCCGACGGATGTTGGCTCAAACTTGTTTTGTCTACACACGGTCGCACAAAGTTGTCGGAAAATCCGATCGTTCTAAACGCGGTGACGTAAAACACGTACGTCGGGACTATAAACGGGGCAGTGGCCAATAGCTTTCATCTCTTTATTTATTCTGAGCATGCGTGGCACTTTGTCCGTCGGATTTGTGTACACACGATCGGAATTTCCGACAACGGATTTTGTTGTCGGAAAATTTTATCTCCTGCTCTCCAACTTTGTGTGTCGGAAAATCCGATGGAAAATGTCCGATGGAGCCCACACACGGTCGGAATTTCAGACAACACGTGTGTACGGGGCATAAGACTGGGATGCTAATAACTCGGATGCTTGTGTAAAGGCAGGTGTCTCAATACTTTTGACAATAAAGGATATCTATATATATATATATATATATATATATATATATATATACAGTATATCTCCTTTGTACCAATCTCTGAAATAAAGAGTCAATATCAAGATGTTTAGGATGATCCCTGGTGCACCTAAGCTGACAGGAATGGTAGAAATCTCCAGAGACCACTTCATGGTGTTGAAAGTCTTCCAGAAAGATCTTCAGTTGGTTGAGTCACCTCTACAATGAGTGTTTGTTTCTGCTGTCTGCCCGTTATATGTGACTCCAAAATAGCCAGAGATGCAAATTATCAGTTTGTTTTCTATGCCTGACTTGTGTTGAATAGTTAACATTAACACGTTAGGCATTGCTGTTATGGCTGATTATTATTATTGTTTATTATACATTTCCCTTGTGGTGCAAATATATTATGCAACAATATCAATTGATTATCATATCAAGAAGTATGATGTTTTACTCTTAGTATTTATTTTACACTTATGCCGCGTACACACGATCGGACTTTCCGCCAACAAAACCGTGGATTTTTTTCTGAAGGATGATGGCTCAAACTTGTCTTGCATACACACGGTCACACAAATGTTGGCCCAAAATTCAGAGCGTGGGAACGCGGTGACGTACAAGACGTACGACGAGCCGAGAAAGAGGAAGTTCAATAGCCAGTGCGGCTCCTTCTGCTTCATTCCGAGCATGCGTGGACTTTTGTGCGACAGACTTGTGTACACACGGTCGGACTTTCTGAGTTTTGTTGGCGGAAAATTTGAGAACCTGCTATCAAACATTTGTTGGAGGAAATTCCAAAAGCAAATGTTCTATAAAAGAGAAATACAGCGCTGTGTGTAATAAAGGTAAAACAGCAGCCAACACAGCTATAGACCCAAGCAATAAATGTGAATATGAAAGTGTAGCGCTATAAAACCTAAATAGACTTAAAGATAATGAAATCAGTGTCAAAATCTTAATATCAAAAATTGTAAAAACAGGAATAACAAATCATAAAATAATTATTCAGTGAAGAAATCCCAATTCAAAGTATATTAATAGATATGATATAGCCATACCCTGTGCAAAATATATAATACCATATACATGTGCATACTAGTGATACAATTATAAATGAAAAGCAGGTAACCAATGTGAATTAAAGTGCCAAAATACCCAACTGAAAATATATTTTAAATATAGGCGGCAGTCCAGGCATATGTTAGTGAAAACTAAAATATGTTAAAGTCCAAAGATGTAAAGGAAATCCTCGAACACCTGTACAAGTGTTTGTAACCAACAATGTTTCAGGAGAGGCTAAAATAGTAAAGGAGCCACCACCAAGGATCTTAGGAGGCTTACCAGATGTTGTTGACTTGGGGAGGCTTATACTACCCAAGTCGCAAAGGCTTTTTGTTTCAAAAAGTTTTTATTTAAAGAAAATTAAGTTGTACAAATGATATAACAGTACATAGTAAAATCTTTCATTGAGATAGTTACATTAACATATAATGAACGTTATATCTTATATCTTATACATTTGGTTCATTCGTAACTACAGTTATCTGGACATTGTTCACCTATAAGCACATATCGTATTTGTATCTACCAGTTAGGGATGAGCTTCGAGTTCGAGTCGAACTCATGTTCGACTCGAACATCGGCTGTTCGCAAGTTCGCCGAACAGCGAACAATTTGGGGTGTTCGCGGCAAATTCGAATGCCGCAGAACACCCTTTAAAATTCTATGGGAGAAATCAAAAGTGCTAATTTTAAAGGCTTATATGCAAGTTATTGTCATAAAAAGTGTTTGGTGACCCGGGTCCTGCCCCAGGGGACATGGATCAATGCAAAAAAAAGTTTTAAAAATGGCTGTTTTTTTCAGGAGCAGTGAATTTAATAATGCTTAAAGTCAAACAATAAAAGTGTAATATCCCTTTAAATTTCATAGCTGGGGGGTGTCTATAGTATGCCTGTAAAGGGGCGCATGTTTCCCGTGTTTAGAACAGTCTGACAGCAAAATGACATTTCAAAGGAAAAAAAGTCATTTAAAACTACTCGCGACTATTGCATTGCCGGTCCGACAATACACATAAAAGTTCATTGATAAAAACGGCATGGGAATTCCCCACAGGGGAACCCCGAACCAAAATAAAAAAAAAAAAATGACGTGGGGGTCCCCCTAAATTCCATACCAGGCCCTTCAGGTCTGGTATGGATATTAATGGGAACCCCGGCCAAAATTTTAAAAAAAAAATGACGTGGGGGTCCCCCTAAATTCCATACCAGACGCTTCAGGTCTGGTATGGATTTTAAGGGGAACCCTGCGCCAAAATTAAAAAAAAACGGCGTGGGGTCCCCCCAAAAATCCATACCAGACCCTTATCCGAGCACGCAACCTGGCAGGCCACAGGAAAAGAGGGGGGATGAGAGAGCACCCCCCCTCCTGAACCTTACCAGGCCACATGCCCTTAACGTTGGGAGGGTGCTTTGGGGTAGCCCCCAAAACACCTTGTCCCCATGTTGATGAGGACAAGGGCCTCATCCTCACAACCCTGGCCGGTGGTTGTGGGGGTCTGCGGGCGGGGGGCTTATCGGCATCTGGAAGTCCTCTTTAACAAGGGGACCCCCAGATCCCGCCCCCCCCCTGTGTGAAATGGTAAGGGAGTACCCCTACCATTTCACTAAAAAACTGTCAAAAAATTTTAAAAATGTCAAAAACTTCTCTTGTCATTTTTAACATTTTGACAGTTTTTTAGTGAAATGGTAGGGGTACTTTTGTACCCCCTTACCATTTCACACAGGGGGGGCCGGGATCTGGGGGTCCCCTAGTTAAAGGGGCTTCCAGATTCCGATAAGCCCCCCGCCCGCAGACCCCCACAACCACCGGCCAGGGTTGTGGGGATGAGGCCCTTGTCCTCATCAACATGGGGACAAGGTGTTTTGGGGGCTACCCCAAAGCACCCTCCCAATGTTGAGGGCATGTGGCCTCGTACGGTTCAGGAGGGGGGGCGCTCTCTCATCCCCCCTCTTTTCCTGCGGCCTGCCAGGTTGCGTGCTTGGATAAGGGTCTGGTATGGATTTTTGGGGGGACCCCACGCCATTTTTTTTTTTTTATTTTGGCGCGGGGTTCCCTTTAAAATCCATACCAGACGTGTCAGGTCTGGTATGGAATTTAGGGGGACCCCACGTCATTTTTTTTTAAATTTTGGTTCGGGGTTCCCCTGTGGGGAATTCTAATGCCATTTTTATCAATGAACTTTTATGTGTATTGTCGGACCGGCAATGCAATAGCCGCAAGTAGTTTTAAATGACTTTTTTTGTTTGAAATGTCATTTTGCTGTCAGACTGTTCTAAACATGGGAAACATGCGCCCCTTTACAGGCATACTATAGACACCCCCCAGCTACGAAATTTAAAGGAATATTACACTTTTATTGTTTGACTTTAAGCATTATTAAAATCACTGCTCCCGAAAAAACGGCCGTTTTGAAAACTTTTTTTTGCATTGATCCATGCCCCCTGGGGCAGGACCCGGGTCCCCAAACACTTTTTATGACAATAACTTGCATATAAGCCTTTAAAATTAGCACTTTTGATTATTCATGTTCGTGTCCCATAGACTTTAACGGTGTTCGCGTGTTCGAACAAACTTTTTTCCTGTTCACATGTTCTGGTGTGAACCGAACAGGGAGGTGTTCGGCTCATCCCTACTACCAGTGTATTAAACTCAGGTTTAACTTTAATCGGCATTTGAACATAACTTAAGAAGTAACTATGGGATGCAACAAATAAGGACCTGAATGTCAATGTGATCTTTGAGGCCTAGGAGTTTGGTTGCGTCTAACAATTAGAACAAGAAATGCCAAATCCCTACCCTCGCACCCCTAAGGGGATCATGCTGTGCAAGGTATACGGCTATCAAAACTTCACTTATTATGGCTTTGATGTAGGTCTATGTATTTATATAGGCTGTGCCTCTGTAGCATTAGAGGGATTATCCATTTCTCCTGCTCATATATTAGCAGAGGAAGGTAGAGGAGATTGATGGAACAATTTTCCCTTCGAGAAGGGATTAAATGCAGGACATCTGGAATGCGGTCCTAATGTTTTTGTTAAGTAAGAACTTGGGTACTGAGTGTAAAACAGTAGTGGATTTATAATCAGAAAGATGTATATCAAGGACCACTGGGGGTTTATGTCGCTTCAGGTCATCTAAGAGAGGGTGAGAACATACGTATATACACCCATGGCAGGTACGGTGGACATTGGAGTCTGTATTTTAAGTTATTCCCAAATAAATAAAGAACCTCGGAACTCCTGTTGCTGTATGGCGAGATTACAGGTTATGAAGAAGCTCTTGGTATTTTGGAGATTCCCTGAAGTGTATCCAACAAGCCCAAGTTTTCCCATATTTCGTAGGGTTTTCTTTGGCTTGGTGGATTAGGTTTTCCATCTCAGAGATTTTCTCAACACGTTTGAACCAGTCTGCTAGAGTAGGCGGTGTATTGCTCCTCCAATGTACCGGTATGCATTGTTTAGCAGCTTTCACTAGATGGAGTGTGAGAGATTTTTTGTAAGCGTAATGCGAGATCGTAGAGTGGTGCAATAGGTATTGTGATGGTGTAAAAGATAAGGTGTATGTTGTTATATGGTGGATCACCTCATGCACCTTTTCCCAAAATGGTTGTATCTGTGGACAGTTCCACCAGATATGGAGCAAAGAACCCACTTCAATGTTGCATCTCCAGCACATGGGAGAAACAGAAGGGTGATAGAGATGAATTCTATCTCGTGTTCTGTACCATCTCGAGTATATTTTGTAAGAGTTTTCCTGTGCCGAAACTTTTACAGAGCCTTTATGGATGTGCTCATAAATGTTTTCCCATTCTTCTGTAGATAAATCTAGCCCGAGTTCTGTTTCCCATTTTTGGTTAACTGCCTTGATTTTGGGGTCTTGTTTGCTAAACAGTAATGAGTAAACCTCTGAGTTAAGATGTCTTTGCGGAGGTGCACAGTCTTCAATGTTGACCCAATCCTTAGTGGATTTGTGTATGTGCCAATCAATAATTCTCGTAAGATGACAAGCTAAATGGTATTTCTGGACGTCTGGGAGACTTAGACCACCTCTTAGTTTAGGGATAGTCATTTTATCCCAGCTCAGTCTGGGGGATTTTGTGGCCCATATGAAGTTTTTGCAGATTCTCTTGTATGTGGTGAAGAACGAGGGGGGTAATTTGATTGGGATGGTCTGGAGGATATACAATATTCTGGGTAGGATATTCATCTTTATGATGGCAATTCTTCCAAACCAAGAGAAATGACCAGATGTCCATTTGAGAAGATCCTTTTGTATACTAGTGAGTATCGGTAGATAATTTCTATCGTATAGCTCATCTAAATGGGTCGGTAAATGGATCCCTAGATAGGTAAGGGCATGGGGTTCCCATTGGAAAGGGAAATTCATTTTACATTGTGTCACCAACGTCCGAGGGAGTGAAATATTCAGGGCCTTGGATTTTGTGAAATGAACTTTTAAGTTGGAAAGTTCGTTGAAGGAGGCAAAATCTTTTAATAGATTGGGTATAGTAATCAAGGGTTCCGAAAGAAAAAGTAGGATGTCGTCTGCATACGCAGCGATCTTATATTGTTTATTGTGAATATCAATGCCTTTAATATCGGGATTTGCCCTAATTTTGTGTAAAACAGGTTCCAGCGTGAGTATAAAAATAAGAGGTGATAGTGGACACCCCTGACGTGTACCATTCGAAACGGAGAAGGAGTCCGACAGGCGACCATTGATCCTTTTTCTGGCTGTGGGGCATGAATATAATACTAATATCATTTGGAGGAATTGCATGGGAAACTCCATCGCCTGTAACGTCGCCGACATGTAGTCTCAAGCCACTCTGTCGAACGCCTTCTCCGCATCGAGCGACAAGAGGAACCCCTGATTTTTGTGAAGGGAGGATGACGAAAGGAAATGATGAATGTGTAGAGCTTTTATGGCATTATCCCTAGCTTCTCTGCCAGGGACAAAACCAACTTGGTCGAGGGAAATAAGGTCAGGGATGAGAGGGAGTATTCGGTTAGCGAGAATTTTAGCGTAGAGTTTTAGATCTACGTTTAGGAGGGTGATAGGTCTGTAGTGGGTCACAAGTGTTTCATCTTTGCCGGGTTTCGGTATTAGGGTGATATGTGCCTCTAGTAAGTCTTTATTGTCTTGTGGAGAGGCCGACAGAGCGTTGAATGCTTTAGTAAAATGGGGGGTGAGTATCTCCTGGAAGGTCTTATAGTAACCAACAGTAAGCCCATCTGGGCCAGGACTTTTCCCTGTTTTGAGTTGTTTCAATGCTGTTGTGGTTTCTTCAATGCTAATAGGGCAATCAAGAGTCATGGATTCTTCAGGGGAGATGGGTGGCACACCGTATTGTGACAAGAAGTTAGATATCGCTTCCTGTCTATTTCGGGTCGGGTCTGTCATTTCTGTTGGGGGTAAGTTGTAAAGTTTGGAAAAATAATTTACAAACTGTGTGGCAATGTCATCTGGGGATACAAAAGACTTCCCATTGGGGTCTTTAATCTCATGTATGGTCGATGCCGCTTTCTTACGTTGTAGTGCTTTAGCTATTAATTTTCCGGATTTATTGCTGAATTCATAATATAATTTTTGAGTAAAACTGTATTTGCGTCGTAGTGTTTTATTCATTTCCTCTCTAAGATCCTCCCTTGCCTGCAAGAGTTTTGCAAGAGATTTAGTGGCCAGAGATGCTTTGTGAGTCCTTTCTAATGCATGGATTTTAGAGGCTAAGGCTGTTATATGGGCTCTTCGTTGTTTGTTTTTGAAAGCAGCTATCGAAATGAATTCCCCTCTCATCACACATTTGTGAGCGGCCCATGTGGTGGATGGTCCAGGGTCACCTGTGGAATTTTCTTGAAAATATTGGGAAAGTCGGGTGGAGATTTTGTTTGTGGTGTCTAGGTCTGTCAGCAAGGAGTTGTCTAAACGCCATATCGAGTTCATGGGAGGGGACAATGGGATATTTAATGTCATGGAGATGGGATTGTGGTCAGAGAGTATCATAGAGTCTATGGTCGCTTGCGTGAGGAGAGATAAATCATTCTGGGAAATAAAAAAGTGATCAATTCTGGAATACTTGTTGTGGGGTGATGAGTACAACGTAAAATCCCTATCATTTGGGTGAAGTGTGCGCCATGTGTCATGTAGGGTCAACTCCTACAGTTGTTTTTTGATTGCTCTCAGAGCTCTATACGGCAAGGAGGTTGATCCAGTGGAGGAATCTTGTTGTGGGTTTAGCGCTACATTGAAATCTCCACCCACCACAAGAATGCCAGAAAAGAATTCTGTGAGCAACTGTAAGGTTTCTCTAAAGAACGTGACTTGTCATTTGTTAGGAGCATATATATTTGCCAGAGTAATGGGCTTATTATTTAATGTTCCTTTGAGAAATAGGTATCTACCATTAGGATCCTGCTTGGTTTCTGTGATTTGCAAGGGACAGTTTTTCAAAATTAATATAGCAACCCCCTTTGTTTTAGAGGATGCATTGGAGGCATGGTATACCGTAGGGTAGCGATAATTTCCAAGTTTGGGTAAGTTGTCAGCTCAGAAATGAGTTTCCTGGATAAATGAGATTTGCTTTTTATTTTTGTGCAATGTATATAACAATTGAGACCGTTTTTCAGAAGTATTCAATCCTCTGATATTCAGTGAGCCTATTTGTATCTGTAAATTCGTTTGTGGTTTACAAGAGCCTGTCGCCTTATGTTTTTTAACCCCTGTATCTGCCATGATAGTAGCGGGGGGAGGGTGTCCGACATGGAGCGGGGATGGGGGTAAGGTAAGTCCCGCGATTGGAGTGCAAAACCTGTTGTGAAGCTGTGCAAGAAGATAAAAGAGGGTGTGAGGTTAGGAACGGGGGGATGGGGTATTTAACTAACTTTATCTATAACAAGATAGGTCAGATATGTACAGTGCGCTATCAGTGTGAGACGGACCAGAGGCAAATCTGGACCTTCTCACTGCACTGTGTGGGGGTTGGGATGTACCGGACCACGGAGATACTGTAAGATATAAGTAAAAGGGGTACTCCGCCGTTGCATTCTACATGGTTATATGCAAGGAGGGAGTCTGATCATGGGTTTTAACTATGATCTTATGTATACCCGCCTCTGCCGTACAAATAATCTCTAAGAAAATTACAGCATAAGGTCGGGGAGGGAAAAGGTCCCTCGGCTGCGGGAAGTAAGCAGGTATCAGGTACGTTGTGTCTAGGATTCATGTTTAGTCATAATGACTCAGTAATTAATGATGAGATTGCTGTGGTGTAAGGACAGCATGTAGTGTCATGGTCTGTGCCATAATTGGCATTCTGTGTCACTCAAACCTATAGCATATCACGTCTAATCATGTGAGACAGCCTCATCAAGGAGAACATTGTAAATGATGAACGTTTGAACATGTGAAACTTGAAATACAAACATTGGTATAAGCTTCATAAATACTATCTTATGCTCCACAGCGAAACTGTGTCCCCCCACTATTATGCTCATTCTTTTGTCTTACGGCAGCCCCCTCCTCATTTAAAATGATATGCTTCTAGTCAGCTAGAATCTCTTTATATTGGTTGGTGGGAAATGCTGTAAGAGGCATGTATATAGAAGGATGGACCTTCTTTAAGTGTCATCTGACATGGCAGAAGGAGTGATGCAAGATACACCCCATCTGTCAGCACCTTTGGTCAGGTCACATTACGTTAGGTATCAGTATAACTACATAGAAGCAGGTTATAATAGGCAAAATCCCACTGTGAACTGATACCGCGGCCTCTCTAGTAGTATAAATCAAGACAGTGAGCGAGCACTATGATGGACAGTGTTCCATTATGAAGGGATGGTGTCTAATGACACATTTGAGATGTGGGGCAGCTAAGCGCTAAGAAAGGTGGGGGTTAAGAATTGTAGTGCTGAGAAGTTGTATATATTAGTCACCTGGCTGAGCGTAAATGGGTGCCCTCTGCGAAAATGGGAGAAATAATGAGCCAAAATCTATCTTAACTTCCTAACTTACAGTAGCGGTTACCTCTCCTTATATCTGCATATGAGTAGTTGACGCATCAACCTGTTATAAGGAGAAGCAGCAATCGTAATAATAATTTTAAGACAGAAGTCAGTAGTCATTACACACGCCGTACATTGTTTGTAATAGTGAATAGGGGTTGGTAACGGGAGAAGCCCAACGTGAGTCTTCAGCTTCAGTCAGTGTGTCGACTCTTCATTGTGAGTTTGTTGGTTGTTGGCAAAGTTTGTACCGATGACGACTTTTGATATGAGAGTGTCAAATCGCTCACGGCTAGGTATCGTCTTAACAGGACTAAGTTTCAGACATGTTCCACTGCAGGCTAGTACATAGTATATGCACGACCATGTAATCAGTGGCGAAAGGACACTATGCAGAGCTATTACACATCGACACCTTTATACAGGTAGAAATTGTGGTAACTTACTTCTGGGATCAACTTAATAGAGCACCAATAGTTTTGGTAACACTCAACAGGGCGAACTGCAGGATCCGGTGCTGGTTAACAGCAACGCCGAACGTGATAACTGGAATCTTGGCAACTGCCTTGTGGAGGACATTCATCAGTAATCTCTGCGGGCTCTCCGAGAGCGTGGGGAATCCAAGGGGCTGTGTCGGTGCTGAAAGCCCTGATGCCGGCGTGTGATCGGGTGCTTGACGGAGATCGTCTTCTTTGGTGGCGCGAATCCTCTGCCTCCATCGGATCTTCCTGGAGGGGGTGTCGCCCTGCTGCATGATGGCGGAAGTCTGCATACCAATTCAGAACATCAACTAGGGGTATGCCCAGGCTATTGCAAAATTGATTCAGGTCTTCAGGCACTTTTAAAAATGCCGTGCAGCCGAGATGGGTAGCCACCAGACAAAAAGGGAACTTCCATCTATATAAAATCCCATGGGCACGTAACACATCAAGTAACGGTTTCAAATCCCTGCGCTGCTGCAGGGTGATGCCCGATAGGTCTTGAAAAATCTGAAGATGTGCGCCATTGTATTGTATTGGTTGTTTGCCCCGCGCCTGCCTGAGGATGTCTTCCTTTACCTTGTAATCCACAATACAGCATATAATGTCCCTGGGCGGATCATTCTCTCTGCCTTTGGGGCGCAATGCTCTATGGATTCTTTCCATATCTATGCGGGTTTGAGATGGTATGTCTAGTATGCTAATAAACAATTCAGTCACAGCAGGGGTTAACTGTTTGGCATCAATGGACTCCGGCATGCCCCTTAATCTAAGGTTGTGTCGGCGACCGCGGTTATCGAGGTCTTCAATGCGGTGTTGTGTCTCAGCTGCATGGTGTGAGTGTCAATCCTTCGTGTGGCTTTGCGGAGGACCGTGTCATGTTTCGCTGTAGTTTTTTCTACTTCAAGAACTCTGTCATTTAAGGAGTGGATGTCCACTCTTAACTCAGTAATGGAGGCTGATAGAGTGTCCTTAATGTCAGTAGCAATAGCCCTCAGATCATTTATATTGAGGGATGGCGGTTGTGGATTATCTTGCAGTCCCGATGTCAGAGGGAGCAACATTTGGGAAGTAAGTAACTGTCCCGCCATCTGTGATGCTGAGGCTTGTGAGGAGCCATGACGGGACAACGCCATATTGCTCCTCTGTGTCCTGAACATTTCAGGGATGTTTTGGCTCGGATTCCCTGTTGTTTCATGGGGCGAGCAGAACCGTGAGGTAGAGGTGTGTCAGGAGGCTGTTCCCATCGTATCACGGAAGAGTAAAGCGATAATTACCTCCAGTAGGAATGATAAAAGGAATGCAACGGCGGGAGCTGTTCTCTCAGGCAGCCATCTCCCAGCTCGGCCAAGCCACGCCCCCCCCAAGTCGCAAAGGCTTTTAAACCTGCTGGTTAGAAGGTTACATCTCCTTGGACAGCCACGATGAATCCTAGGTCAGGACAACAGCTTGGCACCAACGATTACATGCGGCGGCATAAGGATAATGCTCCAATGGGGGGCCACAAACAAGTGTTCGCATACCTCCTCTGCTGCTTCTTTATTCCAGTAATGTCTCCTATTTCCTATCACATGGAACTTCTATCAAATTTTCGATGGAGCCTACACACGGTCAGACTTTCCAACAACATGCTCACATCCAACATTTCCCGTCGCAAAATCCTACCGTGTGTACGCTCCATAAGGGGTCTATCTATTTATTTTTTTACTTTTTTTTAAAATGCTGTGAGAACATTCTGTGAAGTTTGTAATATGTGGGAAATGGCAGTTTCTATTTGCTTACCTCCATTACTAAGCCGTGTGGGTGGGGCGAAACATGCCAGAGGGCGTGTCCTGGATGGAGCTAGGCTGAGGCTGCTATCACTTATTACACACTAGGCTTGTATGGTGTGGAGTGGCTGAGATTTTTCTGTAGATTACATGGAATCAGGCCTGTACTGGCCATAGGGACTACAGGGAGATTCCCGGTGGGCTGATGGCTCAGTGGGCCAGTCAGGTGCAGTCCTGGAGTCGCTCCTCTCTGACAGTGAGTGATCGCAATTTCACTCCTGTCAGGAGGAGAAGCTTCCTTCCATTAGGCGTTATGCTCCCTCCAGCCTGCAGGGACTTTCCTTCCTCTCTCCCCTATCACTTGTTATCACATGACTGGAGAGAGGAACGAGAAGCAGCCTTCAAAACGGTGAGTCCATGTGGGAGGGGGAGGAGAGGGAGGACACTGATGTGAAGGGCTGCTGATGGGGGCTCTCTGATGGGGACTCTGATGTGAAGTGGGCTGCTGGTGGGGACTCTGATGTAAAGGGAGCTGCTGGTGGGGACTCTGATGTGAAGGAAGCTGCTGGCGGGGACTGCTATGTGAAGTGGGCTGCTGGTGGGGACTCTGATGTGAAGAGAGCTGCTGGTGGGGACTCTGATGTGAAGGGAGCTGCTGGTGGGGACTGCTATGTGAAGTGGGCTGCTGGTGGGGACTGTGATGTGAAGTGGGCTGCTGGTGGGGACTGTGATGTGAAGTGGGCTGCTGGTGGGGACTGTGATGTGAAGTGGGCTGCTGGTGGGGACTCTCTGTGAAGGGAGCTGCTGATTGGGACACTCTGATGTAAGAGGGACGCTGTTGGGGACACTCTGATGTAAGGGGGACGCTGTTGGGGACACTCTGATGTAAGGGGGACGCTGTTGGGGACACTCTGATGTAAGGGGATGCTGTTGGGGACACTCTGATGTAAGGGGGATGTTGTTGGGGACACTCTGATGTAAGGGGGATGCTGTTGGGGACACTCTGATGTAAGGGGGATGCTGTTGGGGACACTCTGATGTAAGGGGGATGCTGTTGGGGACACTCTGATGTAAGGGGGACTCTGTTGGGGACACTCTGATGTAAGGGGGACTCTGTTGGGGACACTCTGATGTAAGGGGGATGCTGTTGGGGACACTCTGATGTAAGGGGGACGTTGTTGGGGACACTCTGATGTAAGGGGGACACTGTTGGGGACACTCTGATGTAAGGGGGACATTGTTGGGTACACTCTGATGTAAGGGGGACACTGTTGGGGACACTCTGATGTAACGGGGGCGCTGTTGAGGACACTTTGATGTAAGGGGGACGCTGTTGGGGACACTCTGATGTAAGGGGGACGCTGTTGGGGACACTCTGATGTAAGGGGGACGCTGTTGGGGACACTCTGATGTAAGGGGGACGCTGTTGGGGACACTCTGATGTAAGGGGGACGCTGTTGGGGACACTCTGATGTAAGGGGGATGCTGTTGGGGACACTCTGATGTAAAGGGGTGCTGTTGGGGACACTCTGATGTAAGGGGGGCGCTGTTGGGGACACTCTGATGTAAGGGGGGCGCTGTTGGGGACACGCAAAATTAAAGTGGGCCAGTCATGAGGAAGTCCAGGGCCAAATTTTTGTCCCAGTCCAGCCCTGCATGGAGTCAGGGATTACTCCTAGCCTGACCTGCAACCTCAGTGGAACACAATGAAGGGGGGGGCATAGATGCCAGGAATGGAGATCCTAAAGTCAAGCAATGGGTTTGAATGCATTGGCAGATGGCGGATTTTTGTTCGTTCTTGTCAGGTCAGCAAGTGTTGGACATTATGATTGACATGGATCTGCATTGCTGGATGCAAGAATTGACAGTGAATTTACATTGTGGGATTGACTTAAAAGTCGATGTGTAAAAGGTTTTTGTGCATCTTTGTTAAGGTTATCGTATATTTTCACAACTCCTGTTACATTCTGAGCCCGTGTGGGGTAACCAGGGCTTTTTTTCAGGGGGAACTTGGTGGAACTCAGTTCCACCACCTCTGGCTTAAACCCTTTGGTGCCTGCTCACGACAATCACTTGTAAACACAGAAGTCTGGTTTCTGTGTTTACAAGTGACAGCTCTGCATTCTGTATGTAATGCAATCCTGGTATTTAATGCCCCTTTAAGACCCTCCTACTGTTTTCGTGAAATTTGACTGAAAACACCCATTATTTGATGTGATTTGGAGGGTGTGTGTAAGGGGAGGGGTTTCGTGGGCCGTGGTTAAGTTTCGGCACCTATTGTTTGAGAAAAAAAGCCCTGGGGGTAACAGTATATTTTCTAAAATATGTCTTTTTTTATGTTCTCATTGACTGTAAGCATTTGATGTAAACTGAATGCTTATTATATTTGGACAATCTTGGACCTTTGTAAAGAATGTATATGTGCTGTTTCCTTTTCTTGTTTGTTGATTAAATGTAAATTTAACCACTTCCCATCCAGGCCAATTCTGACATTTCTCTCCTACATATAAAAAATCATAATTTTTTTTCTAGAAAATTACATAGAACCCCCAAACATTATGTTTTTTTTTAACAAAGACCCTAGAGAATACAGTGACAGTCGTTGCAACTTTTTATCTCACACGGTATTTGCGCAGCAATTTTTCAAACACTTTTTTTTTAAAAAACAGGTTCATTCTTTAAAAAAAAAACCAAAACATTAAAGTTAGCTCAATTTTTTTGCATAATTTGAAAGATAAATTTACACCGAGTAATTAGATACCTAACAATCACGCTTCAAAATTGCACACGCTCGTGGAATGGTGCCAAACTTCGGTACTTAAAAATCCCCATAGGCGACACTTTAAAATTTTTTACTGGTTACATGTTTAAGTTACAGAAGAGGTCTATGGCTGGAATTATTTCTCTCACTCTAACGTTCGGGGTGATACCTCACATGTGTGGTTTGAACACCATTTTCATACACATGCATTCGCTTCTGCGTGCGAGCACACGGGGACAGGGCACTTTATTTTTTATTTTTTTGTTAATTATTGTTATTGTTAATTTTACTTTTCTTTTTTTAGTTTGACACTTTAAAAAAAAATTGATCACTTTTATTCCTGTTACAAAGAATGTAAACATCCCTTGTAGTAGGAATATGGCATTATCGGTCCTATTTACAGTAAGATATGGGGTCAACAAGACCCCACATCTCACCTGTAGGCTGGGAAGCCTGAAATAAATAAAAAAAATAAACGATCTCGGCTTCCCAGCCGAGGCGGCGCCATTCGTTTGAATGCAGAGGCCGGGCGTGACGTCATAACATCGCGCCTGGCCTCCGAACGATCATAGAGACTCCGACGACCATATGATCCACCGGAAATCTCTATGGTCACCATCCGGGGCCGGCGAATCCTGTCTCCGACTCACCGATGGAAGCGGTGAGTCGGTATAAGCACCAGAGGGCGGCGGGAGGGGGGCGCCCCCTCTCACTGCCCATAAGAATGATCAAGCGGCGGAACAGCTGCTATGATCATTCTTATGGTGTAGGCAATCACCGGCTAAAAAAGCTGATATCTGAATGATGCCTGTAGCTGCACCCATCATTTAGATATACCTCCCCAAAGTCAAGGACATTCTGGGATGTACCTTGGGTTAACCTCTTCAGCCCCGGAAGATTTGGTTGCTCAATGACCAGGCCATTTTTTGCGATACGGCACTGCGTCGCTTTAACTGATAATTGCGTGGTCGTGTGATGTTGTACCCAAACAAAATGCGCGTCCTTTTTTTCCCACAAATAGAGCTTTCTTTTGGTGGTATTTGATCATCTCTGCGGTTTTTATTTTTTGTGCTATAAACAAAAAAAGAGTGACAATTTTATATATATATATATATATATATATATATATATATATATATATTTATAAAATTGTCACTCTTTTTTTGATTACTGTATAAATGTCACTGGCAGGAAAGGGGTTAACACTAGGGGGCGATCAAGGGTTCCCTAACTGTGTGTTCTAACTGTAGGGGAGGGGACTGACTCAGTGGCGGCTGATGCGCTAAATTTTTTTGGGGGGTGCAGACAAACTGAAAAATTATGAAACAAAAATGAAAAAATAAACATCAATTGCAGCCTCACTGTGCCATCAATTGCAGCCACTGTGTCCATAAAATGCAGCCACTGTGCCCATCATATGCAGCCACTGTGCCTATGATATGCACCCTCTGTGCCCATCATATGCACCCTCTGTGCCCACCATATGCAGCCTCTGTGCCCACCATATGCAGCTTCTGTGCCCACCATATGCAGCTTCTGTGCCCACTATATGTAGCCTCTGTGCTCATCATATGCAGCCTCTGTGCTCATCATATACAGCCTCTGTGCTCATCATATGCAGCCTCTGTGCTCATCACATGCAGCCTCTGTGCCCATCATATGCAGCTTCTGTGCCCACCATATGGAACCTCTGTGCCCATCATATGCAGCCTCTCTGCTCATCATATGCAGCCTCTGTGCTCATCATATGCAGCCTCTGTGTCCATCATATGCAGCCTCTGTGGCCACCATATGCAGCTTCTGTGCCCATCATATGCAGCTTCTGTGCCCATCATATGCAGCCTCTGTGCTCATCATATGCAGCCTCTGTGCTCATCATATGCAGCCTCTGTGCCCATCATATGCAGCCACTGTACCCATCATATGCAGCTTCTGTGCCCACCATATGGAGCCTCTGTGCCCATCATATGCAGCATCTGTGCTCATCATATGCAGCCTCTGTGCCCATCATATGCAGCCTCTGTGCCCACCATATGCAGCTTATGTGCCCATCATATGCAGCCATTGTGCCCATCATATGCAGCCTCTGTGCAAGTGCTTTCTTTTGTCTGCCTACAAGGTGCAGTCTGCCCATTAATAAAAAATCAACCAATGGCAGCTGACAACAACCCCCCCATGAGGCGCTGGACAGAGAAAGCCCCCCCACCCATCAGGCAGCCAGCAGTAAGGCATCTACCTGATCCAGGGCTGAAGCTGGGGCTGTGGTCTCCTCTCCTCCTCTTGTCGGGTGCAGGCAGTGGCTCCGGTGTCCGCTCCTCTTGCATCTCCTCTCTAATCTCCAAAATGCTGGGCAGCCAATAGGATAGCTTGGCGCTTTGGCCGATCGGGAAACAGGTCTCACAGACCTGCCTCTTGATTGGCAGGGAGGAACGTTAATGTGAAAATAGAAAAAATTAATTTGGTATTGTCACACAACAGGGTAGAATCGGGAAGCAGTGCTCTGTGCCCCGATCCCCCCGCCTATCCCCGCCATAGTAATTTATGTGTCCAGCATCCTGAAAGGGGCTGTACACATGAATAGGGAGGGTGGCGGAAGAGTTAGGGGGGCGATGCCCGTACGCCCACAATGCACGGGCCGCCACTGGACTGACTATAGGAGATGACAGATCGTGGTTCCTAGCTATTAGGACACGATCTGCATTTCCTCTCCTCACAGAACAGGAATTTGTGTGTTTACACACACATGTCCCCATTCTGCCTCTTGTGCCCATGATCGCACGTGGCCGGGCGATCATCGGCACCCCACAGTGCCTGCTATCCCACTTAAAGGAGCCGACATACAGCTACGACGGTTCGCGGGATCGTGCCGACCTGCCGCAGTATAATGACGGCGGCTGGTCGGCAAGTGGTTAAATTATTATGTTTTTTTTGTGTGTTTATTGTTTATTTACCATTGATTGTTTTGTGAGTTATTAGGGGAACTATGTACCCCTTTACTCATTCATGTAAGTGGGTGTATCTAGGGGCACCCTTATTTTTAATGAGGACTTCAAGATTCCGATATGTTCTGCCTGCAGACCCCCATAACCCCTGGACCAGGCTTGTGGGGAGAAGGCCTTTATCTTCATCAATATGATATTATTGCCACCTGGCAAGGGGCCTCCTGGCACCTGGTATAGTTTAGGGAGGGACATAACCTTCCCACACCTTTCCTCATCACCCAGGCTGCATGCTCAGATAAGGGTCTGGTATGCTTTTTTCTTTTTTTTTTCATGAGGTCCCCCTTAGAATCCATACCAAACTCGAAAAGTTCGGTATGGAATTTGGGGGGACCCCATGATGTGTTTTTAATGGGGCCCTCTTTAAAATTTGTTCCAGACCTAAAGGTCCTGGCATGAATTTTGGAGGAGGACCAATGTTTTTTGCCCCATTGTTTGTTTACATTCATCTGCCAGTTTAGACTCCCCACTGATAGCTGACTGTGCCAGGTGGAAATGAGTCACTGGTTGTTAAAGCAGAGTTTTAGTTTATTAAAAGTCAGCAGCTACAAAAAGCATAGCTGCTGATTTTTAAAAAATCAACACTTACCTGCCCCCCGGTCCAGCGATGTTGCCACTCGGAGGCTATCTCCTCTCCCCCTCCTCTCCTCGGCACCCTCATGGTAACTGTGGGCATGGTAACACGGTGCAGAAGCCTCCCTCATATTATCTTCCCTGCAGTTTGAATTTTATTAGCCTACTGTGTTATCCAATTTTCTATGTTGAGACATACATTTTTATAAATGCACCCCCCTAAGCTTAAGTGAACCATGAGGGCTCCCATTTTCTTTCAAGTTCTCGTTAGGCAATAGGAATCATCAAAGAGTCTTCACTGTCGATCACAGTAAAGGCAGTATATGGGGAGAAGAACCATGATCATTTGAATGCTGGACAAAGCTTTTACTTTTCTTATTTGAGCTTATTTTTTTTAAATGTTAATTATTGGCTCCACCATTCCTCCTTTGGGGCTGATTTACTAAGAAGAATGCGCCAGTTCATAGCTTAATTGGTGCGCTGGAAAAGTCATTAAGCAAACGTGCGAACCGGCTCACTTTGAAGCTCAAAACAATAATAAATGTGTAAACTGCAACTGGCGCTGAGGTAACTGCGGTTTTCTCATTGATAATAGCGCACGCCCAATATAATTGGTTAATTTCATCTCATTGGATGTGTCTTGTTAGGCAATTAGTAGGTGTTCTCAGTTAATTAACCCTTTTGTTGCTAATCTCATTCCTATCACTTCTAATATATCTTTGAAATGTTTTTTTTTTCTAATTTTACCCAAATCGTTCAATACATTACAAAGAGCAGAGAAGTGTTTCTAAACTGAATAAATTAATATTTTCAGATCTTGATCTTTAAAGGTGGCCATACACTGCAATCAGTTAGATCTTAAAAAAATTTGATTTAGTGCAGAGCCTGTTTGATTTCCTATAATTTGAATTAGTGCTTCTCCCTACTACCTATTTTGCAGAAATATTGAGTTGTACAGAGATTGGCCAATCAGACTGCATAGTGCATGACCATCTTAAGTGTCAAATTTGGAATGTAGATGTGCCATGACCCACTTGTATTTTCCTAACGATACTTCTTGGGCATTATACAAGGCACATGAGAAACCACCTTTTTTCAAGACATGCTAGAGTGATCAGGAATCTTCAAACTACGGCTCTCCAACTGCTGCGGAACTACACATCCCACGAGACATTGTAAAACTCTGACATTCACAGACATGACTAGGCATGATGGGAATTGTAGTTCCTGAACAACTGGAGGGCCATAGTTTGAAGACCCCCGTGCTATACCATTATTATGCCTCCAGAATTGGAAGTGTGGAATCTACACAACTTCTTTTTACTGGTGGACAGAAGAACCTACATCTATAGATATATATTTGGGCAGCACGGTGGTGTAGTGGTTAGCACTAGGGATGAGCCGAACACCCCCCAGTTCAGTTTGAAGCAGAACATGCGAAAAGGCAAAAAATTTGGCAGAACACACGAACACCGTTAGTCTATGGGACACGAATATGAATAATCAAAAGTGCTCATTTTAAAGGCTTATATGCAAGTTTTTGTCATAAAAAGTGTTTGGGGACCTGGGTCCTGCCCCAGGGGACATGGATCAATGCAAAAAAAAGTTTTAAAAACGTCTGTTTTTTCAGGAGCAGTGATTTTTTTAATGCTTAAAGTTGATGGGGACAAGGGCCTCATCCCCACAACCCTCGCCTGGTGGTTGTGGGGGTCTGCGGGCGGGGGCCTTATTGGAATCTGGAAGCCCTCTTTAACAAGGGGACCCCCAGATCCCGGCCTCCCCCTGTGTGAAATGGTAATGGGGTACAAGAACCCCTACCATTTCACAAAAAAAGTGTCAAAATGTTAAAAAAGACAAGACACAGCTTTGGACAAATCCTTTATTAAAAAATAAAAAAAATAAAAATGTCCCAAGATGTCCATTCATCTATTTCTATCACACTGCCCGATGGACCGAAAAAGAAAAAAAAACGGTGACGCGCCCCCTCTGAAGCCACGGGGAAGCCATAGGGAAGTCCCCGTGGCGTCAGAGGGGGCGGGGTCACCTGGTTACGTCAGTTATATAAGAACTGTCACAAGCGAATAAGCGTCACACGGCGGGAGCCTCCCATGGAGGCGGTTCGGTCGCAGATTTTTTTTTCTTTTTCAGTCCGTCGGCGGCGTGATAGAAGAAGATGAATGGACATGGTGGGACATTTTAATTTTTTATTTTTTAATAAAGGACTTGTCCAAAGCTGTGTCTTGTCTTTTTTAACATTTTGACACTTTTTTTGTGAAATGGTAGGGGTACTTGTACCCCATTACCATTTCACATGGGGGGAACCAGGATCTGGGGTCCCCTTGTTAAAGGGGGCTTCCAGATTCTGATAAGCCCCCCACCCGCAGACACCCACAACCACCGGGCAAGGGTTGTGGGGATGAGGCCCTTGTCCCCATCAACATCAACATGGGGACAAGGTGCTTTGGAGGGCTACCCCAAAGCACCCTGCCCATGTTGAGGGCATGTGGCCTGGGACATTTCAGGAGGGGGGCCGCTCTCTCACCCCCTCTTTTCCTGTAGCCTGCCAGGTTGCGTGCTCGGATAAGAGTCTGGTATGGATTTTTTTTAAATTTTGGAGCAGGGTTCCCCTTAAAATCCATACCAGACCTGAAGGGTCTGGTATGGATTTTGTGGGGGACCCCTTCGCAATTTTTATTAAATTTGGTGCAGGGTTCCTTTTAATTTCCATATCAGACCCAAAGGGCCTGGTATGGATTTTAGGGGGATTCCCACGCAATTTTTTTTTTTTATTGTGGTTCGGGATTCTCCTTAATATTTATACCAGACCCAAAGGGCCTGGTAATGGACGGAGGGATCCCATGCTCTTTTTTTCAATGAGTTTTATCTATATTGCTGAGACCCGACAATTCATTACAGCCACAATCAGTTTTAAATGACAATTTTTCCTTTCGTAATGTCATTGTGCTGTGGTATTGTTCTAAATACAGGCATACTATAGACACCGCCCAGGCACAATATTTAAAGGAATATTTTATTTTTTTTGTTTCACTTTAAGTATTACAAAAATCACTGCTCCCGAAAAAAACGGGCGTTTTAAAAAAAAAATGTTTTGCATTGATTCATGTCCCCTGGGGCAGGACCCGGGTCTCCAAACACTTTTTATGACAATAACTTGCATATAAGCCTTTAAAATGAGCACTTTTGATTTTTCATGTTAGTGTCCCATAGACTTTAACGGTGTTCTGGCAGCTTTCAAATTTGCCACGAACACCGCATATTGTTCGCTATTTGGCGAACAGGTGAACATACGGTCGACTCAAACATCGTGCTCAATCCTAGTTAGCACTTTCACCTAGCAGCAAAAAGGGTCGCGCTCGCGACACCATTTCCCTGGAGTTTGAATGTTCTCCCTGTGCCTGCGTGGGTTTCCTCCAGGTACTCTGGTTTCCTGCCACACTCTAAAAACATGCTGGTAGGTAAATCGGGTCCTGTCTAAATTGGATCTACTATGTATGAATGTGTGTTAGGGACCCACACAAACACCACCCCATGTTAGAAAAAAAAATGTTCTTAATTTGCAAATAAGGATCATCACTTCCTCAGATTATAGTGAGCGGGGCATGGTGGTGGGAAGAAATTAGCAGCAGTACAAGCAACTTCCTGGAGGGGCATGATGTTATTCCTGTGTGTTGTCCGCTGCTTCCGGGAACCAGATATGCGCCATGGGTACATACCTCCGTGCACGCAGCAGTTGCGCATCTCACGTACACAGCGGTCACGTATTTGGTGCATTTAGCTGCAGGAACCCAATTTTTAGGGAAAATGAAGGTAAAGCAGATGGAGATTTCCATAACTGCAATAACAAATGTTTCTAGTGAAAGGCAACTGGTGTTTTCTATCAAACAAGTTCTAAATGGGCCATTTACATGCATCACAGTTGAACTTAGGATTGTGTCTTTGCAAAGTTAAACTAAATTAAATCCTCTCTTATTTTTGCTTGGGGATAGTGTGGAGAGGGATTAGAATTCTTGTCAGTTTTTGGGGATGTCTGCACCCCTGACAGGGTGAAGACACCTCCCAAATTTTGCCACTTTCTCCTTCAAATTTATTCACTTCCTGTCGCATAGCCAAACAGGAAGTGAGGGTAAAACCCTACCAATGTCTTTCCTTGGGGACACACGGGTGAATCTAAATAGCTTCCCCATTAGGTAAATTGCACTCTAACATTTTGCTACTGAGTGCGATGAGGATAGTAAAGGACTTCGGTAGCTTCTCTGGCTTAGAGATAAACTGGGAGAAGTCCGAATTTATGCCGATTGATCCCAACAGCGAGTCAACAACATGCAATATACCCCAGATGGTAAGGGTAGATGCCTTGAAGTACCTGGGAATAGTTCTCACGAAGGACCCAACCCAATATATCAGTACAAATCTTGTCCCTCTTTTAACAAAATTGAAACAAAAAATAGGAATTTGGAGGCGTCTCCCCCTGTCCACCGCAGGAAGATGTAGCTTAATAAAAATGGTCTGGATGCCACAATTGCTATATATCCTGCACAACTCGCCAGTCTGGATAGGCAAGAAGTGGTTTAAAAGAATTGACGCCCTCTTTAGGGAGCTGATTTGGAAGGGGAAGCAAGCCAGGATTCGACTTCGAGTGCTTCAGCTACCCACACGAGAGGGGGGTTTTGCCCTCCCACACCCCGAGCGCTACTTCTTAGCAACTCAGCTACAACAGCTGCTAGGATGTGGGATATCGAAAGGTGGCACCCCCAATGGCAAACTGCTACTGCTTAGCACTCCACACAATACCCTAGTTGAAACCCTAGAGGCGGATATGTTCCATGATAACTATCCAACTATCAAGCTGCTAACTAAACTCTGGAAAACGGTCAAGAAAATGATGGGATATGACGACCCAACAGTATACTCTCCTATTTGGAATAACCGTAACTTACAGGAAGTTCTTAAAATAGGTACTTTTGGGGAATGGGTGAATCTTGGCATCAGAAGGCTAATTCAGCTTTATAACGACACCAAGCTAAAGAGTTTCCCGGAACTAGTAGGGGAATTCAAGCTACCTCAGAGCTCTTTTTTCCTATACCTCCAGCTAGAACACGCTCTTAAAGCACAATTTAAAGCCCAGACTTTGCGCTGGGAAGAAATGCCTCTACTTCAATGCATAATGCAGGTAAACCCTACTAGAGGTCTAATTTCAAGAATTTACGACCAATTAAGTAAACCAGACAACAGCGGGGGGTTACTCCTTGGATTAAAAGCCAAATGGGAAGAGGACATAGGGGGAATGACCCAGGAACAATGGGCGAAAACCCTGGAACTGGGTGTACAGGTCTCGGTGTCCCCTTCACAGCGGCTCTCTCATCTACTTTTGTTGAATAGATCCTACTATACACCTAAAAGACTTTTTAAATTTGGGGGAAGGCCTAATGACAACTGCCCCAGATGTCAGAGGTCGGGAGACCTCATCCACATGTTGTGGAGGTGTCCCAAGCTATTTAGATACTGGGAAGAAGTGACCGGAAACCTGGGAAGTACTTTTGGCACTTTAGTAGTAAAAGAGGCCATAACCTGCATCCTGGGGTATAGAAGAGTCCTGGGGGAGAGACTGAGCACTACACTGGCCATCACGCGGGCCTTGTTTCAGGCTAGGAAGATGATAATGCTAAGATGGCAATCAAAAGATCCCCCTTCCGTGAAAGACTGGATCTCCACTATAAACGAAACTCTGAGTAGAGAAAGGGTGGAGTATATAAAGAGAGGCAACCTCCAGGAATTTGAAACCATGTGGAAGCCATGGCTAGAGAAGGTAGGTGTTCCCTAGCAAGCAAGGCGTAGGACCAGTCAAGAGAGGGGCCTTTGGGGACTACATAGGTAACTGAGATCTTTGAGATCAAGGAGTGCTATAGTAAAGTGATTTTGATACGCATATTCTCTTTCCGCTTTTTCTTTTTTTTATTGTGGTTCTCTATTCTGATTAAATAAATAATCTTGATGGTTTGCGGGTTAAATTTTGAGGGGGGGGGGAGGGGGGGAAAAAAAAAAAAAAAAAAAAACATTTTGCTGTGTACACCCAAATTTATTAGGTACAGTATCTTGGACTTTGGAGTTTATTTACTAAAGGCAAATCCACTTTGCACTACAAGTGCACTTGGAAGTGCAGTTGCTGGAGATCCGAGAGGGACATGCAGGGAAAATAAAAAAACTGCATCTTTGCTTCTGCATGATTGAACGATAAAATTCCTAGTGCTTTCCCTCAGATTTACAGCGAGTACAACTGTATTGCACAGTGGATTTGCCTTTATTAACCACTTGAGCCCCGGACCATTATGCTGCCTAAGGACCAGAGGTCTTTTTCCAATTTGGCACTGCGTCGCTTTAACTGCTAATTGCGCGGTTATGCAATGCTGTACCCAAACGAAATTTGCGTCCTTTTCTTCCCACAAATAGAGCTTTCTTTTGATGGTATTTGATCACTTCTGCAGTTTTTATTTTTTGCGCTATAAACGGAAAAAGACCGAAAATTTTGAAAAAAAATGATATTTTCTACTTTTTGTTATAAAAAAAATCCAATAAACTCAATTTTAGTCATACATTTAGGCCAAAATGTATTCGGCCACATGTCTTTGGTAAAAAAAATGTCAATAAGCGTATATTTATTGGTTTGCGCAAAAGTTATAGCGTCTACAAACTAGGGTACATTTTCTGGAATTTACACAGCTTTTAGTTTATGACTGCCTATGTCATTTCTTGAGGTGCTAAAATGGCAGGGCAGTACAAAACCCCCCCAAATGACCCCATTTTGGAAAGTAGACACCCCAAGGAAATTGCTGATAGGCATGTTGAACCCATTGAATATTTATTTTTTTTGTCCCAAGTGATTGAATAATGACAAAAAAAAAAAAAAAAAAAAATATTTACAAAAAGTTGTCACTAAATGATATATTGCTCACACAGGCCATGGGCCTATGTGGAATTGCACCCCAAAATATATTCAGCTACTTCTCCTGAGTACGGGGATACCACATGTGTGGGACTTTTTGGGAGCCTAGCCGCGTATGGGACCCCGAAAACCAATCACCGCCTTCAGGATTTCTAAGGGTGTAACTTTTTGATTTCACTCTTCACTGCCTATCACAGTTTCGGAGGCCATGGAATGCCCAGGTGGCACAACCCCCCCCCAAATGACCCCATTTTGGAAAGTAGACACCCCAAGCTATTTGCTGAGAGGCATATTGAGTCCATGGAATATTTTATATTTTGACACAAGTTGCGGGAAAGTGACACTTTTTTTTTTTTTTTTTTTTTTTTTGCACAAAGTTGTCACTAAATGATATATTGCTCACACAGGCCATGGGCCTATGTGGAATTGCACCCCAAAATACATTTAGCTGCTTCTCCTGAGTATGGGGATACCACATGTGTGGGACTTTTTGGGAGCCTAGCCGCGTACGGGGCCCCGAAATCCAATCACCGCCTTCAGCGTTTTTAAGGGCGTGAATTTTTGATTTTACTCTTCACTGCCTAACACCGTTTCGGAGGCCATGGAATGCCCAGGTGGCACAAACCCCCCCCAAATGACCCCATTTTGGAAAGTAGACACCCCAAGCTATTTGCTGAGAGGCATGGTGAGTATTTTGAAGCTCTCATTTGTTTTTGAAAATGAAGAAAGACAAGAAAAAACTTTTTTTTTTTTTCTTTTTTCAAATTTCAAAACTTTGTGACAAAAAGTGAGGTCTGCAAAATACTCACTATACCTCTCAGCAAATAGCTTGGGGTGTCTACTTTCCAAAATGGGGTCATTTGGGGGGGTTTTGTGCCACCTGGGCATTCCATGGCCTCCGAAACTGTGATAGGCAGTGAAGAGTGAAATCAAAAATTCACGCCCCTTAGAAAGCCTGAAGGCGGTGCTTGGTTTTCGGGGTCCCGTACACGGCTAGGCTCCCAAAAAGTCTCACACATGTGGTATCCCCGTACTCAGGAGAAGCAGCAGAATGTATTTTGGGGTGTAATTTCACATATTCCCATGGCATGTTTGAGCAATATATCATTTAGTGACAACTTTGTGCAAAAAAAAAAAAAAAAAAAAAAAAATTTGTCTCTTTCCCGCAACTTGTGTCGCAATATAAAATATTCCATGGACTCGACATGCCTCTCAGCAAATAGCTTGGGGTGTCTACTTTCCAAAATGGGGTCATTTGGGGGGGTTTTGAACTGTCCTGGCATTTTATGCACAACATTTAGAAGCTTATGTCACACATCACTCACTCTTCTAACCACTTGAAGACAAAGCCCTTTCTGACACTTATTTTTTACATGAAAAAGTTTTTTTTTTTTTGCAAGAAAATTACTTTGAACCCCCAAACATTATATATTTTTTTAAAGCAAATGCCCTACAGATTAAAATGGTGGGTGTTTCATTTTTTTTTTTTCACACAGTATTTGCGCAGCGATTTTTCAAACGCATTTTTTGGGGAAAAAACACACTTTTTTAAATTTTAATGCACTAAAACACACTATATTGCCCAAATGTTTGATGAAATAAAAAAGATGATCTTAGACCGAGTACATGGATACCAAACATGACATGCTTTACAATTGCGCACAAACGTGCAGTGGCAACAAAATAAATACATTTTTAAAAGCCTTTAAAAGCCTTTACAGGTTACCACTTTAGATCTACAGAGGAGGTCTACTGCAAAAATTACTGCCCTCGATCTGACCTTCGCGGCGATACCTCACATGCATGGTGCAATTGCTGTTTACGTTTGACGACAGACCGCCGCTTGCGTTCGCCTTAGCGCAAGAGCAGGGGGCGACAGGGGTGCTTTTTTTTTTTTTTTTTTTTTTCTTTATTATTTTTTTGCTTTTTTATCTTATTTTTAAACTGTTCCTTTCATTTTTTTTTTTTTTAAATCATTTTTATTGTTATCTCGGGGAATGTAAATATCCCCTATGATAGCAATAGGTAGTGACAGGTACTCTTTTTTGAAAAAATTGGGGTCTATTAGACCCTAGATCTCTCCTCTGCCCTCAAAGCATCTGACCACACCAAGATCGGTGTGATAAAATGCTTCCCCAATTTCCCAATGGCGCTATTTACATCCGGCGAAATCTAAGTCATAAAATGCTCGTAGCTTCCGGTTTCTTAGGCCATAGAGATGTTTGGAGCCACTCTTGTCTCTGATCAGCTCTATGGTCAGCTGGCTGAATCACCGGCTGCATTCTCAGGTTCCCTGTTGAGACAGGAGAGCCAGAGAAAAACACGGAAGACGGTGGGGGGGGGGGGGCATTCCCTCCCACGGCTTGTAAAGGCAGTCTAGAGGCTAATTAGCCGCTAGGATTGCTTTTACATGAAAGCCGACCGCTGGCTGAAAAGAATGATACCAAGATGATACCTAAACCTGCAGGCATCATTCTGGTATAACCACTCAAAGTTGTGAATGGCGTACCTGAAGACAAAAAAATGGTTAACAATAAAGCACAGTAAACAATAAAGTATAAATAATTACATACCTGAAAAACAAACATGATAAAACATAATAACAATAACAATAACAATAACAATAAAACACTGCAGAATAGAATACAGTAAAAAAAGAGCAGAACAATAGAGAGAGAGAATAGAGAGAGAGAACAATAAAACGACAACTATTTTTTTTTATTTTATATATATATATTTTTTTTTTTACACTTTTTTTGTAACTAACTTTTATAACTGTAACCGGTTCCAGGTTCGGGTCTCTCAAAATGCGATGGCATCTTGGGAGACCCTGTGAAAGTGTGCCTAGTCTGTGCAATGCTGTACCCTACGCTAATACTCAACTAGTGTATGGTAGCGTTCAAAACATTCACCAATGCAAAGACCAGGATTGTCAGGACAGAAGGGACAATAATAGCGGGTGTCACGCCTATATCCGCGTTTGCTGCAGACACAACATCTTTTTGGGGGGGGTTCGTTGGGTAGGGGTACTCGGGAGCACATAAAAATGCCTCTCATGCAGCCGACTGCATTTCGTTGGGGGATGTGAATGGGGGAAGTACGGGCGCTGCAGAAGTGGTGGGTTCCCAATTAGGATTGGCGAATGCAGCAGGAAGGGCACTATGGGCACGACGGGCCTGTGTTTGTCTTTTTGGTGGCAGCGGGACACTACTTGTGCTTGTCACCTCACCAGCTTGAACTGCACTTATGGGACTCGCCACGTCACCAAGTGTTACTGCAGTGCTGGTTTGACTACGACCGGGGTGTACTAGGCCGCTGGTGCTTGCCAGTTCAATAAAAAGCTTCCAAAAAAACTGTTAGCGATCGCAGGGATCAGGCCTGACTCTGCGAACGCTGCAGTTATGCGTTTAGTGTTTTGTAAGTGACAGTGATCGATCGATACTGCACTTGGGTGGGCTGGACTGGGCCGGGCGGAGGGGCAAAACGCAGGTGCTAGCAGGTATCTGGGTTGATCCCGCTAACACTGCGTTTTTGGGAACCCTAAACTGCTGGGGACGCTAGTATAGATCTGATCTGATCGGATCAGATATTGATCCGTTCAGATACTATACCACTAAAGGAGGCGTATGCTGCGTGCGTGGGTGTTAGCGGTACTGGCGCTAACCTGACGCTGCCTGGGGCCGGTGCTTGCTAGTTCACCAAAATGCTACCAAAAAAACTGTTAGCGATCGCAGGGATCAGGCCTGACTCTGCGAACGCTGCAGTTATGCGTTTAGTGCCTTGTAAGTGTCAGTGATCGATCGATACTGCACTTGGGTGGGCTGGGCTGGGCCGGGCGGAGGGGCACAACGCAGGTGCTAGCAGGTATCTGGGCTGATCCCGCTAACACTGCGTTTTTGGGAACCCTAAACTGCTGGGGACGCTAGTATAGATCTGATCGGATCAGATATTGATCCGATCAGATACTATACCACTAAGGGAGGTGTACGGTGCGTGCGTGGGTGTTAGCGGTACTGGCGCTAACCTGACGCTGCCTGGTGCTTGCTTGCCAGTTCACCAAAATGCTACCAAAAAAACTGTTAGCGATCGCAGGGATCAGGCCTGACTCTGCGAACGCTGCAGTTATGCGTTTAGTGTTTTGTAAGTGACAGTGATCGATCGATACTGCACTTGGGTGGGCTGGGCGGAGGGGCAAAACGCAGGTGCTAGCGGGTATCTGGGCTGATCCCGCTAACACTGTGTTTTTGGGAACCCTAAACTGCTGGGGACGCTAGTATAGATCTGATCAGATCAGATATTGATCCGATCAGATACTATACCACTAAGGGAGGCGCATGCTGCGTGCGTGGGTGTTAGCGGTACTGGCGCTAATCTGACGCTGCCTGGGGCGACGCATATCACCGCCGGGCGATCAGGGGGCTAAACCTTTATTAGGTAATAAACGGCGGGTGCCCTGACACTATAAAAAATAAACGAACTAACCTGCGTCACCCGTAACGGTTATACGGTGATCAGTGGTGAAAGGGTTAACTAGGGGGCAATCAAGGGGTTAAAACATTTATTAGATAGTATATGGGGGTCCCTGTCACTATAAAACGCTGACGGCGAACCTAAATATTTACCTCACTAACTAGCGTCACCAGCGACACTAATACAGCGATCAGAAAAATGATCGCTTAGCAACACTGGTGACAGGGGGTGATCAAGGGGTTAAAACTTTATTAGGGGGGGTTAGGGGGGTACCCTAGACCTAAAGGGGGGTAATACTCACTGTTCCAACACTGTAACTGTCACAAACTGACACTATGCAGTAATCAGAAAAAAAAAAAAAAAAAAAAAAAAAAACCTGCTGGTGTCAGTTTGTGACAGGGGGGGGGGGGTGATTGGGGGGGGATCGGGGGGCGATCGGGGGGGGGATCGGGGTGTTTTGTATGCCTGGCATGTTCTACTGTGTGTGTAGTGTGTTGTGCACTCACATTGATGTCTTCTCCCCTCGGCGCTGGAACGGAAAATACCGAGCCGAGGGGAGATGACATCATTTCCTTTGCTGCTGTTTAGCATACAGCAGCAAAGGAGTGTTCCCATTGGCCGGCGGCGATCGCGAGGGGGGGGCCACGAACGGATGGTCTCCCCCTCATCTCGGATCGCCGGGGAACAGAACGGGACCGCTTCGGGCACCGGGGGGGGGTCCGATCGGACCCCCCACCCGCGAGAGGCAAATCACGTACATGTACGTGATTTTGCCTGCCAGTGCCGCCTTGCCGACGTAAATCGGCGTTAGGCGGTCCTTAAGTGGTTAAACCCCAAAATACTTAATAATTTGGGGTGTACACAACAAAGTGCTAGAGTACAATTTGCCTAATGGGGACACTAGTTAGATTGACCTGTGTGTCCCCAAGGAAAGACATTGGTAGGGTTTTACCCTCACTTCCTGTTTGGCTGTGACATGAAGTGAAGCCAATTTTCAGAAAAGGGACACAAAGCCCAACCTAAAAAAGACAAGCGGGGGTTCTAACACTCATGTGATTTCCCTCAAATGCCCACAATTAGAATAGGATTGTCTTGAGCTAGATTTTAGCTCAGTGCTCTAAATCAGTGGTTCTCAACCCTGTCCTCAAGTACCCCCAACAGGCCATGTTTGCAGGTTTTCCTTCATCTTAAACAGGTGCTTTAAATCACAGTCAATGGCTTGGTATTTTGGACAGCTATTTTAGCTAAGATAAATTCCCAAAACATGTCTTGTTGGGGGGGTACTTGAGGACTGAGACTGAGAACCACTGCGCTAAAATGGAAAATGTAATACTTACCCCTCTGTAATTTTCCTTTCCTGGTAACTATCCATGGTAGCATATGCACAATCCATGCATATGCTACCATGAAGGCACCAGGAAAGCAGCTTTTAGACAAATTACACCTTTTTTTGTTTTGCCATGCCAATCAGCCTAGTTAAGCTGCAGCTGGGAAATCTGTTGCATGAAAATTAACAAAACACATACAACATAAAAATTTGCTACACTTTTTATTGGTCAACAAAACAGGACTTGAAAAAGAGCAAGGAAAGCAAAAAACACATGCATGTTAATTTGAGAAACTAACAGAATATGGTTTTGAGGTCTGACCATTTTGCAGAGGAAATTAACAGAGTTAAAAGGACTGCGCCCACAAACGGACATCTATTAAGGATTTAAACATTAAATTAGTCACAACATCTTGAGGAAGCTTTTGCAAAATAATGCAGCACAGACAATTAAATCAAAGTGAAACAACCTACAAATGACACACATTGACAACATCAAAAATATTTCAGGGGAAAGTATACCCCCCACCCAAAAAAATACAATAAACCAAAGTTAAAAAAACTTGCTCTAAAACACATCACCCAAATGTACTGCTGCCCCCCCCCCACACACACACAACCTTGCCTCTTTTCAGGGCAAGATAAAGAATGCTATCTGCAAGCTTTATATAACAGTTTGTGTACTAATGAAGCAATTGAAAACACATGCACAGTCCATGAAACACACAAAATGCAAGTTTACCCAATGTAGAGACAGAACTTCACAGTGGGTACACCTGTTAAGGATGTCCTTAAATTACTAACCCAAAAAACACACTCTCTGAGCATGCCCAGAAACATCCAAGTGCAGTTCACACACAAAAAGCTGAAAAAAAAATAAAAGTCCCTGAGCATGCCCAGACCAAAACAAATGCAGCTAGCACAAAATAAGCCACCCCCCTGTCAAAAATTAAACACATCATCCAGCATGCTACAAAATTACAGATGGGACAAACACCCCCTGGTCCAGGGGGGCAAACAAAGAGCCTAACATGGGCAAAAATTATACAACGAATACCACTGCAGTCTATGGGAATTGACTTGTTAATTTTACTAGTCCTCACTTGGCTGGCTTATCTTCTAAATATTGGCCTTAAAATGGGTATGGGGGCCCAGGTCCCACCCTGAGTGACATATATCAATGTCACCAATTTGGACAACCCCAAAAACGAAACAAGTAAAAGTGCCTTTAAAAATGCAAAATTGCTTAAAAGCTATTAATTGGGGGGCGGGGGGCTTACTCTGCCTGTAAAGTGGTGCATCTGTAGCATGTATCCATAATGCAGCTTCAAAGATGTACGGCTTTAGAGAAAACTTACAAATCTACATTGCAGCTGCAAGATTTTAACCCCAAACAAAAAATAGCCTGCCCCCATCCCCATACATGCAAGGCCATTTGGGTATGTTTAGGCTTAACATGAGAAACCCCCACGTGAAAAATCCCACCCCAAACTAAAAAAATATTGTGCCCTGCCCACACACTAAGAAACCCCTAGCCAAACTCACAGCAAGCCAGCCCATGAAAGGGGGGGTGGATGCTGGGGTGCAGGAGGGGCTCGGGCACCCCAAAAGTCAACCACATTGTTCCCGTATTCAGGGGGAAAAGGGCCTCTTCCACACAACCCATGGCTGGGCTTGTGGGGGGCTGCAGACAGGGGGCTTTAGGGAATGTGGAAAGCCCCTTTAAACTAGTGGGTACAAGGTGCTTTGTGGTTGGTTTTGGGCTGAGCCCAACATGCCCCAAAGGCAGCCAGCTATGTTGAGTGCATGTGGCCTTGTATGGTTCAGGAGGGGGTTGGGCAATCGCTCTTATCGCCCCTTTCCTAGCTGGCCCTGTTGTATGCTCTGAAGAAGGATGTGGTTTGAATTGGTGAAGGCAGCTCACAGGCTTTTTAGCCCATGGAAATCCAAAGGGTTATAGGGGGAGACAAGAGCATTGGAGAATGGAGTGTTGAGTTCCCTTTTAAAAGCAAAATCTAGCCCAAATAAATCAAATGCATTAGAGGGGGAAGGCCCTTTTAGGAGGAGCTAGAGGAGCGAAAGTCTTTTTACACAATTTTAACAAGGTGCATGTCACATGTTGGCAACGTAACACGCTAACATGACCTGTGTGCAAATCTCCTTAAAAAAATACATAAAGGTGAACCAGCGTGAAAAAAAATGTCAAGTTTGGAAGTGCGCCCGTTCAACCCAACACAATTGCATTTGCGTTGCTTGACATTTACTAAGATTTTGGCCGTGCAGTGAACAAATGCAAAGAGCTGCTTGTGCATGCGCAGTGCTTACATTGATCGCACGCAGTTCTAAACATACTTGCAGGCACAGCGGGCTTTCTCTGAAAAAGTTACTTTCTCATTCTATTTTGGGCATATCTGTTACTTGGGCAGTTGTTACTAAACTTCCTCATATCACCTCATAATATTGGCACCTCCATATTCTGTTAATATTGAATTGAAGATGGCATGCGCCATGTACATAGTAGCGCACAGATTGCATTCTCCTGTGCGCCAAGAAATCTATAGTAAATGGGGGATTTGCGCTCTTTACCCGGCGCACCGCTTTGTAAATATGAAAACGCGTGTTGCGCCTCACCGTGCGCCTCTACTGATGGCGCACAGCTGTTGTAAATCAGCCCCTCTGTGTTTCTGTGCAGCAAAAAACTACCTGAAATCTCTCCCTCAGCTTGGAACTGGACTGAATAATGGTGAGAGCCTCAATAGTTGGGCGTAACAACACAAAGAACCAGCTGATTTTTGGCACCAGGTCTGTAGAGTCATTTAAAGATAACATAGCATAATAACCACACAAGTAAAACAATACATGGGATACAAGAAAAAGTAACATTGTTCTTGTTGCATTAATGAGAGCCTGGAATTTATGGCATTTAAAATTAAAATTTGTATCTTTGCTATTCCACATATGTCTTACAAGAATAAATATTGTGACCATGAGAGAAAGTAGGGTGAGAATAAATGGTAAATAGATACCAAGAATATCAACTGTCCCCTGAATAAGCATTGAATTATTGGTTGAATTCCCCATAGATTGTTCGTGAAGAGTCACAGAAGTCACCCAGATTGATATGATATTGACGAGAAATGATCCCATTGCTGATAATAACAGAAGCTTAGGGAGGAATGTTGTGGTCGCCCTCTTCACATAAACAAAGATAACAAATCGGAGGTTAGAGATGGTCGTGCAGTAGTAGGCACAGAGGATGGCGGTCAACCAATAGCTAAAGAGGCCAACCGTACGAAGAAAAACAAAGGAGATCAAATGAACGTGTTTCTCAACAGACTTCTGGAACCATGGAAGTACTATCATAACCTGCATTGTCAAAAATAACTGTACAAGAACATCAACCAGTCCCTTGGTCAGGTGGATCAGATCACACGGTTTAATTTTCTGCCTGCGTTTCATGCCTTTCAAATTAACAATGACTATGTACATGTTCAAAGCAATTCCAGGGCTACTTTCTATAATAACTATAGTTATTAATGCAATATACAGTGGAGGGACCATGATGTTGGCTGTGTCCAAAAATCAATGTTGTCTTTTTCCTCTTTGTTTTTATAATAAAAGTCAAAGAATGACTTTAAAATCCAGGTTCTCGATGTTTCCTCAGTATTTCACCAAGCATTTGAGAGATACAGATTTAAGTTTGCAGCCAATATATTAATATAGCGTAGCATTGCAATCTGAAGGTACAGTAGTGAGATGAAGCCGCACAGATACAGTCTATGAGATTTGAATCATGCAAATAGTCTGCGGCTTCTATTTCCCTGAATTAAATTTGAAAGATTAAATTGATTTTGATAATGTTCCCTGCTGTTTATACTCAGACATTAAAGAAAAAAAAAAAAAAAGAAAAAATCCTTTAAATAATTTTTGCTCATTTTGTTAACACATCAAAGTTCTGTTAATCTCTCTATTTCAACTGAAAGAAATATTTCTAACCTTCAACATACTTAGATAACAAAACAAGAAACCTCACTAAAAAGTGAAACTTCACTCTCCCAATCAACATGGATTATTTTTAATCCCTGTGTGGCTAGCATTAGAAAGTAGATAGGAAAGTAAACTATATTGGCAAAAGTATTGGGACACCTGCCTTTACACACACATGAATTTTAATGGCATCCCAGTCTTAGTCTGTAGGGTTAAATATTGAGTTGGCCCACCCTTTGTAGCTATAACAGCTTCAACTCTTCTGGGTAGGCTGTCCACAAGGTTTAGGAGTGTGTCTATGGGAATGTTTGACCATTCTTCCAGAAGCCCAAAGGTGTTCTATAGGGTTGAGGTCAGGACTCTGTGGAGGCTAGTCAATTTCCTCCCCAAACTTGCTCATCCAAACTGGTGCATGTGTAAGGATTCTGTTGGATGAGCATACTGGAGGAAAACCAGCAGCTGACCAGCTCCCATTCAGTGCTCTCAGCCAATGGCTGAGAGCCCTGATCGGAGTGTTCTGGTGGGTGGAGGGCCATCCCCCTGTCAGAACACAATGGTTTAGCGGGGGATATTGCTGTACTAACATCGGAGCTAACAGTTTTTTTTATTCATTCAACCCACTAGGTTGAATGGAAAAAATGAATAGTGTGTACCAGGCTTTAGAGTGGCCTTCTTTGTCTCTTTGTGTATTGTTTAAATGCACAGTTCTCCACTGTCCCTCCCTACTTGTTCTTAGGAAGTCCCCTGCATTGTAGGCACACAGGCGCCACCCCCCCCGTCCCTGCTGCCGCTTCCCTATCCATGTGCCCATCCATTTCAGACCGAATTGCTTCCCCGCCAATCTGGCGGCAGGTCAGTGAGACCTGTTTACTGATTGGCCAAAGCACCAGGCATCCCTATTGAATGCTCAGCACTTTGGCGGAAGTGGGGCAGAGCGGAGGAAGCTGACTGGAGAGGAGATGCCGAAGAAGAGGACACCTGGTAAGCGCTGGATCTCCTGCATGGGAATCCATCCGTAGGGGTGGGGGTGTTGTGAGAAGGGTATCCCTTGATTCCTCTGGGGGAGGTGTGAACGGGGTATACCACAACATATCTGTGGGGGGGTGTGCAAGCAGGGTGTCCCGCAATCCATCAGCGGGCGTGTGCGAGCGAAGTGTCCCACTATCCATCTGTGGGGGGAGTGAGTGAGCGGGGTGTCCCGCAAAACAATTAGTGGGGGTGTGCGAGCGGAGTGTCCCACTATCCATCTGCGGGGAGTGTGTGTGAGCGGGGTGTCCCGCAAAACAATTAGTGGGGGTGTGCGAGCTGAGTGTCCCACTATCCATCTGCGGGGGGTGTGTGTGAGCGGGGTGTCCCGCAAAACAATTAGTGGGGGTGTGAGCTGAGTGTCCCAATATCCATCCACGGGGGGTGCTGTGAGCGGGGTGTCCCACAAGGGAATGTGAGCGGAGTGTCCGGCGATCCATCCGAGGGGGGGTGTGAGCGGATTGTCCTGCGATCCATCAGCAGGGGGTTGTGAGCAGAGTGTCCGGCAATCCATCCGCAGGCGGTTGTGAGCGGGACTGTCCCGCAATCCATCTGTGTGGGGGGGGTGAGTGAAGTGTCCCATGATCCATCCGCAGGTGGTTGTGAGCGGGAGTGTCCCGCAATTCATCCGTGTGGGGGGGTGTGATCGAAGTGTCCTGCGATCCATCCGCTGGGGGGAATTGTGCCATGAGCGGGGTGTCCCGCGATCGATCCGAGGGGGGGTGTGAGCGGAGTGTCCCACTATCCATCCACGGGGGGTGCTGTGAGCGGGGTGTCCTGCAAGGGGATGTGAGCAGAGTGTCCGGCGATCGATCCGAGGGGGGGTGTGAGCGGAGTGTTCTGCGATCCATCCACAGGGGGTTGTGAGCGGAGTGTCCCACGATCCATCTGCGCAAGGGTGTGAGCGAAGTGTCCCACAATCCATCCGCAGGCAATTGTGAGCGGGAGTGTCCCGCAATCCATCTGCGTGGGGGGTGTGAGCGAAGTGTCCCGCGATCCATCCGCTGGGGGAGTTGTGCTGTGAGCGGGGCGTCCCGCGATCTGTCCGTGGGGGGGAGCGGAGTGTCCCACTATCCATCCACATGGGAGGGGTTTTAGTGGAGCAGTGGCGATGCGTCCATAAGGGGGAACCCTCTCTACTGCCACCCTCTAACACCAATAGATAGATTCATGCATTGCATGAATCTATCTATGGCAGCCGCTGCCACCACCTATGCAGCCCGAATTACAGCGGCGGGGGTGTTTTTGAAGCACCTGATTAGAGCCATAGGCTCTAATAGGCGTCAAAAAGTGACCTTCCAGCGCCATGCTGGGTTAGAAAAGCAAATGAATATTTACTTTACTAACACTAAACCGCCTCTCCGCCAATCAGGTGCTCGGGTCTGTTACCTGTCACCTGATTGACTGAAACGACAGGCGCCACTATTGGACAGCTATCAGGAGGAGAGGACAGGAGATGGGGACATCAGGGGATTCAGGAAGGACCCCGCTCGTCGCTGTCACCCGCTGCCCCATTAATACAGGGTAAGTGCAAGGCAGACGGTAAGTGGGCAGGGTCACACTGGTGGCATTCAAGGGCACACTGGCAGCATTTAATGGGCACACTGACAGCATTTGATGATCACACTGGCAGCATATGATGGGCACACTGGCAGCATATGATGGGCACACTGGCAGCATTTGATAGGCACACTGGCAGCATATGATTGGCACAATGGCAGCATTTGATGGGCACAGTAGCAGTGTTTTATGCACAGTGGTAGCGTTTAATAGGCAGAGTGGCAGCATTCGATGGCACAGTGGCAGTATTTGATGGCACAGTGGCAGCGTTTGGGCACAGTGGAAGTGTTTGATGGCACAGTGGCAGCATTTGATGGGCACAGTGGCAGCGTTTGATGGCACAGTGGCTGCAATTAATGGCACAGTGGCAGCATTTGATGGCACAGTGGCAGCGTTTGATGGTACAGTGGCAGCATTTGGTGGGCACAGTGGCAGCGTTTGATGGCACAGTGGCAGCGTTTGGGCACAGTGGCAGTGTTTGGGCACAGTGGAAGTGTTTGATGGCACAGTGGCAGCATTTGATGGACACAGTGGCAGCGTTTGATGGCACAGTGGCTGCAATTAATGGCACAGTGGCAGCATTTGATGGTACAGTGGCAGCGTTTGGTGGGCACAGTGGCAGCGTTTGATGGCACAGTGGTTGCAATTGATGATTTTTTTTTCAAAAAATGTTTGCGCCCCCCAAAAATTTTGAGCACCAGCCGCCATTGGAAGTCCCTATCTAATAATGTTCGAACTGTAAAAAAAGTAAAGGTCTTAGCTGTACATACTTCCAAATATATAGGAACACATCACATGGTGTCCTCTACATTGTACATGCCTACTCTAAACTATGAAGGCCCAGAACACAAAGGGGGTGTACAGCATTTATTAGATGGAAAACAGTTGAGTTTTTGAGGAAGGCGAAATTTTGAAGTTTTGAAAGGAGCTACCAGACTTATATTTCTTAGGTATACACATCCTAAATCTTTTTATTTCAGTCAGTCTCTGAGTACACTTCTTATAAGAAATTAAACCAATGCACCTTCTTGTATATTTTATCAAAACCCTCATTATTACTGAGCCAGCCTTTTTCTTTTGCCTATCTTTGTACTCTAAAGTATACCCTTATGACGCGTACACACGAGCGGACTTCTCGTCGGACTGAACTCCGAAGGACTTTTCAACGGGGTTACTAAAGGCAAATCCACTTTGCACTACAAGTGCACTTGGAAGTGCAGTTGCTGGAGATTCGAGAGGGACATGCAATGAAAATAAAAAAACAGCATCTTTGCTTCTACATGATTGGATGATAAAATCCCTAGTGCTTTCCCTCAGATTTACAGCGAGTACAACTGTATTGCCCAGTGGATTTGCCTTTAATAAACCCCAAAATACCTAATAATTTGGGGTGTACACAACAAAGTGCTACAGTGCAATTTGCCAAATGGGGACACTAGTTAGATTGACCGGTGTGTCCCCACGGAAAGACATTGGTAGGGTTTTACCCTCACTTCCTGTTTGGCTGTGACAGGAAGTGAAGCCAATTTTCAGTAAAGGGACACAAATCCCAACCTAAAAAAGACAAGCAGGGGTTCTAACACTCATGTGATTTCCCTCAAATGCCCACAATTAGAAGAGGATTGTCTTGAGCTAGATTTTAGCTCAGTGCTCTAAATCAGTGGTTCTCAACCCTGTCCTCAAGTACCCCCAACAGGCCATGTTTGCAGGTTTTCCTTCATCTTGCACAGGTGCTTTAAATCACAGTCAATGGCTTGGTATTTTGGACAGCTATTTTAGCTAAGATAAATTCCCAAAACATGTCCTGTCGGGGGTACTTGAGGACTGAGACTGAGAACCACTGCGCTAAAATGGAAAATGTAATACTTACCTCTCTGTAATGTTCCTTTCCTGGTAACTATCCATGGCAGCATATGCACAATCCATGCATATGCTACCATGAAGGCACCAGGAAAGCAGCTTTTAGACAAATTACACCTTTTTTTGTTTTGCCATGCCAATCAGCCTAGTTAAGCTGCAGCTGGGAAATCTGTTGCATTAAAATTAACAAAACACATACAACATAAAAATTTGCTACACTTTTTATTGGTCAACAAAACAGGGTTTGAAAAAGAGCAAGGAAAGCAAAAAACAAATGCATGTTAATTTGAGAAACTAACAGAATATGGTTTTGAGGTCTGACCATTTTGCAGAGGAAATTAACAGAGTTAAAAGGACTGCGCCCACAAACGGACATCTATTAAGGATTTAAACATTAAATTAGTCACAACATCTTGAGGAAGCTTTTGCAAAATAATGCAGCACAGACAATTAAATCAAAGTGAAACAACCTACAAACGACACACATTGACAACATCAAAAATATTTCAGGGGAAAGTATACCCCCCACCCAAAAAAATACAATAAACCAAAGTTAAAAAAACTTGCTCTAAAACACATCACCCAAATGTACTGCTGCCCCCCCCCACACACACACACACACAACCTTGCCTCTTTTCAGGGCAAGCTAAAGAATGCTATCTGCAAGCTTTATATAACAGTTTGTGTGCTAATGAAGCAATTGAAAACACATGCACAGTCCATGAAACACACAAAATGTAAGTTCACCCAATGTAGAGACAGAACTTCAAAGTGGGTACACCTGTTAAGGATGTCCTTAAATTACTAACCCAAAAAACACACTCTCTGAGCATGCCCAGAAACATCCAAGTGCAGTTCACACACAAAATCTGAAAAAAAAATAAAAGTCCCTGAGCATGCCCAGACCAAAACAAATGCAGCTAGCACAAAATAAGCCACCCCCTTACAAAAATTAAACACATCATCCAGCATGCTACAAAATTACAGATGGGACAAACACCCCCTGGTCCAGGGGGGCAAACAAAGAGCCTAACATGGGCAAAAATTATACAACGAATACCACTGCAGTCTATGGGAATTGACTTGTTAATTTTACTAGTCCTCACTTGGCTGGCTTATCTTCTAAAATATTGGCCTTAAAATGGGTATGGGGGCCCAGGTCCCACCCTGAGGGACATATATCAATGTCACCAATTTGGACAACCCCAAAAACGAAACAAGTAAAAGTGCCTTTAAAAATGCAAAATTGCTTAAAAGCTGTTAATTGGGGGGCGGGGGGCTTACTCTGCCTGTAAAGTGGTGCATCTGTAGCATGTATCCATAATGCAGCTTCAAAGATGTACGGCTTTAGAGAAAACTTACAAATCTACATTGCAGCTGCAAGATTTTAACTCCAAACAAAAAATAGCCTGCCCCCATCCCCATACATGCAAGGCCATTTGGGTATGTTTAGGCTTAAAATGAGAAACTCCATGTGAAAAATCCCACCTCAAACTAAAAAAATATTGTGCCCCGCCCACACACTAAGAAACCCCTAGCCAAACTCACAGCAAGCCAGCCCATGAAGGGAGGGGGTGGATGCTTGGGCGCAGGAGGGGCTCGGGCACACCGAAAGTCAACCACCTTGTTCCCGTATTCAGGGGGACAGGGGCCTCTTCCACACAACCCATGGCTGGGCTTGTGGGGGGCTGCAGACAGGGGGCTTTAGGAAATGTGGAAAGCACCTTTAAACTAGTGGGTACAAGGTGCTTTGTGGTTGGTTTTGAGCTGAGTCCAACATGCCCCAAAGGCAGCCAGCTATGTTGAGTGCATGTGGCCTTGTATGGTTCAGGAGGGGGTTGGGCAATCGCTCTTCTCGCCCCTTTCCTAGCTGGCCCTGTTGTATGCTCTGAAAAAGGATGTGGTTTGAATTGGTGAAGGCAGCTCACAGTCTTTTTAGCCCATGGAAATCCAAAGGGTTATGGGGGGGACAAGAACATTGGAGAATGGAGTGGTGAGTTCCCTTTTAAAAGCAAAAGCTAGCCCAAATAAATCAAATGCATTAGAGGGGGAAGGCCCTTTTAGGAGGAGCTAGAGGAGCGAAAGTCTTTTTACACAATTTTAACAAGGTGCATGTCACATGTTGGCAACGTAACACGCTAACATGACCTGTGTGCAAATCTCCTTAAAAAAATACATAAAGGTGAACCAGCGTGAAAAAAAAATGTCAAGTTTGGAAGTGCGCCCGTTCAACCCAACACAATTGCATTTGCGTTGCTTGACATTTACTAAGATTTTGGCCATGCAGTGAACAAATGCAAAGAGCTGCTTGCGCATGTGCAGTGCTTACATTGATCACACGCAGTTCTAAACATACTTGCAGGCACAGCGGGCTTTCTCTGAAAAAGTTACTTTCTCATTCTATTTTGGGCATATCTGTTACTTGGGCAGTTGTTACTAAACTTCCTCATATCACCTCATAATATTGGCACCTCCATATTCTGTTAATATTGAATTGAAGATGGCATGCGCCATGTTCATAGTAGCGCACAGATTGCATTCCCCCGTGCGCCAAGATCTCTATAGTAAATGGGGGATTTGCGCTCTTTTCCCGGCGCACCGCTTCGTAAATATGAAAGCGCGTGTTGCGCCTCACCGTGCGCCTCTACTGATGGCGCACGGCTTTTGTAAATCAGCCTCTCTGTGTTTCTGTGCAGCAAAAAACTACCTGAAATCTCTCCCTCAGCTTGGAACTGGACTGAATAATGGTGAGAGCCTCAACAGTTGGGCGTAACAACACAAAGAACCAGCCGATTTTTGGCACCAGGTCTGTAGAGTCATTTAAAGATAACATAGCATAATAGCCACACAAGTAAAACAATACATGGGATACAAGAAAAAGTAACATTGTTCTTGTTGCATTAATGAGAGCCTGGAATTTATGGCATTTAAAATTAAAATTTGTATCTTTGCTATTCCACATATGTCTTACAAGAATAAATATTGTGACCATGAGAGAAAGTAGGGTGAGAATAAATGGTAAATAGATACCAAGAATATCAACTGTCCCCTGAATAAGCATTGAATTATTGGTTGAATTCCCCATAGATTGTTCGTGAAGAGTCACAGAAGTCACCCAGATTGATATGATATTGACGAGAAATGATCCCATTGCTGATAATAACAGAAGCTTAGGGAGGAATGTTGTGGTCGCCCTCTTCACATAAACAAAGATAACAAATCGGAGGTTAGAGATGGTCGTGCAGTAGTAGGCACAGAGGATGGCGGTCAACCAATAGCTAAAGAAGCCAACCGTACGAAGAAAAAAAAAGGAGATCAAAGGAACGTGTTTCTCAACAGACTTCTGGAACCATGGAAGGACTATCATAACCTGCATTGTCAAAAATAACTGTACAAGAGCATCAACCAGTCCCTTGGTCAGGTGGATCAGATCACACGGTTTAATTTTCTGCCTGCTTTTCATGCCTTTCAAATTAACAATGACTATGTACATGTTCAAAGCAATTCCAGGGCTACTTTCTATAATAACTATAGTTATTAATGCAATATACAGTGGAGGGACCATGGTGTTGACTGTGTCCAAAAATCAATGTTGTCTTTTTCCTCTTTGTTTTTATAATAAAAGTCAAAGAATGACTTTAAAATCCAGGTTCTCGATGTTTCCTCAGTATTTCACCAAGCATTTGAGAGATACAGATTTAAGTTTGCAGCCAATATATTAATATAGCGTAGCATTGCAATCTGAAGGTACAGTAGTGAGATGAAGCCGCACAGATACAGTCTATGAGATTTGAATCATGCAAATAGTCTGCGGCTTCTATTTCCCTGAATTAAATTTGAAAGATTAAATTGATTTTGATAATGTTCCCTGCTGTTTATACTCAGACATTAAAGAAAAAAAAAAAAAAAAGAAAAAATCCTTTAAATAATTTTTGCTCATTTTGTTAACACATCAAAGTTCTGTTAATCTCTCTCTTTCAACTGAAAAAAAATTTCTAACCTTCAACATACTTAGATAACAGAACAAGAAACCTCACTAAAAAGTGGAATTTCACTCTCCCAATCAACATGGATTATTTTTAATCCCTGTGTGGCTAGCATTAGAAAGTAGATAGGAAAGTAAACTATACTGGCAAAAGTATTGGGACACCTGCCTTTACACACACATGAATTTTAATGGCATCCCAGTCTTAGTCTGTAGGGTTAAATATTGAGTTGGCTCACCCTTTGTAGCTATAACAGCTTCAACTCTTCTGGGAAGGCTGTCCACAAGGTTTAGGAGTGTGTCTATGGGAATGTTTGACCATTCTTCCAGAAGCCCAAAGGTGTTCTATAGGGTTGAGGTCAGGACTCTGTGGAGGCTAGTCAATTTCCTCCCCAAACTTGCTCATCCAAACTGGTGCATGTGTAAGGATTCTGTTGGATGAGCATACTGGAGGAAAACCAGCAGCTGACCAGCTCCCATTCAGTGCTCTCAGCCAATGGCTGAGAGCCCTGATCGGAGTGTTCTGGTGGGTGGAGGGCCATCCCCCTGTCAGAACACAATGGTTTAGCGGGGGATATTGCTGTACTAACATCGGAGCTAACAGTTTTTTTTATTCATTCAACCCACTAGGTTGAATGGAAAAAATGAATAGTGTGTACCAGGCTTTAGAGTGGCCTTCTTTGTCTCTTTGTGTATTGTTTAAATGCACAGTTCTCCACTGTCCCTCCCTACTTGTTCTTAGGAAGTCCCCTGCATTGTAGGCACATGGGCGCCACCCCCCCCGTCCCTGCTGCCGCTTCCCTATCCATGTGCCCATCCATTTCAGACCGAATTGCTTCCCCGCCAATCTGGCGGCAGGTCAGTGAGACCTGTTTACTGATTGGCCAAAGCACCAGGCATCCCTATTGAATGCTCAGCACTTTGGCGGAAGTGGGGCAGAGCGGAGGAAGCTGACTGGAGAGGAGATGCCGGAGAAGAGGACACCTGGTAAGCGCTGGATCTCCTGCATGGGAATCCATCCGTAGGGGTGGGGGGTGTTGTGAGAAGGGTATCCCTTGATTCCTCTGGGGGAGGTGTGAACGGGGTATACCACAACATATCTGTGGGGGGTGTGTGCAAGCAGGGTGTCCCGCAATCCATCAGCGGGCGTGTGCGAGCGAAGTGTCCCACTATCCATCTGCAGGGGGAGTGTGTGAGCGGGGTGTCCCGCAAAACAATTAGTGGGGGTGTGCGAGCGGAGTGTCCCACTATCCATCTGCGGGGGGTGTGTGTGAGTGGGGTGTCCCACAAAACAATTAGTGGGGGTGTGAGCTGAGTGTCCCAATATCCATCCACGGGGTTGCTGTGAGCGGGGTGTCCCACAAGGGAATGTGAGCGGAGTGTCCGGCGATCCATCTGAGGGGGGGTGTGAGCGGATTGTCCTGCGCTCCATCAGCAGGGGGTTGTGAGCAGAGTGTCTGGCAATCCATCCGCAGGCGGTTGTGAGCGGGACTATCCCGCAATCCATCTGTGTGGGGGGTGTGAGCGAAGTGTCCCATGATCCATCCGCAGGTGGTTGTGAGCGGGAGTGTCCCGCAATTCATCCGTGTGGGGGGGTGTGATCGAAGTGTCCTGCGATCCATCCGCTTGGGGGGAATTGTGCCATGAGCGGGGTGTCCCGCGATCGATCCGCGGGGGGGGTGTGAGCGGAGTGTCCCACTATCCATCCACGGGGGGTGCTGTGAGCGGGGTGTCCCGCAGGAGGATGTGAGCAGAGTGTCCGGCGATCGATCTGAGGGGGGGTGTGAGCGGAGTGTTCTGCGATCCATCCACAGGGGGTTGTGAGCGGAGTGTCCCACGATCCATCTGCGCAAGGGTGTGAGCGAAGTGTCCCACAATCCATCCGCAGGCAATTGTGAGCGGGAGTGTCCCGCAATCCATCTGCGTGGGGGGTGTGAGCGAAGTGTCCCGCGATCCATCCGCTGGGGGAGTTGTGCTGTGAGCGGGGCGTCCCGCGATCTGTCCGTGGGGGGGAGCGGAGTGTCCCACTATCCATCCACAGGGGAGGGGTTTTAGTGGAGCAGTGGCGATGCGTCCATAAGGGGGAACCCTCTCTACTGCCACCCTCTAACACCAATAGATAGATTCATGCATTGCATGAATCTATCTATGGCAGCCGCTGCCACCACCTATGCAGCCCGAATTACAGCGGCGGGGGTGTTTTTGAAGCACCTGATTAGAGCCATAGGCTCTAATAGGCGTCAAAAAGTGACCTTCCAGCGCCATGCTGGGTTAGAAAAGCAAATGAATATTTACTTTACTAACACTAAACCGCCTCTCCGCCAATCAGGTGCTCGGGTCTGTTACCTGTCACCTGATTGACTGAAACGACAGGCGCCACTATTGGACAGCTATCAGGAGGAGAGGACAGGAGATGGGGACATCAGGGGATTCAGGAAGGACCCCGCTTGTCGCTGTCACCCGCTGCCCCATTAATACAGGGTAAGTGCAAGGCAGACGGTAAGTGGGCAGTGTCACACTGGTGGCATTCAAGGGCACACTGGCAGCATTTAATGGGCACACTGACAGCATTTGATGATCACACTGGCAGCATATGATGGGCACACTGGCAGCATATGATGGGCACACTGGCAGCATTTGATAGGCACACTGGCAGCATATGATTGGCACAATGGCAGCATTTGATGGGCACAGTAGAAGTGTTTTATGCACAGTGGTAGCGTTTAATAGGCAGAGTGGCAGCATTCGATGGCACAGTGGCAGTATTTGATGGCACAGTGGCAGCGTTTGGGCACAGTGGAAGTGTTTGATGGCACAGTGGCAGCATTTGATGGGCACAGTGGCAGCGTTTGATGGCACAGTGGCTGCAATTAATGGCACAGTGGCAGCATTTGATGGCACAGTGGCAGCGTTTGATGGTACAGTGGCAGCGTTTGGTGGGCACAGTGGCAGCGTTTGATGGCACAGTGGCAGCGTTTGGGCACAGTGGCAGTGTTTGGGCACAGTGGAAGTGTTTGATGGCACAGTGGCAGCATTTGATGGGCACAGTGGCAGCGTTTGATGGCACAGTGGCTGCAATTAATGGCACAGGGGCAGCATTTGATGGTACAGTGGCAGCGTTTGGTGGGCACAGTGGCAGCATTTGATGGCACAGTGGTTGCAATTGATGATTTTTTTTTCAAAAAATGTTTGCGCCCCCCAAAAATTTTGAGCACCAGCCGCCATTGGAAGTCCCTATCTAATAATGTTCGAACTGTAAAAAAGTAAAGGTCTTAGCTGTACATGCTTCAAAATATATAGAAACACGTCACATGGTGTCCTCTACATTGTACATGCCTACTCTAAACTATGAAGGCCCAGAACACAAAGTGGGTGTACAGCATTTATTAGATGGAAAAGCAGTTGAGTTTTTGAGGAAGGCGAAATTTTGAAGTTTTGAAAGGAGCTACCAGACTTATATTTCTTAGGTATACACATCCTAAATCTTTTTATTTCAGTCAGTCTCTGAGTACACTTCTTATAAGAAATTAAACCAATGCACCGTCTTGTATATTTTATCAAAACCCTCATTATTACTGAGCCAGCCTTTTTCTTTTGCCTATCTTTGTACTCTAAAGTATACTCTTATGCCGCGTACACACAAGCGGACTTCTCGTCGGACTGAACTCCGAAGGACTTTTCAACGGGGTTTATTTACTAAAGGCAAATCCACTTCGCACTACAAGTGCACTTGGAAGTGCAGTTGCTGGAGATTCGAGGGGGACATGCAATGAAAATAAAAAAACAGCATCTTTGCTTCTACATGATTGGATGATAAAATCCCCAGTGCTTTCCCTCAGATTTACAGTGAGTACAACTGTATTGTACAGTGGATTTGCCTTTAATAAACCCCAAAATACCTAATAATTTGGGGTGTACACAACAAAGTGCTAGAGTGCAATTTTCCTAATGGGGACACTAGTTAGATTGACTGGTGTGTCCCCACAGAAAGACATTGGTAGGGTTTTACCCTCACTTCCTGTTTGGCTGTGACAGGAAGTGAAGCCAATTTTCAGTAAAGGGACACAAATCCCAACCTAAAAAAGACAAGCAGGGGTTCTAACACTCATGTGATTTCCCTCAAATGCCCACAATTAGAATAGGATTGTCTTGAGCTAGATTTTAGCTCAGTGCTCTAAATCAGTGGTTCTCAACCCTGTCCTCAAGTACCCCCAACAGGCCATGTTTGCAGGTTTTCCTTCATCTTGCACAGGTGCTTTAAATCACAGTCAATGGCTTGGTATTTTGGACAGCTATTTTAGCTAAGATAAATTCCCAAAACATGTCCTGTCGGGGGTACTTGAGGACTGAGACTGAGAACCACTGCGCTAAAATGGAAAATGTAATACTTACCCCTCTGTAATGTTCCTTTCCTGGTAACTATCCATGGTAGCATATGCACAATCCATGCATATGCTACCATGAAGGCACCAGGAAAGCAGCTTTTAGACAAATTACACCTTTTTTTGTTTTGCCATGCCAATCAGCCTAGTTAAGCTGCAGCTGGGAAATCTGTTGCATGAAAATTAACAAAACACATACAACATAAAAATTTGCTACACTTTTTATTGGTCAACAAAACAGGGCTTGAAAAAGAGCAAGGAAAGCAAAAAACACATGCATGTTAATTTGAGAAACTAACAGAATATGGCTTTGAGGTCTGACCATTTTGCAGAGGAAATTAACAGAGTTAAAAGGACTGCGCCCACAAACGGACATCTATTAAGGATTTAAACATTAAATTAGTCACAACATCTTGAGGAAGCTTTTGCAAAATAATGCAGCACAGACAATTAAATCAAAGTGAAACAACCTACAAACGACACACATTGACAACATCAAAAATATTTCAGGGGAAAGTATACCCCCCACCCAAAAAAATACAATAAACCAAAGTTAAAAAAACTTGCTCTAAAACACATCACCCAAATGTACTGCTGCGCCCCCCCCCCACACACACACACACACAACCTTGCCTCTTTTCAGGGCAAGCTAAAGAATGCTATCTGCAAGCTTTATATAACAGTTTGTGTGCTAATGAAGCAATTGAAAACACATGCACAGTCCATGAAACACAGAAAATGAAAGTTCACCCAATGTAGAGACAGAACCTCAAAGTGGGTACACCTGTTAAGGATGTCTTTAAATTACTAACCCAAAAAACACACTCTCTGAGCATGCCCAGAAACATCCAAGTGCAGTTCACACACAAAAAGCTAAAAAAAAAAATAAAAGTCCCTGAGCATGCCCAGACCAAAACAAATGCAGCTAGCACAAAATAAGCCACCCCCCTGACAAAAACTAAACACATCATCCAGCATGCTACAAAATTACAGATGGGACAAACACCCCCGGGTCCAGGGGGGCAAATAAAGAGCCTAACATGGGCAAAAATTATACAACAAATACCATTGCAGTCTATGGGAATTGACTTGTTAATTTTACTAGTCCCCACCTGGCTGGCTTATCTTCTAAATATTGGCCTTAAAATGGGTATGGGGGCCCAGGTCCCACCCTGAGGGACATATATCAATGTCACCAATTTGGACAACCCCAAAAACGAAACAAGTAAAAGTGCCTTTAAAAATGCAAAATTGCTTAAAAGCTATTAATTGGGGGGCGGGGGGGCTTACTCTGCCTGTAAAGTGGTGCATCTGTAGCATGTATCCATAATGCAGCTTCAAAGATGTACGGCTTTAGAGAAAACTTACAAATCTACATTGCAGCTGCAAGATTTTAACCCCAAACAAAAAATAGCCTCTGGGACTATTATCACCCAAACAAAATGTTTTAACCAGATCATGATGTAGGTTATCTAGTTAGACATGTTCATAAGTCGCCTCCATTCCCTAAAGGTACAAAAATTTAAGATAAACCCTTATTGGCAATTTCTTGCCCAATGTTAGTCACAAGCTGGTAAATGTGAATTGCTTACCCACCTCTCCCTTCCCTCCCCCCTCCCTCTCCCCTGTGTTCCTTATATAACTGTGTTTAGGTATAACATGCATTCTGTATCAAGAATAATTGTATATCCATGCCTTACAATTGTTTTGTACAATGTTTTCTATGAATATATTTTGAAAAAATCAATAAATATTTAAAAAAAAAAAAAAATAGCCTGCCCCCATCCCCATATATGCAAGGCCATTTGAGTATGTTTAGGCTTAAAATGAGAAACCCCATGTGAAAAATCCCACCTCAAACTAAAAAACATTGTGCCCCGCCCACACACTAAGAAACCCCTAGCCAAACTCACAGCAAGCCAGCCCATGAAGGGAGGGGGTGGATGCTTGGGCGCAGGAGGGGCTCGGGCACCCCAAAAGTCAACCACCTTGTTCCCGTATTCAGGGGGACAAGGGCCTCTTCCACACAACCCATGGCTGGGCTTGTGGGGGGCTGCAGACAGGGGGCTTTAGGGAATGTGGAAAGCCCCTTTAAACTAGTGGGTACAAGGTGCTTTGTGGTTGGTTTTGGGCTGAGCCCAACATGCCCCAAAGGCAGCCAGCTATGTTGAGTGCATGTGGCCTTGTATGGTTCAGGAGGGGGTTAGGCAATCGCTCTTCTCGCCCCTTTCCTAGCTGGCCCTGTTGTATGCTCTTAAAAAAGGATGTGGTTTGAATTGGTGAAGGCAGCTCGCAGGCTTTTTAGCCCATGGAAATCCAAAGGGTTATGGGGGGGACAAGAGCATTGGAGAATGGAGTGGTGAGTTCCCTTTTAAAAGCAAAAGCTAGCCCAAATAAATCAAATGCATTAGAGGGGGAAGGCCCTTTTAGGAGGAGCTAGAGGAGCGAAAGTCTTTTTACACAATTTTAACAAGGTGCATGTCACATGTTGGCAACGTAACACACTAACATGACCTGTGTGCAAATCTCCTTAAAAAAATACATAAAGGTGAACCAGCGTGAAAAAAAAATGTCAAGTTTGGAAGTGCGCCCGTTCAACCCAACACAATTGCATTTGCGTTGCTTGACATTTACTAAGATTTTGGCCGTGCAGTGAACAAATGCAAAGAGCTGCTTGCGCATGTGCAGTGCTTACATTGATCGCACGCAGTTCTAAACATACTTGCAGGCACAGCGGGCTTTCTCTGAAAAAGTTACTTTCTCATTCTATTTTGGGCATATCTGTTACTTGGGCAGTTGTTACTAAACTTCCTCATATCACCTCATAATATTGGCACCTCCATATTCTGTTAATATTGAATTGAAGATGGCATGCGCCATGTTCATAGTAGCACACAGATTGCATTCTCCCGTGCGCCAAGATCTCTATAGTAAATGGGGGATTTGCACTCTTTTCCCGGCGCACCGCTTCGTAAATATGAAAACGCGTGTTGCGCCTCACCGTGCACCTCTACTGATGGCGCACGGCTGTTGTAAATCAGCCTCTCTGTGTTTCTGTGCAGCAAAAAACTACCTGAAATCTCTCCCTCAGCTTGGAACTGGCCTGAATAATGGTGAGAGCCTCAACAGTTGGGCGTACCAACACAAAGAACCAGCTGATTTTTGGCCCCAGGACTGTAGAGTCATTTAAAGATAACATAGCATAATAACCACACAAGTAAAACAATACATGGGATACAAGAAAAAGTAACATTGTTCTTGTTGCATTAATGAGAGCCTGGAATTTATGGCATTTAAAATTAAAATTTGTATCTTTGCTATTCCACATATGTCTTACAAGAATAAATATTGTGACCATGAGAGAAAGGAGGGTGAGAATAAATGGTAAATAGATACCAAGAACATTAACTGTTATTATATAAAAGCGGTCAAAAAACAGTGTCCCCTGAATAATCATTGAATTATTGGTTGAATTCCCTATAGATTGTTCGTGAAGAGTCACAGAAGTCACCCAGATTGATGGGATATTGACGAGAAATGATCCCATTGCTGATAATAACAGAAGCTTAGGGAGGAATGTTGTGATCGCCCTCTTCACCCAAACAAAGATAACAAATCGGAGGTTAGAGATGGTCGTGCAATAGTAGGCACAGAGGAAGGCGGTCAACCAATAGCTAAAGAGGCCAACCGTACGAAGAAAAACAAAGGAGATCAAATGAACGTGTTTCTCAACAGACTTCTGGAACCATGGAAGGACTATCATAACCTGCATTGTCAAAAATAGCTGTACAAGAGCATCAACCAGTCCCTTGGTCAGGTGGATCAGATCACACGGTTTAATTTTCTGCCTGCTTTTCATGCCTTTCAAATTAACAATGACTATGTACATGTTCAAAGCAATTCCAGGGCTACTTTCTATCATAATTATAATTATTAATACAATATACAGCTGAGGGACCATGATGTTGGCTGTGTCCAAAAATCAATGTTGTCTTTTTCCTCTTTGTTTTTATAATAAAAGTCAAAGAATGACTTTAAAATCCAGGTTCTCGATGTTTCCTCAGTATTTCACCAAGCATTTGAGAGATACAGATTTAAGTTTGCAGCCAATATATTAATATAGCGTAGCATTGCAATCTGAAGGTAGTGAGATGAAGCAGCACAGAAACAGTCTATGAGATTTGAATCATGCAAATGGTAGGCGGCTTCCATTTTCCTTGATTTAAATTGTAAAGATTAAATTGATTTTCATAATGTTCCCTGCTGTTTATACAGCAGGGAACTTTAAATAATTTTTGTTCATTTTGTTAACACATCAAAGTTCTGTTAATCTCTCTCTTTCCTTGTCAAAAGAAGTTTATTGAGTATACAATGTTATAAAGATACATAAAGTAAGTTTACAAGGATCTATAAAGTAAGCTCATTGTTTTACAGTAGGGTTTATATAGGTAAATATCATGAAATTTCAAATATTAAACATTGGGTTCACGTAAACCTAAATTAAAGATATATATCATTTCCTTAGTTACTTTTGTAGGTATTTAAATGATTTATACCTACTATACATATTGTTTACAAGTAGAGTGTATATAGGTCAAATAAATTCTGATAATGAGCTTTAATTGTAAGGTGGAGAAAAGGAAAGAGAAAGAAGAAAAAGGGTTGAAAGGTAGAGGTATGGTCCACAAGGTTGTCCCGCTCGTCAGTTTATTATTCTTTTTAGTTCTCTTTGAAGCCTTAGAATGGGTGTCTCTGTAAGTCATTTAATCTGTTACCATGGCAACAGGACAGAGTCATTGAAGTTTGACAGGAACTGTTGTTTTATCCAAGGATGCCAAAGTTTTTCAAATTTTGGAATTTGATTTTGATCGATGGCTACCATCTTAGCATGGGCCATTGTATTATTCATTCTGTGAATTGTTTCTGCTAGTACCAATGTAGGAGATTTCCATGCTTTGGCCACTGTTTGTTTTGCAGCCGTTATTAGTTGGATCATAAGTTTGAATTGAGAGAGTGTTAACCATTCCGGTTTTAGATTAAGTAAAGTTAAATATGGATCTGGTTGTATTATTTTTTTAAATATTTTAGATGCAATCACGAAGACTTCCTTCCAGAAGGTTTGGATTACTGGGCACGTCCACCATATGTGTAAATATGTGCCTATTTCTGGGCATCCTCGAAAACAAAGAGTTGAGGTATTAGGTGAATATTTTGCCACTCTAGCGGGTACAAGGTACCAGCGAGTTAGGACTTTATAATTTGTCTCCAGTGCTAAGATGTTGGGTGAAGATGTCTTAGATGTGAGCCATATGTTAGACCAGTCCGTGTCTTCTAAAGTTCGTCCCAGGTCCTCCTCCCACCTCTGAACATAAGAGGGTCTATTAAGATTTGCTACTCCATATAATTGATTATAAAGTGATGAAATTGTACCTTTAGCAAATGGATCTTTTGTACAGATTGATTCAAAAATGGATAATTGGGATAATGGTGTATCCCCCTTTAGGAATGGTGTATAGAAATTTTTGATTTGGAGATATCTAAATATCTCAGAGTTTGGTAGATCATATTTTTCTCTAAGCGATGGGAATGAAAGGAATGATTTAGATGCTATGAAGTCATTTAGTGTCTGAATTCCTGATGTTGTCCAAGCTTTAAAAGAATTTGGGTAGATCCATGCCGGATAAAAGGCCGGATTTCTGATAAAAGAAAGGAGAGGATTGTGTGGAGATTGTAACTGATATTTGGTTTTTAGTTTATCCCAGAGAGATAAGAAGTGTTTAGTTATGGGATTATGAATTTTAAAGCGATCTTTAGGATCAAGCCATAATAAATTTGATATTAATAGAGGGTCATTTTCTGAAGCCTCTATAAATACCCATAATGGGATTTCCTGTTTTGCATGGTATTTGGACAGACTGGCCAAATGTGCTGCTCTGTAGTAGTTAGTAAAATTAGGGTATCCCAGGCCTCCTTTATTTTTGGGAAGATGTAGTGTGTGTATAGGTATACGTGGTTTAGAAGAGCCCCATATAAACGAAGTTGCTCTTTTTTGTACTATTCTCAAAAAATAGGAAGGAATTGGAATAGGGAGGACTCTGAATAGATAAAGCAATTTGGGTAGAATAGTCATTTTGATTGCATTAATCTTCCCTATCCAGGATAAAGGAAGTTGCGACCATTGTTTTATTAGATTTGTGATCTGTCTTAATACAGGAGGATAATTGGTTGAGAATAAGTCAGAATGAGATGCTGTTAAATGAATTCCAAGATATGGGATTGATTTTTCTGCCCATGTGAATGGGAGTGCAGCCCTAGCCGGGATCAATTCCATGTTTGTGAGTGAAATATTAAGCACTAGGCATTTCTTAGGATTAATCATAAGGCCGGATAGGGCTGCAAATCCATCAAGAGCTGGTATTAAGTTAGGACCAGAGACCTGTGGTGATGATAGAAAAAGTAATATATCGTCTGCAAATATACATAATTTGTGTGTAATACCTCCTACTTCAATGCCAGTTATAGTTTGGTTTGTTCTGATGTATTGGGCCATGGGTTCGAGTATAAGGGCAAATAATAAGGGAGATAATGGGCAACCCTGTCGGGTACCTCTTTCGATATTAAAGGCTTCAGATTTGTATCCAGCATATTTTATATAGGCTTTGGGTTTATTATATAATGCTTTGATCCATGTTAAAAAGTGGGGTCCAAAACCCCATTTTTGTAATGAATATTGCATATATTTCCAGGATACTGTGTCAAATGCCCTCTTAATATGGAGAGATAGAAAACATAAAGGGATTTTCCGTTTTTTAGCAATATGTGCCAATAACACTGCCCTGCGTATATTATCGCCTGCCTGTCTATTTGGCATGAAGCCTACTTGATCTCTATGTATTAATTTTCCTATAATGCTATTGAGGCGTTTTGCTATTATTTTTGCTAATAATTTAATATCAAGGTTTAACAGAGAGATAGGCCGATAATTCACACAGGAAGTATCATCAGAAAGGGGTTTTGGGATCATACAAACAATTGCCATTAGTGTTTCTTGCCGAAAAGAATGTCCATCTAGAAGTTTGTTAAAAGTTTCAGTGAGAATGGGAGAGAGTATTTCTGAGAATGTTTTATAGTATAAAGCCGAGTAGCCGTCTGGGCCTGGTCTTTTGTTAAGTTTTAGGTCTTTTATGGCGTTAGCAACTTTATCTATAGTTATAGGCTCATCCAAACTGCTTTTTTGATTCTGAGATAACTCAGGTAAGGTTATTTTTGAGAAGAAGGATTCAGCCTCTGTAGGATTAAATTCATTGTTTGTCTTGTATAAAGTTGCGAGATGTGAGTGAAATTTATGGACTATTTTAACTGGATTACAAGTGTAAACATTTTTTGATAATTTCAAACGTATTGGTTTGAAAGATTTGTTAGTTGAATTTAATGCCCGAGCCAAATATGTACCTGGTTTGTTTGTATTCATGTAGAAATTGTGTTTGGAGCGTTTGAGGGATTTATCAACTGACTCAGTGAGAAATAGATCGTATTCCAATCTAGATTTTTCCAGATGAGATTTTGTACTCTGAGATGGATTATCTTGAAATGATATGTAGGCTGCATTAAAATTGAGTGCTAGTTTTTTTGCTAGATTTTTGCGTTCCCGTTTAAATAGTGCCATTTGTCTTTGTATTGTACCACGCAAGACAGGCTTATGAGCTTCCCACAGTGTTATTGGGGAGATGTCTGTTGTATTATTAATTGATATGTATTCCTTTAAAGCTTGTTCAATGGCCATCTGATGTAGTGGGTGTTTGAGCATTATGTCCGGTAAGTACCACGTTGGGTCATGCGCTTTTGGTATGGCTAAGGCTATAGTAGTGTATACTGCATTATGGTCAGACCACGGAATCGGAATTATATCTGATGCAATAATTTCTGGTATCATTCCTATTGTTAGAAAAATATGATCTATTCTGGTGAAGGTTTGATGAGGGTGCGAGAAATAAGTGAATTTCTTTTTCATTGGGTTACTTTCTCTCCACGAATCTACCAGATTGTATTTGGAAAGAAGTTGAGAAAAAGGTAATCTAGAGGTTATTTTGGATGGTGTAAAAGGTGATTTATCTAGAAATGGGAGGAGGACCTGGTTCGAATCCCCACACATTATCACTGTTCCTATTTTGTGTGTATTAATCACTTGTAATATATGTGAGAGGAATGGTGTAGGTTGTTTGTTAGGGGCGTAGTAGGAAATCACTGTGATTGCTGTATCCATTATATAACCCATGAGTATCAGGTATCTACCTTCTGGGTCTTTAATTTCTGATGATAAGGTGAATGGTGTGGATCGGTGAAATGCAATTAGAGTTCCCCTTTGCTTGGTACAGGCAGAAGCCGTGTAAATTTGTTGATAAAAAGGAGAAATATATTTTGGAGTAGAATCTTTGGTAAAGTGTGTTTCTTGGAGGCATACTATGTGAGCCTTCTTGTTATGGAAAGTACGGAAGGCTTTGGTCCTTTTTTGAGGGACATTTATTCCCTGAACATTCAGGGAAAGTATATTCAGTGGTGCCATGGCAATAGATCAAATAGTTTTGACTTACTTTTTGTTATGCAGAGCTGACTGCGCAGATCAACCTGTGTGGACTGAAGAGATGAATAGATAGAAAAGAAACCAGTGAATTCTGGAGTAAAGAGTAAACAAAAAACATATGAGATTAGATGATACATTGTATAAATTATTTTTTTCAAGTAATCACAATTTACCCGTGAAAGAGAATAAATATCTCCCTCAGGGGAATAAGTGCCTTCGTCACACTCCCACATAATATGGTTGGGAGAATGAGGAGGGCTAATGGGGGTACACGGATCTTCCGCTTACAGGAGAGAAGTGCTATGTCAAAAGACATCAAAATGATGTTTCATTAATTGGAGTGCAGAATATAGTTTTTGTTGAAATTATTTATTCCAGGGTGGTTGTATATGGTTAGTCTTGCCCTAGGCTAAATAATTCAGTTAGAAAGGTACTGTTAATAACTTTGGTATTGATGAAGATAGTTTGAATTATTTTGGGATTTTAACCCTTTTAGAGTAAACAATTACATATTTTATTCATATGTAACTGTTTAGATATGTTAACTCATAAAATTGAGGTTGTATTGCTTCAGATTAGAATAAACAAAAACATAATTCTAGGAACTAGTTAGGTAATAATATATTTGTTTTAAGAAAAGAAAGAAAAAGCTTCCATTACTTCTGGATTATTGAACATATTTGTCCTAAAAAGTAATAAATCTATTGTTATCACCTGATAATATATAACTGAACAAGAATTTCCTTATTTCACTTATATATTCTAAGGCTATATGAATCAGAAGTAATAAGAAATATAACTGGAATGTAACATGATCCCATACAGTGTGTGACTATCAGAATGCAGTTACATTCAGTTATAAATACAGGTTTTTTATAGAGAACCATCTCTTAGTATAATAAATGAAGAGATATCAGGAATTAGGATGTCAGTCCATTGAATCTTCTTGGTCCATGGATGATGTGGCATAACGGCCTCTTTTGTGAGAATGATGATTCCCATTTTGTTCTGATATTTTCTGGGTGCTGCCTGAAGGTGAAGATGATGCCATTCTTCTGCGTGTGGGAGAGTTGCTGCTTGTGGGTTCTGTCAGATTTAATTTTAAAAGGGTTTGTTGTAGTTCATCTGCTGATCTGCTTCTGTAAATTGTACCTTGGTAGTTAAATCTGACTGAAAAGGGGAAGCCCCGTTGATACATAATGTTGTGGCGTTGCAGTTCCATTAGTTGGGGTTTCATGGATCATCTTTTAGTAATAGTAAGTTGGGATAGGTCAGCAAAAATTTGATAATTGTGTCCTTGAAAATTAAGTTCCTTTTTTTCTCTTGCAGCAATTAGTATTTGTTATTTCGTTCTGTAATAATGAAATTTTGTGATTATATCATGTGGGGGTCCATCTTTCTTTTTGGCTGTGAGGGCTCTGTGTACTCTGTCCAGTTCTAAACGTTCAATAGGGATATCTGGCTTTAGTTCTTGTAATAGAGCAGTAATAGTAGATTGCAGGTCTGTCACAGTTTCAGGTATTCCCCTTATGCGCAAGTTTGAACGTCTGGCTCTATTTTCGTAATCTTCAAGCTTAGTTTGAAGTATTAAATTCTCTTTTTTTAATTGTTCCAATTCTGTTATATTTTCTTGGGTTGTAATTTCAATTTCATCCATTTTTATTTCTAAGGCTGCGGTGCGGTTTCCCAGCTCTCTTATTTCTTTGGTTAGGCTTTTTGTTATTTGGTCTGAGGTTTGTTTTAAAGCCTTATGAAGCATCTTTTCAAATTGTAATAATATTACTGGGGATGCTGAGGAGGCTTGTGGAGAAGTTTGTGAGAGGATTTGTTCTGTATCTGACTCAAATGGAGAGTCTTGCTGTGACATTTTCTGTCTGTGAGAGCGCCCTGATGCTGTATCTTGTGAGGTGACTGGAGCTGCTTCAGCTGCAGTGAGTGCCTGTGAGCTCTTTGTGAGGTGATTTTTATTCCTGCCACGGTTTCCTCCCAGTACCATATTTCCTGCCCAAACTTTCACAGTTTGTTCCCTGGGGCAAAAAGGTTCAAATGGATACCTTTTGAGCCTGCAGGCTCCGCTTTGTCCTTCTCTTCTCTCCTCAGCGGTGTGGAGCTCTAACAATGCATGTCTGCTCCGCTAGGCTCCGCCTCCTGCCCCCAATCTCTCTCTTTCAATTGAAAAAAAAAATATTTCTAACCTTCAACATACTTAGATAACAGAACAAGAAACCTCACTAAAAAGTGGAACTTCACTCTCCTAATCAACATGGATTATTTTTAATCCTCATGCAGCTAGCATTAGAAAGTACTGTAGATAGGAAAGTAAACTATATTGTCAAAAGTATTGGGACGCCTGCCTTTACACGCACATGAACTTTTTAATGACATCCCAGTCTTAGTCTGTAGGGTTCAATATTGAGTTGGCTCTGCCCTTTGCAGCTATAACAGCTTCAACTCTTCTGGGAAGGCTGTCTACAAGGTTTAGGAGGGTGTCTATGGGAATGTTTGATCATTCTTCCAGAAGCCCATTTGTGAGGTCAGGCACTGATGTTGGACAAGAAGGCCTGGCTCACAGTCTCCGCTATAATTCGTCCCAAAGGTGTTCTATCAGGTTGAGGTCAGAACTACGTGGAGGCTATTCAAATTCCTCCCCAAACTTGCTCATCCAAACTGGCCCATGTGTAAGGCAGCCGGATTCTGTCGCATGAGCATACTGGAGGAAAACCAGCAGCCATCCAGCTCCCATTCAGGGCTCTCAGCCAATGGCTGAGAGCCCTGATCGGAGTGTTCTGGTGGGTGGGGGGGTGCCCCCCTGTCAGAACACAACAGTTTAGCGGGGGATATTGCTGTACTAACATTGGAACTGACAGTTTTTTTCTTCATTCAACCCACTGGGTTGAATGGAAAAAAATGAATAGTGTGTACCAGGCTTTAGAGTGGCCTTCTTTGTCTCTTTGTGTATTGTTTAAACACACAGTTCTTCACTGTCCCTCCCTACTTCTTCTTAGGAAGTCCCCAGTGGTGGCCCATGCATTGTAGGCGCACGGTTGCCACCCCCCCGTCCCTACTGCTGTCTCCCTATCCATGCGCCCGGCCCCTTTCAGACCACATTGCTTCCCCGACAATCTGGAGGCAGGTCAGTGAGACCTGTTTCCTGATTGGCCAAAGTACCATGCATCCCTATTGGGTGCTCAGCACTTTGGCAGAAGTGGGACAGAGAGGAGGAGTGTCCCGCGATCCATCCACAGGGGGGTGTGAGCAGAGTGTCCCACTATCCATCCGCGGGGGGGTGCTGTGAGCGGGGTGTCCCGCAGGGGGATGTGAGCAGAGTGTCCCGCAATCCATCCAAAGTGGGATGTGAGTGGAGTGTCCTGTGATCCATCCGCAGGGGGTTGTGAGCGGAGTGTCCCACAATCCATCCGCGGGGGTATGTGAGTGGAGTGTCCTGCGATCCATCCGCAGGGGGTTGTGAGCAGGAGTGTACCAAGATCCATCTGCGCGGGGGGGGTGTGAGTGAAGTGTCTGTGATCCATCCGCGGGGGGAGTTGTGCTGTGAGCGGGGTGTCCTGCGATCCATCTGTGGGGGGGTGAGTGGAGTGTTCCGCGATCCATCCACGGGGGAGAGATTTGAACGGAGCAGTAGCGATGCGTCCATAAGGGTGCACCTTCTCTCCTGCCATCCCTCTATCACCAATAGATAGATTCATGCATTGCATGAATCTATCTATGGCAGCCGCTGCCACCCCCTATTCAGGTGCCCGGACCCTTTTAGGGCGCTGGGAGCGTGAATTACAGCGGCGGGGGGTGTTTTTGAAGCACCTGATTAGAGTCATAGGCTCTAATAGGCGTAAAAAAAAGTGACCTACGAGCGCCATACTGGGTTGGAAAAGCAAATGAATATTTGCTTTCCTAACACTAAACCGCCTCTCCACCAATCAGGTGCTCAGATCTGTTACCTGTCACCTGATTGGCTGAAATGACAGGTGCCGCGATTGGACGGCTATCAGGAGGAGAGGACAGGAGACGAGGACAGCAGGAGACGCAGGAAGGACCCCGCTCGTCGCTGTCACCCGCTGCCCCACCAAGACAAGCTAAGTGCCAGGCAGATGGCGAGCAGGCAGGGGTCACACTGGGGACATTTAAGGGCACACTGGCATCATTTAATGGACACATTGGCAGCATATGATGGACACACTGACAGCATTTGATGGGCACACTGGCAACATATGAAGGGCACACTGGCAGCATTTGATTGGCACATTGTAGCATAGGATGGGCACAGTGGCAGCATTTGATGGGCACAGTGGCAGCGTTTGATGGCACATTGGCAGTATTTGATTGCATAGTGGCAGCATTTACTGGGCACAGTGGCAGCATTTACTGGGCACAGTGGCAGCATTTGATGGCACAGTGGCAGTGTTTGGGCACAGTGGCAGCATTTGATGGCACAGTGGCTGCAATTGATGGCACAATGGCAGCATTTGACAGAACAGTGGCAGCGTTTGATGGCAGAGTGGCAGAGTTTGATGGGCACAGTGGCAGCCTTTGATGGCACAGTGGCTGCAATTGATTTTTTTTCAAAATTTTTTGCACCCCCCAAATATTTTGAGCACCAGCCGCCACTGGAAGTCCCTATCTAATAATGCTCAAACTGTAAAAAAGTAAAGGTCTTAGCTGTACATACTTCCAAATATATAGGAACACATCACATAAAGGTGTCTCTACATTGTACACGCCTACTCTAAACTATGAAGGTCCAGAACACAAAGGGGGGTGTACAGCATTTATTAGATGGAGAGCAGTTGAGTTTTTGAGGAAGGCAAAATTTTGAAGTTTTGAAAGGAGCTACCAGACTTATATTTCTTAGGTATACACGTCCTAAATCTTTTTATTTCAGTCAGTCTCTGAGTACACTTCTTATAAGAAATTAAACCAATGCACCTTCTTGTATATTTTATCAAAACCCTCATTATTACTGAGCCAGCCTTTTTCTTTTGCCTATCTTTGTACTCTAAAGTACACTATTATACCTGGAAATATTATGTGCCTATCTGTTTCTTATGTGATCACCTCTCCCTGGTGCATCCAAGGCTAATGCAATATTGATATTGAGCATTAGAGTAACGTTCTTTGAGTAGTATTCTTTCGAACCTTGAGTATAATGCATTACTTGATATTAAGCATTAGAGTACCGTTCTTGTACTGTATTGTTTGTAAGTACACAGTTCTCTGACATGTGGATTTACATTGTGGAACTTTTTTTTTTAACTAAAGGGTTTGTAAAAAAGTGTGTGTGTTAATTTATCACAGATTTTTTTTTTTTTAATGATCGGAGGCACTATGTCCCCCTTACCCAGTCATATAAGGTAGGTGGTATCTGGGGCTCTTTTATTTTTAAAGGGGACTTCAGGGTTCAATAAGCCTTCTACCTGCAGACTTCTGCAACCACCAGGCCAGGGTTTTTGGAAGGGGTCCTTGTCCTCTTCAACTTGTTGAGGGCATGTAGCCTGGTATAGTTCAGAGAAGGAAGGTATATGCTCATACCCATCCCTTTCCTGGCCACCTAGGCTGTATGCTTGGATATGGGTCTTGTATGGATTCTGGGGGCCTCATATTTTTTTTTTACATGTTTTATTTGTGTGAGAATACCCCTTAAAACCCATACCAGGCTTGAAGGGTCTAGCATGGAATTGGGAGGGGGGGAGCTATGCCATTTTTATATAACCCCCCTTAAAATCTATAACAGACCTAAAGTCTGTTTGAATGTTTGTTTACATTCAACTATCGGGTGAGAATCCCCCACTGACAGATGAATGTACCAGGCGGGGATGAGCCACTAGTTGATAGGATGCCAGCAGGTGCCAGCTCTCTGACAACCAGTCACATTTAGCAGTGGTAATAATCCCAATGCTAAATGTTTTGTTTGACATTGCAGCTGGAGGTCCCTTAAGGAGAACACCCACTTGTTCCACCATTCACACAAGATTCTCCATAGACTGTACCCATTGCTGAGGTCTCCCTCATAGTATTTCCTCTGCTGGTTTAATGTTGTTAGTCTATAGTGTTATCCTATTTTCTCTGTTGGTGAAATGTTAAAGATGTTTTTTTCTCTTAGAATCAAATGCCCTGAATGTTACATTTGCCCAGCTAAGCATTGGAATTGTTCCATACATATTAATACATTGTAGGTTTTATTTACATAGTAGGTGAGGTTGAAAAAAGACCCAAGTCCATCAAGTCCAACCTGTGTGTGATTATATGTCAGTATTACATTGTATATCCCTGTATGTTGTGGTCATTTAGGTGCTTATCTAATAGTTTTTTTTAAATTATCAGTGCTCCCCGCTGAGACCACCGCCTGTGGAAGAGAATTCCACATCCTTGCCACTCTTACAGTAAAGAACCCTCTATGCAGTTTGAGGTTAAACATCTTTTCTTCTAATTTTAGTAAATGGTCGCGCATCTTTTTGATTTCCCTTTTGCATAAAAGTTTTATTCCTATTGTGGGGTCACCAGTACGGTATTTTTACATTGAAATCATATCCCCTCTCAAGTGTCTCTTCTCCAGACAGAATAAGTTCAATGCTTGTAAGCTTTTCTCATAATTAAGGTACTCCAGTCCCTAAATTAGCTTTGTTGCCCTTTTCTGGACTCTCTCCAGTTCCAGTACATTCTTCCTGAGGACTGGTGCCCAGAACTGGACAGCATACTCCAGGTGGGGCCGGACCAGAGTCGTTTAGAGTGGGAGAATTATCGTTTTATCTCTGGAGTTGATCCCCTTTTTAATGCCAATATTCTGTTTGCTTTGTTAGCAGCAGCTTGGCATTGCATGCCATTTCTGAGCCTATCATCTACTAGGACCCCCAGGTCCTTTTTCACCCTAGATTCCCCCAGAGGTTCTCCCCCTAATGAGTAAATTGCATTCAGATTTTTGCCACTCATGCATAATTTTAAATTTTTCTACAATAAACCTTATTTGTCATGTAGTCGCCCACCCCATTAATTTGTTTAGATCTTTTTGCGAGGTTTCCACATCTTGCAGAGAAGTTATTGCCCTGCTTAGCTTAGTATCGTCCGCAAATACAGAGATTGAACTGTTTATCCCATCCTCCAGGTCGTTTATGAATAAATTAAATAGGATTGGACCCAGCACAGAACCCTGGGGGACCCCACTACCCACCCCTGACCATTCTGAGTACTCCCCATTTATCACCACCCTCTGAACTCGCCCTTGTAGCCAGTTTTCAATCCATGTACTCACCCTATGGTCCATGCCAACGCACCTTATTTTGTACAGTAAACGTTTATGGGGAACTGTGTCAAATGCTTTTGCAAAATCCAGATACACCACGTCTACGGGCCTTCCTTTATCTAGATGGCAACTCACCTCCTCATAGAAGGTTAATAGATTGGTTTGGCAAGAACGATTCTTCATGAATCCATGCTGATTACTGCTAATGATATCATTCTTATTACTAAAATCTTGTATATAGTCCCTTATCATCCCCTCCAAGTGCTTACAAACTAGATGTTAAGCTATCTGGTCTGTAGATCGCAGGGATGTATCTTGGTTTTAAATATTGGCGGTACATTGGCTTTCCTCCAATCAGCTGGTACCATTCCAGTCAGTAGAATGTCAGTAAAAATTAGGAACAATGGTCTTGTTATGCTTGCTCAGACATTTTGAAATCTCCAGGATTGGCAAATGAAAGATAAGGATAGCAATAAGGATAAGGATAGCAATGAGAGAAAAGAAATAGAAAGAAAGCCAGGCAGACAATCATATTTGATACTAAATATTCATGGGTCCCAGACTCTATTCAACTTTTCCTGTTTAACTTTTAAAATATTGACAATGTTTCATGAAGCATGGTCCAGAGTAGTTCTAGTAGTTTTTTTTTTTTTTTAAACGCTTAGTAATACCCCTATTTCTTTAAAAAAAAAGTAAACCCAAAGTCCCTGATTTTACTGACCACATAGTTTTAATAGGGTGATTAAAATACAAAATATTTTTAAAATGAAAAGATGAAAAAACAGGCTATGTTATTTATAAGATTGTGGCAATACCAACTACAACAACAACATGTATAAGTAATGTTTAACATGTAAGTTTATGCCTGAGCAATAATTAAAATTTTTTACATTCCTGACCGTTTATGAATTTGCAAAGCCTTAACCGATCTTCCAAGCTAGCAGGCATCAGGCCCCATTCATACCTTCGCATTGTCGGCACGTTTTTGCACTTGTTCCCGTAACGTGCGAAAAAATGTACTCCCTAGGGCCATTGTTTCTTAATAGCAAGGAAATGCACTAAGACAAGTCGTAAACAAACGCGCCAAGTTCTGCTCTCAAAAAAAGGTGCAGTAGTTACTTTGGCACGGTTGTTGTGCATAAGGCAGTCCATTCAAGTGAATGGTGCCCTTACCTGAGGCATAGCTATTAATGTGGAATGTATGTTCCTTGCTAAAGGACCTATAACCTTTAACCTAACACTAACCCTAAAGTTCTGTTTTAAGATAACATTGATACATACAGTATATTGTTTTTTTTTTAAGCACATTCATATTGTCTTCAAAAAAAAAAAATATAACAACACCAAAAAAAAACATTTTTAACCACTTCAGACCCAGAAGGATTTACCCCCTTCCTGACCAGAGCACTTTTTGCGATTCGGCACTGCGTCGCTTTAACTGACAATTGCGTGGTCGTGCAACGTTGCACCCAAACAAAATTGATGCTCTTTTTTCCCCACAAATAGAGCTTTCTTTTGGTGGTGTTTGATCACCTCTGCTGTTTTTATTTTTTGCGCTATAAACAAAAAAAGAGCGACAATTTTGAAAAAAAAGCAATATTTTTTACTATTTGCTATAATAAATATCCCCCAAAAATATATAAAAAACAAATTTTTTCCTCAGTTTAGGCCGATATATATTCTACATATATGGTAAAAAAAAACTGCAATAAGTGTATATTGATTGGTTTGTGCAAAAGTTATAACGTCTACAAAATAGGGGATAGATTTATGGCATTTTTATTATTTTTTTTTATTAGTAATGGTGGTGATCTGCGATTTTTATCATGGCTGCGACATTATGACGGACAGATCGGACACTTTTGACACTATTTTGGGACCATTGTCATTTATACAGCGATCAGTGCTATAAAAAATGCACTGATTACTGTGTAAATGACACTGGCAGGGAAGGGGTTAAACACTAGGGGGCGATCAAGGGGTTAAGTGTATCCTAGGGAGTTATTTTAACTGTGGGGGGGATGGGCTACCACTGACATGACAGCGATAACTGCTCCCAAAGACATGGAGCAGTGATCTCTGTCCTGTCACAAGGCAGAACAGGGAAATGCCTTGTTTACAAAGGCATCTCCCCGCTCTGCCGCTCCATGACACGATCGCGGGACACCGGTGGACATCAAGTCTGCGGGACCCGCGGGCACGGTCATGGAGTTTGCGGCAGGCACATGCGCACCCACAATGCCGCGATTTAAAGGGGACGTTCCTGTACACCCGTTTGCCCAGCCGCGCCATTGTGCCAACGTACATCATCATGCACTGGTCGGCATGTGGTTAAAATAATGTTATTGCAGATAAAAATATATGTTTAATTTGATAGTTTGTTGTGTTGATAATGACAATAAAATTATGATTCTAGTACAACAAAGTGATTTTCAAATGAGTAAAACGTTACACAAAAAAATAACAACTGAAACAAATAAAACAAATAAATATTGGTTATAAAATACAAATTAAGAAAAAAAAGCAGGGAAATAATATTTGAAGGGAAAAGGAGAAGAATACATTAATTAGAATTGATTAGGGTAAACTAAGAGTTAATAAGGGGTAAAATAGACACTTTTATTATTATTATTATTATTATTATCATCTTTTTACTTTATTTTTTTTTTACTGGTCAGATGGCTTTAGTTAAAAGCATCTGCAGATCAAAGTTCATCCCTTTTGCCTTATGATCCCTTTGAACGGGGAGAGATACAAAATTAGCCTGTGACTGGGAGTGGGGGAAGCCGCAGAAGGATGTGCTACACATGTCCATTTTGTTTGGGCATGTGTAGAATGGCCAATGCCCTCATCTCTTGAATGCATTAAAGAGGAGCCCCACCGAGAAGGGGAAGCTCCGCTTGTTTTCTCCCCCCTCTGCTGCCACATTTGGGACCTTTTGGGGGGGAGGGGGGAATGGATACCTGTTTTTGACAGGTACCCATCTCTATTTCTGGGAGACCCCTCCGTGGGGAGACCCCTCAGAAGTTCTGCCCCCTCCTCCTTCCCCTGATGCTGGGCCATTCAGAAAGCACAGTGCAGAGTAGGAGACTGGCTGTGAAGCCACAAGGCTTCACTGCCGGTTTCCTTTACAATGAATGGCGGCATCAGCAGCACCCAAGAGCCGGTTGGAAAATTGGCTGGGGTGCCGACATTACGGGATCCCTGGACAGGTAAGTGTCCTAATATTAAAAGTCAGCAGCTACAGTATTTATAGCTGCTGACTATTATTTTTTTTGTGGGGGGAGTGGAACTCCTCTGTAACCATAGAAGGTTTAGCATTTTATTTGCAGACGGCACATTTCAACATCTCTTTTGCTTTTTCCTTCAACCCGGGGTTTGCAATGAACTGATGAACAGACTGCAATGGTGTATATGAAGCTATTGGTAGTAAAAATACCCAAAACTCAACTCTCAATTGAGCAATGGTGGCCAAATAATAAAGAAGCACAAACATGTAATAAAATGTATAAGATAGGGATACAAAGACCATATGATGTACTTTATTTCCAAAGATGTTTACTTTGTCGTTGGCTGAAGTCCCCATATTTTTTGCTATACTTTGACGGTGCTTCATCAGTGTTCCAGCAATACAACTGGAGTTGACAAAAATGATGAGGAATGGTGGACAACTTACAGTTATGATGATGCTCAAAACAATTGTGGAAGTTTTTAATGTTGAGTTATTTAAACTTACTGTTGAATTGTTCACAGAAGATGTTTGAGGGTTGATAAAGGGCAACATATTCAATAAACAGGTGAATAGAGCCAGCACTTGTACCCCCAGAATCATCCATGGTATGGCAGCATTGAAGTTCTTCTTTGTCCAAACTATAGCACTGGCTTTAAAATCCACAATCTTTATGAGATAGAAGATGCTTATAACTGTGGTTAGCCAAGAACTGGAGGTCATGGCAAACATATTCAGAGAATAAAAAATGTAGGCTGAAGTAGAATGTGTGATCTGGACATTTCTTGGTCCAAGAAAGCCACTGATGGCTCCAACAAACAATGAGATTGAGTAGAACATATTTGATGTGCTAACAACAATTCGTATTTTATTCCCTATTTTCATGTGCTTCTTTCTTTTGCTTTCCTTGATTATTATTCCTAAAATAAATAGACTGGAAGATATCCCAAAAACTGTTTCAAGTATAAGAATAAACATGCAGGTTGCAGTCAGAGGATCATTAAACATGGAGGCCATTGATCCAGATCCTGCTATGGTTGAGAGCTGATAGATTGTGGTCCGCACTCACAGCTTAGCTTAGCAGAATAGTTTTCTAATTTAAAATGCAAATGCAAAAGCGGGTTTTGTTTATGCTAATGACAAATATCACTTTTCGAAGCATTACCACCGCTCTGTACAATAGCAACTTACAGAATTTGCATACGTGAATTTACATGCTTAGTAAAAAATGACTTTCCAGGATGCTCATAAAATAGAAAACACGAGACATTTGAAACATGGAAACCTTCATTATTTTATAAAAGCAAGGTCATCAAAGAAATGTCCCATACTTAACCACTTAAGGACCGGAAGATCTGCCCCCTTAATGAAAAGGCAATTTGCTGCGATTCGGCACTGCGTTGCTTTAACTGACAATTGTGCGGACGGGCGACATTGTACCCAAACAAAATTGATGTCCTTTTTTTCCCACAAATAGGGCTTTCTTTTGGTGGTATTTGATCTGTGTTTTTCTTTGTGCTATAAACCAAAAAATAGCGACAATTTAGAAAAAAATTTTACCCCCCAAAATGTTTAATAAACAAATTTCTTCCTCAGTTTAGACTGATATATATTCTTCTACATATTTTTGGTAAAAAAAAATCACAGTAATGCAGCGTACACACGATAGGAATTTCCGGTGGAAAATGTTCTATGGGAGCTTGTTGTCGGAAATTGCGACCGTGTGTAGGCTCCATCGGACATTTTCCATTGGAATTTCCGTCACACAAAATTTGAGGTCTGGATCTCAAATTTTCCGACAACGAAATCCGTTGTCGTGAATTCCGATCATGTGTGCACACTTCTGATGCACAAAGTTCCTCGCATGCTCGGAATCAAGCAGAAGAGCCGCACTGGCTATTGAACTTCATTTTTCTCGGCTCGTCGTATGTGTTGTATGTCACCGCGTTCTTGACGTTCGGAATTTTCAACAAGATTTGTGTGACCGTGTGTATGCAAGACAAGTTTGAACCAATGTCCGTCGGAAAAAAAACATGGATTTTGTTGACGGAAAAAAACTATCATGTGTACAGGGCACTAGAGTATATTTATTGGTTTGCACAGAAGTTATAGTGTCTACAAAATAGGGGATAGATTTATGGCATTTTTATTATTATTATTTTTTTTACTAGTAATGATGGCGATCTGCGATTTTTATCGGGGCTGAGACATTGCGGCGGACAGAACGGACACTTTCGACACTTTTTTGGGACCATTGATATTTATACAGTGATCAGATCTAAAAATAGCCACTGATTACTGTATAAATGTCACTGGAAGAGAAGGGGTTAACACTAGTGGTGATCGAGGGGTTAAATGTGTTCCCTGGGAGGTGTTTCTAACTGTGGGGGAGGGTACTGGCTGGCAGGCCTGTACTGGCCAATGGGACTACAGGGAGTTTCCCGGTGGGCCGATGGCTCAGTGGGCTGGTTTCAGTGACAGCCTGTCAAAGTAATGGCTTTCTTGGTTCACCCTCAACTTCACACAGTGATGTGAGAAAGATGAGAAAAATACAGAGGAGAATAAGTGAAATAGTAAAAGAGGTTAGTGAGGACTCCTTATGTTATGCTACTTATGTTTTTTTGCACAATTGCGTATAGTTTATATACTGTTTTTGTGCTTGTTTGCACAAATAAAGTGGGCCGGTCTGGATGAAGTCCAGGGCCAAATTTTTATCCCAGTCCAGTGGCTGGGAGTTGAGAGAGATATCGCTGTTCCAGTCACTAGGAACAGATGATCACTCTGTACTCCCCTGACAGAATGGGGATCTGTTTGTTTACATTGACAGATCCCGGTTCTGGCTAGTTGTGAAGTGATTGAGGGTGGCCGGCAGACATCATGGAGCATCGGCCCTGGCCACGTGCCGTGGGTGCGTGCGCACGCCCATTGCATCAATTGCACAAAGTGACAAAAGGTTGTCAAGTGGTTACAATTGCATTCGTGTGTGGAATGGTGCCAAACTATGGTACTTAAAAATCCCCATAGGCCATGCTTTAAACATTTTTACAGGTTACCAGTTTAGAGTTACAGAGGAGGTCCAGCACTGAAATTATTGCACTCACTATAACTGTTGCAGTGATACCTTACACGTGTGCTGCGAATACCATTTACATATGTGGGTGTGACCTAGGTATGCGTTCACTTCTGTGCACAAGAACGGGGGGACAGGGGGGTGCTTCCATTTCTTCAGTGTCAACACTGGGATAATAATGAAGCTGCTTTGCTAGTGATACTGATGGAGTTATTGTAAACACATTTTCAAAGTTTTTTTTTTTTTTAGAGATATCAAGAATAATATTATTATGTTTTTTTTTTATTTTTTTTATTTGGGCAAGTTACCACAACACCATTATTAGTGGTAGTTTTTAAGATCAAAGATACAACTATGTTGGTGTCCCTTGTCAATTTTACATTGTATTTTTTAAAATGTAACTGCCGACTCCCAAACTGTCATTTGAAGTAAAACACACAGCCAAGTATTATTCTACACAATTTTTTTTACTGTGCATTAAAAAAAGAAAACAAATAAAATTAGACAGATAGAACTTAACCAAAAAGTGCATTCTATACATCCAAAAATATAGAAAATATACCAAATCAAATCAAAATTATCCAACCAAAAAATACAATAAAAGCCTCATGCATGTGTCCTGCTTCTTAATATAGGGGGGTCAACAATGCCAAGAGTTGGTGAAAGCAGGGGTCCGTCACCCGAAGATAATTCCGAAAATCATCCGGATTATTCTCCTGGAGCTCCCGCAGCAAAGGGATATGACATAATTGGTCACCATTAATAAAGCAACCAATTTTTGGTCCAATAAATCCTCCTCCTGGTGCTGGACTAGACTTGGGTCAAAGCAATAACTCCAAGGCCAATAATAAATAACACGTTATCTCCTCTGATTCCGCAACATGGCTGGTTGACGAACGGCCCTTCAGAAACGAACTGAAAAGCACTAAATGAAAAGCATGAACTGAAAAGCGCGAACTGAAAAGTGCAAAGTGAAAAGAGCAAATCAACACTCACCAAACTTCTACTAACACGAAATTAGCAGAAGTAGCCCAAAGTAAATCACTACGTTCGTGTTTGTTGGCCGACAATTCCTTGCCATTTGTATGCAAGACAAAATCCAGGCACACGGATGGAGGGCGTGGTTAACCGCCGAGCTGAATGGAAGCTTGATCTCACAGCTCCTGCACTGAACGGAGAATCGGACCCCAAAATCACTGCCTCAGACCCTGAAAATGCAGTCCTCGCACCCCCACACCCTGGGGAACCAGACCGGAGCATCTTGGAAGAAAAAAGAGTACAGAATACCTACAAAAATCACGGATTTCCTCATCCTCCCTCAGGGAGATAAAATCCAAGATGGCGCCCGCGGCGCCGTTCAGCACATAGAGGATTCCTACACTGACCTGCCTGCTGCTGACGAATCCTCCATTTCAGCCCTGAACAACACCTCGGGCTCCCAGTTATCCTCCGGACGCTCATCCACCTCCAGCAGCCCTGCCAAAGCAAGGATGCGCCTGGATACAGCGGATCAACCATAGGAGGTAAGGCCTGCTTTAGAAAACCTCCTCACACATCCACCATCATCTTCCCCCGTAGCGGCCTTCCCTACTACCAACCAGCCAGTCATAGACATGCTCGGATAAGGGTCTGGTATAGATTTTGAGGGGGACCCCCATGCCATTTTTTCTTAATTTTGGCGCGGGGTTTCCCTTAATATCCATACCAGACCTGAAGGGCCTGGTATGGAATTTAGGGGGACCCACACGCCAGTTTTTTTTTAAATTTTGGTTCGAGGTTCCCCTGTGCGGAAATCCCATGCCGTTTTTATCAATGAACTTTTATGTGTATTGTCGGACCGGCAATTCATTAATAGCCGCAAGTAGGGATGAGCTTCGTGTTCGAGTCGAACCCATGTTCGACTCGAACATCGGCTGTTCGATCATTCGCCGAATTGCGAACGATATGGGCCGTTCGCGCCAAATTCGTGTGGCGCGTCACGGCCCATAATTCACTGCGGCATCGCAGTGCATTGCTTGCTGATGATTGGCCAAGCATGCACTATGACCCGCATGCTTGGCCAATCACAGCGCCGCCTTAACAGAGAGCCATAATTGGCCAAAGCCAAGGAGGCTTTGGCCAATTATGGCTCAGGGGATTTAGTACACGCCCCACACTATATAAGGCCGCCTGCACGGCGGCCCTGTGCAGTGTGTTCCGGTGTGCTTAGAGAGAGAGAGAGACAGTGTCATTTCATTTGAGTTAGCTAGATTAGGCAGGACAGTCAGTCAGTTAGCTGCACTTAAAGTGTATTGAGTATATATATGCATCCCAGGTGTTGCATATATATATATATATATATATATATATATATATACACTGTATTCAGTTTAGCTAGATCCGTTCCTGTTATCTTCTAGACTATTTACATTTAGTGCAGTGCGTCCTGCTCACAGTGTTCAGCTAGATCCGTTCCTGTTATATTCCTACTGACAGGCAGGCTTGTCTTGTTACAGTATTTTGAAGAAAATTACTGGTGTTCTTTTGATCCTATTAGTACCACAGTCAGGCAGCTAGACTATTTACAGTTAGTGCAGTGCGTCCTGCCCACAGTGTTCTGCTAAACCTACAAGTAAATGGGGTGCGTCCTGCTCACAGTGTTCAGCTAAACCTACAAGTTAGTGGGGTACGTCCTGCTCACAAAGTTCAGCTAAACCTACAAGTTAGTGGGGTGCGTCCACCTCACAGTGTTCAGCTAAACCTACAAGCTAGTGGGGTGCGTCCTGCTCACAGTGTTCAGCTAGATCCGTTCCTGTTATCTTCTTACTGACAGGCAGGCTTGTCTTGTTACAGTATTTTAAAGAAAATTACTGATGTTCTTTTAATCCTATTAGTACCACAGTCAGACAGCTAGACTTTTTACAGTTAGTGCAGTGCGTCCTGCTCACAGTGTTCTGCTAAACCTACAAGTTAGTGGGGTGCGTCCTGCTCACAGTGTTCAGCTAAACCTACAAGTTAGTGGGGTGCATCCACCTCACAGTGTTCAGCTAAACCTACAAGCTAGTGGGGTGCGTCCTGCTCACAGTGTTCAGCTAGATCCGTTTCTGTTATCTTCTTACTGACAGGCAGGCTTGTCTTGTTACAGTAAATACAGCTACCTGAAGAAAATTGCTGGTGTTCTTTTGATCCTATTAGTACCACAGTCAGGTAGCTAGACTATTTACAGTTAGTGCAGTGCGTCCTGCTCACAGTGTTCTGCTAAACCTACAAGTTAGTGGGGTGCGTCCACCTCACAGTGTTCAGCTAAAGCTACCTGTAGAAGGTTGGTGGTGTTCTCATACTACAGGCAGGCAGTTGATTTTGCTAGCTGCAGTATCAGTACATATATATATATATATATATATATATATATATATATATATCCCAGCTTAGTGCAGCTACAGGCCATTAGTATGTCTGGAAGGCCAAGAAGGAGAGGCAGACAGTCACAAGCCAATAAGAGAGGGCAAGCAGGCTCTGTGTCTAGTGCTGGTCGTGGAGACGGTGCATCCTCATCAGCACGTGGCCATGGGACACGCTTGGCCTTTTTTTCGGCAGCTGGCCATGTTGAGCCGCAACATGCGGAAGACTTGGTCGAGTGGATGACCAAGCCGTCCTCATCCTCCTCATCCTCTCTCACCCATGCCCAGGGTACTTTGTCTGGCAAAGCAGCGGCCTCTTCCCTCGGCTCAATGTCATCAGTGACTCCTTCCCTAGCCCCACCATGTCCTCCTGAGGAGTCCCTCGAACTGTTTGACCACAGTGTTGGGTACATGCTCCAGGAGGATGCCCAGCGTTTGGAAGGCTCTGATGATGATACTGAGCTCGATGAAGGCAGTAACACGAGCACAGACAGAGGGGGTGCCCAAGAAGGACAGCAATCTGGCAGTCATGCTCCCCCTGCTGCAGCATACTGCCAGGTTTGCTCCAGTGATGAGGAGGGAGGGGATGATGAGGTCACTGACTCAACGTGGGTGCCTGATAGGAGAGAGGAGGAGGAGGAGGAGGAGGAGGCGGCACATCACCAACGAGGCAGGATGCCCTCCAGGGGCCAGCCTAAGGGCAGCACATTGACTGCATCACACCCCAAAGCTCCACATGTGCAGGGCGCTGCAGTCTCTGCGCGTTATTCAAAAAGTTCTTTGGTGTGGGCCTTTTTTGAGACGAGTGCATCAGATCGCACCACTGCTATTTGCAACATATGTCTCAAGCGTATCTCGCGTGGCCAAAACATCTCCCGCTTGGGTACCACATGCTTGACCAGACATATGTTGACCTGCCATGCAGTTCGTTGGCAAGCGTATCTAAAAGACCCACACCAAAGAACAAAGAGGACCTCTGCTTGCTCCTCATCAGCTGAGATTTCCAACCCCACTAGACCTTCAGTCCTCTCTGAGACCTGCACTGAGAGGAATGAAGGTGTAGAATTAGGTGTGTCACAGCCACGTACTTGTGGGCAATCTGATTTTGGTACACCGACGTCAGATTGTACCAGGCAAATTTCCCTGCCCCAGCTGCTGCACCGCCGAAAGAAGTTTGCTCCCAGCCATCCACATGCCCAACGGTTGAATGCTAGCTTGGCAAAATTGCTAGCACTTCAACTGCTGCCTTTTCAGTTGGTAGACTCTGCCCCCTTCCGTGAGTTTGTGGAATGTGCGGTTCCTCAGTGGCAGGTACCCAAACGCCACTTTTTCTCACGGAAGGCGATTCCGGCTCTCTACCAGCATGTGGAAGGCAATGTCCATGCCTCGCTGGACAGGGCGGTCAGTGGTAAGGTGCATATTACCGCTGACTCATGGTCCAGCAGGCATGGACAGGGACGTTACCTAAGTTTCACGGCGCATTGGGTGACTCTGCTGGCAGCTGGGAAGGATGCAGGACAAGGTGCAGTAGTGTTGGAGGTTGTTCCGCCACCACGCCTCCAAAATGCTAATGATTGTGACACACCTCTCTCCTCCACCCCCTCCTCTTCTTCTTCCTCCATGGCCTCTTCCTCGGAACCAGCGGTGCTCCGTAGTCGTTCAAGGGGCTACGCAAGTACGCAGGCCAAAAGATGCCATGCGGTGCTTGAGCTGGTGTGCTTGGGGGACAGGAGCCACACTGGGGCAGAGGTTCTGTCAGCTCTGCAGGGGCAGGTTCAGAGGTGGTTGACGCCACGCCAACTTAAGGCAGGAATGGTGGTTTGCGACAATGGCACCAACCTCCTCTCTGCCCTCCGACAGGGACAAATGACCCATGTGCCCTGTTTGGCTCACGTCCTTAACTTGGTGGTGCAGCGGTTCTTGGGCAGGTACCCAGGCTTACAGGATGTCCTGAGGCAGGCCAGGAAAGTCTGTGTGCATTTCCGCCGGTCATATAATGCCAGTGCTCGGCTGACGGACCTCCAAAAGGAGTTTAACCTGCCCAAGAACCGCCTAATCTGTGACATGCCCACCAGGTGGAACTCAATGTTGGCCATGCTGCAGCGGCTGCACACGCAGCAGAGGGCCATCAATGAGTACCTGTGCGACTATGGCACCAGGACAGGGTCAGGGGAGCTTGGTTTTTTTTCCCCATGCCAGTGGGCCATGATCAGGGATGCATGCACTGTCCTGTCACCATTTGAGGAGGCCACGAGGATGGTGAGCAGTGACAGTGCATGCATCAGTGACACTGTCCCCCTTGTCCACCTGTTGGAGCACACGCTGCGTGGAATAATGGACAGGGCACTTGAGGCAGAACAGAGGCAGGAAGAGGAGGACTTCCTTAGCTCTCAAGGCCCCCTTTATCCAGACAGTGTTCCTGCGTGCCCGCCGATCACACAGGAAGAGGACGAGGAGGAAGAGGAGGAGGAGGAGGAGGAAGATTGTGTCAGTATGGAGGTGGAGCCTGGCACTCAGCATCAGCAGCAGTCTTTAAGGGATCAGTCCCAAGAAACACATGGACTTGTACGTGGCTGGGAGGAGGTGGCTGCGGACCATGTCGTCCTTAGTGACCCAGAGGACTCCGGACCGAATGCCTCAGCAAACCTACGCTGCATGGCCTCCCTGATCCTGCAAAGCCTGCATAAGGATCCTCGTATTTGTGGTATCAAGGAGAAGGACCAATACTGGCTGGCAACCCTCCTTGATCCACGTTACAAGGGTAAGGTTGCGGACCTTATCTTGCCATCGCAGAGGGAGCAGAGGATGAAACATCTTCGGGAGGCCTTGCAGAAAGGTCTGTGCAACGCGTTCCCAGAGACTGGGAGGTTACAAACTCCTGTTTCTGGACAACGTGTTGCTGAGGCTTCGGTCAGTCAAAGAAGGAGCGGTGGAGAAGGTGGCCGTCTGACCGATGCGTTCAGACAATTTTTTGGTCCGCAGCCCCAAGGTATGATCGGTTCCAGCAACCATCGCCAGCGTCTGTTTTACATGGTGCAGGAATACCTAGGGGCAAGATCAGACTTGGACACCTTTCCCACCGAAAATCCTCTGGGTTACTGGGTCTTGAGGATGGATCACTGGCCAGAGCTTGCACAGTATGCAATTGAGCTACTGGCCTGTCCTGCATCCAGCGTTCTTTCGGAACGCACATTCAGTGCTGCTGGAGGCGTGGTAACCGATCACAGGGTGCGTCTGTCCACTGACTCGGTCGATCGACTGACCTTCATAAAAATGAATGAGTCTTGGATCACCACCAGCTACCAAGCACCTGATGCTGATGTAACCGAATAATTTTTTTTGAAATCTCAGATCCCTTCAAAGACTGCCTATGCTGATGCTGAGTGACTATCCCTGAGTAATTATCCTCTTCCTCCTCAATCATCACACTGATAGCTTGTAAGAACATTTTTGGTTCTGGGTGCCACCACCAGTGCCTAAGGCACAATTTTTCAGCCCCTGTTTAACAGGGGCGTGTAATTACGATTTTTGATGTAATACTTTGCAGCAGGGCTCGTTCCTGCATTCCAACTAGAGTGTCTGTGAGGGGTTGCAGTGTTGTAGCACCAGCACCAGTGCCTAAGGCCCAATTTTTCAGCCCTTGTTTAACAGGGGTGTGTAATTACAATTTTTGATGCAATACTTTGCAGCAGGGCTCGTTCCTGCATTCCAACTAGAGTGTCTGTGAGGGGTTGCAGTGTTGTGGCACCAGCACCAGTGCCTAAGGCCTAATTTTTCAGCTCCTGTTCAACAGGGGCATGTAATTACAATTCTTGATCTAATATTTCACAGCAGAGCCCTGTGAGGGCTTACAGTGTTGTGGTCACAGCAACACCTAAGGCCCAAATTTCTGCTGAGTATATAGGGCAGGACCCTACTTTCAAACAACTAACTTACAAACGACTCCTACTTGCAAACGGAAGGAGACAACAGGAAGTGAGAATAAATCTACCCCTAGGAAGGGAAATTCTCTCCTGTAAGAGTTAATATGGGAAAAACATTTCTCCTTTCCACTGATGCTTTCCAATCCATTGGGACAAAAAGTGAGGTGAAATCTTCTGAAGAGGAGGAAAGACAGCAAAACAAATGTCACAGGGGTGATAACCCTTCCCTATGTTTTCCAAAAAGCTTAAAAAAGATTTTTTGGCTGGAGCTAAACACGTTAAAAATGTACCCGTTCAAAATTACAAAGAGATTCTACTTAACAACAAACCTACAGCCTGTATACTGCTGTTCAGAGTATATAGGGCCTGGTGGCCCCACACCTTTCCTTATTTTAATTTGGGTGCGGGGTTCCCCTTAATATCCATACAAGACCCAAAGGGCCTGGTAATGGACTGGGGGGTACCCATGCCGTTTGTCTCACTGATTTTCATCCATATTGCCAGGACCCGACATTACATTAAACCCGCAAGCAGTTTTAAATGAGATTTTTTCCTTTAAAAATGACATTTGGTGCAGGGACTGTTCTAAACACGGGAAACACGCGTCACTTTACAGGCATACTATAGACACCCCTCAGGTACGATATTTAAAGGAATATTTCACTTTTTTTTTTTTTACTTTAAGCATCATTAAAATCACTGCTCCCGAAAAAACGGCCGTTTTTAAAAGTTTTTTTGCATTGATACATGTCCCCTTGGGTAGGACCCGGGTCCCCAAACCCTTTTTAGGACAATACCATGCAAATTAGCCTTTAAAATGAGCACTTTTGATTTCGAACGTTCGAGTCCCATAGACGTCAATGGGGTTCTAACGTTCGTGCGAACTTTCGGTCCGTTCGCAGGTTCTGGTGCGAACCGAACCGGGGGGTGTTCGGCTCATCCCTAGCCGCAAGTAGTTTTAAATTACTTTTTTTCCTTTGAAATGTAATTTTGCTGTCAGACTGTTCTAAACACGGGAAACATGCGCCCCTTTACAGGCATACTATAGACACCCCCCAGGTACGAAATTTAAAGGAATATTACACTTTTGTTGTTTCACTTTAAGCATTATTAAAATCACTGCTCCCGAAAAAACGTCCGTTTTTAAAACTTTTTTTGCATTGATACATGTCCCCTGGGGCAGGACCCAGGTCCCCAAACACTTTTTATGACAATACCATGCATATAAGCCTTTAAAATTAGCACTTTTGATTTCGAACATTCGAGTCCCATAGACTTCAATGGGGTTCTAACGTTCGTGCAAAGTTTTGGTCCGTTCGCAAGTTCTGGTGCAAACCGAACCGGGGGGTGTTCGGCTCATCCCTAACGATGATCCTTCCACTGGCTTTGCAGGATCAGGGAGGCCATGCAGCATAGGTTTGCTGAGGCATTCGGTCCGGAGTCCTCTGGGTCACTAAGGACGACATGATCCGCAGCCACCTCCTCCCAGCCACGTACAAGTCCATGGGTTACTTCAGACTGTAAATGATCCCTTGAAGACTGCTGCTGATGCTGATTGCTAGGCCCCACCTCCATGCTGACACAATCCTCCTCCTCCTCCTCTTCCTGTGTGATCGGCGGGCACACAGGAACACTGTCTGGATAAAGAGGGCCTTGAAAGGTAAGGAAGTCCTCCTCTTCCTGCCTCTGTTCTGGCTCAAGTGCCCTGTCCATTATTCCATGCAGTGTATGCTCCAACAGGTGGACAAGAGGGACAGTGTCACTGATGCATGCACTGTCACTGCTCACCATCCTCGTGGCCTCCTCAAATGGTGACAGGACAGTGCATGCATCCCTGATCATGGCCCACTGGCGTGGGGAAAAAAAAACAAGCTCCCGTGACCCTGTCCTGGTGCCATAGTCACATAGGTACTCATTGATGGCCCTCTGCTGCATGTGCAGCTGCTGTAGCATGGCCAACATAGAGTTCCACTTGGTGGGCATGTCACAGATCAGGCGGTTCTTGGGCAGGTTAAATTCCTTTTGGAGGTTAGCCAGCCGAGCACTGGCATTATATGACCGGCGGAAATGCACACAGACTTTCCTGGCCTGCCTCAGGACATCCTGTAAGCTGGGGTACCTGCCCAAGAACTGCTGCACCACCAACTTAAGGACATAAGCCAAACAGGGCACATGGGTCAGTTGTTACCGTTGGAGAGCAGAGAGGAGGTTGGTGCCATTGTCGCAAACCACCATTCCTGGCTTAAGCTGGCATGGCGTCAACCACCTCTGAACCTGCCCCTGCAGAGCTGACATAATCTCTGCCCCAGTGTGGCTCCTGTCCCCCAAGCACACCAGCTTAAGCACTGCATGGCATCTATTTGCCTGCGTGCTTGCGTAGCCCCTTGAACACCTACGGAGTACCACTGGTTCCGAAGACAAATCAGCACTGGAAGAAGCCATGGAGGAAGAAGAAGAGGAGGGGGTGGAGGAGAGAGGTGTGTCAGAATCACCACTAGTAGAATTTTGGAGGTGTGGTGGTGAAACAACCTCCAACACTACTGCACCCTGTCCTGCATCCTTCCCAGCTGCCAGAAGAGTCACCCAATGCGCAGTGAAAGATAGGTAACATCCCTGTCCATGCCTGCTGGACCATGATTCAGCGGTAATATGCACCTTAGCACTGACCGCCCTGTCCAACGAGGCCAAGACATTGCCTTCCACATGCTGGTAGAGAGCCGGAATCAGGCACCCACGTAGAGTCAGTGAGTTTGTCATTCCCTCCCTACTCATCACTGGAGCAAACCTGGCAGTATGCTGCAGCTGGGGGAACATGACTGCCAGTTTGTTGTCCTTCTTGGGCAACCCCTCTCTCTGGGCTCACGTTACTACCTTTTTCTAACTGGGTACCATCATCTGAGCCTTCAAAACGCTGAGCATCCTCCTGCAGCATGCACCCAACACTGTGGTCGAACAGTTTGGGGGACTCCTCCGGTGGGGTAGGGAAGGAGTAACTGATGATGACCTTGAGTCCAAGGAATAGGCTGCTTTGGCACCTGCATTGGCAGCCAAGGTAGCCTGGGTGACAGAGGATGAGGAGGATGAGGATGGCTTGGTCATCCACTCTACCAACTCTTCGGCATGTTGTGGCTCAACACGGCCAGCTGCTGAGAAAAAGGACAAGCATGCCCCATGGCCATGTGTTGATGAGGATGCACCTTGTCCACGACCAGCACTGTTGCCTCTAGACACAGATCCTGCTTACCCTCTTTTATTGGCCTGTGACTGTCTGCCTCTCCTTGTTGGCCTTCCTTCATACTGTCTTTGATGTATTGGAATAGGTACACAAGGGATGGCCTGCAGTGAGATGTAGCTGCACAAAGCTGGGATGTACAGTATATATATATATATATATATATATATATATATATATATATATATATATACTGATTCAACTGAAGCTAGCTGAATCGCCTGCCTGCCTGTGGTATTATTAGGAAGAGAACACCAGCAATTGTCTGCAGGTAGCTTTAGTTGCACACTGTGCACAGGATACAGTACACTGACTGAAAATACTGCAGCAGCCTGTCTGTAAGTATATTAGGAAGAGAATAACAGGAACAGATCTAGCTAAACTGAACACAGTGTATATATATATATATATATATATATATATATATATATATATATATATTTATACAATCTAACTCAAATGAAATGACACTGTCTCTCTATCTATCTCTCAGCATGCCAGAACACACTACACAGGGCTGATGTGCAGGTGGCCTTATATAGTGTGGGGCGTGTAATAAATCCCCTGAGGCATAATTGGCCAAAGCCACCCTGCCTTTGGCCAATAATGGCTCTCTGTTCTTACCGCGCCGTGATTGGCCAAAGCATGCGGGTCATAGTGCATGCTTGTCCAATCATCAGCCAGCAATGCACTGCGATGCCGCAGTGAATTATGGTTCGTGATGCGCCACTCGAATTTGGCGTGAATGGCCCATAATGAACTTACATTCAGCGTGAACTCGAAGCTCATCCCTACTCAAGAACTCCCCTGTATCCCCATATCCTCAGGATAAAGACCCTGGCTGGGATGAGCGCCGCAAGCATGATTTGCTTGCCTTCTGGTAAGCACACACTTTGTGTGGTGGAGGTGCACATGTCTGTTGTGTTGGGTTTTTTTTTTGCAATTTTTCACCAATTCAACTATCAGGTTACTTTTATTTGTGTTTACGGACTAGTCATGCACAAAAAATGTTTTCGAGTTCACATACATTTTAATGCCCCGTACACACTGTCGGATTTTCAGATGGAAAATGTCCGATCGGAGCGTGTTGTCGGAAATTCCGACCATGTGTGGGCTCCATCGGACATTTTCCATCGGATTTTCCGACACACAAAGTTGGAGAGCAGGAGATAAAATTTTCCGACAACAAAATCCGTTGTCAGAAATTCCGATCGTGAGTACACAAATCCGACGGACAAAGTGCCACGCATGCTCAGAATAAATAAAGAGATGAAAGCTATTGGCCACTGCCCCGTTTATAGTCCCGACGTACGTGTTTTACGTCACCGCGTTTAGAACGATCGGATTTTCTGACAACTTTGTGTGACCGTGTGTATGCAAGACAAGTTTGAGCCAACATCCGTCGGAAAAAATCCTAGGATTTTGTTGTCGGAATGTCCGAACAAAGTCCGACCGTGTGTACGGGGCATAATTGTTTATAATATTCACTCATATGTAATTTATTAGCTCAGCTCCTTTTTTATGATTTTAATTATAGTGGTCTCTATGAATAAATCCCAAAAAGGGCAAAACGCATCTGAGGAGTTCTCTACAGGAGGAAAACAGGAGCTGAAGCCATCTTTTCCCCATTCACACGAATGCAAGAGTAAAAGAGAGAGCGCACAGGCCCTAGTGTGACACCATTTATTAACCTCCCTGGCGGTCTGATTATGTCAAATTTTTGATGCTCAAAGCGGTACAATTGTTTTGCATGGAAATTTGGCATTTTATATTGTAGGCCTGTAATTCTTGGGAACAACCAACTTAAATCTGTCCAAACAATAGTCTAGTAGACATCCTGGGTATGATAACGTTTGAAACACAAAATCATAAATTATAATATAATAAATAACTATAAATAATTATAACAAATAATATATATATATGTATATATATATATATATATATATATATATATATATATATATATATAATATAATAATAAAATGTATTCAATAATGTAATCAAATCAAAAACACTGAAATTTGCTCAGTTGCAGAATAGTCGCTGTCGTCACTTTTAGTGTTTGATGATGAATTTTCCCACAAATCACGATCACAATTCTGCAAGTGATTCTAATTTATTATCTAATTTATTATTTCTAGCTGGTCTAAAACCGCTTTTGACGTAAAGGGACACTTTTTGGTTGCTATGGACAATCTCCAGTTTCCAGGCAGAAAGAACAGTATATATAATATATAACTACATGCAGGGCACTTGACAAACCACTAGGGACAAAATGTATGTGAAATAATTTGTAAGATTACAGTGTATTGTATGTGTTCTGTGTTTTTCACTTTTTGAATTTGGCGCTGGGCTCGGTCCCCATTCTCCGCGATGCTCGCAGGGAACGGAGCCCGGCACTGTAAAAGATCGAGAGGACAGAGGACACGGCTCACACACACAGCGGGGGGAGGGACATCGCAGGATGCTGGGGACAAGGTAAGTAACTTTTCCTGGATCCTGCGATGCAATCCCGAGTGTGGCTCGGGGTTACTGCTTTTGGTAGTGAAAATTCACCCTCGAGCCACACTCGGGAATACTGCCAGGGAGGTTAAAAAAGATATGGACAAATGAACGTAGTACATTCACATTGTGTAGATAAAAACAAGTGCATCCATAGAGGCTGTGGTTGCTCTCCTGAGTCCAGAAATCCAAGCTGGATGTAAAGTGTACTGACAGTCTCTGTCTAATAGTCAACGAGCAGCCGCCGACAAACTGCACGAGAGCCGCCCGCTCTCAGCGAGGATCCTGAAAAGCAGAGAGACTTCACACAAGGACACGTGCACATAATCCTCAGAAGCCAGCTGATAAATTATGCTTGGTGGTTGCTATGACTACGCATTTTAGAGGGCGTGGCCTCCTTCTTCAGGTCTACCATGTGGTCTCGTAGGAGCACTTCTCAATAATTCAGCAGGGAGTCAGTGTCTGTTTACAGACAGTAACCATTTTGTTGCAGTCTTCTGGAGCCTGGCCAGTCGATTTTGTCTTTTCATGTGCTGAGCAGACGGACCCAGGATTTGGGGGCACATTTAAGTGGTACTGTTTTCATTGTTTTGTGCTGTATCTGGTGTGCCACTGTCAGGGACATGTTGGCCATAGCATTACTGATGCTCAAGGGCCGGCGAAAATGCGCATGCACGATCCCGCAAGTGCCCATCATGCCAGGCACATGAATGTGCACACACGCTTGTGCCAATAAACTTTTGTGCCCAAATGCCATATATAAGTGCAGCAGTTGCACTAATGCTTTGCTGTATGATTTGCAGCTATACCTGTGTTCCTGAAACCTGATCCTGTTATTTCTGTATTTGACCCGGCTTGCCTCTGACTCCTTCGAACCGCTCCTACCTTGACCCTGGGCTGTATCTAGACTTTGCTTCTTGTCTCTTGCTCATATGCCTGAACTCATATTGCCGATCACTGCCTCTTCCCTGACTATTTTTTGCCTGCCGTCTATGCCTGCATGTGATTGTCTGTTACCAACCCAGCTTGTCTGACCACGCATGTTGTGTCTCTTCTGCTCTGCATGCACCACCATGGTCCATGCTGCCTGTTGCCACCAGCCCGGAATCTGCTGGCCTGCCAACGCCTGCCGCTTAACCTGCTGGTCTTCCTGGTGACACATCCACCACATGGAAGATGATCCAAGCACTAGACATGTGCATTCGTTTTTGTCCGAATGCATTTTCGTCCGAATTTCAGGTATTTTCGTTATCGTTTTAACAAACGATAACGAAAGTGCAGAGTCCGAAAAACGAAAGATCCGACATAAACAAATGCTTAATTTTCATTTTCGTTGCTACAACAGTTCGCTATAGATAGGAGATTCGACATGATGATGACAATAACAATCTGTGTCCATCAAACCTGTGGTCGAATGTGCCTAACCTTAACTCTATTAGTCCAAGGCTATTCTACATAGAGAGAAAAGATTCGACATAGAGAGAAAAGATTCGACGTAGGGGAGAAAAGATTCGACGTAGGGGAGAAAAGATTTGATGTAGGGGAGAAAAGATTCGACGTAGGGGAAAAAAGATAAATAAAAATAATGGTGATGATGAATGTTATTGGCTGATTGTAACCAAAGAGGAGGAGCAGTAAAATAGCTAGAACTAAGTACACACGTACTTTGGCTTATGGTGTCTGTTGAAAGTTCTAAGAAGATTCGACGGAGCAGGTAAACTATACGGCGTCGTACAGTTTAGCTACTACGTTGAATCTTCTTTGAACATTCGACAGACACCATAAGCCTTCAATGACAGATTCGACCTTAATTTGGATTTTCGGACTAATGCAATTTTTAACGAAAAACAAAATAGATAAAAACGAATTTCGGGAGTAACTAAATAAATTTATTTTTAGGACGAAAACGAAATTCCGAAACGAAATATTTCAGTGCGCACATGTCTACCAAGCACCCATACACCACCACGTTCTCACAGCCACTGTTACAACATTGGTGGTCTTTGAGCCGGGGTTGTATGAGAGGCCCTCTCTCTACACGTCAGGCTCAGCCATCAGGTACGTGACAGCCAGTCGCCAAACCTGCTTTGTATTTGCATAATGCAATAAAAAATATATACTGTCTATATTATGAATTAAACAGATACTGGCTGCTCTGTCTATATCAGTTTTTATTCTTAATAGATGCTTTGGACACATGCACACTCTCCACCGCATTGACTTGTTGTTTACCCCTGGAGCTGTGTGCTTATGTAAACATGATGGGATTCAGGTTTTGCATCTGGGGTATTTAGTTAGGTCAAGACAAATGAAAGTCCGCTATGACTTTCCTATATATCACAGAGCATGTCCGCAGAAACAAGCCCCCACTTGACCTGTATCAGGGCTTTGGCTACTTCTGGGGCTTTCCTTTGAGATCACTAGAAGTTAATAAATATGGTGTGTTTCTAAAGTGTTAATCTGGATACACATTTGTCATAGAATAAAATGCAGCTTATTTGTTCTACAGAAACAAATACATGATGATATAATTTGATATAATTTGTTTTTGCAGATATCCTATCCCAGTGCTAGAAGCATTGCCGCAGGAGAGTCTTTGATTTCCATTCATTTGTATTGGCAATGTTATCTGAAACTCTTAAACGTTTGCATATCCTGAAATAAATCAGGCCATTAAATTGTAGTTTTTAATTAACTCCTTACTGGCCAGAACATTATGTGATAGTGATGTGATGTATACAATATATATATATATATATATATATATATATATATATATATATATATATATATATATATATATATATAAATAAATATATATCTGCTGTTATTGTGATCGTGAACAGCAATCTCTGTGTTGTCCCAGTTAGCCCATCCCCAACACAGTTAGAACACACCCAGGAAACACAGTACGGTAAATCCACAGGGGGGTAAATCAGGGGGGTAAATCTTTCCGGGGGTTGAAGTGGTTAGGTGTGACCACTTGAGTACTGGCCTATATATATCCATTTCTTACCAGGCTATGTTTAAGTTTTTGTTGGCAGTTTGACTGGCAATTATTCAGCCATGTAACACTGTAATATGTTTAGATTTATATCAATGTAGTAATTCAGATTGTGCTTTCCTTTTGTGGTATTTATTAACCACTCCTTTACTCCTATAAATGAAAAAAAGATTTAAAAAAAAATGGGTCTGCTTAAAAAATATTCAGTTACATTTAATTTCTTTACCATTAAAAACATGAAACCACAATCACTGGTGGCCAATGGACTGGTGCATGCTGGGTCGGTGATGTCACAAGGGCCCTGCCCCTATCTATTTAAGAACTGTCAAATGGCAGAAGAGTCATTCAGCAGTCAGCCTTCAATGAGTGCAGAGCATTTTTTTTTCCATTGTGGCGGCCTGCATGATTGATAATGGATTTACATTGGGGGATGCTGTTTTTCTATTTTTTATTTATTAGTAAAGAAATTGTCAAAAACCGTCTCTGTGTTTTTATAACTTTTTGGCGGATGGGTAGGGGTATAATGTACCCCATTCTCATTCTCATATGGGGGAGCCAGGATCTAGGGGTCCCCTTATTGAAGGGGGCTTCCAGATTCCGTTAAGCCCCCTGCCCACTGACCCCCACAACCACAGCCCAGGGTTGTGGGGAAGAGACCCTTGTCTCCCCCCCCCCTTTTCCTGACCTGTAAGGCCGCATGCTTGGATAAGGGTCTGTTATGGATTCTGGGACACAGCGTTTGTTTGTTTTTTTGCAATAGTCGGGTGTCGGCAAATGCAACTGTGAGTCAAATTAAATTTTTTCTTTAGCAATGTCAATTTTGTTGCATCCGGTTCTATGTATGCTACAGATGTGCCCCTTTACTGGCAGACTGAGGGGATCCCCCAGTCAGTATATTTAAAGGAATTTTTCATTTTTATTGTTGCACTTTAAGCATCATTAAAATCACTGCTCCTTTAAAAATTAATTTTTTTTAAAAAATTGCTTGCATTGATACATGTCCCCCAGGACAGTACCCAGACCCCCATACCCCTTTTATGGCCATTTGCTTGCATATAAGCCTTCAAAATGGGCAGTTTAGATTTTTACTGTTTGGCTTCCATAGACTTCAATGGGGTTCACCATTCGGGTTACAACTTTCCCCTGTTCGGGAGTTCTGCTACGAACCGAACAGGGGGGGGTGTTTGGCCCATCTCTAGTGGTGCTGTGGTGTATTACAGTGCAATTAATGGCACCACATTGCAACAATAAGAGCAACACTTCCTGCATCACACCAATGTGAAAGGAAATTGATTTTTTTTTATCATTTTCTTTTTATTTGTTAGGTGTGTGTGTGTGTCGGGGGGGGGGGGGCCCTTCTGCAGAAGAAAACAGAAGCCTATGGAACCGTTAGGGCTAACCGGCGTGACATGCCTCCAATCTTTGGCAATAAGAAGCTCAAGACAGGAGAAATGGTTGCCTGGCAGAAAGGCAAAATATTGACACTGTTATGGTGTGACAAAAAAGTTGTGTGCCTAATGAGAACAATCCATAATACCTCCACTGTCATGGTACACACAAAAGGTGGGAAATACATCATGAAGCCACAGGTAGTGATAGACTACAACAACTCCATGGGCGGTGTGACGTTGGACTTTGTGCATGTTTCAAAATGTATGATACCCGAGATGTTTACTGAAGCAATATGACTAGTATGATTGCACCTTCGTTTGAACAAATATTTTTTTTAGTGTTTTTGATTTGTTTTTGGTTTGACTATAATATTGACTAAAATGTATTGAATAAAATGTATTATTGTTTAAATTATTATTTGTTATTATTTATAGTTATTTATTATATTAGAATTCATGATTTTGTGTTTCAAACTTTATCATAACCGGGATGTCTACTAGACTCTGGTTTGAATATATTTAGGTGAGTTATTCCTAAGACCCCTTTCACACTGGGGCTGTTTGCAGGCGCTATTGCGCTAAAAATATCGCCTGCAAACCGACCCGAAACAGCCGCTGCTATCTCTCCAGATAGATAGATACAACCCCTGGCAAAAATGATGGAATCACCAGTCCCTGAGGATGTTCCTTCAGTTGTTTATTGTTGTAGAAAAAAAGCAGATCACAGACATGGCCAAAAACTAAAGGCATTTCAAATGGCAACTTTCTGGCTTTAAGAAACACTAAAAGAAATCAAGAAAAATAATTGTGGTGGCCAGTAACAGTTAGATTTATAGAACAAGCTCAGGGAATAAATTATGGAATCACTCAATTCTGAGGAAAAAATGATGGAATCATGAAAAACAAACAAAATAACCCTCCAACACATCACTAGTACTTTGTTGCACCACCTCTGACTTTTATAACTGCTTGCAGTCTCTGAGGCATTGACTTCATGAGTGATAAACAGAACTCTTCATCAATCTGGCTCCAGCCTTCTCTGATTGCTGTTGCCAAATCATCTTTGCAGGTTGGAGCCTTGTCATGGACCATTTTCTTTAACTTCCACCACAGATTTTCAATTGGATTGAGATCCGGACTGTTTGCAGGCCATGACATTGACCTTATGTGTCTTTCTTCAAGGAATTTTTTCACAGTTTGTGCTCTATGGCAAGATGCATTATCATTATCATTCATCATCCCCCAAACATCCTTTCAATAGATGGGATAAGAAAAGTGTCCAAAATTTCAGTGTAAACCTGTGCATTTATTGAAGATTTAATGACAGCCATCTCCCCAGTGCCTTTACCTGACATGCAGCCCCAGATCATAACTGACTGTGGAAATTTGCATGTTTTCTTCAGACAGTCGTCTGCATAAATCTCATTGGAACGCCACAAAACAAAAGTTCCGGCATCATCACCTTGCCCAATGCAGATTGGAGATTCATCACTGAATATGACTTTCATCCAATCATCCACAGTCCACGATTGCCTTTCCTTAGACCATTGTAACCTTGTTTTTTTGTGTTTAGGTGTTAGAGACGGCTTTCTTTTAGCTTTTCTGTATGTAAATCCCATTTCCTTTAGGCGGTTTCTTACAGTTCGGTCACAGATGTTGACTCCAGTTTCCTCCCATTTGTTCCTCATTTGTTTTGTTGTACATTTTCTGTTTTCAAGGCATATTGCTTTAAGTTTTCTGTCTTGATGCTTTGATGTCTTCCTTGGTCTACCAGTATGCTTGCCTTTAACCACCTTCCCATGTTGTTTGTATTTGGTCCGTGTTTTAGACACAGCCGACTGTGAACAACCAACATCTTGTGCAACACTGCGTGATGATTTACCCTCTTTACCTTCATACTAACAAGCAGATTTAATCTGATGCAGGTGTTAGTGTTTGTAATGAAAATTTACAGGGTGATTCCATATTTTTTTCCTCAGAATTGAGTGATTCCATAATTTATTCCCTGTGCTTGTTCTATAAATCTAACTGTTACTGGCCACCGCAATCATTTTTCTTGATTTCTTTTAGTGTTTCTTAAAGCCAGAAAGTTGCCATTTGAAATGCCTTTAGTTTTTGGCCATGTCTGTGATCTGCTTTTTTTTTTACAACAATAAACAACTGAAGGAACATCCTCAGGGACTGGTAATTCCATAATTTTTGCCAGGGGTTGTATATATGTATGTATATATGTATGTATATATGTATGTATATATATATATATATATATATATATATATATATATATATATATATATATATATATATATGTATATATATATATATATGTATATATATATATATATATATATATATATATATATATATATATATATATATATATATATATATATATATATATATATATATATATATATAGATGTATATATATATATATATATATATATATATATATATATATATATATATATATATATATATATATATATATATATATATATATACATACATATATACATACATATATACATACACAGAATTGTTGACATTTTTGCAGATTTATTAAAAAAGTTTAGCGCTGGTAGATTTTTGATCTACCATCTGATAGGTAAATTTAGTGGGTTGCTTGTTAGAGGGAGTCAGATTTACCTCTGTTCCAGCTTGGCTGAGTTGCATGTAGTTCCACACTGTGCCAGTGTGTGTCTTTGTTACCATTGGCTGGTGTTGGAAGAGCAATGTGTCGAAGCGTATGAGTGCTCCTCTGTCCCGGAGACAACTCGGTGGAGGTGGTCCTCCGAGTTGTATTCTGGGAGGGGGTATTTTATGGGACAGACGCCATGTCTAGGGGTTCGTTTTCAGCCACCTGCTGGCCCTCCTGACTGACAGGTATGCGTTTGAGTACCACCTCGTTGTCCTCCGTTCCGGAGGCCCGCGTCGCTGCAGTGCATGGGTGGGCCCAGAAGCCTGTCTGGGGCCTACCACGGCAGCAGAGGAATGGTCCTGAGCTGTCTATCCAGAGTGAAGAAGCTGGACAACCGAGGAGATCCCAGGGGAGGACCCGTCATGGAAGGATCATGCAGAGTGGGGCCTGGTGACTCGGTTGGAGGACATATCCTGAAGTAATCTTACTGCATAGTACTGCCGGGTTGGCTTAAAGGTCCAAGTACTGTGTCTGACATTCACCGCAAACCAATACATCCTGTGGCAGAGGATCGTATGGGTTTTGTTTCAAACAAGTCTGTGGCAGAGACTTTTGTTCGTGCTATGTACTGGCTGCTAGGCAAGTGAGAGAGGCCTATCCAGGCGAGCAAAGATCGTGTCCCACATGGAGATCACATTCAATTACAGTGTTCAATTCTAAAGAACGTTCTAAAGAATCCTAAAGAAAGGTATTTGAGCTTCCCTACAGCTTTCCTCCTGCCTCTTTCCTGCTACTTCCTTTGTTACTTGGTTCATTAAAGCATTGAAAACATACTCAAGTGTTGGTGCTTATATCGTCCAGAGGTAAACTCAACGGAACCCTAGACCCGGTGCCGGTGAAACAGAGGAATCGAGAGTGAAGGTAACAGCCCGCTTAAACCAGCAGCTCCACCGAGAGTTTTTGCTACAAAAGAAAAACTGAAATATCACATGGTCCTAAGTATTCAGACCATTTGCTCAGCATTTAGTAGAAGCACCCTTTTGATCTAATACAGTCATGAGTCTTTGTGGAAAAGATGCAACAAGTTTTTCACACCTGGATTTGGGGATCCTCTGCCATTCCTCCTTGCAGATCCTCTCCAGTTCTGTCAGGTTGGATGGTAAACGTTGGTGGACGGCCATTTTTAGGTCTCTCCAGAGATGCTCAATTGGGTTTAAGTCAGGGCTCTGGCTGGGCCATTCAAAAACAGTCACAGAGTTGTTGTGAAGCCACTTCTTCGTTATTTTAGCTGTGTGCTTAGGGTTATTGTCTTGTTGGAAGGTAAACCTTCAGCCCAGTCTGAGGTCCTGGAGAAGGTTTTTCATCCAGGATATCCCTCTACTTGGCCGTATTCATCTTTCCCTTGATTGCAACCAGTCGTCCTGTCCCTGCAGCTGAAAAACACCCCCACAGCATGATGCTGCCACCACCATGCTTCACTGTTGGGACTGTATTGGACAGGTGATGAGCAGTGCCTGGTTTTCTCCACACATACCGCTTAGAATTAAGGCCAAACAGTTCTATCTTGGTCTCATCAGACCAGAGAATCTTATTTCTCACCATCTTGGAGTCCTTCAGGTGTTTTTTAGCAAAATCCATGCGGGCTTTCATGTGTCTTGCACTGAGGAGAGGCTTCCGTCGGGTCACTCTGCCATTAAGCCCCGACTGGTGGAGGGCTGCAGTGATGGTTGACTTTCTCCAACTTTCTCCCATCTCCCGACTGCATCTCTGGAGCTCAGCCACAGTGATCTTCTTTACCTCTCTCACCAAGGCTCTTCTCCCCCGATAGCTCAGTTTGGCCGGACAGCCAGCTTTAGAAAGGGTTCTGGTCATCCCAAACGTCTTCCATTTAAGGATTATGGAGGCCACTGTGCTCTTAGGAACCTTAAGTGCAGCAGAATTTTTTTGTAACCTTGGCCAGATCTGTGCCTTGCCACAATTCTATCTCTGAGCTCTTCAGGCAGTTCCTTTGACCTCATGATTCTCATTTGCTCTGACATGCACTGTGAGCTGTAAGGTCTTATATAGACAGATGTGTGGCTTTCCTAATCAAGTCCAGTCAGTATAATCAAATACAGCTGGACTCAAATGAAGGTGTAGAACCATCTCAAGGATGATCAGAAGAAATGGACAGCACCTGAGTTAAATATACGAGTGTCACAGTAAAGGGTCTGAATACTTAGGACCATGTGATATTTCAGTTTTTTTTTTTTAATAAATATGCAAAAATGTCAACAATTCTGTGTTTTTCTGTCAATATGGGGTACTCTGTGTACAATATGGGGTGCTGTGTTTACATTAATGAGGAAAAAAATGAACTTAAATGATTTTAGCAAATGGCTGCAATATAACAAAGAGTGAAAAATGTAAGGGGGTCTGAATACTTTCCGTCCCCACTGTATATATATTTTTTTATTTATTTAGCAATTAAATCTATTTTTGATTTTACATTGTTTTAGAGATTTGTTTCCACAGGCTAACACTGCATTAAAGAGATTATTGTATGAAAGAAGACACAGGGGTTGATTTACTAAATGGACTGTGTACACCCTGCAGGTGCAGTTGCTCTGGTGCTTAGTAAATGAGCAATCATGTGTAAGCAAAAATTCTGTTTTTCTTTTTTCTTTCATGCAGTTGGGTATTCTTTGCAAAGTGAAACTTTACCTCAATTTTTAAGTTTTGAAGTAATTACACTTGTAGTGTGCAACTGTGTACACTGCAAGTGTACCTACTTCAAAACTTAGAAATTATTTGCCTTTAGTAAATCAACACCATATTTTATTTTTATATTTAGCACTTAATTATATTTTAGTGGAAATTATCACTGTACCCCTTACTGTGTGGGAATAGCCTGTGAGCTGAACACGAGAGTGTAAGGCAAAAGTAGTTGGTGAGTTTGCTCGCTGAAGGGGAGTGGAGATCCCATTTCACAGCGGTGTGGTGGAAGATTTTTGTTCACTGAAGATCTATATTATTTATGAATCATCACTTATATCACTACGTCACTGCCTATTGGACTTTTATGTTATCAATTTAATATACACTGTATGAATTTTATTACACTAAAATATTTTTTGATTATTTTTGAGTGATACGTAATAGGTTGTCACTTTTTAGTTTATTGTGGTAATTATACATGTCAGGGGCAAGGCCAGAGCGGAGGCTGTTGGAGAGGACTGTGTGCAAGCCTGTTGCCCACCGATTATGGGCCCTAGCATTTGGGGCAATGGTGCTCTCTGTGAGCTGTATGCCTGGGGACCCTGGGGATGGGGTTACTTTGGATTCAGCTCCATGTTCCCCCAAAACACACAGACTCTGGAACCCGTTGTATGCCATATTAGAATGATAAGACTGAGTTATACTGTTGGGACACATCCTGTGAGGAGATGCTAATGTCATCATCTCCACTCACCTGTCTGATGTCAGCTATAATGGGTTTAATGTAAATAAGTTTAGTCTAGGTTCTAAAGGTATTCAACTCATTGTTGTTTGTTCTAATTAATCCTGTGTTGATGTTTATGGTAATGTGTGTTAATTGAATGAGCTGATCACATTGTCCTCTATACAATGTAGGAGACGGGACGACTCCTATTGGAGCTCATGTTAATTAGGTTAATTAGGTTATGTTTGTATTGTTAATTGTAATTAGCTCCAGCTATTGTGTTTATATTCCTGTGTGAAGCTCGGTGACCACAAGTCTGGGCAAAAGGTCATGTCTCAGCCACCTAGGCGGTATAAAGGATGAGATAATTAGCTCATGTTAATTAGGTTACGTTTGTATTGTTAGAGTAATCTTCGCCTGTGTATATAAGACTGTATTCTGGTTCTGAATAAAGTGAGTCCATGTTAGCAGTGAAGCAAGTGTCGCCTTGTTTTCTGCTCAGAAAGAGGTTGGAATATCTGATATCTGTATACAGACTGGGAGGAAGTGGTATATGACGGAAGCACTCAAGCGGAGTGTGGGGCGTTCCGTGACATTGGTGGCAAGCAGCGGGAAAGCTTCTTGAAGTCTGAAGTCTGGGACATCCAAACTTCCATCTGGATCCAAGGTCCAGATAGCAGAAGAGGAGAGGTACAGATACCAGCCGCCATGGATGAGGAATTCAGAAGGAGGTTGCGAGAGATGCAGATACAGCACAGAGGACCAGTATCGGAGCAGGTCTTGCTGGGATGGTGTGATTCTATTCGCTGCAAACTCTGGAAGGAAGCGCTAGCCCGTGAGCAGCGACACCAGGGAAAAGTTCTCCCCTCCATCGAGGAAAGGTACTGGTCGCAGTACGGACTGCGGGTGCGGTTTTTGGGAGAAAAACCACACAAGAAGCAGACAGCTGAATTAAGCAGGCTGGTCTGGGCAGAGATGAAGTTGGATGAGAGCTACAGAGCCCTCCGGTGGCATGTATCCCAAGCATGTCCCTGGATAGCGGATGACAGCCCAATGGAAGGCTTAAGCTACGGCGGCTTGGGACTGTTGTTTGTGAAGCTGACAGGGGACCCTAACTTTGGGAGTGATTTGGAGCGGCGGGTGGACGAAATCATGGATTTCAGAGAAGGGCTACTGAACATTTCGGAAGTGCACTGGGCACAGGAAGATTTGGAGTTTCTGGCCGTTCAGGAATGGGAGCTAGAGATCGCCTACAGACGGCTGCTAGACATTGCTCAGTGCCAGGGCTGGGCTCCCTTTGCCTGGGACTATCAGGAAATACCAGCTGACAACCCTGAAATCCTGGCTGAAGAGTCGGCAATGTGGCAGAGCGATAGTGTGCTTTGCCAACCTGCCCCCACAGCTATGGAGGCGGAGGTCTTATGGCGGATGCAGCAAGTGCTGACTGACCTTGATGATCCTGTTTCTGCATGGGATGATCTTGGATGGAGGAATGTGCCTGTCCAGCAGCATGCCAGAGAATCTGCAGTGGAAAATCTGGAGATTGCCGTCCCCAAACCTGAAGTGCTGACAACAGGGCAGAGCTCTGCTAACCTCTGTCCAGAAATGATAACATCTTCTGGGTTCCATGGACAGGAGATGGTGAACCCCTATTCCCCGACATCAGTTGCAGAGACATGGGATTTGATAGACTTTTCTGCTGAGGAAGAACAACCTGATGAGCCTCCAGCAGAAGAGCTGCTATCAGGGCCAAAGTTCACTGTGTTCTGCCCAGCACCAACAGTGGCTTCAGCCTTCCTGAGAGAAGAGGTAGTCAGCCTTTCTCCCACAACACTGACAGGGACATGTGATTTTCTGCCAGCAGCATCTACGGAGTTAAAACAAACTTCTCCAGCTGAAGATCTGGTAACTGAACAGAGGGTCCAAGACCTCTGTCCCACACTTTTACCAATTCCAGAGACTGGGGATTTAATAGACGTTTCTGTAGAGGAGGAACCACCTGGCAAACCCCCAGCAGAAGTGCTGGCAACCGGACAGAGGGTCCAAGACCTCTGCCCCACACCTGCAGCAATTGTGGAGGTCCAAGGAGAGAATGCAGTCATCACCTCACAACTGCAGCTTGATCTGGTGTCAGTTGATGGGGCTTCAGTCCCCACCTGTATACCCCAGGGATGCGGGGCAGTCGGCCCAGATCCCCAACAGCAGGATGGAGTGAGCCCGGTCCCCCTGTCTTCTCTCCAGCGGCAGAAAGGATTCCAGGGAGAAGAGCCAGTCCGGGCCTCTCCCCAGCGGCAGATATGTTCTCTGAGAGAGGCAGAGGATGGCTGGGTGAGTAATGCACTGTTTGGGATGATTTGTTTGGGGTACTGTGTGGGTACAGGCAGTAGAGGACTGGAGCTGTGGACTAACTTCGGAGTCAACCCGTCTGGGGTCTCCTCCTGTGTTAGTCTCCTGCCGAAAGGGGAGAAATGTCACGGGCAAGGCCAGAGCGGAGGCTGTTGGAGAGGACTGTGTGCAAGCCTGTTGCCTACCGATTATGGGCCCTAGCATTTGGGGCAATGGTGCTCTCTGTGAGCTGTATGCCTGGGGACCCTGGGGTTGGTGTTACTTTGGATTCAGCTCCATGTTCCCCCAAAACACACAGACTCTGGAACCCGTTGTATGCCATATTAGAATGATAAGACTGAGTTATACTGTTGGGACACATCCTGTGAGGAGATGCTAATGTCATCATCTCCACTCACTTGTCTGATGTCAGCTATAATGGGTTTAATGTAAATAAGTTTAGTCTAGGTTCTAAAGGTATTCAACTCATTGTTGTTTGTTCTAATTAATCCTGTGTTGATGTTTATGGTAATGTGTGTTAATTGAATGAGCTGATCACATTGTCCTCTATACAATGTAGGAGACGGGACGACTCCTATTGGAGCTCATGTTAATTAGGTTAATTAGGTTATGTTTGTATTGTTAATTGTAATTAGCTCCAGCTATTGTGTTTATATTCCTGTGTGAAGCTCGGTGACCACAAGTCTGGGCAAAAGGTCATGTCTCAGCCACCTAGGCGGTATAAAGGATGAGATAATTAGCTCATGTTAATTAGGTTACGTTTGTATTGTTAGAGTAATCTTCGCCTGTGTATATAAGACTGTATTCTGGTTCTGAATAAAGTGAGTCCATGTTAGCAGTGAAGCAAGTGTCGCCTTGTTTTCTGCTCAGAAAGAGGTTGGAATATCTGATATCTGTATACAGACTGGGAGGAAGTGGTATATGACGGAAGCACTCAAGCGGAGTGTGGGGCGTTCCGTGACAATACACATGTACATACAATTTTTGTTATAATTAGCGCTGCTATTTGATTTCACTTGAGGTAAGGGCAGGTTTTAGTGAATCATTTATTATTATTTTTTGCACTATTTGAATTTAAGCAGCAGCTGTCAGTGAGGGGTAGATCTGTGAGCGCAGCGTTTGGCACATAGAAGGGGGCGGTGATCCTGTGGACCATATTAAGTGACTGAGTTATTGAATATATTAACGCGTGCAGCCATGGAAGTCTTTACTTTTCTTGCCAACAGACAAATGAATCCAGATAATATTTTTTCAGCTAATCAAGGGATAGCTGAAAATGATGAGGATGTGTCCGGCATGCTTAAAAGTCTAGAAAATCTGTTGGAAAAACAGATTAAGACTTGGTGGGACGTCTTCACATTTTCACATTACCAAAAAGAAAAATTAATTTTTAGGAGTTTGAGGTGGGATGTGCCCCCCCAAGATGGTCTTGAGGACCAGTGTTTTATGAATGAATGATTGGAATTTTTTAACAGAGTGGGGAGGGAGTTGCAAGATCTGGTACTCACCAGGAAACAAGTGAAATTGGGGAAGCTCAATGAATAAATTAACCACATTCGCAGCAAATTAGAACCAATGAATGAGTCACCCAGTAGTCTCTGCCTATAATGCCATGTCCTCTTCTATTAAAGTTGATAGCGGCCTGAGGAACAAGTTGCTATTTAATCCCCAAAACTCCAATAATCATTATGTTGAGGTATTCAAAAATCTAGTTTTGAAAGATCTAGACACCATTAAAGTGAAAGAGGAAGTGAATCCAAAATATATTAATGAAGGAATCAGGGCACTAGAGAAACGGAACAATATTATTATACGTCCGGCTGACAAGGGAGGGGGGGTTGTCATTCTGGATAAATCTTTTTATCACGGACAACTTTCAAATATGCTTAATGACCGCTCCACATATGAAAGATTAACCACTGACCCTACTGAGAAATATAGGGAACAATTAAACTCACTGGTTGAATGGGGATATGCCATTAACGCCCTGAATCTCAGAGAAAGAAGGTACCTTGTCCCTAGTGCGTGTAGGATCCCAGTTATATATACACTTCCCAAAATTCACAAGGATGCCAAACTACCTCCAGCGCGCCCGATTGTAAACGGGATAGGATCTGTCACGGCGAGGTTAGGAGAGTACCTAGATAGGTTTCTCCAGCCAAGTGTAAAAATCACCAAGGCGTATCTACGAGATACCACCGACCTACTCCAAAGATTGGGGGAGGTCTGTTTGAACCCTGCCGCTGACATCTTTCTAGTGACAGCAGACGTGTCCACATTATATACGATCATTCAACATGAGGACGCCTCCCTGTCATTGAATTGGGCCCTGAGCAGGAGAGAGGACATTCCTGACATGCAGAAGAGGTTTGTGGGCCAGGCCCTAAACTTCTGCATGTCACACAATTATTTTTGGTGGAATGGGCACTTTTTCTCCCAATGGGTTGGCGTGGCTATGGGGGCTAAGTTTGCCCCCAGCCTCGCCAACCTGTTCATGGCTGAGTGGGAGGACAGATTCATGTTCAGTAAGTCTTTTCCCCAGTTGAAATTCTATCGAAGGTTCATAGATGACCTCCTGTTCATCTGGGAGGGATCTAGAGACTCTGTCGATGAATTTTTAAAATACCTCAACACTAATAATAACAACATTAAATTGGAGGCCCAGATTAGTGAAACATGCGTCAATTTTTTGGATGTCCATTGAAAGGAAGGAACAGTCTCTGGTGACTAGTGTATATTTTAAACCGACGGACCGGAACAGTTTTTTATTCATCAGGAGTGGTCATCACCCTCTATGGATAAAGAATATCCCGAAGGGACAATTCCTGAGGGTCCGCCGAAATTGTACTGAACAAGGGAAGTATTATACGCAGGCAAAGGTTTTAAAGGAGAGATTCCTCCAGAAAGGATACTCAGAAAAATCGATGGATGACGTCATAGAACGGGTAGCTAATATACCAAGGGAGGACTGTTTGAAAAAGAAAGAAAGGATTAGATCTGAGGAAAAACACCAATGGAGCTTTATATCGAACTATCACAGTCAATATAGAAAGATAGAGACCATTTTTAAAAAATATTGGTACATACTCCGTAGGGATCGACATCTAGGAGAGATGTTACCAGAAACCCCTAAGTTCATCTATAGGAGGGCTCCCAACTTTGGAGACAAAGTGGTAAAAAAAATTCTTGATCCTCCAGTTCAACCATCGATTAGAATTAATCTTAAAGGCTTTTTTCCATGCAATAAGTGCATATGCTGTAGAACAGTGAGTAACAGGAGTAGGAGCACGAAGAGTATCACTAATCGAGCAAATGAAACTTTTGAAATTAAAGAGTTCATCACATGTAATTCATCATTTGTTGTGTACTTGATGTGGTGCCCATGCGGCCTGTTTTATATAGGACGCACGAAAAGACTACTAAGGGTTCGTATTTCTGAGCATTTAACCAATATAAAAAATGGTTTCAAGTATCACAGCGTGTCCCTCCATTTTAAGGAATACCATAACCAGGACCCCAGTCTACTACAGTTTTGCGGGATAGACATCGTATATCCATCGTGGAGGGGCTCAAACAGAATAAGGGATCTGTCTCAACGAGAAACCCGGTGGATATACCTTTTTAGATGTCTTTTCCCGGGGGGTTTAAATATAGAATTGGACCTCAACTGTTTCATTAATGATTATTAATGATTAATAATTAGTGAGTGATTGGTAAGCGGTTGAGGTCCTTCTATATATGTCACCCTGATCTTAGATATAGAGAGGTTGAGAATCTATAACACCAACGCAATTATGAGATTTACCTACTAGTGGGAGTGACAGGGAGGGAGGATAGATTGGATGATAACATATTGCACTTTAGTAACCTTAGAAGGTGAATCTGAGATAAAAAATGTGCGCCTGTAGGGTTCTTTTAGGATACCCAGGAGTACCTGGGATGGACCGTAATGGGTTAAGTTTTTATTTTTATTTTATTTATTTTTTCAACCATTCAGTTTTAATGCTAATTATAGCTTTTTCTAGTAATAAATAAAAAATTTTTTTTAAAAAGATTTTTTTAAATGTTTTATTAGATGACACTCTATACCTGCAATATAGAACACATGTAAGGATGATTGGTTATCTGCATTGCCTATGAGATGGGCTTGCGGGATTACCGAGCAGTTCTCTTGCAGATATATAGTTTCATACTTAACATTTGCAGTAACAGAAGTTTTAAATGTATGTTGACTTGTGCACATAAAGCAATGTACACGTATGGTGCGAGTGGAGACACAGGGAGTGCGCAGGCGCGGTGTCATCATTACCGCGTGTCATACGAGAGAGGAGGGTATTTAAGAAAGATTGCCAGATAGCGCAGCCAATCCCATGAATAAGTCCCTTGTGACGAAACATGTCAGGGCGTGGCTACGAGGCAATCTGATGCGCTAGACGTAGGACGCTGCGACAGGAGGCGCCGTACGGGAAAGCGGGGAAGCGGCTCCAGGAGACTCGGGGAACGGGTGAGAGTGTTTCCAAACACCTAGCTGCCTGGGTCCGCCGTGACCACCATACGTCCGTTGACCATTTGGAGAGTGTTTTTTTTGGTGATGACCATGTTTGCTGTGCTATTCTGCTTGATTCAAGTTTATGAAATGTGAGTTTAATGGTGGAGGAGAGTGTTGCTTTTATTAAAGTTTATTGCGTTACTGCACTATTGGTTCGCTTTTCTTTGTTTCATGTGGAGAGTACGCTTGTATATGCTCTGGACATCCAACAGGAATTGAGTGGAAATTATCACTGTACCCCTTACTGTGTGGGAATAGCCTGTGAGCCGAACACGAGAGTGTAAGGCAAAAGTAGCTGGTGAGTTTGCAGGGGAGTGGAGATCCCATTTCACAGCGGTGTGGTGGAAGATTTTTGTTCACTGAAGATCTATATTATTTATGAATCATCACTTATATCACTACGTCACTGCCTATTGGACTTTTATGTTATCAATTTAATATACACTGTATGAATTTTATTACACTAAAATATTTTTTGATTATTTTTGAGTGATACTTAATAGGTTGTCACTTTTTAGTTTATTGTGGTAATTATACACATGTACATACAATTTTTGTTATAATTAGCGCTGCTATTTGATTTCACTTGAGGTAAGGGCAGGTTTTAGTGAATCATTTATTATTATATTTTATTTTTACCTTGTTTTAGTATATATATATATATATATATATATATATATATATATATTTTTTTTTTTTTTTTTATTTTTTTTTTTGCAGGCTACCAGAGAGAGATTGTTCTATAAATGAAAACACAGAAATATTGTGAAACTATGAAAACTTCCTTAATGTGCCTTCATTTACAGAATGATCTCCCTTTAGTACAATGTTACAATGTACTGCTATACATTTTATACTATATATCAAAGTAGAATATGATACCCTGCTGGGCTCAGGGTATCATATTCTACTTTGATATATTGTTTTCATTTAGCTTACTGGCCAGTGCAAAGTTCCCCTCATTGTTATCTTGTACAATCCTAAAATATTGACTGCCTGTACCATGAGATAAATACCCAATGTGTGTTATTTTTTAGTCAATTGATTTTAATGATGTATCTAATTTTTTTGTTATATGCCTCACATTTTTAAAAACATTGTGGTAATCTTTATTTTTAAATTCATTATTTTACTTTGATGAATCAACTCTTTTTTTTTTTATATTCCGAACAAATTTTATTGACCAGAAAAAAGAAAAGGGTACAATGTACTCTATTATTATTGCATGCATTATTTACAAAAAAAAACACAAATTTTGTTTCCAATAATCATTACTGAATTGACCCCTGTGTCCCCTGAGGAAGAGTTAAGGAAATCTCCTCTGGACACACATTCATGTGATATCTCTCCAAGAGGTAAATCCTCTTTTTTTTTTTTTTTTAGATGTTCTCTAAAGTGGTTGTAAACTACTAAACTAGCTCATTATGAATTACTTACCCGAGAACAAAGCCCCTCAGCCGTCCTCGTCTCCCCCTCCGGCTGGCGACATCTCTCCCGGGGGTTACTTCTGGGTATCGTGGCTCTGGCGCTGTGATTGGCTGGAGTCGCGATGACGTCACTCCCGCGCGGGAGCCACCAGGAAAGGCACAGTACAACTGAAGCAACGGCACGTACGTGCCATTGATTCAGTTGGCTTAAGTGCGAATGTGCCGATCACATCGGCACATGCAAATACAGGGACATCTCCTAAACCGTGCAGGTTTAGGAGATATAAAGTGCAGCTACAGGTAGGCCTAATTATAGCCTTGCCTGTAGTTTAAAGTGGTTGTAAAGGGTTTACAACCACTTTAATTTCTTGTTGTGTCTTCTGCATAAAAAGTGAACTAAATCTCCCCAAACAGAAAAGAAAAAAAAAAAAACAAAAGCATTTTTACTCTATTTACAAAACAAAAGAGGGTTGGTTTGATTTAATAATGGGATACAGACATTTAGGGCTTGATTTACTAAAGGCAAATTGGCTGTGCCCCTTGCAAGAGCAGTTACTCCAGAACTTAGTAAATGAGGTAAAGCTTCACTTCGCAAAGAATACCCAATCACAAAAAAAAAAAAAAAAAAAAACAGCATTCGCTAAGCTCTGGAGCAACTGCTCTTGCACAGTGTATTTGCCATTAGTAAATCAACCCCTTAGAATCACAATATTCACTTTCATCCCTCGTACATGCTTATATTTTTTATATATATTTTTTATTTTTTCACAATCTTTCTCCTGTTCTGCTTTAGTCATCTATGAAGCTGTGAATTATTTTCCTCTTCGATTTTTAATGCCAGTTGAGTTTGTTGACAACTTTCTGGATATATCTCATTTCATTCATAGACAGATGGTTAGGATGGATGAGAACTCTGGACTGGATTGACGGGACTCACGTTTTGCATCTGGGATCTTTTGTTAAAGTGGTTCTAAATGCAGAAAGCATTCTATTCATGAAGGTATAAAAAAAATACATTCTGTGTGCTGCCCCCCCCCAATACTTACCTGAGCCCGATCTCAATCCAGCAATTGGCTCCAGGGAGGTGCGGTGAGGTGAGTGGTTGGTGAGGCACTGGCTGGAATCAGAGCCAGACACATCACAGCTTACATATGCTGAGATCGTTAGAGTGAGAGCAATAATTCTAGCACTAGACCTCCTCTGTAACTCTAAACATGTAACCTGTACAAAAATGTAAAGCGTCGCCTATGGGGATTTTAAGTACTGAAGTTTGTCGCCATTCAACAGGTGTGCGCAATTTTAAAGCATGACATGTTAGGTATCTGTTTACTTGGCGTAACATCATCTTTCATAGAATACAAAAAAATTGGGTTATCTTTGTTAGAAATCAATATATTTATGAATGTTTGGGCCTCTTAGAACAATGGACATGGATACATTTATATAATTTATTAATCTTCTATGTATAGAAAAAGTGAAGTTTTATATAAGATCTCTATATATACTTGTGAAAGTACATATTTTGTTATAAGCTTCATAAACAGTTCTATGTACATCTCACATATGGATGTAATTTAGAGTGTCAACCATTCACCTCCCACATCGTAAGAGATAAGGTTAAATTATTTTCCAAAGACACAAAGTTCCAGTATGTTAAGACTATAAGCTGTTTCTTTACTTCACTATATTTCTTGATTAGGATATTAATAAGAACACTGCATTTTAAATGTATATATACTGATATGTAGTAGGATTTAAGATGTTTAAAGCAAATGTGTATATTGTAACTTACATGATTATTATTTTAGCTACTCTCACATAGTTCATAGACCCACTCTTAGGAATGTTGGAAGGAGTTACACCCACCTTTTTAAAAAGGTGGGAGGGAAAGTACTCCTTCAAAGTTTCCAGTTTTTCTGTGGGACTATAAGGCAAAAATAAACCTTTAAAAGCAGCCTGAATAGGAAAAGCGAGGGGTTAATTGTAGGAGTACAGACAGGCTGTTGCTGGAAGACATACTTTCATTCCAGCTCTCCATGAGGACACATTCACACACATACATCTCAAGACATTGAAGCTACTTTTACACACAGACATATCTGATTTAAACTTAATTTTAAGAATAATCTATTTTTATATTCTAAATTTTGACACTGTTTTTGTAACATTTTGCTATTTTATTATTAAATCAATTTTGGAGTTTTTACACGAAAACTTAACGGATTTTTCTTGGAACTTTCCTCATCAATATGAATTATTGAAATATAGTTATTAATACAATAATAACTCAAATTCAATAATCTTTAGTGATATATATCTTATCTTATATATATATATTCATGAAACAGTTTCTTTAAAAAAAAAAAACCGTTTGAAAAATTGCTTCGTTGACTAATAACGTGCAAAAAAATATAAAAAAAACAGCATTTTGCTTGCTCATAATTGAATGATGGAAGCCAGCAGAGCTTGCCCTTATTTACTAAGCTCTGGAATAACCGCAGTTGCAGTCTATTTGGCTTTAGGAAATCAACCCCCCTGTCTGCAGGAACTTACCCCCACCAGATCTGTATTAGGGCTTTGGGTGCTTGTGTGTGTGTGTATGTGTGTGTGTGTGTGTTTTATACATTATAAAGTGTGGAAAATATTGACTATGGTGTGTTTACAACGTGGTTGATTTACTAAGACTGGAGAGTGCAGAATCTGGTGCATCTGTGCGTGGGAGCCAATCCGCTTCTAAATTCAGCTTGTTCAATTAAAGGAGTTGTTAAGGTAGAAGGTGCATTCTATGCATTAAGATGAAAAAACCTTCTGTGTGCAGCAGCCCTTCTCAGCACCCCATAATTACTTACCTGAGCCCCCTCTCTATCCAGAGGTGCCCACAAGCCCCTCGGCCATTTGGGACTCTCCCTCCTGATTGGCTGAGACTCAGCAGTGGCGCCATTGGCTCCTACTGCTGTCAATCAAAGTCAGTTAGCCAATCAGGAGAGAGAGAGGGGGGGCGGGGCCAAACCACAGCTCCATGTCTAAATGGATACACAGAGCTGCAGCTCGGCTCGGGTGCCCCCATAGCAAGCTGCTTGCTGTGGGGGCACTCAGTCCATCAAGTCCAACCTATGTGTGTGATTATATGTCAGTATTACATTGTATATCCCTGTATGTTTTGTGGTCTTTCAGGTGCTCATCTAATCGTTTTTTGAAACTATCGATGCTCCCTGCTGAGACCACCGGGAGGGAGAGGCCATTAGAGCCGAAGAGGGACCCAAAAAGAGGAGGATCCGGGCTGCTCTGTGCAAAACAGAGCAGGTAGGTAACATGTAAACATGTCTGTTATTTTTATATAAAAAAAAAACAAGATTTTACAATCACTTTAAGCTTTGACAATAAAACCTGGAAGCTGACTGGTTTCTATGCAGAGTCAGAGCTGCACCAGATTTTGCACTCTCCAGTTTTAGTAAATCAATCCCAAAGTGTTAATCTGGATACACAGTTGTCATAAAAATAAATGCAGCGTACTTACTTTACAGAAACAGATGCATGAAGAAACAATTTGTTTTTCAGATATTCTATCCAAGTGCTAGAAGGATCATGTCAGGAGAGTCTTCAATTTCCATTTATACTATTTGCATGTCCAATGTTAACTGAAACTCCTGGACTTTTTCATATCTTGAAATAAGTGCATAGGACATTAACCTGAGATATTGTGAGGTTTATTATGTATATATATATATATATATATATATATATATATATATATATATATATATATATATATATATATATATATATATATATATATATATATATATATATATATACATATACAGTGTATATAGTGTACAGTTCTGTGAAAATGTTTTAAACACTTGAAAGAAAATGCTATATTTGGAATCATCTTTTATTAAACATGTGCATTTCTATATTTTTCGCAATAAATGGATCCCAATTGAAAAATTGCACTGTTGTTGGATTTCTTTTTTTCAATAGTGGGGGACCTTTAACCCCCAAAAAACAATCCAATAATTATCGGTGGTCAAAAGCACTCTAAACCTTTAACCACTTACGGACCATCGCATGCCGATATACGTAAGTTTGAAGAGGAATATCTTTGTTATGGTAGCAGCTAGCTGCCATAACCCTGGTATCCTCTTCTTCGGCCGGCGGTCCACATTCCAATAACAGCGGTCTCTGCGTTGGATTCGCCACGAGATCACTTTTATCGGCGGCGGGAGAGGGGACCCCCCCTCCCGCCACGTTCCAGTGCCCCCCGCTGCTTACCAGAGCCGTCGTGAGTGGCGGAGGCGATCGTATCTTCACCCTTGCTGGGTATAGAGATGAGTGAGGGGAAGATGGCCCCCATCTGTCTCCATAACATTGCAGGTCGGAAGCGACGTCAAAACGTCACTTCTGCCCATAGTTCTGAAAGGGACATTTTTTTTTTTATTGCATTTTAGTGTAAATATGAGATCTGAGGTCTTTCTGACCCCAGATCTCATATTTAATGGTCCTGTTATGCTTTTTTCCTATTACGAGGGTGACACTTTTTAAAAAAAAAAACAGTGTAAAAATAAAAAATAAAAGGTAAAATAAATTAAAAAAAAAAAGTAAACACGTCCCATCCCGCTGAGCTTGCATGCAGCAGCGAACGCATACGTGAGTAGCGCCCGCACATGAAAACGATATTTAAACCACACATGTGAGGTATCGCCGTGATCGGTAGAGCGACAGCAATAATTCAAGCCCTAGACCTCCTCTGTAACTCAAAACATGCAACCATTAGAATTTTTTAAATGTCGCCCATGGAAATTTTTAAGGGTAAAAGTTTGTCGCCATTCCACGAGCGGGCGCAATTTTAAAGCGTGACATGTTGGGTATGAATTTATTCGGCGTAGCATTATCTTTAGCAATATAAAAAAAATTGGGCTAACTTTACTGTTGTTTTATTTTATAATTCAAAAAAGTGTATTTTTTTCAAAAAAAGTGCGCTTGTAAGACCACTGCACAAATACGGTGTGACAGAAAGTATTGCAACGATCGCCATTTTATTCTCTAGGGTGTTAGAAAGAAATGTATAATGTTTGGAGATCTAAGTATTTTTCTAGAATTTTTTTTTTAACTTGTAAACAACACATATCAAAAAGAAGCTCAGTCCTTAAGTGGTTAAACCCCCCAAAAAATCTATTTTAACCCACCAAAAACCCACAATTTTTGGTGGTCAGTGACATTTTAAACCCCTTAAAAAACAATCTCACAATAATTAGTGGTAAAAAAAAAGCTATCATCATTTGTGGGCAGTGGCCCTTTAACCCCCCCCCACCCTCACCTTCAATCTTCTGATCTTACTTCCTGTTGTATATACAGATAGTTGCAGTGACGGCTGATGCTATCAATTTTTTTGGGGGGGGAACAGACAAACCCCTCCGGGTCCGCACTCAGCAGAGTCACGGCTTCCCTGTTACAACTCCCCACTGTGACCCAGTCTTCTTTCTGGATTCCAAATCCTCAACCTCCCTATTGGCCCGGATGAGAAGCCGGAAAACCTGAAAGTGACGTGATAGCGAATATTGATTCGCTATTCGCTAAAATCACAAGTGCGATGGTTTGAGGCGCAGTGTTCTGTGCCCCAGGAACATCCTTAAAGAAGCCAATTAGAGCCTCAGGCTCTAATCACATGCTTGTACAAAAAATACGGACCTAATAGAAACCCATTAGTCCGCACAGGGCAGTGAGTGCACATACATAGAATGACTGTTTTTAAATAAACAATAAAATGACTTTAAGATGTTAAAAAATGTTAGTCATATTATCAGCTGTTTAAAAATAAATTGTTCTATGACTATGCAAATAAAGTTTTGCCAGTGGCAGCCTTGTGGATCGGCAGAGGAGGGGGAGCCATTTGACCTTTTTTTGTTGCAATCCTTATACCCCGTACACACGGTCGGATTCTCCAACGGAAAATGTGTGATAGGACCTTGTTGTCGGAAATTCCGACCGTGTGTAGGCTCCATCACACATTTTCCATCGGATTTTCCGACACACAAAGTTTGAGAGCAGGATATAAAATTTTCCGACAACAAAATCCGTTGTCGGAAATTCCGATCGTGTGTACACAAATCCGACACACAAAGTGCCACGCATGCTCAGAATAAATAAAGAGATGAAAGCTATTGGCCACTGCCCCGTTTATAGTCCCGACGTACGTGTTTTATGTCACCGCGTTCAGAATGATCGGATTTTCCGACAACTTTGTGTGACCGTGTGTATGCAGGACAAGTTTGAGCCAACATCCGTCGGAAAAAATCCATGGATTTTGTTGTCAGAATGTCCGATCAATGTCCGATCATGTGTACGGGGCATAAGACATAAAATATATCAAAGCTAAAGTTTGAAAATTCTTTACTGTTTATGAAAGTATAGTTTCTATTCTATAATTTGCCCTGATTATAACAACACTAAAATTATGATTCTGGTACAAAGCATTGCAAAGTTGTTTACAAATAGAAAAAAATTTTTCAATGTTGAGCTTTTAATTGTGACCAAAAAAATGAATAAACCAAACATATGAAAAAAGATTTAAATATTAATGGTTTATAATATAGAAATGAAAAAAAAAGCAGGAAATTAATATTTTAAGGGAGAAGGGGAAGAAGGAGTTAGGTAGGGTTGATTAGGGTAAACTAAGGGTTGATAAGGGGTCCAATAGAGAAATTGTATTAAAAAACAAACTAGTTATTTTTTTACTTGTCAGGATGCTTTATATGACAGCATCTGCAGATTGAAGTTCATCCCTTTTAATCCCTTTGAACAGAGTAGATATAAAAGTAGTGGGGGATGTGGCAGAAGCACAGAAGGACTGTGTACTTTGATGATGTTGGGCTCATGTCGGCTGCTAGGGTTCATTAGTTCCGTGCCTACTGTTTTTTCGGGATTTTCGGAGATATGCACTTACATCAAGTACATTTGTGAGTACAGTATATTTATATATAAATATATACCATATTTATCAGTGTATAACACACACTTTTTCCCCTGAAAATAGAGGGCAAACAGTGCCTGCGTGTTATACGCCTATCATTTTTTTTTAACAATGGAGGGGGCAGGGATCGGGCGGTCCGAGGGGTGTGAGGTCGGCCACCTCGCCTCTCCTGGCCCCAACAGCACTGCCAACATGGTCTAAAGTTAGGAAAACATAACTGCGTGCTCCTTCTCATACACCGCTCCTCCTGTGTCAGTGTCATTGTTAAACAAAGCCTTTAAATACCTCATTAGCTCCGTTCTTTATGGCCACTCTCCTCCTCACGCTCCTCCTCCTCCGAGTGTTGCTTTAGATTGGAGGAGGAGATTGGTCACATGACCACCTATGAAACGTCAGAGGAGAGCAGACATGTGACCGGGGTAGCATGAAAGAATGGAGCTAATGAGGTATTTAGAGGCTTTTTTTTACAATGAGAGTGAAACAGGAGGGGTATTGTATAAGAAGGGACTGGCAGTGATTTTTTTCTTAACTTTAGACTATGCTGGCAATGCTGTCTCAGGAGAAAGGGGGTCTTCTGAGAGTGCAGGGGGGCTGTGTACTGTGCAGAGGTGGGGGGGCTGTGTATTGTGCAGAGGTGGGAACTGTGTACTGTGCAGAGGTGGGGGGACTTTGTATTGTGCAGAGGTGGGGGGCTGTGTACTGTGCAGAGGTGGGGGGCATATACTGTGCAGAAGTAGGGGGGTTGTGTATTGTGCAGAGGTGGGGGGCTGTGTACTGTGCAGAGGTGGGGGGGCTGTGTACTGTGCAGAGGTGCGTGTGCGTACTGTGCAGAGGTGGGGGGCTGTGTACTATGCAGAGGTGGGTGTGCGTACTGTGCAGAGGTGGGGGGCTGTGTACTGTGCAGAGGTGGGGGGGCTGTATATTGTACAGAGGTGGGGGGACTTTGTACTGTGCAGAGGTGGGGGGCTGTGTATTGTGCAGAGGTGGGGGACTGTGTATTGTGCAGAGGTGGGGGGCTGTGTACTGTGAGGAGGTGGGGGGATGTGTACTGTTCAGAGGTGGGGGTTGTATATTGTGCAGAGGTGGGGGGACTGTGTATTGTGCAGAGGTGGGGGCTGTGTATTGTGCAGAGGTGGGGGATGTGTACTGTGCAGAGGTGGGGGGCTGTGTACTGTGCAGAGGTGGGGGGATGTGTACTGTGCAGAGGTGGGGGAGCTGTGTACTGTGCAGAGGTGGGGGGCTGTGTACTGTGCAGAGGTGGGTGACTGTGTACTGTGCAGAGGTGGGGGGCTGTGTACTGTGCAGAGGTGGGGGGGCTGTGTACTGTGCAGAGGTGGGTGTGCATACTGTGCAGAGGTGGGGGGCTGTGTACTGTGCAGAGGTGGGTGTGCGTACTGTGCAGAGGTGGGGGGCTGTGTACTGTGCAGAGGTGGGGGGGGCTGTATATTGTACAGAGGTGGGGGGACTTTGTACTGTGCAGAGGTGGGGGGCTGTGTATTGTGCAGAGGTGGGGGACTGTGTATTGTGCAGAGGTGGTGGGCTGTGTACTGTGCAGAGGTGGGGGGATGTGTACTGTGCAGAGGTGGGGGGTTGTATATTGTGCAGAGGTGGGGGAACTGTGTATTGTGCAGAGATGGGGGCTGTGTATTGTGCAGAGGTGGGGGACTGTGTATTGTGCAGAGGTGGTGGGCTGTGTACTGTGCAGAGGTGGGGGGATGTGTACTGTGCAGAGGTGGGGGGTTGTATATTGTGCAGAGGTGGGGGAACTGTGTATTGTGCAGAGGTGGGGGGATGTTTACTGTGCAGAGGTGGGGGGCTGTGTACTGTGCAGAGGTGAGGGGCTGTGTACTGTGCAGAGGTGGGTGACTGTGTATTGTGCAGAGGTGGTGGGGGCTGTGTACTGTGCAGAGGTGGGGGCTGTGTACTGTGCAGAAGTGGGTGCTGTGCAGAAGTGGGGGCTGTGGAAAGTTTGTTTCCTGAAACTTCCCTCTTAAAATTAGGGTGCGTGTTATACGCCAAAAAATATGGTATATAAAATGTATTTAGGATCTTTATGCCAGTGAGCTCTCTGCTTATTTCGTATTGCCCAAAAAATAAAAAAAAAATAAAAATAAAACCTTACCCACTCCTATAAACACTAGCAATTATTACAAGCAGACTTGCCCTTGTAAAAACAGGAGACTGACTCGCCTAGTCATGCCCTTTAATAGCCTGTTTAACAAGAACTTTACGGCTTCCTTTATTGGATTTTCCCTTATTTTTTGGAGGGAACGGTAAGTAAAAACAGATTTGGTATCTCTCCAGAATCTGGACTGGCTGAGTGATAGCAGACTTTATCCCATGGACAGTTGGTTATGGGTCATAGTAGTGAACAGCAAAGTGCAATCCTGTTACCTGCAGGAGAAGTAGGGCCAAACAAGCTTTGGTCATACTTCTCTGTTAATATTTTTACCTGCTATGAAATTCTATGCTTTATCTCTATTAGTGTTTCTGAAAATGTGGTAAACTTAGTGCCACTAATCAGGAGAAAATGGATCACAATCCAACATTCAAGCACATAGAGATCTTCTCTTTGATGGGACTAAACACATGAATCCAGGCTTCCTTCAGTTTGGGGGTAACAACAATTAGGAAAACTGACTGAACAGGTGTTAAGGAGAACATAACTATCAACAGGATCCAATATCCAATACTCAATGTGATAAAAACATCAAATAAAAAGAGAAACAATGAAACATAAAACAATATATAGAACAACAGAAGATAAAACATATTACGGACAATATTTTGATACATTTTTATATTTCCATTGGTAGAGGTCGCCACGTTCTTCTCCATTTTTTTAGCATGTAGGTTAAGGGAAGCCACTGAGGAGGCTGTTGTGATAATTATAATAAAAATGGGGGCACAGGTACAAATGAAATAAATATTTTTTGGAGCAATGTCATAAGTATCCGAGGAAGTGTTGGTGAAGATGTTGCCACCAATAATGCTCTTGGGTTTAATCAATGAAATGAAGATTGGAAAACAGCTAAAAACAGATGCAATTTCGGATGCCAATACCAACCAATTTACAACCGTGTTGATCTTCAACTTCATCCATTGTAGAGGACGCCAGCTGAAGGTGGTGATTTTTGAGAAGTAAAAGAGAAAGAGGCTCGCAGTAAGCCAGGCACAAGACATGTCACTGTACGCGGTCAGAAAAAACACAATGTAGGATGCATACGTTTCTTTGTAAATTTCAGGACAAATGTATTTTGATAAAATGTTAAAAGCCAATGTAGATCCCTGACAAATGCTGGTTATACCCAGTGCCACCAGAATGGCATCACCGGCCTTTGCCTCTTGTCTTTTTCCATTGTGAAAACATATGACGAAGATGATAAAAATATTGTTCAATAATCCAACAACAGTCTCAAGGAAAAGAACAGCAAGAAAAGCTACAGTTAGCAAAAGATTGAGATCCATGTGTTCCAATTATCCAAAAAGTCTTCTGCTCTGACTCTAGTATTTCTCTATGATAGGAAGTTCTTTAACAATAATTACAAAAGAATGTTCAACCTCAGAAGCATACAAAGTGTACATCTATTATTTGTGTGCATGACTTGAAGTAAGCTGGTTGCGCCTCTTTTGTTTTTTTTAGAATTGCTCAGTCATTCTGGTTGTCTAGGTATTTTATGACCTCACTATGGACAAGTTTTGAATAAATGCAAAATTTTACAGTATACACTTACTGTACATATAACAGAGGTATCAGTGCTGCTTTTTTTTTTTTTTTTCAATTTTTTAGTTAAAAATAAAAAATGCAGTACAGAGTTCACACATGATACTGGCAACAGTATGATCAAACTGCAGATCCAATGTGCAGTAACAAGAGCTTTATCTATACCTATCAGGTAAACATCCTCACAATCCCTCAGAGAGGAGTTCTGTCAATCCCGCACCTGATCTGTCAAAAATGAGCTGACCCACTGAATAGAAGCCTGTCTGTCAGGAAAGACGTCTGCGGAGTACAGCTGCTTGGTCTACAGCGTTTACCTGAATCCTAATTCCTGTGTGTGTTGACTACCCATCTGGGTTGCTCCCGACTACCTCTGCCTGCTTCCTGCCCTGACCCCTGGCTTCCTACGGACTAATCTCTGCCTCCAGTTCCTGTTACCTAGCACCTGTTGCCAAAACCTGCCTGTGACCCAACTATGCCTCTGCCTGATCTGCCTGTTGTAGTGATCGAATATATTAATATATACTGGGTGATATGATGTAGAGTGGGTATGATAATTAATATTTAGGTATTATTATAATGATGATGATGTAAGTACTCTTCCGCAGCAACCCAATTCTTCCAGAGAGATGCACTTTATTGACTTCCAACACAGAACAAAGTCCAAAGTCCACAGATGACAAAGAAATCCGACAGAGGAAATATAATTCAGAGACCCATATTATTCAGTCTTCCCATATAATTCAGTCTTCCCAGCCATGCACAGACAAGCCTCCCTCATACACAGACAAGCCTCACTTCCCCCATACAGACAAGCCTCACTTACCAAACCTATAGACTGAATGCCGTGTTATATTCACCAGGCATTGAATGGCTGAGCAATTTGATTGGCCGTTTCAATTTAGGACTTTGATTAGCTTTAGTCTTTCAAACAGACAACAACCCCCAGCCGTGAACAGCCGTGAACCACCCAAATTTGCACTCCCGCATATCAACATCAACAAGTCCCCTTTAGATATGTGTATACCACCTGAATACCCTTTGAGATGTTCAAATAGACTTGCATAAGATTAACACATCAAAGAGTCTTCAGCTGTTAAAATTCAGTTGGACAATGCAACTGAATTTCTGGTCAGCATGGCACTCCAATACAATATTATACATAAATTGGTCAATATATTACAACACCTGTCTGTTGTCAACCCGGCTTGTCTGACCCTGCTTCTAGCCGTCCAGCCTTCTACAGCTCCTGCTTCCTGCGGTGCACCTCCGCTTGCCTCTTGCCAAGTCTGCCAGCCTATCTACCATCTCGCTTGCCTGCTACCTGCTGGTTCCGGCTTCCTGTTCGTGGGTTTCTGGATTCTACTTTCACAGACTTCTGGACTGATCATAGGCACTCTTACCTCACCGTGCTCCTGAGTCTGCTGTCCCACTGTCAGTGGCTCACGAGCAGGAGCTGTACAAGAGGTCTTCCTCTACACCTCAGGCTCACCACCATGTATGTGACACTGTCATCCCATACACCATGGCTCGCAGTAGCCTCTGCACCTTTTTGATATAATTTATGATTTGTAAAGAATGGCAAAACAAGTCGCAGTCCCTAAAACCTTCAAAACTCAAAAGGCCGGGCATGCTCAACCATCAGTGCCGGAGGAAGTTGGATTTAGTAGGGATGAATAAGCATCTGAATATACAAAGTCAAGCTATTTTTTAAAAAAGTCCTCTATCGTATGATTTCTGTAATTATTGTCAGCCAAACAGTAATCATACGGGGCTTGTTGTTGCTTACAGAAGATTGGAATGACGCAATGGAGTGTCTATAGGTCTGATGCAGCAGAAAGAATGCCGGATCCCAAAGGATTTCATAGTGTCCTGGAAATTTTAAGCTTATCCTTATAAGCAAATAATTTCTTTGTGCTTAAAAGCACAAATATAGCTCTCTTGTATAATGCTCGGAAAGCACGCCTGTATATCTCCAAGTAACACAGACACAGATGCTGGTATCACGTTGAGCTTAGCAGAATCCTCCCATAGAATGCTCTACTGCTTTTATTTATACTGTAAACATGAATGACAATGCAAGGTGGTGGCTTCAGAATCAGCCAATCAGACACTTGTATTCTTTCAAAAGAACCAATCACACACATGTATGTATTCAAATAGAATTCCAGTAGTGAAGTGTGCAGATGGTCGTGTGCAGAGCCATGCGGCAAGCATCCTGTGAGACAAAAAGTGTCTCACAATTTGAACACTACTTACATGGCTCTGAACACGATCGTGTGCACATTCCCACTGCTACCAATGATGCGAGCCGTACTCTATCATGGCTCAGTGGGCTATAATTTTGTATGGTTATGCTATGGTTCCCATGTACGCAGATCTGCTTACTAGGAGCGTTAATGCAGTTGCCATGAGGTGACCAGTCTCTTAGTGAGGCATGAATGAACATCCTTAAAATAGCAAACAGCTCTAGATCTGCCGTGTCCATGGGAAGGTTTATGCAGTCAATTGTCTTCCACCAACGTCTGTATATGCGAATACGCTTGCATGAGCGTATTACAGCAAAACTGACACTGGGGGACATCTGACAACATACATTAATAAAAATTTCCACAGCAATAGTCTGTACATTTATGGGTTACGCACCGGACCTCAGTCCTAAAGTCATGAAGTCTATGACAAAACCAATTCACTCCTCCTTTAGCCAGCGGCCATTGAAGCCTAAATGCTAGGCCCACAATTAGTGGTGTGACTATCCTTTGGTTAACTTGACAAAAACCATTCAACCGATTTGCCTATCAAAACCATTTTTAGGTTCTGTGTCAACCAGCTTTGGACTTGTCTTGGTGGCATCCATGTGACATTAGTTTGAGATACTCCAGAGTTATATAAACAAGTGCATTTGACATGCAGCTGACCTCCTCCAGTTCTGACCGGTGTTGGACCTGCCTCAATTGGGTTTTGAATTGCCATAGACTTCTATAGGTATACAAAATCTGTCTGACTTGGAAAAAAAGACCCTCAACTTGGGCTTTAACACTTTTATTTTAAGGAGAGGAGACATAACAAACATTGCTCTGGATAGCCCCAATTAAGACATTTTATTAAAATAAAATATGGATTGCAATTATCTTAAAACGTGTTAGCATATACTTTATGGGAGTTGTTTGCCTGGTGATGTGCTCTGTTTAGGTTTATACTTTGTAGGTGCATTTTAATCCAGATTTTATTGTGACTACCAAGTGTGCTCAGCTTGTTTTATCTACAGTTTGTTTTATCATATTGCCTTTCGCTATACAGAGACTTGGCAAGGAAGAGCAGTTTGACAATGGACCTGTAAAAAGTGCTACATTTTGAAGATTCCAGTTATTTTTTTTAAGGACGTGCAAGTTTATCATTTAATAAAATGTTTTAATAAGTTTTATAACATATTTTAATAAATTACCTGTCTCTGTGTTGTCTGTAAGCTGAAAATGGGCAATAATGTAAAAATTGTTTAAATAAAAGTGCAGGACTAGGGCAAAAAGTGCAATTCATGCGAATCACACAACACATGTGATGTGCATACATCCAAAAATGGTATAAGAAAGCACAATTGTGCAATAGGTGATACAGTTTGAAATGAAATAAATCTAACATATGTGCAATGTAAATATGTTCAATGCAGAGTGTGGAGGCAGGAATTGAATTTGAGAAGGGCAGATTTGTGGAGGGTAAAATCTTGCAGGGATTTTGACTTACGCCACATTTGCTCAAGAGCACGGCTGCGTCTCTTGAGAATTCTGGTGTCATCTGTTTGCCAGGGTTGTGGCAGATGAGGCCTGGTTCTGCGTGTAGAAAGAGGAGCAAGTACATCTAGGGAGGATGACAACGTGTTGTTGTAGATGGAAGTGGTTAGGTCTGGGCAGGACAGGAGTGTGATTTTGTTGTAAAGGCCATTAGTAGCAAAATGAAGGAGGGAAGGGTTGAGGTGGTGAAGGTTCTTGCGAGTAGTGGTTTGCAGGTTGGCAGCATAGAAGGTAGAAGACAGGGAAAGTGTGAAATGGATAAGGTTGTGATCAGAAAGAGGAAAAGGGGTGTTAGAGAGTTTGCAGGGAGTGCAGAGGTGGGAGAATACGAGGTCAAGAGTGTTGCCGTTGGAGTGAGTGGTGATTTGTGTCCATTGCAGTAGGTTAAAACAGGAGGTTAGGTTGAGTAGTTGAGTAGTGGTTGCGGTGTTAACATTGATAGGAGTGTTAAAGTCACCTAGGATGATGGCAGGTACTTCAGAGGAGAGGGAATGGGGTAGCCATGCAGAGAAGTCATCCAGAAAGTGTGACACTGGTCCAGAAGGCAGATAAATGACTGCGACCCTTCAGGCAAACTGGAGAGAAAAGACAAATCCAGAGGAGGCCACTGTAGGAAAGGGCAGCTGGGGAGGTAGTGTCAAATTCCTGGAGCCTGGTTTCGGTAATAGCAAATAAATTAAGGGAGTTGAAGAGGAAAAGGTCGTTGACAGAGCCAAGTTTCTTGAAGACTGAGTGGGCCTTCCAGAGGACACACAAAGGGGGGGGGGCTGACTCATGGAATCAGGGGAATTGGGATAAGAATGTGGGAGTTATGGCTACTGTTGAAGGAGGTAGACTGCCAATTCTGGGGGTGGGAATTGGCTGGAGGGCCAGGTTTTGGTGCGATGTCCCCAGACATTAGGAGTAGTAGGAGGATGAGGTCCTTGTTATGTTCTGTTTATTTTCTCTTTCTGAGGTGTCTGGGAAAGGCACAACTCCTCTCGCAAAAGACACTTTCATTGTCTATCTCTCCTTCAGTTACTTGGCTCGGGCATTTTGTTAGACCCACAATATTTTTTCTTTGACACTGGCAATATTATGGTAACTGTTCTGCCACATTGTACACATACAGTATGTGGGTTTTATTCGTTCACTTTGTGGTATATATTGTTTTGGTTCACATGACACTTAGTTTTTTCTTTGATACACAATTTCAGATTAGTAACACTAGATACTATAACAGTCATTTATGTTATTTATTTTTAATTATTTAGGATGCACCTGGACACAGAGCTGTCTTTTTTCTCAGTCTTAGTAATTTGAGGTTTCTCAGTCAGATAGCAGCAGGACAGGACTAATTAACAGGCACTATCTCGGCACGGTCTAACTCTATTTTCTATATTTTATTTTGTATTACCCCAAAAAAATCCCATTCAAAATAACACCTTCAACTCCTATAAACACTAGCAATTACTACAAGCAGACTTGACCTTGTAAAATCAGGAGACTGACTGTCCTAGTCATTCCCTTTATTATGGAGATTTAATAGCCTGTTTAACAGGAACTTTAGGCTGGGTTCACACTGCCGCACGGAGCCGTTTACAGCAGGGGTCTGGTGCGTCCCTGTTCATCATTTCAGGTCCGATTTAGGTCTGAATTCTTGCCTGAATTCGGACCTGAATCGGACCAGAAGACGCAAAGGACCCCTATGCAATTCGCTCCGCATCCATCTAGGAGATGTGTGAACCAACTCCATAGAGAGCCGGTCACAATCTCTTGATATGCAAACTGGATGTGGGGGAAACCCGCATCCAGTTTGTATCTTTGTGAACCCAGCCTAAAACATAAAAGAAACATTTACTTTATGTGATTTTTATTTGTAAAAAACACAAGTGAGTAATAGTTTGCATTCTTGTACAGAAAAAAAATATCAGTGGCCTTTATTCATCATGGAAATCCCTCTTTGATGGGGCAATGCAAACGATAATGAATCACAAAAGATCAGCCCACCCAAAACGAGCACTTCAGTTTTTGGTAGATTCCATCAACTTTTAGTTGCTTTAGTCTTTTGGGGACCACAGTGGTATATTCTTCACACTCTTCCATTAAACCTTACTACTCCTTTTATTGAATATTTGCCTATTTTTTGGGGGAATGGTAAGTAAAACAGAGCAGAGGCAGCCTGTCCATTAGGGGCGCATGGGTGCCGCCCCCTCTATCCATTTATCCGGCCCCCTGATCTACATACAGGGGCGCCGGATGCATAGATTCCAATGGGGGGGTTTGAAGCACGTGATTAGAGCCATAAAATTCTCTATTCTCACACTGATTCTCCTCTCGACCAATAAGGAAGCGTGTCCTGAAACCCGTCACCCAATTGGCTGAAAGGAAAGGCGATCCTATTGGATGCCTAGGAGGAGGAGGAAGGAGATGCATGACAAAAGCCACCGTGATGCAGAGGAGCAGGAGACGTCCAGCCCACCACCCGTCGCCACGCTGTCCACCCGCAACCTAGATGGGGTAAGTGCTGGACTTGATGACTGACAGACTGGGATACCCCAAGCAGGGGTTGACCCGACCGTGCGGGAGCGGGATGTTGCAGGTGACTGGCTGAATAGGGGGGTGGTTGTTTGCCGCCCCCCCCAAAAAAAACACCACTGAAACAGAGCCAGTTTGATAGCAGTGAAATCTTAACAATGGAAAGAACAATATGTATGAATCCCGAAACCTCCTGTGTTAAAGAGGAAGTAAACTCCCCTGGTGTGTTTGTACCTATAGGTAAGCCTATAATAAAGTTTACCTATAGGTACTGTAAATATCTCTAAACTTGCACCGTTTAGGAGATATGTACTGTATTCTGCGGCGATTACGTCATCGACACATACCGGCTGAAGAAACGGCCGCCCGTGCCATTTCTTCAGGGCCTGTGCTGTGACTGGCGCCTCCCGCACGCATGCGTGGGAGTGACGTCATCGCAGCTTAGGCCAATCACAGCGCTGGGGCCTGCAAACTCAGAAGAAACACTAAGGAAGATATCTGCCGTGTCAGCCGTGTGCGGGCGATGCTGCAGGGCTTCGTACCAAGGTAAGTATTTCATAATGAGCTAATATGCGATGCATACTAGCTCATTATGCCTTTGTCTGGCAGGTTTTTTTTTTTTTCAGGTTTACAACCTCTTTAATTTGACCCTCCGGACTCCACCCAAAATTGTAGCATTACTTTTAGTGAACTGAAACTAAATTATTACACTTGAGGGTAGAATTTGAAAACAAACAATGAATCAGCTATCACCTTTCATCATGAATGGTATATTAAATAAACCGGGTGTTCAGAGGTACCAAACTTCTGTCTATGCAGTCAAATAATAGTTAGCATCACCAAGTGTTGAAAGCAGCCTTTCTTGACCTCTTTACCCCCTTTAAATATTTTTTTAGGTCTCAGGAAACACCGGGAAAATTTTAATAATTTGGGTCAGAGGGAAGAACTCTCCCCATGTGGTGGTGATCTGAATGTCACCCTAACAGACAGCCAAAAATCATTGGGTCATGCTACTGCCTCTACCAAATGACCTTAAGCACTGTTCACGCGTTCGCCGAATAGCGAACAATTTGGGGTGTTCGCGAACAACCTTTAAAAGTCTATGGGAGAAATCAAAAGTGCTAATTTTAAAGGCTTATATGCAAGTTATTGTCATAAAAAGTGTTTGGGGACCTGAGTCCTGCCCCAGGGGACATGGATCAATGCAAAAAAAGTTTTACAAACGGCCGTTTTTTCAGGAGCAGTGATTTTAATAATGCTTAAAGTCAAACAATAAAAGTGTAATATCCCTTTAAATTTCAAACCTGGGGGGTGTCTATAGTATGCCTGTAAATTGGCACTTTTTTCCCTTGTTTAGAACAGTCCGAGAGCAAAATGACATTTTTAAAGGGAAAAAAAAAGTCATGAAGTAATAGCGGCTATAGTGAATTGTCTATGGGAGAAATCAAAAGTGCTAAAGGGTTAATATGCGCGTTATTGTCATAAAAATTGTTTTGGGACCCGGGTCCTGCCCCAGGGGACATGGATCAATACAAAAAAAAGTTTTAAAAATGGATGTTTTTTCGGGAGTAGTGATTTTAATAATGCTTAAAGTGAAACAATACCCTACCATTTTACAATTGTAAACGGGTGACCCCGCCCCCCTCTGACAACACGGGTAAAGCCATAGGCATATCCCCATATGTAAGAGGGGGCGGGGTCACCGGGTGGCCCCGCCCTCCATTATATAAGAACTGTCACTTCAACAAAAGCGTCACACAGTGGAACACTCCCACTGAGGCGGATTGTGTGGAGGACAAAGGCGGAGAAGCCGGAGGAAGATGCCGGATGAGAAGACTGGAGAAGGAAGCAGAGGAAGACGCAGGGGAAGAAGAAATTAATAAAGGAATTGTCAAAAACTGTCTCTTGTCTTTTTTAACATTTTTGACACTTTTTTGTGAAATGGTAGGGGTACTTGTACCCCATTACCAATTCACACAGGGAGGGTGGGATCTGGGGGTCCCCTTGTTAAAGGAGGCTTCCAGATTCCGATAAGCCACCCACCTGCAGACCCCCACAACCACCGGGCAAGGATTGTGGGGATGAGGCTCTTCTCCCCATCAATATGGGGACAAGGTGCTTTGGGGGGCTACCCCAAAGCACCCTCCCAATGTTGAGAGCATGTGGCCTGGTATGGTTCAGGAGGGGGGCGCTCTCTTTTCCTGTGGCCTGCCAGGTTGTGTGCTTGGATAAGGGTCTGGTATGGATGTTTGGGGGGACCCCACGCCGTTTTTAAAAAAAAATTGACACAGAGTTCCCCTTAAAATCCATACCAGACCTGAAGGGTCTGGTATGGATTTTGAGGGGGACCCCCATGCCTTTTTTTTTTAATTTTGGTGCAGGGTTCCCCTTAATATCCATACCAGAACTGAAGGGCCTGGTATAGAATTTAGGGGGACCCCCACACATTTTTTTTTTTTAAATTTTGGTTCGGGGTTCCCTGTGGGGAAATTCCATGCATTTTTATCAATGAACTTTTATGTGTATTGCCGGACCGACAATTCATTATAGCCGGCACTAGCGCTAGCACTTTTACGTGACTTTTTTTTCCCTTTAGAAATGTCATTTTGCTGTCAGATTGTTCTAAACATGGGAAACATGCACCCCTTTACAGGCATACTATAGACACCTCCCAGGTACGAAATTTAAAGGGATATTACACTTTTATTGTTTCACTTTAAGCATTTTTAAAATCACTGCTCCCGAAAAAACGGCCGTTTTTAAAACTTTTTTTTGCATTGATCCATGTCCCCTGGGGCAGGACCCGGGTCCCCAAACACTTTTTATGACAATAACTTGCATATAAGCCTTTCAAATTAGCACTTTTGATTTTTCATGTTCGTGTCCCATAGACTTTAACGGTGTTCGCGTGTTCGAATGAAGTTTTTGCCTGTTCGGTATGTTCTGGATGCGGACCGAACCAGGGGGTGTTCGGCTCATCCCTACTCCTGAGCGTAGAGGGAGTTGAGGCATGATTGTGGAGGTGGTAAAAGTCATATCCCCTTTATAATAATTTCACAAATGGTGTTGCAAAAGTTGGGTTAAAGGAGTCATATAACACAGAAGACACTTGATGCACAGTACAATATGAAATGAAAAAAAAAAATGAAAGCATTACCCAAATTAAACACAATGTTATATTATTATAATATTTTCACATGTTAGGGGCAGACATCAAAATTACCGTAAGTACAGTACATGCTATAGAATGCTTAGTCAACACACAGATCACATATTAATGGTTTCAGTATATGCTTTCAATAAAACTTAAATGCACCAAACATTATAATACACTTATCACACATACAATGCTGTTTAAAGTGGTTTAAAACCGTGTTACACCACTTGTACCTACAGGTAAGCCTATAATAAGGCTTACCTGTAGGTACTGTAAATAACTCCTAAACCTGCACGGTTTAGGAGATACTTACCATATATGCTTGTGCCAATGTCATCGGCGCATGCTCTGTGAAGAAACGGCCCTCCGGGTCATTTATTCATTAGCAAGTGCCTTGACTGACGCTCGCGTGGGAGTGACGTCACGTGAGTCCGGCCAGTCACAGAGCTGGAGTCCGCGGCCCCGGAAGAAAGAGGGGCGAAGTTGCCATTCCAGCGGGGGCAACTCGGGCTTCAATTGCAGGTAAGTGCCAGATAATGGGCTAGTATGTGATGCATACTAGCCCATTATGCTTTTACTTTGCAGGGGAAAAAAGAGGAAGTAAAACCCATCAGGGTTTACCTCCTCTTTAAGACTGGTGCAGTTTCCATGAATTATCAAAGTACAGAAGTAGACAATATCGTAGATCTCAACATGTTTCATGAAACAGTGTTCACTTCATCAGGAATTTGATGTTTCTGACAGAATGTCTGTAGATCGAAAAAAAAAAAAACTTTATAAAGCTTATATAATGAACAGAGTCAAAAAACAATAACCTCTGACAACTTATCAAGAAAAAAAAGAAAAAAAAACGAAAAAACAAAAAACAAACTGGTAACTGAACAAACGTAAATCTGAATACTAATAACTAAAGAATTGCCCAATCGATATTAGACTCAATTAAAGGATCAGATGGATGTTTTAACATGCTAATGCCTCATACAAACGAGCAGTTTTGCCGTCGGAATAAACTCTGAAGGTTTCTCCGATGGAATTCCGCTCAAGCTGTCTTGCCTACACACGATCACACCAAAGTCCGACCGTCAAGAACACAGTGATGTACAACACGTATGACAGCACTAGAAAGACCAAGCTTCAGAGCATGTCTCGTTTTTGTTACGGCACAGCATACAGACGAGCGGGTTTCCCGATAGTAATTAGTTCCATCGGAAAAATATAGAGAACATGTTCTCTATCTAAGTCCATCTGAATTTTCGACGGAGAAAGTCCGATGGGGCCTACACACGGTTGGAATATACAATGAAAAGCTCCCGTCGGAATTTTTCTGACGGACATTCCGCTCATGTGTACGCAGCATAAGTCTCCCAATATATTGGATTAAGTGACACTTTAGTAGATTTTCTTATACAAATGTTCACAAAAAAAATACCAAAAGGAAGACAAAGAGAACATTTATTGTTATGCCCTGTACACGCGGTCGGATGGAATATGTGCGATCGTAGCTTGTTGTCGGAAATTCCGACCATGTGTGGCCTCAATCACACATTTTCCATAGGAATTTCCGACATACAAAGTTTGAGAGCAGGCTATAAAATTTTCCGACAACAAAATCTGTTGTCGGAAATTCCGATCGTGTGTACACAAATCCGACGCACAAAGTGCCACGCATGCTCAGAATAAATTAAGAGACAAAAGCTATTGGCTATTTCCCCATTTATAGTCCCGACGTACGTGTTTTACGTCATTGCGTTTAGAACGATCGGATTTTCCAACAACTTTGTGTGACCGTGTGTATGCAAGACAAGTTTGAGCCAACATCCGTCGGAAAAAATGGATTTTGTTGTCGAAATGTCCGGTCAATGTCCGACCGTGTGTATGGGGCATTAGAGTTCACATACACTTTATGAGATTTATTACTCAGGGTCATATTATGTTCGAATCTCTTCAAGAAGGATACATATTTGGCTTTTAGTGTTGACCCCTTATGATTTTAGATGCTTTCATGTGTTAAGCAGCTGTATCTATTGCCGTTTCAGTGATTACATAGTTACATAGTAGGTGAGGTTGAAAAAAAGACACACGTCCATCAAGTCCAACCTATGTGTGTGATTATATGTCAGTATTACATTGTATATCCCTGTATGTTGCGGTCATTCAGGTGATTATCTAATAGTTTCTTGAAGCTATCAATGCTCCCCGCTGAGACCACCGCCTGTGGAAGGGAATTCCACATCCTTACCGCTCTTACAGTAAAGAACCCTCTACGTAGTTTAAGGTTAAACCTCTTTTCTTCTAATTGTAATGAGTGGCCACGAGTCTTATTAAACTCTCTTCTGCGAAAAAGTTTTATCCCTATTGTGGGGTCACCAGTACAGTATTTGTAAATTGAAATCATATCCCCTCTCAAGCGTCTCTTCTCCAGAGAGAATAAGTTCAACGCTCGTAACCTTTCCTCATAACTAAGATCCTCCAGACCCTTTATTAGCTTTGTTGCCCTTCTTTGTACTCGCTCCATTTCCAGTACATCCTTCCTGAGGACTGGTGCCCAGAACTGGACAGCATACTCCAGGTGCGGCCAGACCAGAGTCTTGTAGAGCGGGAGAATTATCGTTTTATCTCTGGAGTTGATCCCCCTTTTAATACATGCCAATATTCTGTTTGCCTTATTAGCAGCAGCTTGGCAGCTTGGCATTGCATGCCATTGCTGAGCCTATCGTGATCCCATAATCTTTGTAATGAATCAAAATGCATGTATTGCATGATGTTCATCTGGCAAAACAGTTCCAATCAGTTCCAATTAAATGTTGCTTTGCAGTCATACAGGAAAGGTGGATGGTAGGAAGGATTTTACATTTTTATTACTTGAATGATTATATCACTGAAGATGGCCATTGATCACTCAGTTGTCAGTCTTCAATGAGCAGAGAGCCAGTGACCTTCAGTCACCAGCTCTCTGCTCTGCCCCTTCAGAACTCACTGGGGTACCAGGCTGCGAAGTGGTCTGGAGCCGCTGGCTCAGTCTCCCAGTGGCTCACTGAGAGGCTGAGCCAGCTGCTGGTCCAGGCATCTGGGTGGATCCCAACTGTAAAGTTGGGATCTTTTCAGAATGTGGACTGGCTGAGTGATAGCAGACTTTATCTTGGGGTCAGATGAATATGGGTCATAGGAGTGCACAACAAAGTGCACTCCTGTTACCAGCTTTGGCCCTACTTCTCCATTAATATTGTTACCTGCTATGAAATTCTATGCTTTATCACTGTTAGTGTTTCTGAAAATGTGGTAAGGTGCCACTAATCAGGAGAACATGGATCACAATCCAACATTCAAGCACACAGAGATCTTCTCCTTGATGAGACTAAACGCATGAATCCAGGCTTCCTTCAGTTTGGGGGTAACAACAATTAAGACAACAGACTGAACAGGTGTAAAGGAGAACATAACTAACAACATGATCCAATATCCAATACTAAATGTGGTAAAAACACCAAATAAAATTATGAGCAATGAAACATAAAACATTACATAGAACAACAGAAGATAAAACATATTACGGACAATATTTTGATACATTTTTATATTTCCATTGGTAGAGGTCACCACGTTATTTTCCATTTTTTTAGCATGTAGGTTAAGGGAAGCCACTGAGGAGGCTGTTGTGATAATTATAATAAAAACGGGGGCACAGGTACAAATGAAATAAATATTTTTTGGAGCAATGTCATAAGTATCCGAGGAAGTGTTGGTGAAGATGTTGCCACCAATAATGCTCTTGGGTTTAATCAATGAAATAAAGATTGAAAAACAGCTAAAAACAGATGCAATTTCAGATGCCAATATCAACTAATTTACAACCGTGTTGATCTTCAACTTCATCCATTGTAGAGGACGCCAGCTGAAGGTGGTGATTTTCGAGAAGTAAAAGAAAAAGAGGCTCGCAGTAAGCCAGGCACAAGACATGTCACTGTACGCAGTCAAAAAAAACACAATGTAGGACGCATACGTTTCTTTGCAAATCTCAGGACAAATGTAATTTGATAAAATGTTAAAAGCCATTGTAGATCCCCGACAAATGCTGGCAATACCCAGTGCCACCAGAATGGCATCACCGGCCTTTGCCTCTTGTCTTTTTCCATTGTGAAAACATATGACGAAGATGATAAAAACATTGTTCAATAATCCAACAACAGTCTCAAGGACCAGAACAGCAAGAAAAGCTACAGTTAGCAGAAGATTGAGATCCATGTGTTCCAATTATCCAACAAGTCTTCTGCTCTGACTCTTGTATTTCTCTATGATAGGAAGTTCTTTAACAATAATTACAAAAGAATGTTCAACCTCGAAGCATACAAAGTGTACATCTATTTTTTGTGTGCATGACTTGAAGTAAGCTGGTTGCGCCTCTTTTGTTTTTTTTTAGAACTGCTCAGTCATTCTGGTTGTCTAGGTATTTTATGACCTCACTATGGACAAGTTTTAAATAAACGCAAAATTTCACAGTATACTCTTACTGTACATCTAACAGAGGTATCAGTGCTGCATTTTTTTTTCAATTCTTTATTTAAAATTTAAAAAATGCAGTACAGAGTTCACACATGATACTGGCAACAGTATGATCAAACTGCAGATCCAATGTGCAGTAACAAGAGCTTTATCTATACCTATCAGGTAAACATCCTCACAATCCTTCAGAGAGGAGTTCTGTCAATTCTGCATCTGATCTGTCAAAAATGAGCTGACTAACTGAATAGGAGCCTGTCATCCCATATGCCATGGCACACGGCCTCTGCACCTTTTTGATATAATTTATCATTTGAAAAGTATGGCAAAACAAATCGCAGTTCCTTAAACCTTCAAAACTCGAAAGACCAGGCATGCTCAACCATCAGTGCCGGAGGAAGTTGGATTTAGTAGGGATGAATAAGAATATACAAAGTCATGCCATTTTTTTTTAAATTCCTCCATCGTATGGTTTCTGTAATTATTTTCAGCCAAACAGTAATCATAGGGTGCTTGTTGTTGTTTACATAAGATTGGAATGCAGGTCTTCACTGGACTTAGCAATAATGACACAATGGAGTGTCTATAGATCTGATGAAGCAGAAAGAATGCCGGATCCCAAAGTATTGTATAGTCTGTAAATTTCTGGGTTACGCACCGGACCTCAGTCCTAAAGTCATGAAGTCTATGACAAAACAAATTTACTCCTCCTTTAGCCAGCGGCCATTGAAGCCTAAATGCAAGGCCCTCAATTAGTGGTGTGACTGTCCGTTGGTTGACTTTACAAAAACTATTCAACTGATTTGCCTATCAAAACCATTTTTAGGTTCTGTGTCAACCAGCTTTGGACTTGTCTTGGTGGCATCTACGTGTCATTTGCTTGAGATACTCCAGTGTTATATAGACAAGTGCATTTGACATGCAGGTGACCTCCGCCAGTCCTGACCCGTGTTGGACCTGCCTCAATTGGGTTTTGAATTGCCCCACCTGATCTGTCAAAAATTAGCTGACCCACTGAACAGGAGCTTGTCATCCCATTGCCATGGCACACGGTAGCCTCTGCACCTTTTCAATATAATTTATTATTTTAAAGGAATAGTAAAACAAATAGCAGTCCCTTAAACCTTCAAAACTCAAAAGGCGAGGCATGCTCAACCATCAGTGCCAGAGGAAGTTGGATTTAGCAGGGATGAATAAGCATCTGAATATACAAAGTCAATGCATTTTTAAAAAAAGTCCTCTATCGTATGATTTCTGTAATTATTGTCAGCCAAACAGTAATCATTTGGGGCTTGTTCTTGTTTACAGAAGATTGGAATGCAGCTCTTCACTGGACTTTACACAATGGAGTGTCTATAGGTCTTACCAGGGATGTCATGGTGATGAAGCAGAAAGAATGCCGGATCCCAAAGGATTTCATAGTCTGTAAATTTCTGAGTTATGCACCGGACCTCAGTCATAAAGTCACTCCTCCTTCAGCCAGCAGTCATTGAAGCCTAAACGCTAGGCCCACAATTAGAGGTGTGACCATCCGTTGGTTAACTTGACAAAAACTATTCAACTGATTTGCCTATCAAAACCATTTTTAGGTTCTGTGTCAACCAGCTTTGTACTTGTCTTGGTGGCATCTACGTGACATTAGCTTTAGATACTCTAGTGTTATCTAGACAAGTGCATTTAACATGCAGCTGACCTCCTCCAGTCCTGACCCATGTTGGACCTGCCTCAATTGGGTTTTGAATTGCCATAGACTTCTATGGGTATACAAAACCTGTCTGACTTGAAAAAAAGCCCCTCAACTTGGGCCTTAACACTTATATTTTAAGGAGAGGAGACATAACAAACATTGCTATGGATAGCCCCAAATTAAGACCCTTTTTTTGAATAAAATATGGATTGCAATTCTCTTAAAACGTGTTAGTATATACTTCATGGGAGTTGTTTGCCTGGTGATGTGCTCTGTTTAGGTTTATACTTTGTAGGTGCATTTTAATCCAGATTTTATTGTGACTACCAAGTGTACTCAGTTTGTTTTATCTACATTTTGTTTTATCATATTGCCTTTAGCTATACAGAGACTTGGCAAGAAAGGGCAGTTTGCCAATGGACCAGTAAAAAGCGCTACATTTTGAAGATTCTACTTATTTTTTTTTTTAAGGACATGCAAGGCTATCATTTAATAAAATGTTTTAATAAGTCTGATAACATATTTTAATAAATTACCTGTCTCTGTGTTGTTTGTAAGCTGAAAATGGGCAATGTAAAAAGTGTTTAAATAAAAGTGCAGGGCTAGGGCAAAAAGTGCAATTCGTGAGAATCACACAACACATGTGATGTGCATACACCCAACAATGGTATAATAAAGTGCAATTGTGCAATAATTTACATTACCGTTTGAAATGAAATAAATCATAACATATGTGTAATGTAATATCACAAGTGCAAAGACCGTGCAAAGAAAAAGAAAAATAAAAGTTCACATGCAGCTGATTTTCATCAGAAGGAGTCCCATGAAGAGGGGGTGTATTGGAAATGATGATCAAATGCTTGGCAGTGTGATACCGATCAGCCCAAATAAAATGAAGGCTTAATCCAGAAATCAAGATAGGGAGAAGGTATCACAGCTCCAGGTGGGTCAAATAGAAGTAAACGCCTCACCTCCAGTTTAGAAGCCCAGGTGCTGGCAATGCTTATAGCAATTGGACATCAAAAGAAATTCTGGACAGCTGCACTCCAAAAAATATTTTGCCTTTTATTCGAAAAAGTGTCATCTAAAATACAGGTCACAGCAGAGCGGAAAAAAGCTTAAGCGTTTTTACACTACAAACAGTGCTTAATCATAGCTATGATTAAGCACTGTTTGTAGTGTGAAACGCGTAAGTTTTTTCCGCTCTGCTGTGCCCTGTATTTTAGATGACACTTTTTTGAAAAAAAAGGCAAAATATTTTTTGGAGTGCGGCTGTCCAGAATTTCTTTTGATGTCCAATTAAAATGAAGGCTTAATAGAACGCCAGCGACCGTCCCTTATTTAGGGAGGTCACAAAACGCTTTGTTGGATCTGTGATCTACAGAAAAGATGTCCTGATGTCTTTTCTCAGTAGCCTTAGAAGATACACACCAGGAATTTCACAGCTGGTCAGGGCGTGGTGTTTTTAGAAAATCCTCAGAGCCGGAGTATATAGAGACACAAAAGACTCCACATAGTATAAGATTGTCTCCTCTTTGCACTTTATTAGCAGCAGTGAATATACTCAGGATAACAAAAAGTTCAAGCTGAGAGCATGTCTCAATCCAAATAATCCAAACACTTCCTTAAAAACCAGACAGTGATCGCATATGCACAATAGCGTGTGTACATGTCCGTCCAAACAAATCAGACGAACGTTTCATCATAAATGACATCATCAGAGGTACGTACACACACCTCTACCTTGGCTATAAATGCTCCAATTGGCAGACAAGGGAGCACAGCCATTGGTCAAAAAATTACCTCAAGGACAATCATTGGTAGACCTCAAGGACAATCATTGATAGACAGGACTCTAGGCAGTCATTGGGGAAATGATGTGTCCATCCTCCTGGATGAACAGATCCTTTGTAAACAGCAATACAAGAGGCGCTGGAATACACTGCGTCATCTTGTGGAGCAAAATACAACCTCACATGAATGAAATTAAATACATTTTTGCTGTCATTGGTGAAAAGATGTGTCCATCAACCAAGATCAACAGATTAATTTTATTTATGTGTGGTTTGATTTTGACCCACAAGATGGCGCTGCGTACTCTAGTGCCTCTTGTACTGCTGTCTATAAAAGGATCTGTTCATCTTGGTTGATGGACACACAATGACGATGACCAATGACGGCAATAATTGATTTCATTTCATTCATGTGAGGTTGTATTTTGCTCCACAAGATGGCGCAGTATTTTCCTCTTGTATTGCTGTCTACAAAGGATCTGTTCATCCAGGATGATGGACACATCATTTCCCCAATGACTGCATAGGTCAATCTTTTTCACTTCACCTATGACAGGCTGAGTCCCGTCTACTAATGATTGTCCTTGAGTTAATTTTTTGACCAATGGCTGTGCTCCCTTGTCTGCCAATTGGAGCATTTATAGCCCAGGTAGAGGCGTGTGTACGTACCCCTGATGATGTCATTTATGATGAAACGATCGCCGGGATAGACATATACACACGTTACTGTGCATATGCGATCGCTGTCTGGATTTTAAGGAAGTTCAGCCCCGGAAGGATTTACCCCCTTCCTGACCAGAGCATTTTTTGCGATTCGGCACTGCGTTGATTTAGCTTACAATTGCACGGTCCTGCGACGTTGTACCCAAACAAAATTGACATCCTTTTTTCCCCACAAATAGAGCTTTCTTTTGGTGGTATTTGATCACCTCTGCGGTTTTTATTTTTTGCGCTATAAACAAAAAAAGAACGTCAATTTTGAAAAAAAAGCAACGTTTTTTACTTTTTGCTATAATAAATCTCCAAAAAAATATATAAAAAAAAATAATTGCTTCCACAGTTTAGGCCGATATGCATTCTTCTACATATTTTTGGTAAAAAAAAATTTGCAATAAGCTTATATTGATTGGTTTGCGCAAAAGTTATAGTGTCTACAAAATAGGAGATAGATTTATGGCATTATTATTATTTTTTTTTTTTTACTAGTAATGGCCGCGATCGTGACTGTGACATTGCGTCTGACAGATTGGACACTTTTGACACTATATTGGGACCATTGTCATTTATACAGTGATCAGAGCTAAAAATAGCCACTGATCGCTGTATAAATGCCAGTGGTCCCAAAAATGTGTCAAAATTGTCTGACGTGTCCGCCATAATGTCGCAGTCCCGATAAAAAAAGCAGATGGCCGCCATTACTAGTAAAAAAAAAAAAAAAGAAGAAGAAAAATGCCATATAATTATCCCCTATTTTGTAGACGCTATATCTTTTGCGCAAACCAATCAATATACGTTTATTGCGATTTTTTTTTACCCAAAATATGTAGAATACATTTCGGCCTAAACTGAGGACATTTTTTTATATATATATTTTTGGGGGATATTTATTATGGAAAAATGTAAAAAATAATGCGTTTTTTTCAAAATTGTAGCTCTTTTTTTGTTTATAGCGCAAAAAATAAAAAACGCTCCTGACCAGAGCACTTTTTGCGATTCGGCACTGCGTCGCTTTAACTGACAATTGCGCGGTCGTGCGACGTTGCACCCAAACAAAATTGACGTCCTTTTTTCCCACAAATAGAGCTTTCTTTTGGTGGTATTTGATCACCTCTGCGCTTTTAATTTTTTGCTCTATAAACAAAAAAAGAGCGACAATTTTGAAAAAAATGCATTTTTTTTACTTTTTGCTATAATAAATATCCCCCAAAAATATATAAAAAAAAACATTTTTTTCCTCAGTTTAGGCCGATATGTATTCTTCTACATATTTTTGGTAAAAAAAAAATCATAATAAGCGTATATTGATTGGTTTGCGCAAAATTTATAGTGTCTACAAAATAGGGGATAGATTTATAGTATTTTTATTATATATATTTTTTTAATTAGTAATGGCGGCGATCTGCGATTTTTATCAGGAAGGCAACATTATGGCGGATACATTGGACACCTATGACACTATTTTGGGACCATTGTCATTTATAGAGCGATCAGTGCTATAAAAATGCATTGATTACTGTGTTAATGACACTGGCAGTGAAGGGGTTAAACACTAGGGGACAGTGAAGAGGTTAAGTGTGTCCTAGGGAGTGATTCTTTTTTTTTTTTTTCCAAAAAGAATTTATTAGAGTTTTCCATGAAATATACAGCTAAATACGTCAAACTATACAGGTTCCATACATGATAAGCCAACAGTGGCTAACAGGTTGCTGACATTAAAATTGTCTAGAAAATAAGTCAGAACTATAAAGAACACTATAACGTTACAAACAATATGCAAGGTCCGAGAGTGTATTGTCTTTTCTTGTTAATCATGTGTCTCGGCTCAAATTAGCCTACTAACACTCTCGGAGACCATCCGAACCACCTGAGGGGGCCCATTCGTAGCAGCCCTGTATTACCCAATTTTGACTTCCTGGAATGGCAACCTGGAGGTCAGGACCGGCCCAAACAGCCGGCTCCAGCCTCCAGATCCTCGACCATAAAGGGCTCAGATAACAAAGGAGATAAGAGAGCAGAAAAAGTAAGAGGGGGAAGAAAGAGGGGTGAGTGGAAGAAAAAGTAGGGACTGACAGAGGGGGGTTGGGGTCCCACCTGCTACCCCCTCCATCCACTGTTTGCTGTCTACTTCAACAGGGTCCTCCGGGATCCCGGGATGAACCGTCTGAGATCACCTTGTGTCTTGACAATGAATTACATGTCATGTTTTAGCAAATCCTGGTATGATTGGGAGTTTTTGAATGCGATTCACGCCTCCCAAGTTGCTGAAAAGCTTGAGATCTTGTCCTGTGAAGCGAATATCAGCTCCTCTATAATCGCTATGCGGTCAGTACGTGCCATGGAGGGCGGCCGTGTGGACCTCCAATGTACTGGTATGCATAGCCTAGCAGCGTTTATCAAGTGCATAGCTATCGACTTAAAATATTTTTTGGGGGGTATTTTGGAGAGGTGCAGGAGATACTGTGCTGGTGTAAACTCCAGTGGGAGGGAGGAGATAGCAGTCATCATTTCATGTACCTTACGCCAGTATGGGTGGATTAATGGGCATGTCCACCAAATGTGGAGAAATGTGCCCACTTCTCATTCACATGGCACCGTCAGAAAGATCCTGTGGAGCAACTGTGGGGTCTTATACCATCTAGTTTTGAGTTTATACCCATTCTCGTGTGTGTTTACATTGAGAGAGCCTTTGTGTATAAAGGCCGAATGGCCGATATCGTGCAGGGGCGAGCAGCATGGTGATTGTGGGCACGCCGTATTGCTAGGACACAGAGCGACCCCGATCTCTGTAAAGAGCCGCGGCTCTTTAACCATGTGATTGGCTGTGTCCAATCACAGCCAGTCACATATAAATACGGGAGTGACTATCAGTGGCATCGCCTCGCAGAGGAGACCTGGGCAGGTAATCAGGGCACTGATCATCAGTGCCCTGATTACAGGAAAGCCCCTTAGTGCACATCAGTGCCACCAATCAGTGCCCATAAGTGCTACCAATCAGTGCCCATAAGTGCCTGCTTATCAGTGCTGCCCATAAGTGCTGCCCATCAGTGCCCATCAGTGCTGCCCATTAGTGCCCATCTGTGCCACCCATCAGTATACAGCAGTTCCACCCATCAGTAGCCCATCAGTGCTGCCTATAAGTGCCCACCAGTGCTGCCTATCAGTGCCCACCAGTGCCACCTATTAGTGCCCACCAGTGCCACCTATCAGTGCTCATAAGTGCCACATATCAGTGCCCTTCAGTGTGGCATATTAGTGCCTCCTCATCAGTGCCACCTAATCAGTGCCAACTGCTCATTAGTGCCGCCTTATCAGTGCCCATAAGTGCTACCTCATTAGTGCCCATCATTGCAGCCTATCAGTGCCGCCTCATCAGAGCACATCAGTGAAGGAGAAAAATGTACTTATTTACAAAATGTTCTGACAGAAAATAAGAAAAGCTTTTTTTTTCAAAATTTTCTGTCTTTTTTCTTTTTTTGTATAAAATAAAAATCCCAGCATTGATTAAATACCACCAAAAGAAAGCTCTATTTGTGTGAAGAAAAAGATAAAAACACGAATTCGGGTACAGTGTTGCATGACCGCGCAATTGTCATTCAAAGTGCGACAGCGCTGAAAGCTAAAAAAATGTGTAGTGTAATGTGCAGGAAGGGAGTGAAACTTTGCGGTATTGAAGTGGTTGAGGACATGCAAGCCTTTCATTTGATACAATGTTTTAATAAAGTACCTGTTTCTGTGTTGTCGAAAAGGTGACAAATGGGCAGGAATGTAAAAATATAATGTCATTTTTCACTATTTTAAACATAAAAGGTTTTGATCAATGTTTTCAATTTTTAAATAGGAGAGTCAGGATTCAGGTTTACAATAAACCGTATGGGCATCTACATCTAAGTTCCAGTGAGGACTCATAGGGATGACATACTGTACTAATATAGACACAGTTGAATGGCAACAGGACACAGATGTAAACGTCAGAAACAGGAAGGAAAGAGAGCATGGAGAAGAGTGGAGAGATAGTGAGAGACAGGAGACACAGCCAGCAATAAAAAGCCACGGCATGTAGGAACTAAAGCTGACCATAGATGGACTGAAATGTGGTCGGTTCGGCAGGCACTAGCTACATTGTGATCCATCAATGGCTGTTTCCCACTTGACATAAGTCAATCATTAGATCATTTCTGTCTAATGGGATTGTTGGAAAACTTTTGTTGATCAGAGACTGCAACCAATCAGCTGCAGCCACCGATCAGTGTATTCTGATAGTGGAGGAGTCCTGCTGTCAGAATACAATGGTACAGCGGGGAAGATCTCTCCATCCACCTTGAATGTGTGGATGGGGTAATCCATTAATTTATTTTTTTTTGTCATCTCGCTGGCTGATCAGAAAAAAAAATGGGGCATCTATGGCCAGCCTAAGGCAGGCCATACATTATACATTAAATTTGTCAATTTGCCATCCACACATTCAAGGTGGGTGGGGGAATCGCGACCACTGAGCTATTTTGTTCTTGTGGTGGGAGAGCCTTTCCACCATGAGAACACAATGATCAATGTTGCTGGCTATAGCTGACGGCCTTGGTCAGGTTGTACAGAAGTCGATAGATAGACACTATAGGGGCCCACACACACAGGGTGTGGAATGCTGAGAGGCTGAGCCAGCTTCTGGTGAGGCATGTGGGTGAGTCCTGAAATTAAAGTCTGGATCTCTCCGGTGTTTGGAGCAGCTGAGTAATGACAGCAGACTTAAGCCCGCTGTTGGGCTAAATCTGGATCACAGGAGTGCAGGAAGAGTGAACTCCCGTGACCTACAGGAGAAGTATGGCCAAAAGAACTTTAATATTGTTACCTGCTATGAAATTCTATGCTTTGTCACTTTTAGTGTTCCTGAAAATGTGGTGAAGTGCCACTAAGAGAGAATGGATCATTACCCAACATTCAAGCACACAAACACCTTCTCTTTGATGAGACTGAAAACATGAATCCAGGCTTTCTTCAGTTTGGGGGTAACAACAATTAGGAAAAGTGACTGAACAGGTGTTAAAGAGAACATAACTATCAACAGGATCCAATATCCAATATTGTTGGCAGGAAAAACATCAAATAAAAGGAGAAACATTAACACATAATACATTACATAGAACAACAGAAGATAGAACATATTGTGCACAATATATTGATACATTTTTATATTTTTATTGGTAGTGGTCGCCACGTTCTTCTCCATTTTTTTAGCATGTAGGTTAAGGGAAGCCACTGAGGAGGCTATTGTGATAATTATAATAAAAACTGGGGCATAGGTACAAATGAGATAAATATTTTCTGGAGCAATGTCATAAGTATCCGAGGAAGTGTTGGTGAAGATGTTGCCACCAATATTGCTCTTGGGTTTAATCAATGAAATGATGATTGGAAAACAGCTAAAAACAGATGCAATTTCAGATGCCAATATCAACCAATTTATGACGGTATTAATCTTTTGCTTCACCCAGCGTAGAGGACGCCAGCTGAAGGTGGTGATTTTTGAGAAATAAAAAAAGAAGAGGCTCGCAGTAAGCCAGGCACAAGACATGTCACTGTACGCAACCAGAAAAGACACAAAGTAGGATACATACATTTCTTTGTAGATCTCAGGACAAAAGTATCTTGCTAATATGTCAAAAGCTATTGACGATCCCTGACAAATGCTGGCGATACCCAGTGCAACCAGAATTGCATCACCAGCCTTTGCCACTTTTCTTTTTCTATCGTGAATAAACATGACGCAGATGATGAAAATATTGGTGGATATTCCAACAACTGTCTCAAGGAAAAGAACAGCGAGAAAAGTTACAGTTAGCTGTAGATTGGGATCCATGTGTTACAATTATCCAGCAAGTCTTCTGATCTAGCTCTAATATTTCTCGATGATAGGGAGTTTTTTTAAGGATAATTACAAAACAATCTTCAAGCTCAGAAGCATATAAAATGTACATCTACTATTTGTGGGCATGACTTGATGTAAGCTGGTAGCGCCTCTTTTGTTTTGTTTTTTTAGAACTGCTCAGTCGTTCCAGCTGTCTAGGTATTTTATTACCTCACTATGGACACGCTTTGAATAAATGCTAAATTTCACAGTATACACTTACACCTAACAAAGGTACAAGTACATTAACTCCTTCGTTAGCCAGAAGCCATTGAAGCCTGGATGTTCAGACCACATTTAGTGGTGTTAGTATGCATTGGTTAACTCGACAATAGATGTATACGTGATTTGCGTATCTAAACTATTTTCAGGTATTGTGGGCATCAGTTTGACATCAGTTTGAGATACTTCAGAGATATATACTGTAGATAGGTGCATTTGACTTACTCCAGTCCTGACCTGCATTGGACATGCAGTAAAACCTTGGATTGTGAGCATAATTCATTCCGGAAAAATGCTTGTAATTCAAAGTACTCTTATATCAAAGCGAATTCCCCATAAGAAAAAATAGAATCTCAGTTGCTTCTCACCACAACAATTTATTCATAGGTCCTTCAGGTTATAGCCCATATAAAAAGATTATAGCAATGTGATAAGTTGCGTAACCATAAAATGTCCATCCACAAATGGCAGCCTCCGCAAAGGGATTAGAAAAAAACATCCAGCAGGAGCTACAGAGTATAAAAGAGAAGAGAGACACCTCAAAGTATAGCAATATGGTGACATTTAATGAAGGTACAACATTTAGCAACTCACAGGGTTGATAAATAAAACAGGCACATCTAAGTATGCAGGCATCTGGGGCAAAGCTGTCCACGTAGACCGTCCTCCGCACCGCCGGCTCTCACCGCAGTCATTCTGCAATCGTGACCGGGAAGACTACCCTGCAGTAGAGCAATCTGAAAGCGAAGCTTGAAGCGCTTGTGGAGTGCATCATGGAAGGGATGACCTCAATGGCGGGGCGGAGGATGGTCTATGTGGACAGCTTTACCCGGATGCCTGCATACTTAGATGTTACTGTTTTAATTATCAACCATGTGAGTTTCTAAATGTTGTACCTTCATTAAATGTAACCATGTTGCTACACTAATGCCGCGTACAGACGATCGGACATTCCGATCCATGGATTTTTTCCGACGGATGTTGGCTCAAACTTGTCTTGCATACACACGGTCGGTCACACAAATGTTGTCAGAAATTCGTACAAGATGTACGACGAGCCAAGAAAAATGAAGTTCAATAGCCAGTACGGCTCTTCTGCTTGATTCCGAACATCCGTGGAATTTTGTGCGTCAAAATTACAACGAAATACACACGCTCGGAATTTTCGACAACAAGTTTTGTGAAAATTTGACAACCATCTCTCAAACATTTGTTGTCGGAAATTCCTACAGCAAATGTCCGATGGAGCATACACATGGTCGGATTTTCCGACAACAAGCTCACATGGAACATTTGTTGTCGGAAATTTCAACCGTGTGTACAGGGCATAAGAGGCGCCTCTGTTCTCTTTTATACTTAGCTGCGACAAGTTACTCTCAAGCCAAGGTTTTACTGTACTTCAATTGGGTTTTGAATTCCCATAGATCTATCTATGGGTATAACAAACCTGTCTGACTTGAACAAAAACCCCTCATAACCCATTTTTCTCTTAAAGGATAAGTTCAATTTTAGGAACATGTTACATGTTCCACCCGTTTTATGGGTGGAACGTGCAACATGTTCGCAATGTTGCAGCCGCTGACCAACCCCCACCTTGTGACAGCAGTACAGAGAGAAGTTCCCCATGCTAGCTGTCACTTTTTGAAATCAGCATGGTAGTGCAGGGCTCCAGCCACACAGCTACATCATTTATTCACACAGCTCTGTATGTGAATGAACTACAAGCCCCAACATCCTTTGTGGTTGTTGGCTTGTAGTTCTCAATGAACTACCATGACACTGTGGAGCACCGTGATAGTTCATTGATTCTTCCTGTCAGTGTATCTGCCTGCCTGTATGGGATGTACGGGATGTACGGGATGTACGGGATGTACGGGATGTATGGGACGTATGGGATGTACGGGATGTACGGGATGTACGGGATGTATGGGACGTATGGGATGTACGGGATGTACGGGATGTACGGGATGTATGGGACGTATGGGATGTACGGGATGTACGGGCACACAGATACACTGACAGATCTACAGGAGTCCTGCATGGCACCAACGATCTGCTGATCAGCTGGTGCAATGCATTACAGGCTCAATTTAAAAAAAAAAAAATTAAATAAATTTAATTTTTTTAGAAAGTGAACTTATTCATTAACCACTTCAGCTCCGAAAAGTTTTACCCCTTTAATGACCAGGTCATTTTTTGCAATACAGCACTGTGTTGCTTTAACTGACAATTGCGCGATTGTGCAACGCTGTACCCAAATAAAATTGATGTCCTTTTTTCACACACATAGAGCTTTCTTTTGGTGGTATTTGATCACCTCTGCGGTTTTTATATTTTGCGTTATAAACAAAAAAAGACCAACAATAAAAAAAAAAGAAAACTTTTTGCTATAAAACATATCCAATAAAAAATTTTAAAAAATCAAATTTCTCTCAGTTTAGGCCAATTTGTATTCTGTTACATATTTTTGGTAAAAAAAAATCTCAAAAAGCATATAATGATTGGTTTGCACAAAATTTATAGTGTCTACAAACTATGGGATAGATTTAAGGACTGTTTATTTATTTGTTATTGTTTTTATTAGTTATGGTGGGGATCAGTGATTTTTAGAGGGACTGCGACATTGTGGCGGACAAATCTCACACTAAGTGACACTTTTTGGGGACCAGTGACACTAATACAGTGATCAGTGCTAGCAAAAAATGCACTATCACTGTATAAATGATACTGGCAGGCAAGGGGTTAACACCAGGTTAACACCAGGGGCGATCAAAGGGATCAATGTGTTCCCTATGAGTGCTTTCTAATTCTGTGTGGGATGGACTGATTGCAGAAAGAGAGAGGTGTTCCTAAATAGTAGCAACACAAGATCTCTCTCTTTCTGTCTGACAGAATGACGGCCTGCCTTGTTTACATAGGCAGACCGCCGTTCCTTCATTCCTCCAAACGATTGCACGTGGCTGGCAGCCATCGCGGCCGCTGGACCTGCTGATTGGCTTCCGCTGTGTTCAATCACAGTGGGAGCCCGACTCCAGGCGGTGCGCATGTGCGCATGTGCCCTAGAGCCGATGGAAGAAATCACATACGCTGTCAGGGCTGGGCTCAGCCATTCCTTCTCAAAGCTAGCCACTCAGCTATCGGCTAATTGCCAGCTCCCATCTCTCTCCACAGTGACTCAGCTGTTGATGATATCCTGCTCGTCAGTCCTGCCTACTTAACCACTTCAGCCCCGGAAGGTTTTACCCCCTTCCTGACCAGAGCACTTTTTACAATTCGGCACTGCGTCGCTTTAACTGCTAATTGCGCGGTCGTGCAATGCTGTACCCAAACGAAATTTGCGTCCTTTTCTTCCCACAAATAGAGCTTTCTTTTGATGGTATTTGATCACCTCTGCCGTTTTTATTTTTTGCACTATACACGGAAAAAGACCGAAAATTTTGAAAAAAAATGATATTTTCTACTTTTTGTTCTAAAAAAAATCCAATAAACTCAATTTTAGTCATACATTTAGGCCAAAATGTATTCAGCCACATGTCTTTGGTAAAAAAAATGTCAATAAGTGTATATTTATTGGTTTGCGCAAAAGTTATAGCGCCTACAAACTAGGGTACATTTTCTGGAATTTACACAGCCTTTAATTTATGACTGCCTATGTCGTTTCTTGAGGTGCTAAAATGGCAGGGCAGTACAAAACCCCCACAAATGACCCCATTTTGGAAAGTAGACACCCCAAGGAAATTGCTGAGAGGCATGTTGAGCCCATTGAATATTCATTTTTTTTGTCCCAAGTGATTGAATAATGACAAAAAAAAAAAAAAAAAAAAAAATTACAAAAAGTTGTCACTAAATGATATATTGCTCACACAGGCCATGGGCATATGTGGAATTGCACCCCAAAATACATTTAGCTACTTCTCCTGAGTATGGGGATACCACATGTGTGGGACTTTTAGGGAGCCTAGCCGCGTACGGGGCCCCGAAAACCAATCACCGCCTTCAGGATTTCTAAAGGTGTAAATTTTAGATTTCACTCTTCACTGCCTATCACAGTTTCGGAGGCCATGGAATGCCCAGGTGGCACAAAACCCCCCCAAATGACCCCATTTTGGAAAGTAGACACCCCAAGCTATTTGCTGAGAGGCATGGTGAGTATTTTGCAGCTCTCATTTGTTTTTGAAAATAAAGAAAGACGAGAAAAAACATTTTTTTTTTTCTTTTTTCAATTTTCAAAACTTTGTGACAAAAAGTGAGGTCTGCAAAATACTCACTATACCTCTCATCAAATAGCTTGGGGTGTCTACTTTCCAAAATGGGGTCATTTGGGGGGGGGGGTTTGCCACCTGGGCATTCCATGGCCTCCGAAACTGTGATAGGCAGTGAAGAGTGAAATCAAAAATTTACGGCCTTAGAAAGCCTGAAGGCGGTGCTTGGTTTTTGGGGTCCCGTACGCGGATAGGCTCCCAAAAAGTCCCACACATGTGGTATCCCCATACTCAGGAGAAGCAACAGAATGCATTTTGGGGTGTAATTTCACATATTCCCATGGCATGTTTGAGCAATATATCATTTAGTGACAACTTTGTGCAAAAAAAAATAAAAAAAATAAAAAATTGTCTCTTTCCCGCAACTTGTGTCACAATATAAAATATTCCATGGACTCGACATGCCTCTCAGCAAATAGCTTGGGGTGTCTACTTTCCAAAATGGGGTCATTTGGGGGGGTTTTGAACTGTCCTGGCATTTTATGCACAACATTTAGAAGCTTATGTCACACATCACCCACTCTTCTAGCCACTTGAAGACAAAGCCCTTTCTGACACTTTTTGATTACATAAAAAAATAATTTTTTTTTGCAAGAAAATTACTTTGAACCCCCAAACATATATTTTTTTAAAGCAAATACCCTACAGATTAAAATGGTGGGTGTTTCATTTTTTTTTTCACACAGTATTTGCGCAGCGATTTTTCAAACGCATTTTTTGGGGAAAAAACACACTTTTTTCAATTTTAATGCACTAAAACACACTATATTGCCCAAATGTTTGATGAAATAAAAAAGATGATCTTAGGCCGAGTACATGGATACCAAACATGACATGCTTTAAAATTGCGCACAAACGTGCAGTGGCGACAAACTAAATACATTTTTAAAAGCCTTTAAAAGCCTTTACAGGTTACCACTTTAGATTTACAGAGGAGGTCTACTGCTAAAATTACTGCCCTCGATCTGACGTTCGCGGTGATACCTCACATGCATGGTGCAATTGCTGTTTACATTTGACGCCAGACCGACGCTTGCGTTCGCCTTAGCGCGAGAGCAGGGGGGACAGGGGTGCTTTTTTTTTTTTTTCTTTATTATTATTATTTTTTTTATCTTATTTTAAAACTGTTCCTTTCATTTTTTTTTTTTTAAATCATTTTTATTGTTATCTCAGGGAATGTAAATATCCCCTATCATAGCAATAGGTAGTGACAGGTACTCTTTTTTGAAAAAATTGGGGTCTATTAGACCCTAGATTTCTCCTCTGCCCTCAAAGCATCTGACCACACCAAGATCGGTGTGATAAAATGCTTTCCCAATTTCCCAATGGCGCTGTTTACATCCGGCGAAATCTAAGTCATAAAATGCTCGTAGCTTCAGGTTTCTTAGGCCATAGAGATGTTTGGAGCCACTCTGGTCTCTGATCAGCTCTATGGTCAGCTGGCTGAATCACCGGCTGCATTCTCAGGTTCCCTGTTGAGACAGGAGAGCCAGAGAAAAACACGGAAGACGTTGGGGGGGGGGCATTCCCTCCCACTGTTTGTAAAAGCAGTTTAGAGGCTAATTAGCTGCTAGGATTGCTTTTACATGAAAGCCGACCGCTGGCTGAAAAGAATGATACCAAGATGATACCTAAACCTGCAGGCATCATTCTGGTATAACCACTCAAAGTCGTGAATGGCGTACCTGAAGACAAAAAAATGGTTAACAATAAAGCAGAGTAAACGGTAAAGTATAAAAAATTGCATACCTGAAAAGCAAACATGATAAAACATAATAACAATAAAACATTGCAGAACAGAATACAGTAAAAAAGAGCAGAACAATAGAGAGAGAATAGAGAGAGAGAGAACAATAAAACGACAACTATTATTTTTTATTTTATATTTTTGCTTGTGTTTTTTTTTTTTTTTTTTTTACACTTTTTTTGTAACTAACTTTTATAACTGTAACCGGTTCCAGGTTCGGGTCTCTCAAAATGCGATGGCATCTTGGGAGACCCTGTGAAAGTGTGCCTAGTCTGTGCAATGCTGTACCCTACGCTAATACTCAACTAGTGAATGGTAGCGTTCAAAACATTCACCAATGCAAAGACCAGGATTGTCAGGACAGGAGGGACAATAATAGCGGGTGTCACGCCTATATCCGCGCTTGCTGCAGACACGACATCTTTTTTGGGGGGGTTCGTTGGGTAGGGGTACTCGGGAGGACATAAAGAAAATGCCTCTCATGCAGCCGACTGCATTTGGTTGGGGATGTGAATGGGGGAAGTACGGGTGCTGCAGAAGTGGTGGGTTCCCAATTAGGATTGGCGAATGCAGCAGGAAGGGCACTATGGACACGACGGGCCTGTGTTTGTCTTCTTGGTGGCAGCGGGACACTACTTGTGCTTGCCACCTCACCAGCTTGAACTGCACTTATGGGACTCGCCACGTCACCAAGTGTTACTGCAGTGCGGGTTTGACTACGACCGGGGTGTACTAGGCTGCTGGTGCTTGCCAGTTCACCAAAACGCTACCAAAAAAACTGTTAGCGATCGCAGGGATCAGGCCTGACTCTGCGAACGCTGCAGTTATGCGTTTAGTGTTTTGTAAGTGACAGGGATCGATCGATACTGCACTTGGGTGGGCTGGGCTGGGCCGGGCAGAGGGGAAAAACGCAGGTGCTAGCAGGTATCTGGGCTGATCCCGCTAACACTGCGTTTTTGGGAACCCTAAACTGCTGGGGACGCCAGTATAGATCTGATCGGATCATATATTGATCCGTTCAGATACTATACCACTAAGGGAGGTGTACGGTGCGTGCGTGGGTTTTAGCAGTACTGGCGCTAACCTGACGCTGCCTGGGGCTGGTGCTTGCCAGTTCACCAAAATGCTACCAAGAAAACTGTTAGCGATCGCAGGGATCAGGCCTGACTCTGCGAACGCTGCAGTTATTTGTTTAGTGTTTTGTAAGTGACAGGGATCGATCGATACTGCACTTGGGTGGGCTGGGCTGGGCCGGGCGGAGGGGCAAAACGCAGGTGCTAGCAGGTATCTGGGCTGATCCCGCTAACACTGCGTTTTTGGGAACCCTAAACTGCTGGGGACGCTAGTATAGATCTGATCGGATCAGATATTGATCCGTACAGATACTATACCACTAAGGGAGGCGTATGCTGCGTGCGTGGGTGTTAGCGGTACTGGCGCTAATCTGACGCTGCCTGGGGCGACGCATATCACCGCCGGGTGATCAGGGGGCTAAACCTTTATTCGGTAATAAACGGCGGTTGCCCTGACGCTATAAAAAATAAACGAACTAACCAGCGTCACCCGTAACACTTATACGGTGATCAGTGGTGAAAGGGTTAACTAGGGGGCAATCAAGGGGTTAAAACATTTATTAGATAGTATATGGGGGTCCCTGACGCTATAAAACGCTGACGGCGAACCTAAATATTTACGTCCCTAACTAGCGTCACCAGCGACACTAATACAGCGATCAGAAAAATGATCGCTTAGTGACACTGATGACAGGGGGTGATCAAGGGGTTAAAACTTTATTAGGGGGGTTAGGGGGGTACCCTAGACCTAAAGGGGGCCTAACACTCACTGCCCTAACACTGTAACTGTCACAAACTGACACCAATCAGTAATCAGAAAAAAAAAAAAAATACTGCTTGGTGTCAGTTTGTGACAGGGGGGGGTGGTTGGGGGGGGGATCGGGGGTGTTTAGTGTGCCTGGCATGTTCTACTGTGTGTGTGTGTTGTGCACTTACATGTCTTCTCTCCTCGGCGCTGGAACGGAAACTGCCGAGCCGAGGAGAGATGACATCACATCCTCTGCCTGTGTGAAACTACACACAGGCAGGGGAGGATTCCGATTGGCTGGGAGCGATCGCGAGGGGGGGGCCACGATCGGATGGTCTCCCCCTCGCCTCCCAACGCTCCCAGTCACAAGCCGACCGCCGCTGGCACGGGGGGGGGTCCGATCGGACCCCCCGCCCGCGGGAGGCAGATCACGTACAGGTACGTGATTCTGCCTGCCCGTGCCATTCTGCTGACGTATATCTACGTCAGCAGAATGGCAAGTGGTTAAGCCTTCCAGACCAGATGATCTCTGCCTTCGCTTTGGTCACATCTCTAGAGACGCTCTCCTGTGTTCCTGTTAAAGACTTGCTAGGCTGACATTCCTTCTGGTTTCAGATCCTGCTTGTTGTTCTACTACGCTCATCTCTGGCTCCCTGACGTTTTAGCTTGTCTGACTATCCGTTCTGGTTCTTGAACTCTGGCTATGTTTTGACTATGTTTACTCAGTTTACCTTTTTTCATTATTATTAAACAAGTGTGATTTAACTGTACTTCTGTCTTAGTCTGATTTATGGTTTCTGACATACAGGTACTTGATTTTTCACTTAAGGGCCGCCCTGCCGCTGTAAATGTATGTGGGACGGTCCTTAAGTGGTTAAGGATAGGCGATACAACAAATATATTGCACTGTATAGCCCACATGAATATATTTCTAATGAATAAAATGTGGATTAAAATGTACCTAAAAAGTGTTGGTATATACTGTATGGGAGTTGTTTGCCTGGTGATATGTTCTGTACAAGTTACCAGTTTGGAGGACCAATGTGATATAAGTTGAAGTGACCATAAAATTATAGCAGATAAAGGGAGCTGCCATAAGGTATACTGACCTGGCCAGCTGGAAGTGGTTCTGTGTCACTGTATGCCTTACGTTGGTTGCAATGAAAGGGATAAATGATACATCCTATATGTCATTAATAGTTACAGTATAATTAAATATAGGTGAAATACAACAAGAAAATACACTGAAAATACAAAATCTACTTTTCTCAGTTTTCATTATCATCGGATCCAGCATTGCAGTTGAACATTTTCAGCCAGGCTCTCTTCAGCTTTGATGTGGAAAGAGATAGAAGAATAGACTGAAGGGGACTATAAGAGCATACTATTATCAGAGAAACCCAGAAGTCAAGACTATCTGGATCAAAAATGTTGAAATAGAAAAGACACATAACCACACAGACCAGTCCATAGAAAGTCAACAGGAATGTCGTCATTTTTATGGCACCTTCATATTTTCTCACATTGCCATTGGTGGATGATGTTTGGTTCCTCACCATTTTTAGTTGGTGGAGGTGGAGTGACCAGGCGGTGGAAGCCGTAGTGATGACACTAATAAAGAGAGGTATAAAACTGCTAACAAAACAGATGTAAAGGTTGATATCACATATCCCATGTGAGGTAGATGCCCATGATGTATTACTGAACATTAAAACGTTTACAGAATGTGTTTGTTGCACAACGAACTGTAATATATTGGGCAAGGGACAAAGAAGAGACAGTAGAACTGAGATGACGATCATCCACAAAGCAAGAGAGTTAATCCTCAGCTTCTGCCGAGAGAGAAGGTCGGAGCTGACATTTTTGATCTTGATGTAATAGTAAAAGCAGAGAGATGCCTTCAGCCAAGCTGAGCTGCTAAAGATAAAAGTGGTGAAAACAACAAGATAAGTCAACATTTGAGTTGTGATAAAAAGCATGGGACAGATGATAGACATTAAAATACCAGCAAATGTTGCATTTACAATATTAATCCTCATGCCACACTTCTCTTGAATAAAAAATAAAAAAAATCACATCAACATGTGAGGGCGATCGCAGAGCATGCGCGATTGCCCATCACATGTTGATGTGATTTTTTTATTTGTTTGGAATTCCAATTTTATCTATTTCAATGGGATGACCCATTTGTAGGTCATTTTGTTTACATGTAGCATTGCATTACCCTCCATTAAAGCACTTTTAAAGGCATTAATTGCACTATTGGAGATTTTTTTGCATATTTGCATATTTGCACTCTGGAATTGAAGCTATCGGATTGGATTTGACTAGCCCTCGGCATCTGTGGAGGTCTCCGGTGGGGAACGCCTTGGACATCAGGACATCTCTCCAATGGATCTCAGATTCAACAAGTGTTTTTTGTGACCCCCCCTGAATAAGGGTGGACGCTGGCTTTCCGGTAAGCCTCTTGTCTCTCTGTGGTGACGGGTTTCACATGGTCAAGTTTTAGATTTTATGCTACACGCTTCACAAGTGATTTCCCTCATTGAATCCACGTGTCACAAGGATTTCTCCTAACGAACCTAAATCACCTATGAGATTTTTGCATATGTGTAGAGTTGTTTGTTTTTATTATTTTTGCACTTTATTTAACCACTTGCTTACTGGGCACTTAAACCCCCCTCTTGTCCAGACCAATTTTCAGCTTTTAGCGCTGTCGCACTTTGAATGACAATTGCACGGTCATACAACACTGTACCCAAATGAAATTTTTATCATTTTTTCCCCACAAATAGAGCTTTCTTTTGGTGGTATTTGATCACCTCTGCGGTTTTTAGTTTTTATTAAAAGAATTGAAAAAGACCGAATTTAAAAAAAAAAATATATATATATATATTTTTTAAATTTTATATTTTTTTATATTTTGTTATAAAATTTAGCAAACAGGTAATTTTTCTCCTTCATTGATGTACGCTGATGAGGTGGCACTGATGGGCACCGATAGGTGACAATGATGGGCACTGATGGGTGACAGTGATGGGCACTGATGGGTGACAGTGATGGGCACTGATGGGTGGCAGTGATGGGCACTGATCGGTTACACTGATGGCAGCACTGCTAGGTGGCACTGATTGGCACCACTGGTGGGCATTGATAGCTGGCACTTGTGGGCATTGATAGCTGGCACTTGTGGGCATTTATAGGTGGCACTTTTGGTCATTGATAGGTGGCACTGCTGGCACTGGCAGGTGGCAATTGCAGGTGGCACTTTCAGGCACAGATGAGGCATATTTGCCTCCTTCCTCTCTGGACCGATGTCCCTTTAACATAAGCTGGTGATCGGCTTTTTTTTCCTCCTCACACTATCAGCATGAGGAGAAAAAAGAAACGATCACAGAGCTTTTGTTTACATCATGTGATCAGCTGTCATTGGCTGACAGCTGATCACATGGTAAGGGGCCGGGATCGGCCCCTTACTCGGATCTGTGATCATCCGAGTCTCCGTGACTCGGTGATCACAGCACCTTGCATCGCGCACCCTGCAGGGTGCACGCGTTGCGTGTGCACAGGGGAGGACGTCCCATGACGGCCTCCCAGAAACTGAGGTCCGCGCTGTGGCCCGTCATTCGGCTATGGCCCGCACCTCAAGTGGTTAATATTGGATTCACATTTAATGTGTTCTTGTTTTTTGTTGATTTTACATGAATATTGTACAACAGTCACGGTTAGCATTTGCACATTTGCACTTTATTTTTGGTACACACACATATGTATCATTTGATTAATTTTTATAGCGCTGCACTTTTTATTACTTATAAATTCAATAAAACCCATTTAACAAGCTATATGGTTGGATTTTAACTTGTTTTTCTACAATTAAATATACAATAATCAAAAAAAATAAGTGCGCTTGTAGTATAGACACTCAGAAGAGAAATGACATTTGAAAAAAGTGATAAAAAAATAGTACATATGAATAGGTGACAAATGAAAAGAAGAGTGAATTGAGTCCATACACGGATCAAACAGAACACTGATGGGATGTAAAAAATTGAGTCCATACACAGATCAAAAACAGAAAACTGATAGAAGGAGACAAGCCCAATGAGGAAAGCAAAGCATCCAAAATTCATCCACCTTCACTGAGAAGGGAAAAGAGGAGGAGAGAGGGTGTAGAGGAGATCCCCAGTTGGGAGTGAGTCCCAACTGGTATGTCAATGCCCTTACCAGAGACGGTGGACCCCCTAAAGAGCAAGGTCTTAATTGCAAGCAGATACAGCCCTCTGCAGGGACAGATGGATCTCCTGTGTCTCTGTAGCCTCAAACTTCCGTGATGTTCCAAGACAGGCAGAACCGGAATTCCAATCTGAAAATATCACTCATTGGTCGGGAAGACCAACTAAAATGGAAAAAACTCCAATAGTGTAGAGGAGTAAATAAAAAGCCTTTATTGCTCAAAATCAAGCAGGCGGGAACAAACATCCACCGCAAAAAGCACATTTAAAAGTAGCTGGCAAGCTTAAAAAACAAAGCAAACGCCTGTGTACCAGAATCACATGGGGCTTAATAGCGTAATGGCGTCAGTGCCTAGCCACGCCCTACATGTTTCGTCATAGATGACATCTTCAAAGGGGCCAATTAAATATACAACAAATAAAAATAGTGGAGATGCAAGAAGATACACTAAAAATACAAAATCTACTCTTCTCTGTTTTCATCATTGGATCCAAGTTTGCAGCAAAACATTTTCACCCAGGCTCTCTTCAGCTTTGTTGTGGAAAGAGATAGAATAAGTGACTGGAGAGGACTATATGAGCATGCTATGACCTGAAAACCCCAAATGGCTGGACTATCCGGAACACATTGAAATAAAGAAGACACAGGGACACATAGACCAGAGCATAGAAAGACAACAGACATGTCTTGATTTTGATGGCACCTTCATATTTTATCACATTGCTGTAGGCAGATGAAGTTTGATTCCGCACCATTTTTAGCTTGTGGAGGTGTAATGACAAGGCCGTGGAAGTCTTACGCCCCGTACACACGGTCGGATTTTCCGACGGAAAATGTGTGATAGGACCTTGCTGTCGGAAAATTCCGACCGTGTGTAGGCTCCATCACACATTTTCCATCGGATTTTCCGACACACAAAATTTGAGAGCAGGCTATAACATTTTCCAAAAACAAAATCTGTTGTCGGAAATTCCGATCGTGTGTACACAAATCCGATGCACAAAGTGCCACGCATGCTCAGAATAAATTAAGAGACGAAATCTATTGGCTACTGCCCCGTTTATAGTCCCGACGTACGTGTTTTACGTCACCGCGTTCAGAATGATCGGATTTTCCGACAACTTTGTGTGACCGTGTGTATGCAAGACAAGTTTGAGCCAACATCCGTCGGAAAAAATCCTAGGATTTTGTTGTCGGAATGTCCGAGCAAGGTACACCACTGCTAACAAAGATGATATATTGGGTGGTATCAAATATCTCATCTGAGTCATATTGCCATGATGTATTGCTGAACATTGAAATGCTTGTAGAATGTTTTTGCTGCACAATGAAAAAAAAAGGACTTAAATTTTGTTTGTGTACCACGTCGCAGGACTGCACAATTGTCAGTTAAAGCGACGCCGTGCCGAATCACAAAAAATGACCCGGTCAGGAAGTGGGTAAATCCTTCTGGGGCTGAAGTGGTTAAGGAGCACGGAAAAGTTCAATTACAATATTAATCCCCATGCCACTCTTTTCTTAAATATGGTTGGATTTTTAAAAATGATTTTCTATTTTTAGCTGAATTCTTTCCTTAACCAGCCATGGAGCTGTGAATTCTTTCTCCCTTTTATTCTTAGTGGCAATTCAATTGACTGACTATACTAGGAAACACACAGCCTCTGGCTGCTCTGTCTGTGGATATAACTATTTCCATTCCTTATAGATGGTTTGGACACATGCAAACTCTCGGCCGCATTGACTTACTGTTTACACGGGGAGCTGTGCGGTTATGTGAACAGGATGGTTTTGCATCTAAAGATCTTTTGTTAAATCTTTTACTAATCGGAGGATTGCAACATGAGTATAATGTGATTACTCAGAATCAGCTAATATATCACAGACTTTACCTGCAGAAATGAGCTAGCACTAGACCTGTATCAGCGTTGGGTGCGTCTAAGGTTTTTTCAGTACATTATAAAGTCTATAGAAACAACTGAATACATTGTGTTTACAAAGTGTTAATCAGGATACACATGTTTCATAGATGGAAATGCAGCTTATTTGTTTTACAAAAACAGATGCACGATGAAATCATTTGCTTTTCAGATAGTCTTTCCCAGTGCCAGAAGCATCACGGCACGAGAGTCTTCAATTTCCATTTATTTGTATGGACAATGTTAACTGAAACTCTTGGACTTTTGCATATCCTGAAATAAATCAATAGGACATTGACCTGAAGGATTATGAGGTTTATTATATGCAGTATATTCAGTGTATGCAGTATATGGCTCTGACCAAAAGTCTTAAACACTTGAGAAATATTACTATAAAATGTATTTATTTATTTATTTTTAAAGATGTTTATTTATATATTTTTGAAAATACATGTGTAACGACACCCCGAGTATGAAAGGGGTTAAAGTCGTTTAGGACATTCCATAACCAAACACAAAGGCAGCTACCGAACACTTCAATCAGCCGAACCAGTAACCCAGACGAATAATTCTTCCCCCCAAGTACGAGACAAGATGCTCTGTCTTGAGGGTCAAGCAGGAATAGACTCATTTATTTTCACACATGGACACAACAGATAAAATAACTCAGGGTCTCTTTCCCCCCACCCTTGGAAAAGAGGGCAGGTTGAACTGTCCAATGACAATGGACACACAGGTCAGGTGTGTTCAAACTTCTCATCAGCACAGTCTTATCAGCAAGGAGAGCTGCTGGAGGAATCCCCCCTCCCTCCATAGAAATACACATCCTGTGATCCAAGGCAGAGAGACACAATAGAACATTGGAATACAGCCCCACCCCAAACTAGCACAGCAAGCAGTACACAACAGCATGAGACAACGCACAATATATACACAACATTGTGAAGCAGTCACTATTTATAATATGGCACATACGGGGTTCCCAGAGTTTTGTGTTTTGGGGGGACATGGACTTGAATCCAAAGTAACATTAGTTCAGGGTCCCCAGGCATACAACTCACAAAGAGTATTGTTCCCTTAAAATCCAGGGCCCATAGTCGAAAGGCAAGAGGCCTGCATTCAGTCCTCTCCAAAAGCCTCTGTCCTGGCTACGTCTGTCACAACACGAATGTCAGATGGCAAATTGCACACTTGCTGGTGTGCAAATACAAGCAATTAAACATAGGTATACACACCTTCTAACATTCTGAACTTATACAACTTATGCACTATTTGTGTATTTAATAGAATAAGGGAAATTAACTGATCACTAAAAAGGTGTGTGTGTGTGTGGGGGGGGACTCCAATAGACCTTTGTCAAGACATGTTACCAAGTGTAGTGATCCAGGGATTGGGAGGAGTGGCGTGCTGACGTCATCGCATTGCTAATCTGAGTGGACAGGTGTTCCTAAGCCGGCAGGCTTTTAAACTTCATTTTTTATTCCTTACTTCCTATAAGTGCAATTTTTAAAGCTTAAATAAATTTGTATCTAACATTTTTCACTATGGTGAGCTCCTTTCTATTTTGGGTAATACCTGGTCTATATCCATGACCATTGAATAATCAAGTCTCCCTGGTCGTTTGCTGTGTATTTTCACCTCAACAATCAAGTATCCTTCAGCTGTTATTCCATACTCCCTGGATAAAGGCCCTGGCTGGATAGTAGCCGCATGCTTATGATAGCTTGCCTTCTGGTAAGCACGCACTTTATGTGGTGGAGGTGCACGACTTTATGGTGGTGTTGGACGTCATTTCAAGAGTTCACTAGTTTGTGTCTTATGCCGCGTACACACGAACGGAATTTCCGTCAGAAAAAACTTGGATGGTTTTTCCGACAGAATTCCGCTCAAGCTTGCCTTGCATACATATGGTTACACCAAAGTTCTCTGAACTTTCGACCATCAAGAACGCGGTGACGTACAACACTACGATGAGCCAAGAAAATGAAGTTCAATGCTTCCGAGCATGCGTCGAATTGTTTCCGAGCATGCGTCGTTTTTTGCGCGTCCGAATTGAATACAGATGAATGCATTTTCGGATCGGAACTTTTTCTGACCGACAAATAGAGAACCTGCTCTCAATATTTTGCTGGCTAGAATTCCACCAGCAAAAGTATGATGGAGCATACACAGGGTCGGAATTTCTGACCAAAAGCTCTCATCCGACTTTTGCTGGCGGAATTTCTGATCGTGTGTATGGGGCTTTATGGACTCATTTTTAAATTTATACACCTTTCATAATTTTTTGGTGTGTAGAGTCATGTTCAGATATATGTATATTTAAGTGTGGTATTTTGGTCAACACAATATCACTTCGAACCAGCAGTATAAAAAGAATACAGAGCAGTTATTAGTTTAACTAACATGAGCAAAAGATGAAATGAACAGAACATACACAATTTATAGATGCCAACAGTGTTAACTTCAGATGGGGGTGGGAGGAGAAATGATAGTGAGGGGTAGGGGTTGGGGTACATCAGGGAAGGGGGGTGAGCACCAGCAGGATGGTCAATCATAATATATTAGACAAAGTCGAGATAGCAGATTATTCAGAATTATATATTCACAGTACAGTTTGGGTATTTTAGCCAAGACAACCAGTTAGAAAGGAACTTTTTCATTCCTACATGTTTCCTAGCAACTAGTCTCTCCATTTCACACTGGCAGGTAAATGTTTGCAATTGTGTTGGAGATTTTGGGAGGTTCTGACGATTCCCAAAGCCTCGCAATGTTTAGTTTTACTGCAAGTAGTAAGTGCAGCACTACAACCCTAGAGCTAGAAGGGAATTTTTCTATGCTGAGATGAAGTAAAGCTAGCAAAGGGTTAGGGGCTGAGGGGGTTTATTAAAGTGAAGAGATCAGGGGAAACACTTGTCTCCAGAAGCAGCTTATAGATGTGCTTAAACACATGGTGTGTGCAATAGTGCCAATGCTTCCACAAGACCTCCAGCAGGTCGCAGGATGTCCTGGGTAGATTTTTGAGAAATGGTAGGGCATCAGGTACCATTTGTGTAAAGTTTTTGGTAGGATTCCCAGTGGGTAGAGCAGTGGGAAGCCATATAGGTAAGTCTGAAGGCACATGACCACATTGTAGGGGTAACACAACTGATGGGTTTTACTTCCTCTTTATTTCCCTGCAAAGGTAAAGCATAAAGGGGCTACTATACATCGCATAGTAGCCCATTATGTGTCACTTACCTGAAACCTGCAATGTCACCGCTGTCCCCACTAGTAGCGAGCATCCATCTTCACCCCTCTTCCTTCCGGGGCCGCAAACTCCAGCTCTGTTACTGTCTGAAGTCACTTGACGTCACTCCCGCTCATGACCCCCTTTGGAAATGGCATGATCTGCCTTTCCCAAATTACAAAAAAAGCGTGGGGCCCCCAGGCCCTATATACTCTGAACAGCAGTATACAGGCGGTCCCCGGGTTACAAACAAGATAGGGATTGTAGGTTTGTTCTTCAGTTGAATCTGTTTGTAATTTGGAACAGGTATATTTTTAAAGTGTAGCTCCAGCTAAAAAAATCTATTTTTAAGCTTTTTGGATAACATAGGGAAGGGTTATTTCCCCTGTAACATATGTTTTGCTGTCTGTGCCCCTGTTCAGAAGATTTCACCTCACTTTCTGTCCCAATGATAATTGTATTTTGAAAATTTGGGGTTATTAGGGAAACAAGAATTGGCAATAAAGCATCAGTGGAGACACCTTTTTCCCTATATTAACTCCTACAGGAGAACATTTTCCCTTCCTATGGGTAGATTTCCTCTCACTTCCTGTTGTCTCCCTCCGTTTGTAAGTAGGAGTCATTTGTAAGTCAGATGTTTGAAAATAGAGGACTGTCTGTATATACTATACAGCCTGCCCTATACACTCTGCAGAAAATTGGGCCTTAGGTGTTGGTGGTACAGAACACTGTAAGCCCTCACAGTTACTCTTGGTGGGCACTGGAACGTACCCTGCTGTGAAATATTATATCAAGAATTGTAATTACATGCCCCTGTTAAACCGGGCAGAAAAATTGGGCCATAGGCGGTGGTGGTGGCACAACACTGTAAAGCCTCACAGATACTTTTGTTGAGTGCAGGAACAAGCCCTGCTGTGAAATATTTGATCAAAAATTGTAATTATGCACCCCTGTTAAACAAGGGCAGAAAAATTGGGCCTTAGGCAGTGGTGGTGGTGCCACAACACTGCAACCCCTCACAGATACTCTTGTTGAGTCGAGGATGAGCCCTGCTGATAAATATTTAATCAAAAATTGTAATTAGACACCCCTGTTTAACAGAGGCAGAAAAATTGGGCCTTAGGCAGTGGTGGTGGTGCCCTGAACCAAAAATATTCTTAGAAGCTATCATCATGAAGATTAAGGAGGAATAGGATAGTTGCTTAGCATAATAGGATAGTCACTCAGCATATGCAGTCTTCAAAGGAACCCACATCCATAGAAAAATCAATCGGTTACATCAGAATCAGGTGCTTGGTAGCTGGTGATCCAAGACTGATTCATTTTTATGAATGTGAGCCAATCAACAGAGTCTGTGGACAGGCGCACTCTATGATCGGTTACAAAGCCTCCATCAGCACTAAATGTATGTTCAGAAAGAACGCTGGATGCAGGACAGGCCAGTAGCTTAATTGCATATTGAGCAAGCTCTGGCCAGTGGTCCATCCTCAAGATCCAGTAACCCAGTGGATGTTCTGTTGGAAAGGTCTCCAAGTCTGATCTTGTCCCTAGATATTCCTGCACCATGTAGTTCAGATGCTGGAGATGGTTGCTGGAACTGATCAGACCTTGGCGCTGAGGACTGAAGAATTGTCTGAAGGCATTGGTCAGCTGGCCACCTTCTCCACTGCTCTTTCTGTGACTGAACAAAGCCTCAGCAATACGTTGTCCAGCACCAGGAAATTGTAACCTCCCAGGCACTGGAAACGCATTGCACAAACCTTTCTGCAAGGTCTCCCGAAGATGTTTCATCCCCTGTTCCCTCTACGAAGGCTTGATAAGTTCTGAAACCTTACCCTTGTAACGTGGATCAAGAAGGGTTGCCAGCCAGTAATCATCCCTCTCCTTGATACCACGAATCCTAGGGTCCTTTCGCAGGCGTTGCAGGATCAGGGAGGCCATTTTTTTTTTTTAATTTTGGTTCGGGATTCCCCTGTGGGGAATTTCCATGCCGTTTTTATCAATGAACTTTTATGTGTATTGTCGGACCGGCAATGCAATAGCCGCAAGTAGTTTTAAATGACTTTTTTTCTTTGAAATGTCATTTTGCTGTCAGACTGTTCTAAACACGGGAAACATGCGCCCCTTTACAGGCATACTATAGACACCCCCCAGCTACGAAATTTAAAGGGATATTACACTTTTATTGTTTGACTTTAAGCATTATTAAAATCACTGCTCCTGAAAAAACGGCCGTTTTTAAAACTTTTTTGCATTGATACATGTCCCCTGGGGCAGGACCCAGGTCCCCAAACACTTTTTATGACAATAACTTGCATATAAGCCTTTAAAATTAGCACTTTTGATTATTCATGTTTGTGTCCCATAGACTTTAACGGTGTTCGCACGAACTTTTTTCCTGTTCGCATGTTCTGGTGCGAACCGAACAGGGGGTGTTCGGCTCATCCCTAATCAGGAGTATAACATCACCGGCAAAGAGATTTATTGTATGGTCTAAGCCATTACATTGAATGCCCAAGATACATTCATCTCCTTTAATCTTACCTGCCAGAGGTTCCATTAGGAGCACAAAAATAAGAGGTGAAAAAGGGCTCCCCTGGCTGGTTCCATTTGAGATCCCGAAGGGCTTGGCTAGAGTTCCATCTGTCAGCATTCTGGCTGAAGGGTTGGAGTATACTGAGAGTATCGCTGATTGAAACCATCCAGTTATGCCAAATTTGGTGAGTACTGCCTTCAGGAATCCCTAGTGCACCCTATTGAATGCCTTTTCCACAACTAGGGACAGAAGCAGGGAAGGCGTTTGTGCTTGGGTAGCCTGGTGAACCAAGTTGATGACCCTTCTTGTTGCATCTGAAGCTTGTCTGTCAGGTATGAAGCCAACTTGGTCTGGATGCACCAAGGAGGGTAAATATTTCTACAACATAGAAGCAAATGACAAATATTTTTACATCTATGTTAAGGAGCGATATTGGTCTATAGTTGGTCGGAGAGGTAGGATCTTTCTCTGGCTTGGGGATAGTGGTAATAATTGAGCGTAACATATCTATCTGCAGAGAACCAGGGGTTGCAACAGAATTGAAGAGAGACGTCAGGTGAGGTGATATGAGGTCAGAAAATTGCTTATAAAATTCATTTGTGTATCCATTTTTGCCTGGGGATTTATGAAGGGGAAGGGTTTTCATAGTTTGAGTGATTTCCTCTTCCGTGTAGGGTTGGGAAAGTAGAGTTAGCTAAACAGGACTAATAGAATGAAGATCAATTGATGTTAAGTTTTGCCTACTTGAGTCTGTTGGTTGGGGTGTAGTTGGGTCATTGGCCAGGTTATAAAGCAAGGAGTGATAATCCCTGAGTGAGTTTGCTTTGTCCTGTGGATTGGAAAGAAGCTGCTTGGAAGTAGGGTGATAAAGGGACGCTATTTTGCATTTAGAGCGCTGAGCTTTAACCACTTAAGGACCAGAAGGATTTACCCCCTTAATGACCAGGCCATTTTTTGCAATACGGCACTGCGCCGCTTTAACTGACAATTGCACTCTCGTGCAACGTTGAACACAAACAAAATGTATGTCCTTTTTTTCCCAGAAATAGAGCTTTCTTTTGGTGGTATTTTAACACCTCTGCGTTTTTTATTTTGTGCGCTATAAACAAAAAAATGCGCCAATTTTGAAAAGAACACAATATTTTTTACTTTTTGCTATAATAAATATAAAAAAAAATAATGTCTTCTTCAGTTTAGGCCAATACGTATTATTTTACATATTTTTGGTAAAAATAATCGCAATAAGCGTATATTGATTGGTTTGCGCAAAAGTTATAGTGTCTACAAAACAGGGAATAGATTTATGGCATTTTTATTATTAATGACATTTTTACTAGTAATGGCGGTGATCTGCGATTTTTAGCGGGACTGCAACATTGCGGTGGACAGATTGGACACTTTTGACCCTTTTTTTAGGACCATTGACATTTATACAGCGATCAGTGCTAAAAATAGCCACTGATTACTGTATAAATGTCACTGGCAGAGAAGGGGTTAACACTAGGGGGGCGATCAAGGGGTTACATTTTCCCTAGGGAGGTGTTTCTGTGGGGGGAGGGGACTGACTGGGAGTAAAGAGAGATCACTGTTCCTGATCACTAGGAACAGCAGATCTCTCTCTCTATTACCCTGACAGGACGGGGATCTGTTTGTTTACATTGACAGATCCCCATTATGGCTCTCTGAGGAGCGATCACGCGTCACCGCCGGCCGCACGCATTGGCTCTGGCTTTGCGCCCACGGACGCGTGCGCGCCCCCTAGAGCTTTTAAAGGGGCCGACGTACACGTTTATTTTGGTGCTCTAACTGGGCGATTTAAGATGAGATTGCTTCAATTTGCTGAGACCTCCGGTTTTTAGCTCTGAGTTGGAGTCAGTAAAATTGATTTAATTAAGCAGCACAGAAATGTTGCATTACAATATTGATCCCCATGCCACCCTTTCCTTGAATATGGTTGGATTTTTAAAATTGTTTTTCTATTTTTAGCTGGATTTTGTTTCGTTAACCATCCATGGAGTTATGAAATCTTTCTCCCTTTTATTCTTAGTGGCAATTCAATTGACTGACTATATTTGGAAACACACAGCCTCTGGCTGCTCTGTCTGTGGATTTCTCTATTTTCATTCCTAATAGACGGTTTGGACACATGAAAATCCTCGACCGCATTGACTTACTGTTTACACGGGGAGCTGTGCGGTTATGTGAACAGGATGGTTTTGCATCGAAGGATCTTTTGTTAAATCTTTTACTAATGGGAGGATTGCAACATAAGTATATACCGATTACTCAGAATCACAGACTTTACCTGCAGAAATGAGCTAGCACTAGACCCGTATCAGGACTTTGGGGTGCATCTAAAGTTTTTACAATACATTATAAAGTATAGAAACAATTAAATGTATTGTGTTTACAAAGTGTTAATCAGGATACACATGTTTCATAGATGGAAATGCAGCTTATTTGCTTTACAAAAACAGATGCCTGATGAAATCATTTGCTTTTCAGATAGTCTATCCCAGTGCCAGAAGCATCACGGCACGAGAGTCTTCAATTTCCATTTATGGACAATGTTAACTGAAACTCTTGGACTTTTGCATATCCTGAAATAAATCAATAGGACATTGACCTGAAGGATTATGAGGTTTATTATATGCAGGATTATTCAGTGTATACAGTATATGGCTCTGACCAAAAGTCTTAAACACTTGAGAAATATTACTATAAAATTGAATAGTTTTTATTTTTTTTTAAGATGCTTATCTATATATTTTTAAAAATACACAAATGCCAGCTGGCAAATTGCACACATGCTGGTGTGCAAATACAAGCAATTTACCATAGGTACACACACATACACACCTTCTAACATTCTGAACTTATACAATCCTCAAAGAAAGCACACTATTTGCGTATTTAAGAGAATAAGGCGGATTAAATGATCGCTAAAAAGGTGTGTGTGGGGGAGCGCATTCCCAACATAATTTTGTTTAGAGACGAAGGAAGTAAGTGTAGCCCCTTGTTCCTAAAAATGGGGCTATAGTGTAAATTTAGTTTTTGGCTGAGATGTAAACAGCTTAGATTTGATAGTATATTTGGTTCTGTTCTAAACTTGACTGAGTTGTGCATTTCTCACTGTTGCCAGTAGGTGTCACTGGTACCACAGGACAGTATGAGAATTACAACTAGGTTGAGCTATAATGAATATTCTTTTTTTCCAGAAACAGCCCAGTAGGAGGTTCCTGGCTGCTGTGCATTCTGGGAAGGGGTATTTATTGAACAGATGCCATGTGCTGCAGTTAGTTCGTCACCTCGGGGCCCTCCTGGCCCGAGGGTGTGTTGCTATAAGTTCTGCTAGTAGGCACAGAAGCCTGTCTGGGGCCTACTAATCCTGAGGCGATTGTTAAGCTGTCTTGCCTGTGTGGAAGAAGCCGAGCCAAGCTGAGGAGATCCATGAGAGGACCCTTGCTGGAGAGAGCCAGGATGAAGACTGGTCTCACAGGAGGGCCTGGTGACTCGTTTGGAGGACTCACCTATATCTAAACTACCCTTACAGTACCGCCGGGTCGGCTTAAAGGTTCTGGTACTGTCGAGCTGTTCTACAAGCTAAACAAGGTAACTAGCTCCTGGCTGCTAAGTCTGTGAGAGAGACTTATCCAGGAGTTCTGCTGGCTGCAAAGTCTGTGAGGGAGGCTTGTCCAGACATTCTACCGGCTGCTAGGTCTGTGTGAGAGACCTATCCAGGTATCCAAGATCTTATAAAAGAAAGCTGTTTTGCCTTTGGTTTCAAGGAGTCTGTAAGTGATCTGCAAAAAGGGTATCTGAAACCTCCACTAACCCCCTCTTCTACTACTTTAAATACTTAAAGTGACTGGCGCCCAAATTCTGTTCTAAATTCCCATTATAGCCATGGACTCAGCTATGGGGTTAATGTAAGCTCGCTCCCCGTTTTTGAAGGTACCAGGAGACCGGGGGGTGCTACATAAGGATAGGTCTCGGGGGGTGAAGTGGGAGAAAGGATTAGGGATCTTGTCCAAGGGTCCCTAGCAACATATGTATAGGGGGTTCAAGGGGACAGTAATGTTTAATCAAAGTCAGGAGGGAGATAGTGGTCCACCCGTGGTTTCCATAAGCGTTCGTATTTTTTTACTTTGTCCAAAGAAATTGCTTCCACTTTGTCATGGATCATGGCTCCGGTGACCCTGTTTTTGGTTTTTGTGATGCTAAGGTGGGAAGATCTCCAGGCCTTCACGATGGTTTGCTTCACCATGATATTAACCTGCAAGAGGAGTTTAAATTGTGGGCAGGTTGCTTCTGGGGTATTGAGTAGGACCGTGGCTGGGTTGGGGTGCAAAGGACCTTTGAACAGTATAGAAAGAACAGGAATGGGTGTTTCAAACCTGCCTGATGCCCTTGGAAGCTGGAAAACACCAAAGTAGACACTTCAGCGATCTTCTCTTGCTTCCGGGTCCTGCACCAAGCTGCCGCACTTCTGCTTACTGAACACAGGAGGTCAGCCAGTCAGCACAGGTTCCATTCAGAGAATGCTTTGCATTTTTTGAATGAATGCAAATCATTCTCTGATTAACAGAGGTGGAGAGAAAGGGGGAGGTAATGTCACACAGTCTACCTCTTCCAATCGTAAAATGCTTTGCATTCATTTAAAGGATGCACAGCATTTTCTGAATGGCACTCGTGCTGAGCAGCCAACCTCCTGTGTTTATTAAGCAGAGACACAGGCGCTCAGCACTGGAACTGAAAGCAAGTAGAGATCACTGAAGTAGTGGTGTTTACTTCAGTGATTTCTACCTTCTCTGGGCATTGGCCATGTATGGTATATACAGTAACTTACAAAAGTGAGTACACCCCTCATATTTTTGTAAATATTTTATTCTATCTGTTCACTGAAGAAATTACACTTTGCTAAAATGTAAAGTAGTGAGTGTACAGCTTGTATAACAGTGTAAATTTGCTGTCCCCTCAAAATAACTCAACACACAGCCATTAATGTCTAAACCGCTGGCAAAAAAGTGAGTACACCCCTAAGTGAAAATGTCCAAATTGGGCCCAATTAGCCATTTTCCCTTCCTGGTGTCATGTGACTCGTTAGTGTTACAAGATCTCAGGTGTGAATGGGAGCAGGTGAGTTAAATTTGGTGTTATCGCTCTCACTCTCTCATACTGGTCACTGGAAGTTCAACATGGTACCTCATGGAAAAAAATTCTCTGAGGATCTGAAAAAAAGAGTTGTTGCTCTACATAAAGATGACCTAGGCTATAAGAAAATTTCCAAGACCCTGAAACTGAGCTGCAGCACGGTGGCCAAGACCATACAGCCATATAACAGGAGAGGTTCCACTCAGAACAGGCCTCGCCATGGTCGACCAAAGAAGTTGAGGTCACGTGCTCAGCGTCATATCCAGAGGTTGTCTTTGGGAAATAGACGTATGAGTGCTGCCAGCATTGCTGCAGAGGTTGTAGGGGTGGGGGGTCAGCCTGTCAGTGCTCAGACCATATGCCGCACACTGCATCAAATTGGTCTGCATGGCTGTCATCCCAGAAGGAAGCCTCTTCTAAAGATGATGCACAAGAAAGTCCACAAACAGTTTACTGAAGACAAGCAGACTAAGGACATGGATTACTGGAACCATGTCCTGTGGTCTGATGAGACCAAGATAAACATATTTGGTTCAGATGGTGTCAAGCGTGTGTGGCAGAAACTAGGTGAGGAGTACAAAGACAAGTGCATCTTGCTTACAGTCGCAGAGCATGATCCCACCTCCCTTTGCAGACTGGGCCGCAGGGCAGTATTCCAACATGATATTGACCCCAAACACACCTCCAAGATGACCACTGCCTTCCTAAAGAAGCTGAGGGTAAAGGTGATGGACTGGCCAAGCATGTCTCCAGATCTAAACCCTATTGAGCATCTGTGGGGCATCCTCAAACGGAAGGTGGAGGAGCGCAAGGTCTCTAACATCCACCAGCTCTGTGATGTCGTCATGGAGGAGTGGAAGAGGACTCCAGTGGCAACCTGTAAAGCTCTGGTGAACTCCATGCCCAAGAGGGTTAAGGCAGTGCTGGAAAATAATGGTGGCCACACAAAATATTGACACTTTGGGCCCAATTTGGACATTTACACTTAGGGGTGTACTGACTTTTGTTGCCAGCGGTTTAGACATTAATGGCTGTGTGTTGAGTTATTTTGAGGGGACAGCAAATTTACACTGTTATACAAGCTGTACACTCACTACTTTACATTGTAGCAAAGTGTCATTTCTTCAGTGTTGTCACATAATAAGATAGAAGAAAATATTTACAAAAATGTGAGGGGTGTACTTACTTTTGTGAGCTACTGTACATAGTAAATTGGTCCAAGCTGTACCACTGTAACTATGTATTAAGTACCCATGTCTAGAATGATTTTATAATATTGCGAATGCAGGCAGGAAGGGGTTAATCAATTAACTTCCTAGAACATGTAGTTAAACAAAAAGAGCAAATTCTCTGTATGTCTGTACTACATCTCCATGACTATGAACAGTAACTTTCCATTAAGTTTTTTTTTCCAGGAAAATGCAAGAAAAAGACAGCAAACAAAACAGGGTCAACATAATTCTTAATTTTGGTACCATCTACAGTTTTTAAAAGATACATTTGGGATTTTTTTTTTGTTTAGAAACATACTTACCTAGGTGGATGCAGCATTGGTCCAATACTGAATCTGTCCCCCGCTGGCTTTAAGACTGAAAACTGAGTGATCAAACACAGCTGATCGTTCAGTTCTCAGTGCTCTGTGAGCAGAGAGTTGGTGACTGTCAGTAACCGTCTCTCTACTCTCTGCTCTGCCCCCCCTCCTGTACTCACTGGAGCGTTGGGCTGTGGAGGGGCGGGAGCAGCCGGCTCGGGCACTCAGCTACTCGGCTATGTGACGTTAGCCAACAGAGGGCTTCAGTCCACTGTCGGCTGAAAACGGGTCACAAGAGTGCAGAACCAACTGCACTCTTGTGATCCACAGGCAAAGTACAGCCAAACAAGCTTTGGCTGTACTTCTCCTTTACCTTTGCAGGATATTTGCATACCGTGCTAAATGCTATGATCAGATCCAAAATATTACAAAGATTAGACCTTTGTTTCTGAAGACTCAGTGAATACTCTGGATACGCAGACTAATCAAGGAAGGACATATTTTCTTCTTTTATTATAAGAGGCTTTGAGATTGCTCCAGGACCGGGTGGTCTTCAGAAGACCTGGAGGGTCCTTCAACCAAAAATATTGTAGTCTTTTTCAACTAGCTGTATGCAAAATGTTGGAGATTATGTCTATCTTGCCTGTTTTCAAGGTAATCCAATTTGTTTTTGCTACGAAAATGCACTTTGAGGTGCATTAATTGCATTCCAGATTTGAGTAAGCTATGACTTTCTATGATTTTAACTTTTTTAGTCTTCAAAGGTACATCCTTTGCAGCCCTTGTTTAAAAAAAATATAAAACTTCATATATTCCTTATGTTTGTGAGGTTGTGCATGGCCTGAAATGCTTGTCATTTTTTTAATTTTAATTCCTTTGGTAAGGAGAAGATTGAGATCCAATAAAGACATCTTTGGATAGAAAATATTTCCATCTGTGGTTTAAGAAATATAAGAAGGTGGGATGTTAGCGTAGAATCGTGCTTCTTGACTAGGTGACTGATCCTAGAACCATAGTTGCCATCTTTGATTAAGTCTTTGGATCTTTTGGCAACTGTTCCTGAACAGTGTAGACTCTGTAAATTGTAAGTAAATAGGAGGATGTCTTTTTTTTCTCCAGAGATAGTGTTTAGGACAGAGCAATGGAGTTGAAGCTTAGAGACTATGGAGTTTACTGACTAAAAGAAATTGGCTGTCCACTTTGCAAAAGAATTTGTCCCGAGCAAAAGCTAAAGTGGTGATGTTTCACTTTGCAAAGAATACCCAATCATGTGCAAGAAAAAAAAAAATACACATTTTTGCTTCCACATAATTGGATGATGGAAGTCATCAAAGCTTCACCTCATTTACTAAGCTCTATGGAAAAATCATCTTTTTACATGAAACTTATTTATATGTTTATTTAAGGCAGGGGTGCTGAACCTGTGGCCCATGGAGCCCCCTGATGTGGCCCGTGACCTCAAACCAGGGAAGCGCATACCCATGCTCTGGGATGGCGAGTCGGGAAGCCCAGATCATGATCAACAGATTTCTAACCCTCCATCCCAGAGCATCAGAATGCATGGAGCTGGCGCCAGCAGTGGAGGAAGCAGGCGGACACGGAGGAAGCAGGTCAAAGCTTCCTCTGTAGTGCCAGCTCCTGTCCCAGGCAGAGTGATCCCAAGTGCACTTCACCTGGGACCTTATTAGCACCCTGAAGAGTAATTTCAGTGTACGGTCAGTGTATTAAACATCACATATGCTGCACTTATGCAATGGGCATATCAGCACTTATAGAAAACGGTTATTAGGCTGCTTTCACACTGATTCACAGGTGCAGGGCAGTTTCCTGCAGGTTAGCTGCACTAAGCCATACGACTCGTACACACGATCGGACTTTACGCCAACAAAACCGTGGAATTTTGTCCAAAGAGCGTTGGCTCAAACTTGTCTTGCATACACACGGCCACACAACTGTTGGCCAGCAATTACGAACGTAGTGACGTATTAGATGTACTACGTGGTTTTTCAGCTTTTTAGCGCCACCCTTTGGGCTCCTTCTGCTAATTTCATGTTAGCAGAAGTTTGATGAGTGTTGATTCGCGCTTTTTATTTCCTGCTTTTTATTTCCTGCTTTTCAGTACGTTTCTAAATGGCCGTTCGTCAACCAGACATGCTGCGGAATTGGAGGAGATAACGTGTTATTTATTATTGGCCTTGGAGTTATTGCTTTGACATTATTTTTTTGGTTGAATAATAATGATTTGATTTGGTATATTTTCTATATTTTTGGATGCATAGAATGCACTTTTTAGTTAAGTTCTATTGGCAGATATCATGTCTAATTTTATTTGTTTCCTTTTTTTAATGCACAGTAAAAAAAATTGTGTAGAATAATACTTGGCTATGTGTTTTACTTCAAATGACAGTTTGGGAGTCGGCAGTTACATTTAAATAAATACAAAATTAAAATTAACAAGGGACACCAACATAGTTGTATCTTTGATCTTAAAAACTACGGGATAATGGTGTTGTGGTAACTTGCCCAAGTGTAAAAAAAAAAAATAAGCATAATAATATTATTCTTGATATCACTAGAAAAAAAAAAGCCTTTGAAAATTTGTTTGCAATAACTCCATCAGTATCACCAGCAAAGCAGCTTCATTATTATCCCATTAAAGAAGAAGAGAATTGCGCGCTGCATTTCCAGATTTCATAATTTGCCGCGTCACAAATGTTAATTCTCCATTACGAACGCGAGTTTACAAGACCGACCACTTCCGGCTCGCCCTTGCTTCCGAGCATGCGTGTTTGTGCTTTGGACTTTTGTCCGACGGACTTGTGTACACACGATCGGAAACTCTGACAACACACATCTGTCTGCGTAAAATTTGAAAACCTGCCATCCAACATTTGTCCGTGAAAAATCCGACAACAATTGTCCGATGGAGCGTACACACGGTCGGATTTACCGCCAACAGCCTCTCATTGAACATTTCCCATCGGAAAGTCCGATCGTGTTTACGGGTCTTCAGACGTACCATATATCCTGCGGGATTGGTGGACTTTCTGAAAGCACATCAAAACTTCTGAATGCAGGAGTTCTGGTGTGCTTTCAGAAAGTGCACCACTCCCGCAAGATGTAATAGAAGTCTATGACTCAGTGCAGAGGTAAATAGAAAACACCGCGCTAACCAGTAAAATGAATGAAAGCTGCTGCATACAGTTTGACAAAAACAACAAAATAGGCATATGGAAAAATGCAGCGCATGTACAAATGAATAGGTCTTTAAAATGGTGAAACAGTCAAGAAATAACTAATTGACCGCAGGTGCCTTGAAACACAAACGTCCATAGATGGATGTAAATGTCCAACCGCACAGGAGGTATAAGTACTCCAAGGGGTGGTGATGGTCTGATGGTTGTCAGAAAACTCCTGGCATCATACAGCGACTTCCCAACCGAGAAACCGGGTCCCAATGGGTCATTCAGAGAAAGTGCAAAAAAGCCTCTTACCAGATCCTGTGGATTCCCATGTCAGCGACAGGGAATCGCATGCGCAGTTTGTCACAAATGACGTGGAATGGGAGCTCAGGAATCACTCAGGAATGCCTGTTGAAGACCCCTAGGTCGAAACGCGTCGGGTACATACACCACTCTCTTTGTTGCCCATTCGTTTTTATCCACCGTGATCACGCTTTTATTTGTGTATGGTCGTTTTTGTCAATAAAAACACCCTTTTTTATCTGCACCATGTGGAGGCACATTCTTTTTGTTTCCACATTTACCGCATGAGATCCAGTCCCTCCAACTGCTCCTTTCGGGGGACCGTTTGTGAAACTTCTGATGCACGCTGGGACGGTTCGGTGTGAGGACGGTTAGTTGTGAGGACCCATCTGGTTGCCGGCCGAGATCCATACAGACCACAATCCAAGAGATTGGCGACTCCTGAGCTCCCATTCCACGTCATTTGTGACAAACTGCGCATGCGATTCCCTGTCGCTGACATGGGAATCCACAGGATCTGGTAAGAGGCTTTTTTGCACTTTCTCTGAATGACCCATTGGGACCCGGTTTCTCGGTTGGGAAGTCGCTGTATGATGCCAGGTGTTTTCTGACAACCATCAGACCATCACCACCCCTTGGAGTACTTATACCTCCTGTGCGGTTGGACATTTACATCCATCTATGGACGTTTGTGTTTCAAGGCACCTGTGGTCAATTAGTTATTTCTTGACTGTTTCAACATTTTAAAGACCTATATTCATTTGTACATGCGCTGCATTTTTCCATATGCCTATGACTCAGTGCAGCTAACCTTCAGGAAAGCTGCCAGTGCACTGCGCTGCACCCACGGTGTGGGCAAACCGCAGTGCATCAGTGGGAAAGCAGCCTTATAGGGGACTCAGGACACCAAGGGTTCATTTACATTTGATATGTGGGGGGGGCGGTTAAACCCCATAGATCAATGTGGACTATGACCGGTTACCAAACCACTTATGTGGCCCTCGCTCTTCAGAAGGTTGAGCACCCCTAATCTAGGAGAATCATTTTATGTAGCAGCTAAGTTTAAAGGTTTATGGAATAGAAGCACAGATGTTTGGTGACACAGTGGCTTAGTGGTTAGCACTTCTGCCAGGCAACACTAGGGTCATCAGTTTGATTCCCAACCATGGCACTATCTGCCTGGAGTTTGAATGTTCTCCCTGTGCCTGTGTGGGTTTCCTCCAGATATTCTGGTCTCTTTTCACACTCCAAAGACATGCTGCTAGGTTCAGGGCCAGGCCCAGAATTAGGCTGCTTAGGCAGCTGCCTTACGGTGCCGGGATACGAGGGGGGCAGAAAAAACAAATTCCTCAGCAAGCGGGGATTCTGATTTTTAAAATACCAGTCTCCCATTCCCTAATGCTGCTCCACTAAGCACAGCATGGAAGTTTTAGTTTGCCTCACATGCCAGCTGCCTGTAGCCAGTGAGGGGAAGCTGGGAATGCATGACCCCGCCCCCTCATAACACACTGCTATTTTGTGGCAGTCCGGCTAGCACAAATTTTAAATACTGTGTGACATCCTTCACACTGCACCCCATCACATTATGGGCACAATGTGAAGAAGGGATCAACACGGTGGGGGGGGGTTGGACTTGGAAGTATAATGCACTATTCCCTGTGTAGACAAAAATCCTTGCATCAGCTCTAGGTGGATTAATTGGCACCTGACAAAAAAAATGACCCTAGCATGTGTATCTATGAATATGTGTTAGGGGCCGTAGAATGTAAGCTCCTTGAGACACTGATGTGAATGTATAATATATACTGTTTATGTATATACATACTCAGTGACGTCAGGTGTTTTTTTTGGGGGGGGCAAACAACCACCCTCCTGGTGTCGGTCGGCCTTTCAGCCAATCGGGTGACAAGTCTCAGAACCTGATTCCTGATTGGCCTGGAGGAGGATCAGTGTAACAATAGTGGATATTCATTTGCCATTGTCACACATCTGGGAGGGCTTGGAGCGCATTGCTCTGCGCCCTGAGCCCACCCTTTTTTGAAGCCAATTATAGCCTCTGGCTCGAATCGCATGCTTAAAAAAAACACTCCCCCATTGGGATCCATGCATCCAGTGCCCGTGCGCCCCTAATGGATGGGCCGCCACTGTACATGCTGCATAAATTGTCACCACTATATAAATAACTTTAATAATAGATACATTACAGAAATATATCTGGCTATATACAGTATCTCACAAGAGTGAGTACACCCCTCACATTTGTGTAAATCTTTCCTTCTATCTTTTCATGTGACAACACTGAAGAAATGACACTTGTCTACAATGTAAAGTAGTGAGTGTACAGCTTGTATAACAGTGTAAATTTGCTGTCCCCTTAAAATAACTCAACACACAGCCATTAATGTATAAACCGCTAACAACAAAACTAAGTACTCCCCTAAGTGAAAATGTCCAAATTGGGCCAAAAGTGTCAATATTTTGTGTGGCCACCATTATTTTCCAGCACTACCTTAACCCTCTTGGACATGGAGCTCACCAGAGCTTCACAGGTTGTCACTGGAGTCCTCTTCCCCTCCTCCATGATGACATCACAGAGCTGGTGGATGTTAGAGACCTTGCGCTCCTCCACCTTCTGTTTGAGGATGCCCCACAGATGATCAATAAGGTTTAGGTCTGGAGACATGCTTGGCCAGTCCATCACCTTTACCCTCAGCTTCTTTAGGAAGGCAGTGGTCATCTTGGAGGTGTGTTTGGGGTGGTTATCATGTTGGAATACTGCCCTGTGGCCCAGTCTCTGAAGGGAGGGGCTCATGCTCTGCTTCAGTATGTCACAGTACATGTTGGCATTCATGGTTCCTTCAATGATCTGTAGCTCCCCAGTGCCGGCAGCACTCATGTAGCCCCAGACCATGACACTCCCACCACCATGCTTGACTGTAGACAAGACACACTTGTCTTTGTACTCCTCACCTGATTGCCCCCACACACACTTGTCACCATCTGAACCAAATAAGTTTATCTTGGTCCCATCAGACCACAGGACATGGTTCCAGTAATCCATGTCCTTAGTCTGCTTGTCTTCAGCAAACTGTTTGCGGGCTTTCTTGTGCATCATCTTTAGAAGAGGCTTCCTTCTGGGATGACAGCCATGCAGACCAATTTGATGCAGTGTGGGGCGTATGGTCTGAGCACTGACAGGCTGACCCCCCCACCCCTACAACCTCTGCAGCAATGCTGGCAGCACTCATATGTCTATTTCCCAAAGACAACCTCTGGATATGACGCTGAGCACGTACACTCAACTTTTTTGGTGGGCCATGGCGAGGCCTGTTCTGAGTGGAACCTGTCCTGTTATACCACTGTATGGTCTTGGCCACCGTGCTGCAGCTCAGTTTTAGGGTCTTGGCAATCTTCTTATAGCCTAGGCCACCTTTATGTAGAGCAACAATTCGTTTTTCAGATCCTCAGAGAGTTCTTTGCCAATTGCCACGAGGTTCCATGTTGAACTTCCAATGATCAGTATGAGAGAGTGAGAGCGACAACACCAAATTTAACACACCTGCTCCCCATTCACACCTGAGACCTTGTAACGAGTCACATGACACGGGGTAGGGAAAATGGCTAATTGGCCCCAATTTGGACATTTTCACTTAGGGGTGTACTGACTTTTATTGCCAGCAGTTTAGACATTAATGGCTGTGTGTTGAGTTATTTTGAGGAGACAGCAAATTTACATTGTTATACAAGCTGTACACTCACTACTTTACATTGTAGCAAAGTGTCATTTCTTCAGTATTGTCACATGAAAAGATAGAAGAAAATATTTACATAAATGTAACTGAGGGGTGTACTTACTTTTGTGAGATACTGTAACTTACACATCATGTAGTTACAATTCTGCACTCCTTCAATTCTCTATCTCGTGATAAGTAATTATCCCTCATAAAGTAAGCTTCGATCTCCCGCGTGTCACCACACCTAGAAAAAAAATTTGTATTTTCTCTTCCTGTTGTTTTCTAGCATGTGAGAGGAGAGAGCAAAGATCAATGCTGCAGAGACGCAAGTCAGGTAATGTCTGTGTGAGGGATATAGGGGAGATATAGGAGTAATATAGGGGAGGTATAGGGGAGAGAAAGTACAGGTATAGGGGAAATATAGGGGAGGTATAGGGGAGAAAAAATACAGGTATAGGGGAGATATAGGAGTGATATAGAGGCGGTATATGGGAGATAAAGGACAGGTATAGGGGAGATAAAGGGGAGGTATAGGGGAGATAAAGTACAGGTACAGTTATAGGGGAGATATAGGGGTGATATAGGGGAGGTATAGGGGAGAGAAAGTACAGGTATAGGGAGATATAGGGGAGGTATAGGGGATAAAAAATACAGGTATAGGGGAGATATAGGAGTGATATAGGGGAGATAAAGTACAGGTATAGGAGAGATATAGGGGTGATATAGGGGAGGTATAGGGGAGATAAAGGGGAGGTATAGGGGAGATAAAGGATAGGTATAGGGGAGATATAGGGGTGATATAGGGGAGATATAGGGGAGATTATTCTGTTTTTGTTAAGGGATAGACAAGCACAAAAACTGATCACCTGTATTAGCTAATCCAGAGCTTATCGATCTGCTTACACTCTATCAATGGAAGGGATAAATGTTACTTAGAATGAAAATGAAAACTTTTTTTTTCAACGTGATCTCCTAACATACAGTAAATCCCACTTGAGAGCCTCCAGTATATGGCAAGGGCAAGCTTTGCTGAGATACAACAGATCCCAGCATGCCCTTGGGCTCAGTGTTTTTATATATTCATTCACTTTGTCCTCTTGGTTCCACAACAGGCAGCAGACTGACGTTTGGTGTCTTCCAATGAAAAGTTTATTTTTCTTTCCTGATAAGATTTGCTTTGCTGGGTCAAGGACATTTGTTTTTAAAACACTTGCTTTTATTTTATTGTGATGATATTGTATTGGCAGACTTCAAATCATTAAAAAATGTATCACGTCAGCAATGTAACTTGCAACAGAAGCAAATGCAGGAAATTTAAGGCGACTCAACTCAAAAGTGAAACTGTTTTAGAAGACACGCCCCAAGTGCGTTGGGTGATTTACATTCTTTCTGCTCTAGAATGTTGTCTCGGTTCAGTTGATTTTGAAGAAAACTTGAGTTTGTCAAGACAGAGATTGAAGCAATGCTGACACTAACTAGATAAAAAACACTTGCCTTTATTGTTTGAGATTTTATTATTAATAAATTCGGGGAAAATTAAGTGATTGAAACGATGGTCAGTGCAGTAAAATATTATAATTTAGGCTAAATGTTTTTGGAGGCAAGGGCAAAATAATTAGATTGATTTTGAAGGGTGTGGGGTTAACCACTTAAGGACCAGGCCTAGTTCTGGCATTCATTGTTTACAAGTAAAAATCCATATTTTTTGCTAGAAAATTACCTCCAAACATTATATAGATATAGATATAGATATAGACAGAGAGTTGGTCTGATTAATGGTGAAACACCCAATCAAATGGCACCTCATCCCAAACATATAGGTAGATCAAGATAGAGGAGTTACAGGTATTTTTAAGGTGCCAAAAAAAATCCAGAAAGAGCTATTGTTTAAAAAGTATATAACTAATATTTTATTTTAACAAATTCAAGATTAAAAAATACAGGAAAAAATATTCACAATAATAATGGTGATATGGTGGTCACAGAAAGCAGGTTCATGTAGAATAGATACATTGCACATTAGCCCGACATATAATGTATATATAACGTATATATGGATATGGGTGACTGTCTGCCTCTTGCTGTATACGGGGCCTGTCTATTGATGTATATGGAGGACTGTCTCTTGCTGGATATGGGTGATTGTCTCTTGCTTGATATTGGGGCCTGTCTCTTGCTGTATATGGTGACTGTCTCTTGCTTGATATTGGGGCCTGTCTCTTGCTGTATATGGGGGCTGTCACTTGCTGGACATTGGGGACTGTCTCTTGCTGTACATGGGGACTGTCTCTTGCTGGGTATTGCGGACTTTCTCTTGCTGTATATGGTGACTGTCTCTTGCTGGATATGGAGGACTGTCGCTTGCTAGATATGGAGGGCTGTCTCTTGCAGTATATAGGGGCTGTCTCTTGCTGTATATGGGGGCTTTCTCTTGCTGTATATGGGGCCTGTCTCTTGCTCTATATGGGGCCTGTTGTACTCTTGCTGTATATGGGGCCTGTCTCTTGCTCTATATGGGGCCTGTTGTACTCTTGCTGTATATGGGGCCTGTCTCTTGCTCTATATGGGGCCTGTTGTACTCTTGCTGTATATGGGGCCTGTCTCTTGCTCTATATGGGTAACTGTCTCTTGCTGTATATGGAGGATGTCTCTTGCTGTATATGGGTACCTGTCTCTTGCTGTATATGGGTAACTGTCTCTTGTTGTATATGGGTACCTGTCTCTTGCTGTATATGGAGGTTGTCTCTTGCTGTATATGGGTACCTGTCTCTTGCTGTATATGAGTAACTGTATCTTGCTGGATATGGGGCCTGTTGTACTCTTGCTGTATATGGTGACGGTCTTTTACTGTATATGAGTAACTATCTCTTGCTTTATATGGGTGACTGTCTCTTGCTTGATATTGGGGGCTGTCTCTTGCTATATATGGAGGGTGTCTTTTGCTGTATATGAGGACTGTCTCTTGCTGTATATGGGTGACTATCTCTTGCTGGATATGGAGGACTGTCTTGTGCTGTATATGGGGCCTGTCTCTTATTGTATATGGGGCCTGTTGTACTCTTGCTGTATATGGGGGCTGTCTATTTCTGGATATGGGTGACTATCTCTTGCTTGATATTGGGGACTGTCACTTGCTATATATGGGTGACTGTCTCGTGCTGGATATGGGTGACTGTCTCTTGCTGCATATGGGGGCTGTCTCTTGCTTGATATTTGGGCCCGTCTCTTGCTGTATATGGGGGCTGTCTCTTTCTGTATATGGGGGCTGTCTCTTGCTGTATATGGGTGACTGTCTCTTACTGGATATGGGTGACTGTCTCTTGTTGGATATGGGGACTCTCTCTTGCAGTATATGAGGGCTGTCTCTTGCTGTATATGTGGGATGTCTCTTGCTGTATATGTGGGCTGTCTCTTGCTGTATATGTGGGATGTCTCTTACTGTATACGTGGGCTGTCTCTTGCTGTATATGGGTGACTGTCTCTTGCTTGATATTGGGGCCTGTCTCTTTCTGTATATGGGGGCCTGTCTCTTGCTTGATATTGGGGACCGTCTCTTGCTTGATATTGGGGACTGTTTCTTGCTGTCTATGGGTGACTGTCTCGTGCTGGATCTGGGTGACCTTCTGTCTCTTGCTGTATATGGGGACTGTCTATTGCTGTATATGGAGGATGTTTATTGCTGTATATGGGTACCTGTCTTTTGCTGTATATGGGAGCTGTCTCTTGCTGTATATGGGGCCTGTCTCTTGCTGTATATGGGTACCTGTCTTTTGCTGTATATGGGTACCTGTCTCTTGCTGTATATGGAGGACAGTTTCTTGCTGCATATGGGGCCTGTCTCTTGCTGTATATGGGTAACTGTCTCTTGCTGTATATGGAGGACTGTCTCTTGCTGGATATGGGTGACTGTCTTTTGCTGTATATGGAGGACTGTCTCTTGCTGGATATGGAGGACTGTCTCTTGCTGGATATGGAGGACTGTCTCTTGCTGGATATGGAGGACTGTCTCTTGCTGTTTATGGGGACTGTCTCTTGCTTGATATTGGGGCCTGTCTCTTGCTGTATATGAGTGACTGTCTCTTGCTGGTTATGGACATCGGGAAGCTGACCTGGAAACAAACACATTTGTATATTAGAAATTTGTGGGATTTTTAAGATGCATAATAAATCATTAGAAAAAAAAAAGAGTCAAAAAATGTCAATTTTATTAATACATAAAAACAATGTAGTTATATTTAGAAAAGACTCATACGGTACAGGCCTTAAAGGTACAGTACAATGGTGTGGTTCCCAACATGTTTCGCCCTACAATGGGGCTTCCTCAGGGGTTGCTGTCCAAATGAATATCAGAGCCTTCCCAGGATATATTTCTGAATAATAGTTCAGGGGGTCAGGCAGACACCATTAGACCAGAAACCAGACTGCAGGCAATCATAGGAGGCATAAAAGGACAATTTGGGGACACTCAGCACATAATCTTAGGTCCTGTAGGGACAAACCCGCTATGCCTGGGCCCGCAGATGGGCAAGTTTGGCCCGGGATGGGCCCGGGATGTGCGCAGGTAGGGTGAAGTTACCGGGGTGTGGAAGCAATGCCTGAGTGCTTCCATCTGACAGGCAGGAGTCTACTTGTCAGATTTACACACAAACCCAGTGGTGGCAGCCACTTGAAATTATTATTATTACTATTATTCACGATTTATATAGCACCAACAGTTTACGCAGTGCTTTACAATGTATAGAGGAAACAACACAATTACAGTACAGTTCAATACAAAAGGTACAGGAGGGCCCGACTCGTAGAGCTTACATTCTAAAGGGAGGGGGTGGGGGTACAAAAGGTAATAGCTGCAGAGAATGATTTGATGGGGGTGGCTCGGGGACGGGGGTTGTTAGGTGGGTGTGGGATAGGCTTCCCTGAATAAATTAGTTTTTCAGAGATCTCCTAAAGGTGGACAGGGTAGGGGCTGATCGGACATACTGGGGCAGGGAGTTCCAGAGGATGGGAGAGGCTCTGGGGAAGTCCTAAAGGCGAGCATGTGAAGTGGTAACAAGGGAGCTAGAGAGCGGGAGGTCATGGGAGGAGCGGAGGGGACGATTTGGGCGATATCTGCAGATAAGGTTGGAGATGTAGATGGGGCGATGTTGTGAATGGCCTTGTAGGTTATGGTTAGCATTTTGAATTTTATGTGGTGGGGTAGGGGAAGCCAGTGAAGGGATTGGCAGAGAGGAGCAGCAGTCATGGATTGGTTAGTGAGGTGTATTAGTCTAGCAACAGAATTCATAATAGACCAGCGATTGGATATGGGGGCTGAAGGAGAGGTCAGAGTCAAGGATTACACCCAGCACCCTGGCATGTGTGGAGGGACCAATGGTTGTGTTGTTGATATTAATGATGAAGTCACATGGGGGGGACCATGAAGGAGGAAATATAACAAGTTCAGTTTGAGGAAGTGGCGTGACATTCATATCGATATGTCATTCAGTAAGTTTGAGATCCGTGAGGTGATCGAGGGGGTGAGTTGAGGAGTGGAGAGATAGATCTGGGTGTCATCGGCATAGAGGTGGTATTGGAAGCCATGAGAGGTTATCAACTGGCCCAGGGAAGAGGTATAGAGTGAGAATAGGAGAGGCCCAAGGACAGAGCCTTGGGGTACCCCAACAGAAAGAGGAAGGGGAGTGGAGGATATGGAGTTGTAAGTGACACTGAAAGCGTGCTGAGATAGGTAGGAGGAGAATCAGGATAAAGCAGAATCACGGAGGCCAAGAAAGTGTAATTTGCTGAGGAGGAGCAGGTGGTCAACTGTGTCAAAGGCAGCAGAGAGGTCTAAAAGTATGAGTATGGAGTAGTGCCCATTGGTTTTAGCAGTTAGTAGGTCATTGGTTAGTTTTAGTAGGGCAGTTTCAGTAGAATGTTGTGGGCGGTAGCCAGACTGTAGGTGGTCAAGAAGGTTGTTGTCTGTAAGGTAGCAACTCATTCGGTCATGGACAAGGCGCTCTATGAGCTTGGAGGCAAACGGGAGCAGGGAGATGGTTCTTAAGTTATTCAAACAGGTGGGGTCTAGTGAGGATTTTTTGAGTATGGGGATAACCAGAGCATGTTTGAGCAGGGAAGGAAAGGTGCCGGAGGAGAGGGAGAGGTTGAAGATGTGGGTTAGGGAGTTGAGGATAGTGTGGGAAGGTGGTCGCAGTAATTGAGAGGGGACAGGGTCCAGGGGACATGTAGTGAGGTGGGCCATGGAGAGGAGTTTATCAACTTCATCTATGGTAACTGGACAAAAGGAGGAGAGTATTGTGTGTGGCGTTGGACCTGATGTGTTGGGTAGGAGAGGAGTTTGAATGCTGGATATCTCCTTGCGAATTGTGCCGATTTTTCTATTAAAATGGTTGGCAATTTGTTGAGTGGTAAGCAAGTTGGTGGGTGGGGGCAGAGGGGGGTGAAGTAAGAAATTAAGGGTAGAAAAGAGTTGATGAGGTTTGGATGAGAGGGTTTTGATGATAGTGTTGTAATAGGTTTGTTTAGCAGTGTGGAGGCAGAAGTTGTATTTGAGAAGGGGAGATTTGTAGAGGGTAAAGTCTTGCAGGGATTTAGATTTACGCCATGCTCGCTCAAGAGCACGGCTGTGTCTCTTGAGACTTCTGGTGTCGTCTGTTTGCCAGGGTTGTGGCAGATGGGGCCTGGTTCTGCGTGTAGAAAGAGGAGCAAGTATGTCTAGGGAGGATGACAACGTGGTGTTGTAGATGGAAGTGGTTAGGTCTGGGCAGGACAGGGGTGCAATTTTGTCATAAAGGCATCAGTAGCAGAGTGAAGAAGGGAAGGGTTAAGGTTGCGAAGGTTTCTGCGGGTAGTGGTTTGTGGGTTGGCAGCATGGGATGTAGACAAGGAGAGTGTAAAACAGATAAGGTTGTGATCAGAGAGAGGAAAGGGGGTGTTAGAGAGATTGCAGGGAGTGCAGCGATGGGAGAATACGAGGTCAGGAGTGTTGCCATTGGAGTGAGTGGTGGTTGTGTCCATTGTGTTAGGTTAAAAGAGGAGGTTAGGTTTAGTAGTTGAGAAGTTGTAGCAGTATTAACATTGATTGGAATGTTAAAGTCACCTAGGATGATGGCAGGCACTTCAGATGAGAGAAAATAGGGTAGCCATGCAGAGAAGTCATCCAGAAAGCGTGACACTGGTCCAGGAGGCCGATAAATGACTGGGACCCTCAGACAAGCTGGAGAGAAAAGACGAATGCAGTGCATTTCGAAAGAGCAGGGGGAAAGAGAGGGAGGTGTGGGAAGTACCTGGAAGGTGCATTGTGGGGAGAGGAGAAGTCCGACACCACCTCCTTTTCATCCACTGGGTCTGGTGGAGTGAGTCCAGAGGAGGCCTTTGTGGGACAGGGCAGCTGGAGAGGTAGTGTCAAATTCCTGGAGCCAGGTTTCGGTTATAGCAAATAGATTAAGGGATTTGGAGAAGGAAAGGTCATTGACAGAAGTTAGTTTGTTGAAGACCGAGCGGGCATTCCAGAGGGCACATGAAAGAGGGGGGCCGACTTGTGGAATCAGGGGAATTGGGATGAGAAGGTTGAAGTTACGACTACTGTTGGAGGAGGTAGATCGGCAATTTTGGCGTTGGGAAAGTTCCCAACGCATTTGGTGTTGGGAATTGGGTGTGGGAGGGCCGGGGTTTGGTGCAATGTCCCCACCATTAGGTGTAGTAGGAGGGTGAGGGTGGTAAGGTGGGAGTGGGATTTATGGGAGGGCAGATGCTGTGGTGGAATGGAAGAGGTGATACTGTGAGGGCTTAGAAAGAGCAGGGAGTGGTAAGTGGCGTAATATTGAGTGGGAAGAAGAGAGGGAGATGTGTACAGGTTGGGGGCTGGAGAGGTGGGATAAAGAAATGAGAGTTTGATGAGAGAGGACGTTATAACAAAGATTAGTGTGATCATGTTGGAGGGTGGGGAGAGCGGAATAGAAGGAAGGCTGAGGAAAGTTAGAGAATGAAGAGGAACTTCCTGCAAAATAGCTGTTGAACAATAATGTCTGTACTTTTTTGTAGCTGTGCCTTGGTCAAAGTGCCCGTGTACAAGTGCCAAACACTTGTTGCCGGCGTGACACTTTGCGCAAGGAGTGACCAGCCTAAACCCTCACCCTCGGAGTCTTTGCAGTTACCAGAGGGTATGAAGAGTCAGGTGGGAAATCGCAGACAGGTAGAGCGACTTTTTGTGTTGCAGGGAAGATCAGTGTAGTTACCAGAGAGTTACCACTTGAAATGTGTGTAACCCCCCCCCCCCAGCATCAGGTCCAAACTGGTAGTGAAGTTCGCCATTTAAAAAAAAATAATAAACGCACCTATTTTTGCAGTTAAAAAAATGTGCATTTATTGTATTTTTTTACTTGAAGCCTGGAAAGCATTGCACCTGTGATCAGCAGATCACAGGTACCATGCGGGAATCCTGCAGTCACCTCGCCAGTGTGACAGTATTTGCCATTGTCACACTGATTCTCCTCCCAGCCAATCAGGAAGCTTGTTGTGAGACCTGTTTCCCAATTGGCTGAAAAGAGAAGTGATCTTATTGGCCAAGGAGGAGGGAGGAGACTCACAGCCCGAGAAGCACGGGAAGCCCAACGGACCAACCCACCAGCCCTGCTGTGACTCCAGGGATGGCTCACCTACAGCATCTCAGCCACCCAGCATCCAGCACTCCCTGGATCGGACAGGGGAGGGAGGAGGAGGGGAGATCAGAGGTAGGGTTAAGGAGGCTGTCCGTCTCTCCCACGGGGGGGGGTGTATTGCTGGTGTTCCCTGCATTCATGTCTGTCTCCGGGGGGGTGGCCTTGGTTTGCAGTTCTTCCAGATTATTGAGGACCAGCCACCACTGCACCTCATATGAGCAGACACATACACACTGACCGGAAAAATTAAGGATCTACCAGAGCACTCAACAGCAGTTCATTGAAACTACAAGCCAACAGCCGCAAAGACTTGTAGTTTCCCATTCACAGGACTGTGAATAAATGATGTGGCTGGGCAAACATTGACAGTGGACGCCCGGAGAAGATGCCCACCTGCTGTTACTGGGGAGGGGGGGTGGCTGCAGCTGCTGGAACATGTTACATGTTCCACCCTAAATATGTAACATGTTCCAAAAAGGTGAACTTATCATTTAAAGGCTTATTTTCATAATATTTCTAAGATGATAAAATTGAACATTTTGGCAAAAAATATTTTTCGTGCAAATCAATCCATGTATCCCCAAAAAGTACACACAGGAAGCCTGGCTAATAAAGACCAAGCAGGAGGGAGGGTGACCATTTAATGACTGGTTGTTAGGGGTGGGTTGCAGATTATCACTGAGATTTTAAAGCAACATGGGGAAGTTTTACCAAATATAGATCATTTTTAAAGTGGTTGTAAATGCTCTTAAAATAAAAATTACAAATAGGTTAATACTTGCCTGCTCTGAGCAGAAGAATTGAACAGAGTGGCCCTGAACCCCCTACTCCACTGGAGCTCCTGGCTTCTCCCCTCCACCAAATACCCCCATAGAAAGCCACCCCCTGCCCCCTGGTCATTGGCTTTGATTGTGTGACGGAACACCTGGCACCTGAGCCTGGGTGCTTCCACCAAACAGTGCCTCCTGCTCTCCAAACTGTTCCAGCAGACAACTAATGCTAATGCCAGCCCTTTCCCCCCCCAAGTTTCATACACAGACAAGGTGTTAAGGTAAACTCCAAAGCAATAACTGTTTATTGAACAGACATACCGTTTTTTATACACTTTGAAAGTAGGTCAGTCACCACATGAACAAAAAAAACAAATATTACCCAAAACATCACACAAAGGTTAGATAACAAGGTAGAGTTGGCACCAGACTACTCCCATCATGTAGGAACCTCCAAAAGTTAGCCAAATTAGCCAACAGACAGAAACAATAGGTGACTCAATTAACCCAATTACCAATGGTAATTCACACCTAGGAGGCACACAATGGGACAAAGACATTTAACACATTACACCCTCCACAGATTATATCAGGAGACCCCAAAATCAGGTTGCTTGAGCTGATCATATTAACATCTGCTCTCAGTCTCACAGTCTAAAGAAGTCATTTCTGGTTTGAGCATAGAGGCCCCCAAATATGTACCTCGGTACTCCAGTTCCCCCGAGTCTGTGTGTTTTGAGGGAGATATGGACTTGAATCCAAAGCAAAATCACTCCAATGGTCCCCCAGGCACACACCTCCCAAAGAGTAGTGCTACCTTAAAGCCAGGGCCCATAGTCAGTAGGCTGTTTGGGTCTGTCACAGATTGTCAAGCAAAGTCCGGGAGATCAAGAAATGACAGGAGATAAAGTTGCACTGGATCAAATGAGGGCTTAGGTAGGTAAAGGGGGGGTGAGGGGATACTGTTACCTAAACATTTTTAACCTTAATGCAAGGAATGTTTTATGAAAAAAAAATGTTTAGGCTTTATATCCACTTTAAGTAAATTTTGCCTTAATAAATCTCATGATGAAATTTGAGGTTTATTTTTGACATTTTGCCAAAGGTGGAATCAATTACAAAAATAATCAATTGAGAATTAAATAGGGTAAACTGTGCCTGATCCACCTGGCACTGTGCCTTCCTATCCCTTGTATGTGCAGCAATTAGAGGGATTAATAAAAGCACAAATATCGAGTATAGTGTTAAACACCAAAAATGACCTTTCTGATGTTATCTCCTGCAAGCCAGTTCCAATGGGCTCAAGAGAATGTCGCTAAGAAGGGTGACATGTCCTTACATGGTGGACCAATGTGCAGCATTAAAGACCTGCCCCTTTAAGCGGTAGTAAACTGCACATTTTTTTTTAAACCTGGCATAATGTGCTAGTATGTGTCGCATACACATTATGAAATCCTTACCTTAGAATGAAGCCCTCCAGTGGCATGCTGTCACCACTGACAGGCCTTCCATCATCAACCGGTCTTCCTTCCGGGTTAGAGTGCTCCAGCCATCTGATTGGCTGAGCTGCAATGACATCACTAGCGTGCAGGAGTCACGTCTGCGACATGGAACTCTGAAAGGACGGAGTAGGTATGCTGTCCCTTGCAGTGTGAATATCTCCTAAACCATGCACATTTAGGAGATATTCACTGGTAAGCCTTATTATATACAAGTCAAAAAGAAGACTTTACTACCACTTTAAAGAGGAAGTAAACTTCCCTCGAATGTTTGTACCTACAGGTAAGCCTATAATGAGGCTTACCTATAGGTACTGTAAATATCTCCTAACTTGCACTGTTTAGGAGATATTTACTGTACACTGCGCCAATTACATCATCGGCGCATGCTCTTTGAAGGAACGCCGGCGGTGCCATTTCTTCAGAGCCTTGTGCCGCGACTGGCGGCTCCCACGCACATGAGCGGGAGTGACGTCACGCGCCTCCGGCCAGTCACAGAGCCAGAGTTAGCAGACCCGGAAGGAAGATGGGCGAAGATGGATGCGGCCTCCAGCGGGGACGACCAGGGCTTCGTTTTCAGGTAAGTGTCACTTAATGTGCTGGTATACGATGCATACCATCGCATTCTGCCCCTACTTTGCAGGTAAGAAAAAAGCAAAAAAAAGCAGAGTTTACTTCCTCTTTAGTTTACTGTATCTCTTTCTACATTACCTCAAACCACAATTGTTATGACCAATGTGTAACAATGTACACATTATGTCACTTGTTTGATGCCTTTTTCTAGGAGACACATAGGACAATGGCCCTTCAAAAACTCACAGTTGGGATTTTCTCGCGAGAAGGACAGGACAATTATAAATGGCTGATTCATGTGCTTCAGCAAGTCATGTTTCTAGCTTTGATACAATATACTTTTCCTGTATATATCAGTAATAATTCCCGGTCCATCACGGATGCTTTGGCTCAGTGCCAATTCGCCATCTTATACCATACCAGGAAGAGAGGTCGTCTGAACATTACCGATGTCACTGATTCCCTCTATGATGAAGAGCTGAAAGACTTGGCAAGTCAACTAGGTGAGAGATTTTTTTTATTATTATTTAGAAGACGAGTGTAATGCTAAGTAGACATGTGCACTGCCGAAAAATGTATTAATTTTCGTTTCATTCGTTTTTTGTTTTTTTTTCGTTTTTTGGGTCATTCGTTATGATCGCAGTTCGTAAATTCGTACATTTATAAATTCGTAAATTCAAAAATTTGTAAATTCGAAAATTCGTAAATTCAAAAAATTTGTATATTCATAAATTCGAAAATCCGAAAATAAAAAATAAAATCCAAAAATTTGAAAGAGTAACTAACTAATAATAACTAACTGTTAAATTATAGGTAATGGAATTCGCTTTCAAATTTGTCTGTTAGTGAGCGTAACAAATACAAAATTTATCTGAAGTTACGAATTATCCGAAATAAGGAATGGCGCATCTAAACAAATGGAACAAAGCAAATTAATAATAAATAATAATATTAACACAATTTTATTGTTGTTAGTGTCATTTATTATTATTAATTTGTTATGTTCCATTCGTTTAGATACGGCATTCGTTATTTTGGAAAATTTGTAACTTCGGATAAATTTGTATTTGTTATGTTCACTAACTGCCAAATTTGAAAGGAAATTCCAATACCTATAATTTAATAGTTAGTAATAGTTATTATTAGTTATTATTTCAGATTTTCAAATTTTCGGGTTTCCGAATTTTTGAATTTCCGAATTTTTGAATTTTCAAATTTTTGAATTTTCAAATTTTTGAATTTTCAAATATTCAAATTTACGAATATATTAGGAAAAAATTGTTAAACAGGTTTTTGTTAATTTTTGTTAATTTGGAGATTTCCCAAATTAACCAATTTGTCGAAATTCATTAACCACTTACGGACCCCTCGTCATCATTTTATGTTGCTACTTTGAAGAGGAAAATCATTGTTATGGCAGCAGCTAGCTACCATAACCCCAGTATCCTCCTCTTCAGGGGATTCACCACAAGATCACTTTTATCAGTGAAGGGAGAGGCGCCCCCCTCCCGCCGCGCTCTGTTGCCCTCCGCCGCTTACCGGAGCCGTCGGTAGCGGCGGAGTCGATCAGGTCCTTCTCATGGAGGTATGGAGACGAGTGAGGGGAAGATGGCCCCCACCCATCTCCATGTCACTTCCGCCCATAGCTCGTAAAGGGACATTTTTTTTTAAATTACATTTAATTCTTTTTTGTTTTATTGTATTTTAGTGTAAATATGAGATGTGAGGTCTTTTTGACCCCAGATCTCACATTTAAGAGGTCCTGTCATGTTTTTTTTCTATTACATGGGATGTTTACATTCCTTGTAATAGGAATAAAAGTGACACATTTTTTTTTTTTAAAGGAACAGTGTAAAAATAAAAAATAAAAGGTAAAATAAATAAGAAAAAAATCCAAAAAGCCTGTGACTCCTTCCCCTCCTCGTCCATGGTTCAATAGAAAAACAGTGCCTGATAGGAGATACCTGCACTCTTTAGAAAACCTATAGTGCTCTGGGAATCCTTTATCATGCATTAAGTGTGTAGGTATAAAAATGTAAGTGTTTAACAATAATAAGCAGTGTTACTGTTACCTTATTTAGGTAACAGCAATGTTGTTGTGGTGGTGGATGACCTGGAAGACAGCAGTGAGGGGTTCAAGAGAAGAATTTTGATTGAACAGCCCCTCATCAAGGCGTGCGCACGTGATCTTATTCTCATCAGCGAGATGGAGAAGGAAGCTGCAAATTTGACCGGATCTGATCCAAGGTGGAGTCCGCCTTCCAGTTCTCAAGAGACCTATTGCTCCATAGAAAGCAAAATATATCTACTAAAGCAATTTATGGAAGAAGCATTGGGTATCAGTCCAGGTATCAGTTCAGGTAAACCAAAAAAATATATCATATAATAGATATTTTCCAAAATATGTCTGGTAGTTGTGATTGGAAAAAAAAACATGTGGCAAGAGTGGTTTGACTCTTTTGACTCAACTCATGTCAATTTAATCCCTTTGTGCCTAAGACCCCTTTCGCACTGAGGCTGTGGCCACGTTAGCGCTAAAGCACCGCCCGTTTCAGCAGCACTTTACCCCTGTTTAAGCTGCGCTTTTTGGCCACTAGCGGGTTGCTTTTAACCCCAAAGAAGTCTGTTAATTTCAATGGGCAGGGGCATTTTGGGAGCGCTAAATACAGCGCTCCCAAACCGCCCCAAAGGTGCTGCTTGCAGGACTTTCCCGCAAGCGCACCGCCCCAGTGTGAAAAAATGCTCTAAAAGGAACGGGAGGTGCTTTTCAGTTGCTATTTATGCCCTGTACACACGATAGGATTTTCCGACGGAAAATGTGTGATAGGACCTTGTTGTCGGAAATTCCAACCATGTGTAGGCTCCATCACACAATTTCCATAGGAATTTCCGACACACAAAGTTTGAGAGCAGGCTATAAAATTTTCCGAAAACAAAATCCGTTGTCGGAAATTCTGATCGTGTGTACACAAATTTGACGCACAAAGTGCCACGCATGCTCAGAATAAATTAAGAGATGAAAGCTATTGGCTACTGCCCCGTTTATAGTCCCGACGTACGTGTTTTACGTCACCGCGTAAAGAATGATCGGATTTTCCGACAACTTTGTGTGACCGTGTGTATGCAAGACAAGTTTAAACCAACATACGTCGGAAAAAATCAATGGATTTTGTTGTTGGAATGTCCGACTGTGTGTACGGGGCATGAAAGGCTATTTCTGGCACTAAAATGCCTGAAAACCCAATTTTGCAACTTTGACATGTGTTAGTAAACCCGTACATATCATCACAGCTGCTTTGTGCATCCTGGTGGATTTTACCGCATTTTTTTCAGGACAAATTGGGCTTGCATTTGGTGGTAAATGGTAATGGATATCTCCTGATTTTTTTTTTATTGTCTAAGGAAATCTGTCCCAAAATAATAAAAACATTTTTTTTAATGTAGCTGTATATTTCTTGCTACTATCATAACCTGCCACCAAAGAACAGACCAAAATAAATTCTCCTGCTCCTGATGATTGCAGAGATACAACATACAGTGGGGACGGAAAGTATTCAAACCCCCTTAAATTTTTCACTCTTTGTTATATTGCAGCCATTTGCTAAAATCATTTAAGTTCATTTTTGTTCCTCATTAATGTACACACAGCACCCCATATTGTACACACAGCACCCCATATTGACAGAAAAACACAGAATTGTTGACATTTTTGCAGATTTATTAAAAAAGTAAAACTGAAATATCACATGGTCCTAAGTATTCAGACCCTTTGCTCAGTATTTAGTAGAAGCCCCCTTTTGATCTAATACAGACATGAGTCTTTTTGGGAAAGGTGCAACAAGTTTTATACACCTGGATTTGGGGAACCTCTGCCATTCCTCCTTGGAGATCCTCTCCAGTTCTGTCAGGTTGGATGGTAAACGTTGGTGGACAGCCATTTTTAGATCTCTCCAGAGATGCTCAATTGGGTTTAAGTCAGGGCTCTGGCTGGGCCATTCAAGAACAGTCACGGAGTTGTTGTGAAGCCACTCCTTCGTTATTTTAGCTGTGTGCTTGGGGTCATTGTCTTGTTGGAAGGTAAACCTTCGGCCCAGTCTGAAGTCCTAAGAACTCTGGAGAAGGTTTTCATCCAGGATATCCCTGTACTTGGCCGCATTCGTCTTTCCCTCGATTGCAGCCAGTTGTCCTGTCCCTGCACCTGAAAAACACCCCCATAGCATGATGCTGCCACCACCATGCTTCACTGTTGGGACTGTATTGGACAGGTGATGAGCATTGCCTGGTTTTCTTCACACATACCGCTTAGAATTAAGGCCAAAAAGTTCTATCTTGGTCTCATCAGACCAGAGAATCTTATTTCTCACCCTCTTGGAGTCCTTCTGGGTTTTTGTTTAGCAAACTCCATGCAGGCTTTCATGTGTCTTGCACTGAGGAGAGGCTTCCGTCGGGCCACTCTGCCATAAAGCCGCAACTGGTGGAGGGCTGCAGTGATGGTTGACTTTCTACAACTTTCTCCCATCTCCCGACTGCATCTCTGGAGCTCAGCCACAGTGATCTTTGGGTTCTTCTTTACCTCTCTCACCAAGACTCTTCTCCCCCGATAGCTCAGTTTGGCTGGACAGCATGCTCTAGGAAGGGTTCTGGTCATACCAAACGTCTTCCATTTAAGGATTATGGAGGCCACTGTGCTCTTAGGAACCTTAAGTGCAGCAGAATTTTTTTGAAACCTTGGCCAGATCTCTGCCTTGCCACAATTCTATCTCTGAGCTCTTCAGGCAGTTCCTTTGACCTCATGATTCTCATTTGCTCTGACATGCACTGTGAGCTGTAAGGTCTTATATAGACAGGTGTGTGACTTTCCTAATCAGGTATAATCAGTATAATCAAACACAGCTGGACTCATATGAAGGTGTAGAACCATCTCAAGGATGATCAGAAGAAATGGAAAGCACCTGAGTTAAATACAGTGGGGCAAAAAAGTATTTAGTCAGCCACCAATTGTGCAAGTTCTCCCACTTAAAAAGATGAGAGAGTCCTGTAATTGACAAAATGTGGAAACAAATCCAGACAATCACATTGTCTGATTTTTGAAAGAATTTGCAAGTTATGGTGGAAAATAAGTATTTTGTCAATATCAAAAGCTCATCTCAATACTTTGTTATATATCTTTGTTGGCAATGACAGAGGTTCAACGTTTTCTGTAAGTCTTCACAAGGTTGTCACACACTGTTGCTGGTATGTTGGCCCATTCCTCCATGCAGATCTCCTCTAGAGCAGTGATGTTTTGTGGCTGTCGCTGGGCAACACGGACTTTCAACTCCCTCCAAAGGTTTTCTATGGGGTTGAGAGCTGGAGTCTGGCTAGGCCACTCCAGGACCTTGAAATGCTTCTTACGAAGCCACTCCTTCATTGCCCGGGCGGTGTGTTTGGGATCATTGTCATGCTGAAAGACCCAGCCACGTTTCATCTTCAATGCCCTTGCTGATGGGAGGAGGTTTGCACTCAAAATATCACAATACATGGCCCCATTCATTTTTTCATGTACAGGGATCAGTCGTCCTGTTCCCTTTGCAGATAAATAGTCCCAAAGCATGATGTTGTCACCCCATGCTTCACAGTAGGTATGGTGTTCTTTGGTTGCAACTCAGCATTCTCTCTCCTCCAAACACGACGAGTTGTGTTTCTACCAAACAGTTCTACTTTGGTTTCATCTGACCATATGATATTCTCCCAATCCTCTTCTGGATCATCCAAATGCTCTCTAGCAAATCTCAGACGGGCCTGGACATGTACTGACTTAAGCAGGGGGACACGTCTGGCACTGCAGGATCTGAGTCCCTGGCGGCGTAGTGTGTTACTGATGGTAGCCTTTGTTACGTTGGTCCCAGCTCTCTGCAGGTCATTCACTAGGTCCCCCTATGTGGTTCTGGGATTTTTGCTCACCGTTCTTGTGATCATTTTGACCCCACGGGGTGAGATCTTGCGTGGAGCCCCAGATCGAGGGAGATTATCAGTGGTCTTGTATGTCTTCCATTTTCTAATTATTGCTCCCACAGTTGATTTCTTCACACCAAGCTGCTTGCCTATTGCAGATTCAGTCTTCCCAGCCTGGTGCAGGTCTACAATTTTGTTTCTGGTGTCCTTCGACAGCTCTTTGGTCTTTACCTTAGTGGAGTTTGGAGTGTGACTGTTTGAGGTTGTAGACAGGTGTCTTTTGTACTGATAATAAGTTCAAACAGGTGCTATTAATACAGGTAATGAGTGGAGGACAGAGGAGCCTCTTAAAGAAGAAGATACAGGTCTGTGAGAGACAGAAATCTTGCTTGTTTGTAAATACTTATTTTCCACCATAATTTGCAAATAAATTCTTTCAAAAATCAGACAATGAGATTGTCTGGATTTGTTTCCACATTTTGTCTCTCATAGTTGAGGTCTACCTATGATGACAATTACAGGCCTCTCTAATCTTTTTAGGTGGGAGAACTTGTACAATTGGTGGCTGACTAAATACTTTTTTGCCCCACTGTATATGAGTGTCACAGCAAAGGGTCTGAATACTTAGGACCATGTGATATTTCAGTTTTTCTTTTTTAATAAATCTGCAAAAATGTCAACAATTCTGTGTTTTTCTGTCAATATGGGGTGATGTGTGTACAATATGGGGTGCTGTGTGTACAATATGGGGGGCTGTGTGTACAATATGGGGTGCTGTGTGTACAATATGGGGTGCTGTGTGTACAATATGGGGTGCTGTGTGTACAATATGGGGTGCTGTGTGTACAATATGGGGTGCTGTGTGTACAATATGGGGTGCTGTGTGTACAATATGGGGTACTGTGTGTACAATATGGGGGTGCTGTGTGTACATTAATGAGGAAAAAAATGAACTTAAATTATTTTAGCAAATGGCTGCAATATAACAAAGAGTGAAAAATTTAAGGGGGTCTGAATACTTTCCGTCCCCACTGTATGTATATATTAGTTGTATGTACCCGTGGTACGGCCCAGAAACTATAGTGCGCATTTTGCTTTTTTTATCCTACCTTAAATACACCGACACTGATACTAATTTAACCACTTGCCGTCCAGCCACCGTCATCGTACTGCAGCAGGTCGGCTCGCTCCTGCAAATCGCCATCATTGTACTGCGGCAGGACGGCTCGCTTCTGCAAATCGCCGTCATTGTACTGCGGCAGGACGGCTCGCTCCTGCAAATCGCCGTCATTGTACGTCGGCTCGGTCTATTGTGTGGGCGTGTGCCCACTGGCCAGGGGGGAGACAATCAGCAGGGTGGGGCGGACTCGATGTCCGCTGGCCACCCACGATCATTCACCGCAGTGACAGAACAGGGATCTGCCTGTGTAAACAAAGCAGATCTCTGTTGTGTTCTGACAGGGGAGATCACACAGATCCTGTCTTTCTTCTATGCAGGAAGACAGATCTGTGTGTTTCCCCAGGCAGCCCATCCCCCCTACAGTTTGAAAACACCTGCAGGGAACACATTTAACACTTTCATCGCCCCTGATGATAACCCCTTCCCTGCCAGTGCCATTAGTACAGTAACAGTGCATATTTTTTGCACTGATTACTGTAATAATGTCACTGGTTCCCAAAAAAGTGTCAAAATTGTCAGTTAGGTGTCCGATCTGTCCACCGCCGATCTGTTCGCCGCAATGTCGCAGTTCTGCTAAAAGTTACAGATCACTGCCATTACAAGTAAAAAAAAAAAAATCATAATAAAAATGCCATAAATCGTTTAGATACGGCATTCGTTTTTTTTCTGATAATTCGTAACTTCGGATAAATTCGTATTTGTTATATCACTAACAGCCAAATACAAGTTTACGAATTTTTGAATATTCAAAATTACGAATATTAGGAAAAATTTGTTAAACAGGTTTTCGTTAATCCGGATATTTCCAAATGAACAAATTTGTCGAAATTTGGTAAAAAAATGAATTCAGAACGAAACTAATTGCACATGTCTATCACGGACTAGATAGGTGATCCGGCACAGGAGAGCCACTCTGCCGCCGTATTCTTATGTGAGGAGGTTGGCAAGCAGTTAAAGAGGCAATTAAATACCACCAAGAGAAAGCTCTATTTCCAGGGACAAAAAGGAAACATACTGTATTTGTGTACAACATTGCATGACTTGTCAGTTAAAGTAACGCAGTGCCGTATCGCAAAAAATGGCCTGGTCATGAAGGGGGGCTAAATCTTCCGGAGGTCAAGTCAAGTGGTTAAAAAGGGTCACTATGTTGCACCCTAAGGGTTCAATCACACCACACAAAGTACCTTTTTGAATGCATAAGGCATTTGTGTTGTGAGAAAGCATGTTGCCTTGTGCTGCATTTGTGCTGTTAAAGAGGAGCTCCAGCCCGCCCACCAAAAAAATTATAGTCAGCAGGTACAAATACTGTACAAATGATGTAGCTGCTGACTTTTACTATTAGGTCACTTACCTGTCCAGGGATCCTGCTGAGTCCTCACCCAAGCCAATTCTTGAATCGGCTCTCGGGTGCTGGTGCCGCCATCTTGGGTAAGAGAAACCGGCGGTAAAGCCTTACGGCTTCACTGCTGTTTCCTACTGTGCATGCGCAATTTGCCCTTCACTTTCTCAATGTGCTGGCTGCGGCGAGGGCCGAACTTCAGCCTGAGTTTGCTGCGGCAAACTCAGCAGGAAGTGGGAGCGAGTACCTGTCAAATCCAGATACCCGATCCCCCCTCTCTCACACAAGATGCAAAATATGGCACCAGATGGGGGGAGGAGGCAGACAAGCAGAGTTTTCCCCTTTAGGTGGAGCTCCACTTTAAAATGAATTGTATTGCTTGTTTGTGTTTTTTTTTTCTTCTTCTTTTTTAACAACTTGCCGACCAGCCGCCGCAGTTATACTGGCACGGCAGGTTGGCACGTCTGTGCGAACCGCCATCATTGTACGTCATCCTCTTTAAGAGCTTTAAGAGCTATAGGAGGCATACGCGTGTGCCCCTGGCGTGATACTGGAGCCGATGCGCGTGGCCGGCAGCCGCGATGTCCGCCGGCCAACCACAATTGCTCTACAGGAAGCCAGAATGGGGATCTGTCAATGTAAACAGGATCTGTCAATGTTCTGACAGGAACAGCAATCTCTCTCTCCTCCTCTAGTCAGTCCCCTCCCCCCACAGTTAGAAACACCTCCCAGGGAAGACTTAATTCCTTGATCGCCCCCTAGTGTTAACCTCTTCCCTGTCAGTGTCATTTACACAGTAATCAGTGCATTTTTACAGCACTGATCTCTGTATAATGCCCCATACACACGGTCGGACATTGATCGGACATTCCGACAACAAAATCCATGGATTTTTTCCGACGGATGTTGGCTCAAACTTGTCTTGCATACACACGGTCACACAAAGTTGTCGGAAAATCCGATCATTCTGAACGCGGTGACGTAAAACACGTACGTCGGGACTATAAACGGGGCAATAGCTTTCATCTCTTTATTTATTCTGAACATGCGTGGCACTTTGTCCGTCGGATTTGTGTACACAGAATCGGAATTTCCGACAACGGATTTTGTTGTCGGAAAATTTTATAGCCTGCTCTCAAACTTTGTGTGTCGGAAAATCCGATGGAAAATGTGTGATGGAGCCCACACACGGTCGGAATTTCCGACAACAAGGTCCTATCATACATTTTCCGTTGGAAAATCCGACCGTGTGTACGGGGCATAAGTGTCAATGGTCCCAAAGAAGTGTCAAAAGTGTCCGATCTGTCCTCCGTAATGTCGCAGTCCCGCTAAAAATTGCAGGTCACCGCCATTACTAGTAAAAAAAATAATAATAATAAAAATGGCATAAAAATATCCCCTATATTGTATCCACTATTTTGCGTAAACCAATCAATGTACGTTTATTGTGATTTTTTTTTAACAAAAATATGTAGAAGAATACATACTGTATCGGCCTTAAAGTGATTAAGAAATTTTTTTTTACATTTTGTCTGGATATTTATTATAGCAAAAAGTAAAAAATATTGTTATTTTTTTTTCCAAAATCTTCGCTCTTTTTTTGTTTATAGCGCAAAAAATAAAAAGCGAAGAGGTGATCAAAAACCACCAAAAGAAAGCTCTATTTGTGGGGAAAAAAAAGGACATACATTTTGTTTGGTTACAGCGTCGCACAATCACGCAATTGTCAGTTAAAGCAACGCAGTGCTGTATCACAAAAAATGGCCTGGAGGCAAATTCTTCCGGTCCTTAAGTGGTTAAAATATCTATCTAACTCTATGCGCTTTTGCACATTGAGATGCATTTTGGTATAATAATATATGCCATGTATTTTTTATAAATTATTGTTTATTGCCTGTATGTCAAATACTTGTTTTATTTTATTTGACTTTATTTTTATTTTTTTCTAGCAAAACCAGCAGATGAGGTAAGAAGTATCCCAATATGCTTTTCAGTAACTTACAGAGGAGTTCCCTAAAGAGGACCTAATTGTATACTTGGGACTTACTTGTGGAGGTTTAGGAATTGACAAAACTCTGATTAATGATATTTATCTGTTTGTTTTCCCTCCTTTCCCTGAAGACGAGGCCTCTCCTTAAAGGAAATATACAACCTCCTGAAGGCCAGCCTGAAGTAAGTAATATGAGAGACTCCATTTTAATGATTTAGAAGAAGAGTATCTGCCAATACATTTCTGTATATATACTAGCGGGAACCTAAACATAACAGATAATGTTTGCGTAATTTGCATAATTTCTGGGTATTTTTTTTTTATGTCTGTAATATTATTGACTCTGTTTTTTTTTTATAATGCAATCACTATTAATTATTTTATTCATTTAGGAGCCAAACATAAGGCTACAGAAAAGAAGGAACAAGGTAAGTCAGATACAAGGACTACAGCTGACAACACATTGCATTGTAGGCAATTCCACTAACCAGCCCAGCAATGTAAAGTACTGTGACCCCGAGTGAAATAAAAATGGTTGTAAAGGCAGACTTTTTTTTGTGTTTTATTACCTTAAAGTGATAGTAAACTCTGTTCTACCACCTGTACCTACAGGTAAGCCTGTACCTTACTTAGGTAGGGCTTACCTGTAGGTACTGTAAATATCTCCTAAACTTGCACAGCACAGTTTTGGAGATATTCTGAGTGCATGCAGCCGGTGACATTAACGGTGCATACGCTCTAAATGTCCGGAATACAGTTTGCACTGTTCACCTAACCTGGCACTACCACCTAACCTGGCACTATTCCCTAACCTAGCACTTGTACCTAACCTGGCACTTGTACCTAGCCTGGCACTACCACCTAACCTGGCACTACCACCCTAACCTGGCACTATTACCTAACCTGGCAGTACCACCCTAACCTGGAACTTTTACCTAACCTGGCACTACCACCCTAACCTGGCACTATTACCTAATCTGGCAGTACCACCCTAACCTGGCACTATTACCTAACCTGGCACTACCACCCTAACCTGACACTACCACCCTACCTGGCACTACCACCCTAACCTGGCACTACCACCCTAACCTGGCACTACCACCCTAACCTGGCACTATTACCTAACCTGGCACTATTACCTAACCTGGTACTGCCACCTGACCTGGCACTACCACCCTAACCCGGCACTTATACCTAATCTGGCAGTACCACCCTAACCTGGCACTATTACCTAACCTGGCACTACCACCCTAACCTGACACTACCACCCTACCTGGCACTACCACCCTAACCTGGCACTACCACCCTAACCTGGCACTATTACCTAACCTGTCACTATTACCTAACCTGGTACTGCCACCTGACCTGGCACTACCACCTGACCTGGCACTGCCACCTAGCCTGCCACTACCACCTAACCTGGCACTATTGTATATCATCTAAACTGGCACTACCACCTAACCTGGCACTATTGTATATCACCTAACCTGGCACTACCACCTAACCTGGCACTATTCCCTAACCTGGCACTATTCCCTAACCTGGCACTTGTACCTAACCTGGCACTACCACCTAACCTGGCACTACCACCCTAACCTGGCACTATTACCTAACCTGGCAGTACCACCCTAACCTGGCACTATTACCTAACCTGGCACTACCACCCTAACCTGACACTACCACCCTAACCTGGCACTATTACCTAACCTGGTACTACCGCCCTACCTTGCACTACCACCTAACTTGGCACTGCCAACTAGCCTGCCACTACCACCTAACCTGGCACTAGTGTAAATCACCAAACCTGGCACTACCATCTAACCTGGCACTATTATATATTACCTAACTTGACACTATCACCTAACCTGGCACTATTGTATATCACCCTAACCTGGCACTATATCACCCCAATCTGCCAGTATACTACCCTAACATCACTTGACGTTGACATATGGTGTGCTGCCTGTGCGCCTGGGGGGAGGGATGCCAGATATAGGATCTGCCCCAGGTGCCAATTTTGAAAACCTATTATCATTTTCCTTCCACTTCACAATTATGTGCCACTTTGTGTTGGTCTATCACATAAAATCCCAATAAAATGCATTTACATTTTTGGTTGTAACATGACAAAATGTGGAGAATTTCAAGGGGTATGAATACTTTTTCAAGGCACTGTATGATGTGTGTGTGTATATGTATATATATATATATATATATATATATATATATATATATATATATATTTATGGCTGGAGCCCTATGTCCGGTATGTACATGAATACCACTTACAGTAAAGATAGGACTTACCATCGGAAATGGACCTGAAAGTGTGGACTTAGCATATGAAATGGACCTGAAAGTGTGCCTTGGTCTAATGGCCGGTATGCCAAAATAAGGGGGCATACCCTGGTTTAAGAAATGATTTATTCTGTAAGAGAAATGAATGAAATGAAGTTTGAGAAATGCTGTGAAATGGGGATGGGAGGGTGGGTATCGCGCACAGGAAACCGACAAGCACCACAGGTGAGCGGGCTGCTTAAGTACCCCCCGGGCTCCTCCCATAAATTCAGGCCACCATACTGGCCTTCCTACTTATGGCTGGAGCCCTATGTCCGGTATGTACATGAATACCACTTACAGTAAAGATAGGACTTACCATCGGAAATGGACCTGAAAGTGTGGACTTAGCATATGAAATGGACCTGAAAGTGTGCCTTGGTCTAATGGCCGGTATGCCAAAATAAGGGGGCAAAAACATTCAGGTAGGGTTATGATTTTATTGATTTTCAATTATTTATTGAGCCAATTTGGAGAATGCCTGTGCCATCTCTGTTTGTGGGTTGGGGATATACCGGGCGAAGCAGGCTGACTTCCACCTGCCCAGTCTTTTGATGATGTGGTCCGGAACCCCGTGGCGGGATGCCGCGGAGGCTGCTCCGATGCGAAACGAGTGTCCGGAATACTGACTAGGGTTAAGATGAAGATTGCGGAGAAGTATTCTTATGTGTTCCACAAACTGAGAGGCGTTTAAGGGTTTAACTGGGAACGGTAGAAGGGGACTGCTGTCTGGCTGTTCAGGCAGGGGTGACAGGAGCCGGTTGAGTACGGCGACTGGACACCAGCTGTTGTCGGTTTTGTAGAGGTGAATGTTCGCTCCTGAGCCCGTTTGCTGGGTTTTAGAGACCTCGAGGTGCAGGATGAAGTGGTCTTGGTATCTAAGTAAGTGTCGTCTGCGTAGTACTCGGTCTGTGGGTTTGTTAGAGGTGAATTCGCCAGGGCGCATGAACCCATAATACGCTAGATATATCGCTGCTTGTAAGACCGTGCTGCGGAGCAGACCGAATGGCGAGGTAGCCAGAATAGTTGACATGTCCCTAAAGATGGGTCCCGTAATGGGCAAGCGCTTAGTGCTGATGACTGGTTGTTGTTTCTGGATTCCCCTTAAAACGGCTCGTATAGCGTGAGATGAGAATAGTGAAGATTTTGTGGGGTCTTCAAGCGCCATAAAATGTTGAATGCCGGCTAGGTATAGCCGGATGGTATTGTAGGATAAGGCCAACTGCGTGTGGCAGTGTGCAGTGAAGGCCAGTACCTGCTTGATATCTGTTGGTCCTTTACTGCAGGACGTGAGGAATTTGTTGAAGGCCTTCCAAGCTGTCTGGTAGGCTTTAAGTGTGTTGTAGGAGAGGGAATGATTTATGAGTTGTGTAGCTCCGTGTAAATGTTGATCTAGTCCAGGGTCAGTTGTGACCAGACAGGGATAGGGGCCGACATTGGATCGGCATCGGGAACCTGTTTGAAAAAGGAGGAATAATTGAAACGTGACAGTGCGTCAGCTGCTGAGTTGTATCTGCCGGGAATGAATGCACAGTGTATATTGAACTGATGTTGTAAAGACAGTTGTACCAACCTGCGCAGGAAGGACATGACTGCTAGGGACTTGGACCTGCCTTTGTTGATGATGTCTGCCGTGGCCTGGTTGTCGGTGCTAAAGACTACAGTTTGTCCTGTCCAGTGGTGGCCCCAGAGTTGTGCGGCTGCCACTATGGGGTAAAGCTCAAAGAGGGCAGATGTTTGGGAAAAGCCGGGTATCAATAGTATCTGTTGAGGCCAGGGTCCTGAAAACCAATAATGGCCAAAAATTGCCGCGAAACCTGTGGAGGCTGCGGCGTCCGTTACCACCTGGGGTGAATGGACCGAAACTATAGGTATGAATAGAGATATGCCATTCCAGGCGGACAAGAATTCCTCCCACATGGATAGGTCCGCTATGGCTGCGGAGTCTAAATTCAGAATCTGATCAGGGTCTTGAGTTTCCGACAGAAATCTGAGTAGGCGTGATACAAATGTGCGGCCTTGTGGAATAATTCGCATAGCGAAGTTGAGCATACCCAGGAGGGACTGCAACTGTTTTTTGGTACAGTCCTTGGTGTGTGTAAACTCGTGAAGGACTGCCCTAATGCGTGATAGTTTGTCGAGGGGGAGACTGGCTTGCATTGCGCAGGTATCCAAGCTGACCCCGAGAAAAGTGATGCTATTTGCTGGGCCATCGACTTTGTGCTCGGCAATAGGAACATTGAGGTTTCCAAAAATTACCCTAAGTTTGTCGAGATCTCCTGGGGGCTTGCTGGGTGGTTCTATCAGTAGGAAGTCATCTAGATAATGGATGACTTCATGGCATTGACCTTTGTGTAATAGTATCCAACCGAGGGACTGGGCGAACGTGTCGAAGAGCCACGGGCTACTCTTCGAACCGAAGGTGAGCTTTGTAGCAAAATAATATGCTTCCTTCCACTTGATGCCATGCCAGCACCAAAGGGATGGGTGGATGGGCAGGAGCTTGAAGGCATCCGAGATGTCGGCTTTGGAGAGCCAGGCGCCTGTGCCTGCTTTGATGATCGCTTGTATTGCCATGTCCACGGAAGAATATTTTAGGGAAAACTCCTCGGAGGGGATCAGGGAATTGAGACTGGGTATGTGGGAAGAATGAGGCGCAGACAAGTCGTACACCAAACGCAATTTATTTGAAAACTTGCCCTTGACAAGCCCAATAGGGCTGACTCTCCATGTGTTGAAAGGGGGGCAACTGAAAGGGCCTATCACGTAACCTCGATCCACCTCTGCCTGTAAGAGCTGATCTATGGCTTGTTCGTCAATGGCTGCCGAACGAAGATTGGCACATTCGTGGGTAGTGTGGGGTAGTGAAATGAGGCCGGTGTGAAAGCCTGCTGTGAAGCCTTGAATAAGGAAGGTGGCCAGGGAAGGGGTGGGATGTGAAGTGAGATACCATCCTAACCATAAGAGGTTGATCCGGCTTAGTCACGCCTTCCTGTGTTGCTTGACTTCACACAAAATCCTAGGGTGTGCTTTATGACATAAGGTGCAGAGGTGAAGTAGACGGCACTGGCTGAAGTTGCAGGACCCCTGATTAAAGTTATTACAGATGGCTGCCCCTCCCACGGTTCGGACTGGGCGTCCGAGTTTGTCCACCTGAGGCGTTGGTTCAGGGATCGGCTGACCCTGTACTGAACCTGAGGTAGAGGGAAACTCGAAAGGCCGTCTGGTTGCCGTATTGGCGCACCAGGTGGCAGTGTGGGTGGAAGACTGGCAAATCGCACACAGAGGTGAGCGTAAGCCGGCAAAGTGGCGGCAGAAGAGCTCTGTATCCATGAGACTCCAATCTGTCGTGATCTGGAACTGTATGAGTCTGGCCGCGGCCTTGGCTGAAAAGGAACGATGGTAGTCGTAAAAGGCAAAACCTCCGTACTTGTGGCCCAAGTCTACCACAGTATGGAGATACAAGTCCAGCTCTTCCCGCCTGCTAGGGGTGGCTGAGCACAGGACATCTCTGAGCATGCCAAAGGCCAGGGTAAACTCTGAGACTGTTAGCTTGCGGTTCAATCTGGGGTCTTTGGCTTTAAGGACCACTGATATGTCACCCCAGGAGTAGGCTTTATTTTCTGCCAAATCATGCACGGAAATGAGGAGAGAGGCCAGGTTGACGTCCTTGCCGTCCAAGATGTCCTTCCTGATACTGGTTGGGACCAGGTGGGAGGGGTAGACAATGTGGCTCGAGCCTGAGGTACCTGCAGGAAGAGGTGTCAAGCTTTGAGTTGCAGTTGGGTCGGGGACAGCCGTGGCCGGTCGGGCCTCCAGAAGTGCAACCCTGGTTTGGACGTCTGCCACTGAGGTGGATAGAGATGACACCATCGTGTGTAATTGTGAAATGGCCGATGATATCGACTGAAGGGACGCCTGTTGGATACTGGGTCCTGCTGCTGGTGGGGGAAAGAGGAGTTTGAAAAGCTCGCCTTTCCTTGCTGTGGCGGGGAAGGGGACACCTCTGCGTCTGAGCTCTGCCGTCAGTTTGGGGATAGTCCA